>CM014273.1:64665436-64699742 GCA_004135705.1 Alloteropsis semialata
TAAATACACGGATGGACGGGAAATCGCGAGATGAATCTATTAAGCCTAATTAATCTATCATTAGAGATTGTTTACTGTAGCACGACGTTGTCTAATCATGGCCAAATTAGGCTCATTAGATTCGTCTCGCAAAGTTACCGGGGGTTATGGAATGGGTTTTGTCATTAACACACGTTTAATACTCATACATGCAAGATTTCCTTTGATGAATAGTGAAGTTTCAAAGTTTCAGGTGATCTCAGGCTCTTGCCATTTGGAGCAGAGCATCTTCAGTGTATCATGCCAGCACCTTCTGGGACGCAAGCAACGCGACGACCGGCGAATCAGCAGCGCAGCTTGTCTGTATATGCAGCGCAGATTACTGGTCTCTCCTTGGATTCTTCCTGGCTCATTGCTCGATGCTCTAACGCAACGACAGAGCTTCCTGGCGCCAAACAAAAGCTGTCTTGGATCCATCTGTTAGTGCTTCTGCTGGAAATTGGTACTATCCGGAGTGCTGAGACTGTCTTTGACAAATGCTAGCAGAGCAGACCTGTCCTCTCCTCTGGCACTTGTGAATTTTGATCAGGGGAATCTTGGCTCATGTTGGGTAAGCTTAGCAATGCAACAGTGCACAATTTATCTTTTTTTGTATAAAAAAAACCAGTGCACACAATACGGCAGGGATTAGCAGATGAGGTGTATGTGCCTGATCATGAAGGGCTCTGGCAAAATCTCCTGGAATCCAAGAGCAATGATTTTTGCAAGCAGTGAGGCACCAAAACACGCTCCACCATGCATGCACACGTGCACGGTCGGATCTGGATAAAGGTGCTCTAGATTATCACATGAAAAAAGGTTAAAGGTGAAAGAAGGAAGAGAGTGTGTCCCATGAATCCATGATCAGGTTTGATACACAAAGATAATCGCAGGTGCGTGTACTTGAGGCGAGACATGAGCAGAGGAGAGGGTGGGCGTGACTCGTGAGAGAGGGACCAGCGCCAGGCCGCAGCGGCAACAGCACGGCATGAAAATGTTCCTCACCGTTGCACCCTCCCTGCATAATTGCGTTGCAAAGCAGGTGATCAGGACTTCAGGAGAGAGGAAGAGGAGATGTGGTGTCACGTGAACTGTGGAAGATACCACCAGGTAGTACATGGCCTTTGGCACATGAAGCTGCATGGACAACAGCGACCGTGTCATGTCATGTGGGGCCCCCTCTCTGCAGTCCCGAAGATGTCGTATTTGGGAAAGGGGGAATTGGATGTCCCAAGGCCCTTCAGATTCAGGTTAGATTATCAACAGAAATCACATTATTCTTAGCTTCTGAAGTTCAAAAATCAAAAGAGACTCAGAAGTTAGTTCTGAAGGGAGGCGAATTCGCAGGTCCAGCTGCCTGAACAACTGTTTTTGCCCGTGTACGTGGCTGCTGCGACGACTACACTACACCTGCAGAGCCGCCATTCGCTAGCACAGTGCGCGGCCATTTGTGGATCAACTAAGCAACTGTCAAGCGCACGTCGATTTCGAATCCTCTGCAGGCTGTGGCGCGACCTGGACTCGGCTGTTGGATTGAAGCCACGACGGCCCCGTCCCTCGGGTCGGGCGCACGTTGCGCGGCGCGTGGCGTGTCGGGGCGGCGCAGGCAGAGGCAGGCAGGCAGGCACGACGATGGTGCGTGCCCGACGGCGACTGATCGGTCCCCCCTTCCTTTTCCGGCCGGCGGTTGGGGCCATACGCGATTGCAGAGGCTAGCGTCGTGCATTATTGGAGTGAGCTACTACTTCGCTGTCCCAAGGCCGAGCAGTTGGTTACCACTACCACGGTCATTTTTAAGCATCTTGTCAGTTGAGAGATTGCAGGATAAATCAAAGGCATGGTGATTATTTAGAGGTGGTAGGCACAGTAATTTTTTTTTTGAGGGAAAGTAGGCACAGTAACTTTGTTTTCTTTTGTGGAGCGAGCAACTCAAAACCAGCCCATAGCGGTGGGGAGAACAAATGGGCCTGCTAGGACCAACAAGAGCCCACCTCGCACTTTATGGGCTAGGGCCTATGCAACCCCACGTCCCCACTCTATAGTGCCCCCCCACAACTTTACAGCCCAATTCCAGCGACTTTGAGCTGCTCGCAGGCCGACGCTTCGAGCCCACTGGAAGGCCCCCGAGCCGCGCGGCCAACTCGAACCGTCTCGACTGGACCCGACCAACCCTCTCGGCGTCGCCCTCCTCCTCGCGGCCAAACCCTAGCCCACCGCCGCCCCATCCTCACCGCCGGCCGGCCCTCCTCCCGCCCGCGCCGCGGCCGTCTCATCCTCGCCGCTGCCCGACTCGTCGCCCCGCGCCACCGCGCGTATCACCTTCGCCGCCGCCCGGCTCAGCCTGCGTGGTCGGCGCCATGGATGCTTCTAAGGTGCTTCTTCTGCTTTGCATTGCCTCTCCTTCCCTCGTGTATTGTTGGATGCTCTCGAATCTATCAGTCACATCGATTGCCCACCCCCGTCGTGCTTTGTTTGGCTGAGCATTTTATGAATCTCGTCAAGTAGAATAACAGTCTAGTCTTAGATAAGATGGTGAAGCATAAATGGCACTGGGCACTGGCTGTCTATGTTCCAATAGCAGAGGAACTGGGCATTCACAAAGGTTCATTGTCCATTAATTCAAAAAAAAAGTCACTGAGACTAACTACCCACCCTACATGATTTGGTCATGGAAAACCATTCCTTTACTAGTGGTCGTGTATGCCACTCTGTATTCTTGTCAGTTGTTAAATGTTACTGCTTAGCAAGCTCTGACTGATATGAACTATCGGCAAAATTTCTTTGGGCAGAATAAAAAACTCAAGGATGTGGAGATCAGTTTCCCGATTGTCTATGGAACCATTTCTTTCTGGCTTGGTAAAAAGGCAAGCGAGTAAGTATTTGCTTCTGGGGCTCCTTTTCTTTAGTCATTTTCACAGAATGCTTCACAGTTGTTGCTAATTTGAATTGTAGGTATAGTTTCAGCTTTTATATGTTTATTACGTGTAGTGAATGAGAGATCTAACGGCCATGTGTGTGCTTTCATTTTCAATTTTAGGTACAACTCTCACAAGTGGACTGTTTATGTCCGTTCGGCAAACAATGAGGACCTGAGTGTCATAGTTAAGCGTGTGATGTTTCAACTTCACCCAAGTTTTCAAAACCCAACGAGAGTTGTAGAGCAGCCACCTTTTGAGCTGTCTGAATCTGGATGGGGAGAATTCGAAATAGCTATAACCCTTTTTTTCCACAGTGATGTCTGTGAGAAGCGCTTGGATCTGTAAGTTGTGCAGATTTTGTTCTCAAAGTTATTCTCTTTTTGGGCAAATAGATAGTAATGATTATATAAGCGATGATGTAGGTTTCATCAGCTTAAGCTGTATCCAGAAGAAGAAGCTGGACCTCCATCAACCAAAAAGCCAGTTGTTGTGGAAACATACGATGAAATTGTTTTCCCTGAGCCTACAGAGGCCTTTTTTCAACGAGTGCAAAATCATCCAGCAGCTAATGTGCCCAGGCTTCCTCCTGGCACAACCTTGCCTCCACCAGGTATATTTTCTTTATAATTTGTAGTCCTTATATTTCACACAGGAAATTCCAATGTAGCACTAATAAATACCATTCATCTAGGCTCTATGGAAATTGTTCCATATGAAAAGAAGCGCGTTGACACTAAGGATCATCCTTTGAGCCAGTGGTTCTCGAATTTCTCTGAGGCTGACGAGCTTTTAAAACTAGCTGCAGCTCGGCAGCAGGTGAGACTTATAGCTAGCAGCAACTGTCCTTATTTTCTGACAAAGTATATGCACAAGCTTTAAAAGAATTATGAAACTATCCTCTCTGTTTGGATAGTTTTCTCTTGTCCTATAAGTTCCAGTTTGTAAATATGTCCAGGTCAAGTTGAGGGATCTGAACTTCCTCTCCTTATCTAGTTCTGTGCCACTGCTTATTCCTTCAATCCTTCTAATATGCACATCAGACTTTTGTGAGCAAACAAGATTGTATAATTTCACATTGGAGATCATTGCACTGGTAGCTTTCATTTCAGTTACTTTTTCAGTGTGCAGTTTTGCCAAAATAGATGAAGAAAGGCTCCCATATTGACCACATTGGGTTTGCATGAACATTAATAATTAACTGTAGGAGAACAACATCCAGTGATTTGACATTGTAATCCACTCCAGGTGCAGGCACACATTGCCAAGCTGAGAAGGCAGTTAACCATGATAGAGGGAATGCCCCAGCAACCAAAAGCTCTTTCTGGTATGTAAAGTTGATCTTTTTTTTTTTTTGTAATCCTCTTGGATTGTATGATTTAACTGATGATGAACTTCAATATATCTTATATGTTCAGGACCTGGACAACAGTTTGGTCACATCTAACGTAACATATGCTACAATGTTAACGTACCTGGTTGTAAGGAGATCTTGGAACAAGGAACCGCAAAACGGCTGCTTAACATAGGGGATGTGTGTATCTCTCTGTATCTCGTTGAAGTTTCTGCCTTAGGTGTGCGACTGATGAACTGATAATCAGCAGTCTGCTGTGTATATTCTGTGAATTCTAGTGCCTTATGCTTCCTAAGAGAACATTGCTCGTGTCTCCTGCTACTATTTTCGTTTTCTGTATCTCTGTTTCCTTGTATGGAGAAGGCACGCCTATTATCACTGGCCTTTGATTCTATCTCTGCAAATACTATGAACCTTAGCATTATTTTTAGGCCCTGTTTGGAACGCAGGAATTTCGCAGGAATCGTGCAGGAATTTCACAGGAAACAGTTCAATTTCACAGGAAAAACGCAGGAATAGGAAAAAATTTCCGTATTCCAAACAGGGCCTTGGAGCATCGGTTAACAGTAAAACTCTGCTGAATGGCCGATTCGCCTACCTGCTGTGATCCTTTTGTTTTGCACAAGTCTTGTGTAGATGACATCTTCCAGCCATGGTATGAAGGGCACAAATTTCTGCCGGGATAATTTTGTGAACTAAAGCTTTGTACGTGTATCGGTATGTTTCATATTTTCTGATCTCAGGCAGGCAGGCTACAGAAGTCAGAAACGGAATCTGAAGTTATGGGTGCACTTCGGGCCTGTTTGGCAGAGCTCTCTATTCTCGGCTGAATCCAGCAGGAGCTCTGCCAAACAGTTTTTCAGGGAGAAGTGATTCTCTGCTGATTCTATGAAATGATTCTCTGAAATGAACTAAGAGGCTGGGAGCTGAAAAAAGTAGCTTCTCCTGATTCTGTGAAGTGATTCTCCATTCTGATTTTGAGAGTTTTTGCTAGAAAATCAAAGAGAATCACTTTCAGTCATAGAATTACTTCTCTCGGAGAATCAGCTCTTATAAAGAATCAGAATCAGATGGAGCTCTACCAAAGAGGCCCGATTCACCTGTTCTCTAGTCTTGAACTGGGCTCTATGGTTTCATGAGTGTGGCGCGCTGCAAGGTTGTTTGTTTTGTCTGGACCATTCAATTTTACCAATACGGTTAGCGATGGTGACTGCAATCTTGGACATGACTGGTGTCCGTCCATTCTGCTTGCCGGTCACGGTTGGCACGTTCTCAAGGTGAAGGACTGAAGGCTGAACGCATGCAGCAGCAGCAGCAGCAGCAGATGGCTATGCATATCTGTAACTCAAAGGACTTGCCTATACCTTGTTGAAATGTTGTTGGTATATGCATTGCCTATATCCTGATTAACGACAATTATAACAAGTAATAAAACGACACAATTCGTGTGCATGATTAAGCAACACGTACACACAGCAAAAGGAGAGTAAACTTCAACTCGACCGACTCTGTTGAGCTAAATCGATCTGAAATCCTCGACACAATTGGAGTAGTATTTTTCGAGGAAGAAATGAAGAGCAAATTAAAGTTGACGTGGAGCACAACAACCAATCCTCAGCTCACTGCGATGGATGAAGAACGCAGCCAGCAAAGACGACGGCGCCTGACACCTCCTCCACGACAAAGAACGCAAAGGGATGGTCCGCGACGAAATCGACGCGTGGCCCTGGTCGTGCAGCCCCTCTTCGCACGCGGGCGTATGTTGCAGCCGCGGCCTCCGTGCCTTCCTCGTTCACCTCGATGACCGCAGTGTGACAGATACGATCTATTTGCAGCGGCGGCAAGCCGGAGCCTCTTTCGTCGGCCATGTCAGACAGGTCGGCGGCTGCTTGTAGGGGCGCCTTGAGCCCTAGATCACGGAGGACGCCGCCGAGCTCGCTGGAGGAGGACATCTTGAACGTGGGCAGGCGCAACTTGTCGACGCCGACCATCCTCTGCGGCAGATGGTCGCGCAGGAAGGTCGGGCTGGACGCCATCTCGTCGACGAGGCTCCACAGGCCGGCGCGCTCGTCCGGAAGGAAGACGCACATGGAGTACCTGGCGGCGCCGCGTCCGACGGGTGCTTTGTACGGCAGCTTGAGGACCTTGAAGCCGTCGTGCACGGCGATGAGGTAGCTCCCATAGCCTGCCGTCGAGGAGGTAGAACCTGTCCACCTCGGTTCGGCTCTCGGTGAAGGGCTTCTTACTAGACGGCGTTGACGAGCATGAGGCGGGTCCAGGGGTTCACGGAGGCAGGAGGAAGGACGCTGGCGATGAGCCCTCTCGTGGCTTGCGAGACCCACCCGTTGATCTCCTCTCGCGCCTCCTCTCCGCCCTGCCTCTTGAAATCGGCGGCGCGCACCTCGACCTTGTAGGACTCGACGGCGGCCGCGACGAAAGCCGGCTTCAGCGCCACCGTGCTGTCGCGCCAGATGCCGGACGCGAAGGAGACGACCGGCCCGGCGCCGGGCCCTGAGCTGCCGGCGGCGATTGCCTCGGCCACGCCGCGGACGAACCCGGCGAGCTCGTCGCGCGACGCGGCGCCGAGTACGGCGAGGAGCTCGTCCAGGGCGGCGCCCCGCGCCCCTGCCGCCACCACGGCTAGCGCGGCGTAGATTGACAGCGGCGAGAAGACGAGGTTCTTGCCGTCGCGCCCTGCTTCGCCAGGCGGAGCGCGAACGCCGTAAGCCCGGAACTAAGCCGCTGCTGCTGCTCCTCCGTGTCATCCATGATGGTGAGATCGGCGATGTGATGTCTGAGTACTTGGGATAGATGGATGCAATGCAAAAGCAGGAGGCCGCGGCTGTATTTGTAGAACACTTACAGGGAGGAGGCAACAGACAAGGCAAGTGCGCATGTAATGGATCCTTGTGTCCACGAGAATCCTGATTCCCTTCTTCTCTATAAGGTACGGCTTCATCAAATTACATGCCCTGATTATTACAAAGGGAGAAAAGAAAAGAACAAGGAAAACATTACATGAACAACGGACGCCTGGTGTACTGGATCCAATCCAATATCCCGGGAGGCCGGGACTCCGATCATGATCAGGATCGCTGAAGCCACGCAAGGAAAGTCCCGATCCGCCGTCAAACTCGCAGCCGCTCTCGCTCGAACCCTAAATCCAACCTTCAGCACCATCGAACCGGCGCCTCCTCTCTCCTGCACTCTCCAACCCGAGCTCGTGGCTCCATACTGCATGATTTCGACCTATCTCTGAGCGTCTCCAGCCGCCTGAGCATCTCCAGCGGGCGCCCCAGCTAGCAACATCTCCAG
This sequence comes from Alloteropsis semialata, assembly GCA_004135705.1. Classification (NCBI taxonomy): domain Eukaryota; kingdom Viridiplantae; phylum Streptophyta; class Magnoliopsida; order Poales; family Poaceae; genus Alloteropsis; species Alloteropsis semialata. The sequence continues at coordinate 64,673,039 of CM014273.1, forward strand.
AGGCCGCCCCAGCTAGCGCCTAGCAGCATCAGCCGCCGCGCCGCCGCATCAATGGGCGGAGAGAGCTCAAGGACGAGCATCTATGGGCCGAGAGAGCTCAAGGACGAGTTCCACACGTACAAACCCAAAGAAGAGAGGGAGGCACTTCTTGCCAGGATCGAGAACATCTTCAGCCAAGCGAACCAAGGCAAGGACCGATCGGACAGCGGCGCCGGCGGCTACTGCTGCTGCTTGGGCCTCTTGGATCCCGTCGCCAACATCCGCGTCAACGGCATCATGCACGACGCCAAATCCTGCGCGCCGCCGGGCAACAATGGAGGAGGAGACATGGCCCAGCGGTCGCTTGATGGCCTCGTCGCCTTCCTCACCTGCATCTTCCCCTACCTCCCCGACGCAGAGGCCCTGGCGTACCTTGACGCTGCCGACTTCGACCCCCTCGTCGCCGGGCGCCTGATCGTCACAAGACGCGGGCTGCGGGGGTTCGACGTCGGCGCCGCCGCCACCGTGGACGCCGTCGAGACCGCCCTCAGACACGCGGCGGTCGCCGCCCGGCACCCAGACCCACAGCTACTCGTGTCAGGGTGGAAGTTTGTTTCAGCTGGCCTGCAGAGCTTGGTCTCTCATCTATCTGACGACAAAGCTTTTGGTCGTCGTGTAACACGACTGATTCAGACTCCAAAAGACAATCTTGAGCTCAGAGAGTCGTGGGAGCTCGCCACCTGCAGGCTTGAACGTCTCAGTAATCCGATTGGCAAAGAGCTTCCTCCAATCCGGGCAGCCATGAAGCGCATGCTCCTTGCAACAATCCATGAATTCTACCTCAAGGCGCTGGGCAGTCTGCCCAGGGACGAGCTGACCCACCGGTATCACCGCAGCTTGCTCCAGGGCGGCTACTGCTACGGCCCGCTGGATCCTGTCGAGAACATCATCGTCAACACCGTCTGGCACGAGCAAAACTTTCCGAGCCGCAGAGAATTCAAAACATTCTTGATCAGTACCAGCTGCCTGTGGCAAGTTGCGGCCCGATCGATGTACGGCCTCGTATCCTTCATGTGCACCCGCTACCCAGGCCTCACACCTGACCTTGCCTTGCAGCGCCTGCTCATGGCAGGGGCCAATTTGAGAAAAGCTGATCCCTATCTAGTTGATAATGCTCCTGGAGTCGAAGAGCTGGACTGGTCTGAGGCACCGCAAATTGGATCAGGCATGAACACTACTGCTTCCATGCAGAAGACTGCGGTTTGCAGAATGGCAGCATCCATGGTCGCTGCCCCAGAAGCATATGTTGCTGCGGCCACCGCGTTCCACCGCAACCCAACCGCGCTGAAAGAATTCCTTGCATCACCAGGTTCTGTGCGAAAGCTTGAACATATCTCATATGTGCTGTTGCGGTGTGTGCGTGATGGCAACCAAATTCCGACATCCCAATTTCATATGCTCTGCACCGAAGTATCTGAATGCTCTGTTGGCATGTCGCACAGGCCACAGCAACCAAAGCCAACAGAGATATCTGAGAACTTCTACTGCCTAGTATGTCAACGCATCGCCAGGTTCTGGAACCAGCATAGTCGAGTCTTCATCAAGGTGAAAATTGCACTGGAGGAGTTCAACAAAATCATGGTTCGCTTCTTCTATTTCAACTTCTACAAGCCTTATCATTCCTGATTTCCATTTTAACACTCTTTTCCATGGTTGAAGGCATCCAACTACCAGCTCCATGTCATCTGTGGTGTAAATGAGCTCGTCTGCTGTCCGCATTTCTGCCCAAGCTGGGATAGTAGAGGATACAATCCCTGGACACCGCACAAGTATCATTTCTCACATGTTAACTTTCTCGCGACTGCCATTGGCGATGCTGGAAATGAAACTGCAACTCTCTTCTTTGCTGAATTTGATAACCATGGCACTGGTACTCGGTGTGTCCCTGTTGCTTGGTCATCCCAGTTTGCTGGTATGCTCTAATTTTGACCTTAATTTTCCATGTCATTATGTCTAGTGCTTTACTCTTATGTTTGAACATCTAAAATTTACTCTGATTTTAACTGTGCAATATCCAACTAGGACTGTACGATAAGTTTTCTTTCTTCTTGATAATTATTTAAAATTTGTTACCTTCCAGGCTAAAAATGATAATAGAGGTCTATTATGTAATCTTTTATTCGGCTGTGTCATTTTTGTTCATAGATGTGTGTTTATTGCCTCTGGATTGAAAACTGTGAATATCCAATCAGGACTGTGTTGATTTTTCTTTCTTGATAATTGTTTATCATTCGTTATTCTTTCCCTTCCAGTGTGAAAATGATAATAGAATTATATTCTTCTGTAGTAATCTTTAATTTGGCCGTGTCATTGTTGTTCATTTGTTGAAAATGATAATAAAATAATGGGTGATCTATGATAGCCATAGAACTTTCAGTGCTTAATTTGACGCTATTATGTTTTGTTTGGTTCATTTGTTGAATTAAATCTCATTGCTAGTTTTTTTGTTTCTTGCTGAAATTTATGTTGCTAGCTGAATATTAACATAGAGCAATTAGTTTCATTGGCAATCTTGGGGTGTGTTTGGTTGCTTGCATCATTTGGTTCATGTATGGAATGATCCAAGTTTGGTGGTGATGCTTGTGTTTGGTTGGGTGAATTGTACCACCTCATCCAGGATGAAACCATCCCATTTTACTTAATTTATTACTAAGAATGATGGACCATATGGTTCAAGCAAATTACTTGAACCATCCCATCCATGATCATCCATTCATGCATCATTTGGTACACCAAACCAAACACATCCTTGAAGTATCTACAAGAACCTTCTTAATTTGCTCATTTGTTGGTTTAGTTTGTTTCCGGGTCGCAGCTCTAGGCAAATGAGGGTTTGGGTGCAATTGAATCCATTTCAATATCAGATTTGCAATCTGGCATTCTGGCATGCCATGAAAGATGCTTGCTTTCACATTAACTTAAAAATTGCTGTGTCTTTTTCTTGTATGCCAGGGCAAGTTCGGTGCGTTTATTGTGAGAAGCGAGGTGATCGAATTGTGCACCCACCCAAGCATGGGCGTCCTGAGTTTGAGCTATATATGAAGAAAGATATCTACACCAATGACTCTATCGTCAAAAATAGAGAAGATCGTGTGCAGGGTGTGGAAGATGATGCAATCTATTTGAGCTACTGTGTTCGTCCTGATCCAGACCAAGACCTGCAGCCTGTGGGTCCTGGTTTTGACACTGTAGGGAGTCATCACCAAGATGAAGATCGTGTGGAGGGTGTGGAAGGAGAAATCTACTTGAGCTACTGGTGTTCGCCCTCATCACGTTGATGAGTTTTCAGTATGCCCTGTTGGTGATGAACAATATTTGTGCTAAGTTAATTTGTGTTTTCTTATCTGTGTTAAGTAATGCTAAATTATACTGTCTTTATCCCTGAACTGCTTGCAACTGGCATCAGCTTGACCCGTAATATTGTTAATTAACAATATTACCGGTCAACCTTTTGAGGCTTTTTCTTATAACGTCTGTGCTGACCTTTCCCTTCACCGGAATTTATAGCATTTCCAAAATTACCGCATAAAACCTTTGAAGGCGTTTTTGAGACCTATGGAGGCATTTTAAAACGCCTCGTATCAGCTACCATGCTGTAGTGTAAAGTAGTGTGTATTTGGAATTTGTGCCGTGGTAAAATCAGAAACCTACATGAGAGCACAACGTGCTAGCTACCACGGGGCTTGGCGTTCACTGTTCTTTTCCCACTCATCATGTGTGAATTAGCTTCTGAATTTGATACATGATAGAAAGCATCTGAATTCGATCTTGAAAGTGACTCAGTGATTTTAACGATTAAAATGTGGCATGGACTAAGCATCGTCACTCAGGCCTATATCATATTATGAACTGAAACTTCTGCAAGTTTTGAACCTAGATTATCTTGTCTTGAAGATTAATCCATGAACTTGGATACACGAAGATGTAAGCTCATATGCTTCCTGAGCACAGTGTAAAAAGAACTCATATGGCAGTCCATATTACTTAAGTGTGTTCTTCATTAACCGTCAGTTTTTCATTAGCTATGGCAACAATAATTGTGAATCTAGATTTCTAGCTCTAATTCAGTGCAATCTATTTTTTCTATTTGCTGTGGTGGTGAAGCCCAGCAAGAGGGTGTTGGGCTTGGGCCTAGGGCAGAGTTCATCAAGAAGTTGTCTACTGGATCCAGGGGTTAGGGGTAGCATCTGACAGAAAATGGGCACAGTGTTGCTCCTGTCTACTCTTTTGACACTCCAAATAGTAATGAACATTGCCATTGTTGACTAGGAATTGTGCTATGCATGTCGACTCTCTGACAGGAGCACCCGGCAACAGTCAATACCTGTGCTGAACGGCCCGTTCACCCGACCTACTGTTATCCTTTTGCATTGCATAAGTTTCTTTTTGGTATGTAATCTGAAGGACCAGAACGGCGACCAGAGGGGGTGAATGGGAGCCTCACAAAATTCTCGCGATCGAGAACGGGCTTATGTCCCAAATCACACCATGAGCAAGAGTTCTACCACTTGCCAAGATCACGTAGCAACTGAGTGCCTACTGACCCTAGGAACAAGTCCAGAACCCAACAAACCGAGCGAGCAAGCGACACAAGCAAACAGCGGAAGACTGCCTGTGCTCAGCCAGCCAAAAACCGGTGCCACCGGAATTCCAAAACCGGTGCCACCAGAATTTTCTGGAACTATTGAGCACCTCGGGAAAAATCCCAAAACTTGACCAAATGACCTCCAAAATCCATCACAAAAATTCCAGAGGCCAAACACAAGATCTAGAACTTTTCCAACTCGGAAACCTGAGCAAACAACAACTTGCCTAAAACCAGTACCACCGGTTTTTCCTGGGCGCAGAAGAAATTTGAAGAACCAAGCAAACTCAACCAAATGACATCCAATCTTTGTGAAACTTGGACAGAAGCATCACTACTTCATGGTGAGTCTATTCCCAAAAGATCTTCTCAGAAAGATCAAGACTTCCCCACTAATTTCGTGAAATCGGCCAAGAACACAAGAGAGGAAGAAAAAGAGAGGAACTTCAAATCCGAGGCGATTTCGTGGGTTTGAGGAAGAAAGATCACGGGGAAATTGGTCACACAATACCTATGAGTGATCCCCTCAAAGAAATCCCGAAAGAAACGGCCTCAAATCCGAAGAACAAAAAATCCAAGAAAAATAGTCCGAAAATGGCTAAAAAGGAAAAACGAGAGAGACAAGCCTTGAATCCACCATGAATGATTATGGATTGAAATCTTAACAAGATTCGTGGCTAGAAAACCACCCTCATACTCCCACTTTTGGATTGGAGCACTAAACCTAGAGTAATCACTCTTTAAGTCTAATCCTCTCATTTTTAAGCAAACCCTAACCTTAAAGAAGAAAATAAACAAGAGAGAGTGGAAGAGATGGCTGAAAATTTCAGCCCCTCTATTACATATAGTTATTGGCCAGAAGACCAAACTACCCCTAAGTGATACATACCCTGCAGGGGCAAAGTTGTCCAGTTTTTCATAGACTCATCGGACGGACACGGGACCTTCACGACTTCGCTTCGTCTCGACGCAAGCTTCGCGATGGCGCCACGTGCCCTCCATTCCGCCATCCGGCCGCACCGGACGCGCCCCTGGTTTTGAGGCCCAAACCGGCAAACCTGCCTGCCTGGTGGTTTTGAGGCCCAAACCACCCAAACCGTCCATCTCCGCTTGGCCGCCACGCGACCTCCTCGATGTCGACGCGTGTCCGGTACTCCGTCAAGCTTTTGACGCATCTGTCCCGCTTGACTCGACCGACGCCGTCTTCATCACGCCGTGTAATCTTGCTCTTCCATGCACCATACGGATCGCACGTGACTCCGCCGGACTCTTCGGGTCTCTCGGTCCAAGCCTACTCGTCTATCCTTCACCGCCCTTGGTTCATCGGCATGAACCTTTCGCGTCTGACCTTCACCGCGCGCCGTCGGCCGCCATGTCGCATCCTGCACCTGCACATCACGAGCCAAGAGACACATCAATCCACTCAACGGTTGTGAATCACTCATCATCCAAGGGTGACCACCATTGGTCCTCATAATCATAGATGATAAAATCTTCCGGTCAAGATACCTTGCCAAAATTTATGTCTTTTTCTCTGAACGAAACAGATGCCACAAAATCCTGCTGCGATAAGCTTGTGAACTGAAATTTGGTGCATCGGCATGTTTCATACTATTTTTTTGAACGAAAATGTTTCATACTATTTTGTATTTTCTGATCTCAAGTTACAGAAGTCAGTAAAGGAATCTGGTGCACTGTTCTCTAGTCTTGGGCTGGCCTCTATAGGTGGTTTTCGCGAGAGTGGTTGTGCACTGTGGACTGCAAAGATAATTTGCCTTGTCTGGGCATAGCAACTGCCCAAGGCTACGGTTGGCTGGTGGCTGGTGCTGATTTGTTGTGAGACTGAAGTACTGCTGGTTGGTAGCTGATAAGCCAAGCGAACAGGCTGAAAGGAAGGTGACTGTAAACTTTGAGCTGCCGACAGAATTTTGACATTTACTCGGCAAAATCTACAGTTTACTTTACCACAATTCAACATTTACATTTCATTGCTGCAACTAACTTGATTGGCAACTGAACAGAGAGAATTACTCCCCTGGATGGTAGTGAATACAAAGAATTATGGATAATGAAGTACGTTCAAAAAACTGGCTGAAACATGAATTTGCAAGAATTGCATGCTAGTTTCTACTTTTATGTTTTTGTTTTGAACGGACGGCAAAAGATTTGCCGAATTTTTATTAGAAGAGGAAAAAAGGGTAAAACAAATAAAAGCAACGAAACAACTCTCGTAAACTTGGGGGAAACTCCCTGGTTTTACATTGTGGCAATACAAATCTATTCGGGAACCGAGAAGATCAATGGAGAGTCGGCATCACAGATGCCAACCACCGGCCTAGCCTAGGAGCCTAGGATGGGACCCCTGTCGAGTTCGCTCGGTCGCCATGGATCAATCCATGCAATGCATGTTGCATGGTCCTGGTCTTCCAGCCTGGTTGGCCCCAAGGACAAGAGGAACCTTCACAAGATTTCCCCTCCAATCATGTGACCTGCAGTGACGGACCTGACCAACGATCCCTTTCACGAGTCACGTCTCGACGATTGCTTTGCTCTGCTACTCCGTCCATGTCGTCCATGGCTTGGAGCTTGAGGACGAATCGAAACGGCCATGATTAATCGATCGATCGGGCGATTAGTTGAGGGGCTTCATTAAACGAGTTCGTGGATAATCATGAGCTGATCGAGCTGCAGGTAGAGGACGCCATGCGTGTACTTGCGAGCTCGCGACCGCCGCGCATGCACACGAGCGGGGGCCGGCCGTGATTGCGCCCCGCGACTCGCTGTCCGGGGGCTGTCTCACCCTGCAATGATTCCCGTCAACGTCGGCGGCGAGCCACCGGCCGAGTTCACCATGTGGAAGCTCAGACGTCGCCGTCGACGTGGGCATGCGTCGCCCGATCGGTCAGGCGATGGCCAAGGACCCGGTCGAGGACTCGAGGTACGGTGCCCTACTGGCCGATGCTGGTTCGAGCTTCGAACATCAAAGTAGTGGTCGGTAAGTTCAGGCTGCATCCCTGCATTATGGCCTGTGGCTCTGCAGAATCTTCAGATTGCTTGCACGCCTCGTCAGAGTTCAGTACTCATCAGTAGTTCACCAGGGATTTTACAGGAAACTTTGCTCTGCACCAGACAACGAGCGAGGCCTTGCTTGCCACCTGCAGCGAGCATCTTGGTACTCTTACCCGTCGTCTGATTTGGTCTGGTGTTCAGACGCATCCATCGAAGCTTCAAGCATCTGCATGCGGTGTCATTGTCCCAATGGCCACTGGCCACCGCGTGCCGTCTTTCCCGGCGTCGACGACGGTGATGACTCCACCGCCCTCGCTATCGAACCCCGGACACTGGAATTCCGGCTGTCTACCGTACGATCGATCCTTGGATTCGACGTATCCGGCCTGATTTGTACGTCTCAACTCTCAACCAGCTTCAACTCCTACCCCTCTTTGTATCTGACAACCTCAATGTTCTAACCGCCGGCGATTCATGTCCGTCAGTGATCGATCTGCAGTAGGAGCACTGAACCCGCTACACTGCTAGCTGAAGAAGGCGTCCCTGGCATGCAACGATCGGAAGGACGGGGCTTGGGGCTTCTGTTTGGCCAGCTTCGTCAGTTAGGTGTGAGCCTGTCGATCTGTCTGTCTGCTTGCTTGTTACTGTCGCCCTGCATGCGTCTGCTGCTGTACCGTGCAGTACCGAAGGACAGTGGTGCTGGTTGCAGCCGCAGCTTGCATTGCAGGCGTGCGATCTTCCTGAAAATCTCGCGGGCACTGTTGGTCCTGATTTGGGCATGGCCGCTTCCACTGTGCCATGTACCCGCTGTCTCGCTCGCCCTTTGTTTGCTAACGCAGGCCACTTGCAAGTTTGGTGAAGCTAGCCAAGGGACCAAGGCCAAGCAATTTGCATCCAAGCTTGGATCCAAGATCATCCAAGCTTGGATCCAAGATTATTTCATTTTACGATGCATGGCCAATGGCAGTGTCAGTTCTAGTGGTATGTTTGCCTATACTATACCACAGCAACATCAGCATCGTCAAAAGGAAAATGCAAAGTAGATGGTTTCAAGCTCCCTTTCATGATGGTTAGGGAATTAGAAAGATTGTTGAGTGGATATATTTGATTAAGTGTATGTGAAGAATGGTGAGTGAGTGGGCACCAATGAGTCAAATTATTATATAAAGTTGTCATTATTCTACTAGTATGGCCGGCCATTTTGTGAGAGAAGTGCAGGCCAACATTGTGTTGGATGTGCCCATACAAGCTTGTTCAGCGACTGAAAGACAGGGCCTGTGCTCGTGACCTTGTGAGTGCTGACTTGCTGTACCATCACTAACCAACCACAGACCATAGTCACACACAAAAAGATATATATATATATATATATATATATATATATATAAATATATATATATATATATATATATATATATATATATATATATATATATATATATAAATATTCACTGTATTGAGTGTGGTGCATGCCATGATATTTGTTGGGTGGTGATGGTCAATTGGTCATTGTTGGACCATCCGTAGCTTGATTGTCTGGCTGATAGCAGGAGTTCTACCGCTATTCATGATGAGCTTTTACATGGATTTTTCGATACAGTTTATATGACTTTGGTATTAAGATTTGTGGGTTGTGAATTATGAAATTACTGTAATACCCCTTGGCTGTTCCCACCCAGCCTGGAGCATGGGAATAACTTCTCGAGGAATTCTAAGGATTTTCTTTGTATCATAGCTGGTCCTCCTTTTTCAAATAGGCCCAAGAAAAAAGCTATTTGTAGGTGGTTGATTAGCCTGGTCATGTGATAACTGATAAGGCAGAAGTCTTCTTGATGATCCACTAAATAATTAAAAAAAGACGCACACAAACAAGAGCTAGTGTGGTGCATAATTGAGGTATTAAAATGCCAAAAAGCAGCGGATGGCATGAGCCCAAACGTTGCGTATTTGGCTACATCACTCTGATGCCCTGCAAACTTCAACGGATGGTAGCAAAAGCTAAGGTAGCTAGATGCAGAGACTGATGATCTCCTGCAAGGCCATCGCATAGTGTAAGGAAGTACTAGCAAGTGGTGGCACATCCATCTTTGATGGTCCAACGCCGAGCTCAAAAGATGGCCACCCGTATGAATCGTAGCGTAGCATCATATCCTCCATCTATTGCCTATCATGACTCATGAGATGCAGCCACCTAGGGATCACTGCCATAGGTTGCCACTGCAAGTGCGGCTCTTTAATTAATTTATTTATTTTGCTCTGGCAAAAGATTGTACATTTGTTGCGATGTGCTTGTGCTGCTTTGATGAGCCAAGGAAAAAAAAATCAAGGCTTGGAAAAAAAGCAGAGATAGAGCCAGATGCTGTGGTATATTCGTGACTGAAAATAACATTCAGAAAATTTGGGTACACTTCTCTGCACTGACGGGTTAAGATTTTATTGTGTGCTGTGCATGTGCTTTCCTTTTCATTCCGACGTTATCTTCAGATTTTTTTTTGTAGAAAAAAGAATTCTTTTAACTGCATCCAGAATCAGCATGCTTAGCAGGTTCCTCAATAGTATGGTGGCCATTTAAATCCATAAAGAAGATGACAACAATAGAATCTGCTAAGCATGCTTCTTTAGCAGAATCTGCTAAGCATTCTTGTACATGAGGAAGGCACGAGGTTTACAGTTTAATTAACAGGTTTCAAACTGTTAATTAACATGTAGCTGAAACCTGTTAATTAACAGTTTGATTCTTTCTCTCTAGGAAATCAGCTACATGTCAGAATCCCACAACACAGCCTCTATGCAGAAAACAAAACGAGGCCTGGCGATTAAAAAATAAATTAAAAGTTTCATAGGGCATGAGTGTATGCATTTGTCCTGTCTTCCTGAAAAAAGGGTAAATTATCAAACTTGTTTTCCTACCTTCAGTATCTGATTTGAGGCGAAACAGAAATGGGAAATCCATCACTCAAAAGTTCAAATGGGCCAAAAACCGACAGCTTAAATTAAATCCTATTTGGAACACGACAACTTCATAAAAACAAACAAACAAATAAATAAAAGAAACTCAAGCCTTCTATATTCAGGGAAAGGAATTCCCACGTTGGAAAGGCCATAGATTTCCGACAGAGCGATGGATCTCCCGTATGGGCCTCTCCATTTCTCAGCCCTGGCAACGTGCAACCCTGCATCTGCATTGATCTGACTGACCAGAACCAGCTGAGAGATACGCGTGTGTGTGTGGTGGAGGCGGTGGCAACGGCACGCGCGCACAGTGCCGATGGATACGGGATCCTGGATAGTGGTCGAGCGTGTCGATCTGTGTCTGCCCGCTGCCGCCGCCGGCGAGGCACCGGCCGGCCGGCAGGCCTGCATTGAGAGCCGTGTCGCGGCGGCAAGGCCATGTTGGGTGTCCGACCTCCATCAAATGAGTGTACTGTAGAGGGAGCACTTTCAAAACGATGCATGAACTGAGGTTTCAGTTCTCAAACCCCCATTTGCTCAAATGTCAACGCGCTTCTTTAATTCTTTTTTTTTCTCTCCACTAGGGCCAGGGCACTAGCATTGCGTTAGAAATTGGATCGGTTGAGGGTTGACCCAGAAGTCTCTTTCATATGAATTGCTTTGCAAAGCCCACTACCATGGATGTATGAACCAGAAAAAGGGGTGTGGTTTTTTTTTTCCTTCCCCACTTCTCGTGGTGGCCTTTTTGTATGCATTATTGCTTGATGTAAAGTGTGATTACAATTGAAAAGGAAAAAGTTTATAAAAAAGAGTGGCTTTAAATCAAACGTCCCAACCCTGGTAAAAAAAAATCGAGAACATTCTTGTGTTCCAAAGGAGGCCAGAATCAAAATTTCATTTTTTTATACCAGTATGCGAGAAAATGAAGTGGATCACAATTGAAATGAAATAAAATTATCTTGAGCTCAACTTGCAAAGGCAAAAGATGAAACTTGAAATAAAGCGGGATCCCTATTGGAAATGGAAATAAAATTATAAAAGAATGGCGACACTCGATTAAATCAAATATCCCAGTCATGGCAAGTGAGAAACCAAAAACATATTCCTGGATTTGAAAGGAGGCCTCAACTCAAAATCACACTAATATTTTTGTTATTGGTATGTTCAAAAATATGAAGTGTGAGCGTGTAAGGTTAAACTTAGAAGCTACGAGGTCCCCTGGGAAGGCCGTGTGTACGATCAGGTACCCACCGTCAGATCCGGGCGGTGCTACTACACCATTGGATTTGGATTTATTGGATGGGATTGAATTCACCCCCACTCCCCCAATTAATACCAACTTGACCCATGCATCCGTGGTACAGAAGGAACGGTGGAAAACATGGAGACAGGTGGCGCGGGCCCCAGGGCCCGGCAAGCCCACGGGAGCCCGGGCCCACCTTGCCCGTCCCCCCTCTCCCTCGTCGTCGTACGTCTCCACCCCCACCACCACCAACCATGGCCGATGCGCTGTAATTCTCTCTCTCACCCGTCGATATATACCATCCGTCTCCTCCCACTATATATACCACCCGCTCGCCGTCGCCCACCGCATCGGTCGGTCGCTAGCTGAGTTCCAACTTCCAACCCGAGTGTGCTCAGCTCGCTCGCCGTCCGCCTGTCGCCGGTCCAGCAAGCTAGCCAAAGCGCGCGCGGATCGATTGAAGTATACTACAATGGCGATCAAGAAGGGCGGCGGCGCGGCGGCGGCGTCGGGGCTGAAGCAGATCCTGCGGCGGTGCTCGAGCCTGGGCCGCCGGCAGCAGCAGCAGCAGCAACACAACGGCTACGAGGAGGAGGAGTACGACGAGGAGGAGACGTCCGGGCTGCCGTCGGACGTACCCCGGGGCCACTTCGCGGTGTACGTGGGCGAGCGGCGGCGGCGGTTCGTGGTGCCCATCGCGCTGCTGGACCGGCCCGAGTTCCGGTCCCTGCTGCGGCGCGCCGAGGAGGAGTTCGGGTTCGCCGGCGCCGGCGCCGGCGGCATCCTCGTGCTCCCCTGCGAGGAGGTCGCCTTCCGCTCCCTCACCTCCGCCCTCGCCTGCGGCGGCGCCCGGTGAACACGCCGTGGATGCACGGCCGGTCATGCGCGCGCGTAGCAGTGTGCCGACCGCCGCCTATTCGTTCGATTCATTGATTTGGCCCACCAGGCTAGCCGATCAATCGCCCGGTGTAAGATGAAGGTTAATGGTATGTGTGTAAATATGGAGGATTAGCGAGGAAGAAGAAGAAGACGAAGTAGTGGCGCATGCGCGGAGAATTATATTAGCGCGCGCGCCCGCCCGCCATTGGAGAGATTAATCTTCAATCGAAGAAGAAGGAAATGGAGAGGACACGCATCGGAGAAGACGATGGAGTTTGAGATCGAGAGGTTGCATAGCTTTGATTGGCTAGTAATAGTAGCTTGCATTTGGCCGCTGCTGCGTGTACGTTGGTTTTGATGGGTTCTGCTTCCTGGCCTGCTTAGATGTGGTTAGGCCAGGTGAACCATCATTATTTGTTTTTTTTTTCCTGTACATGCAGAGATAGATGCTGGCCGGCTAGCTACCAGTACCAGATCAGAGCTGGCAACCGAGATCAATCAGATAACATATATATATGTACATGTAATGTTCCTCTCCTGAATTCCTGATCAAATTCCTTTGCCAAAAAGAAAATAGGATCGATCGATGATGATGTGACGTGATGTTCCTGTTCTTGTTGCTGTTCGATCTTAGCTTTGATTTGCTTTCTCCTACGTGCCTGCATGTGTGTGACAGTGAGAATCAGTGGCGCGTAGTTTTCAGGCTTTGATTGCATTGTTGAGTGACCGATCGAGCAGAGATATAAGAGAACGTGGGGGGTATTGACTCGAAGGATATCCCGGCGGTGTCACTCTCCGGCGGGCTGTTTGCCTGGCCGCACGCCGCCGTGTTCTCCTACTGGCCACGATTCATATATAGCTAGGCACCATGCACATGCAGGAATGATCAGCATGCAGCTCGTTACGTTGTCGATCCGTCGATCACTGCAGAGCACGCACTGTTTATATCACCAACATTATTTATTTATTTGTTTTTTATTTGCTTACTTTGATGTTGTGTGTGGCTAGGTAGTGAAGAAGTTTCCTGCTACCTCTAAAGTTTAAATTTTTGATATGTGCTCCATGCATTTCAAATTGTAGGCTGGGTTGGCTTTTCTGAATGTAAAATTTTCATTGTGTATTCCAAATAAATATAAAGAACTAGACACGTAGCAAAGTTTATGTGCCTAGGAAAACCACGCCTTATAATATAGAACAAAAGGGAGTAGTATGTTGTTAGAACCTAAAAAGGTAAAGATAGCTATGCATCCTTTGTCAATGCAAAGCTAATAACAGTCAGCTCACAGTATATAGAGCGGCGTAATCATGAATGCCGGCAAGTCACGACTCAGGAGTTGACACGTTAAGCACGTAGGGCAAACAGATCATCATGATACGCAGCAGAGCAATAGCAGAGTATGTACTACGTTGAGAGCAGAGCAGCGGCCAGGCAAGGGAAGAGAAGAGACAGGAAAACCGCGGCGTTATTAGAGCAGGGCTAATGGTTCAGCCCGCTGCCGGCTGCTGAAACGCCAGCGTGGACAATATTTAATGCAAGCAGCCTGCACAAGTAGCTAGCGCAGCAGCGACGGAGCCAATCATCAGGAGCACAGCAGCAGCACAGCGAATCAGAGCGAGCACAGTCCGTATCCGCCCGCTGCTAGCCGGCGTCTCATGGGACGCCCGTTTTCTTCTCTCTCCCTTTTTCTCATTCATCCACATCGGACTCCGCCGGCTTACAGCCGGTTATAATACTTGCTCTTAAAGGATACAGGGGCCAGGGGGGTGTGCCCCCAGGCCACATGGGAATATGGGATTGGGATCCGCTCCGCTTCCATGTGAGAGGTTGCTTTTCTCAGGAGCAGCAGCACAAGCAGCGGCTGCAGAGCGGCCTGCACCGCACGTACCCAGCGCCAGCCAGCGGCGCGCGGTCGGAACGGAGGAGCCGCGCGATCGCCGGCAACCTGGGACCCCGCGCACGCGCGGCCAGGCCACCGGTGCTGTCAACCCCGATCCCGGCCGGGGCGGGGGGCCAAGCCGCGCGCGCGGCCACCAGCAGCCAGCCGATCTATCTAACCGATCCGGCATCCGAGCCCGCACGGCTGCGGGCGCGGCGCGGGGCCAGGAGCCGCGCGCGAGCAGCCCGGTCGCGCCCGCCGCGTGGCCCCGGCACGGCGAGGCGCGCGACCTGCAGGCTGCGGTCCGTCTCAACTCACCGGCGGCTGGGGCAGGGGGACGCGCGCGGGCCGGGCGTGTCCAGGTGCACGGGTCACGGGCGCGCGGCTGATTCCTCGCTCTCGATCGGTTGCCGAGCCAGGGCGGGCGCGCGGCGGCAACTTGCGTACGTCCGCCCCGGCGGCAGCGCGCGGCACCACTGCACCACCGGCGCGCTGTCGCTCTCTCGGCAACGTCGCCTGCGGTGCACTGCACTGCAATGCAAGGCAGTAAAGAATCGCCAACACTTTGACACGCGAGCGTGGGCGAGCGCGGAGCGGTGCACCGGATCAGTCAGGCAGAGTTTGTACGCACGCTCTCAACGCCCGTTGGCAGAGTCCGTACCCGTGAACGGTGGAGTAATGCCGTTGAGACATGTGTAGTGCAGACGTGCAGTAGTAGGCCATGCAAAGTCCAAGCCCCGGCACTGTAGCAGCCCGTGCAGGGGTCGGCCTCTGCTGAAGCGCATTATCCGCCGGGTCTGGCCTCAAAAAAGCATCAGCACCATCTGCTGGTACCACGTCTCTTCGGTCTGTCTGACGAGTGACGACCGACCCCTCAAGATCCATCTCCATCCGGTTCATCAAGCAGCGGTATCGATAGGCTCACGTCCTGTATTTGTGTGCTGCTCGTTAGGCTCAGATAGGCTAATCGAAGAAGCTGAACCAGACGAGCAGAGGCAGGGCAGAGCAACGTTCACACTGCCAAGGGCTAGAGGAGGAGGAGCGGAGAGGACTGCGTGCAGGGGACGAGCCGAGCCGTGCGCCAGCGGCAGCCATTATATTGAATTCTGGCCAGATAACGTGCCATGCCAATGCCATGCCGCGGCGCGGGGGCCGGGGCGGGGCAGCCCATGTGCGGCCGCTCGTGGCCACGGACGCCGCGCGGCCGGACCACCACCCCACCCCACCACCGTAGGAACAGGTGAGGCGGGTGGCAATAACTGACGGACGCGGGCCGGGGCCGGCCGGCATCTCAGGTCGAGGTTGAGGCAGGAGCAGGACGCCAGGGAGGCCAGGTCATGGCGGCCCGCACGCGCTGTCGTACGCCCCGCCCTGCACGGATGTACGAGCGGCGACCGGCGATCGCCTGCCTCGGATCGGATCCCATCCATGTGTCATGTGTGGTCACTGCCACGGTCTCATCTCATCTACGCTAGTTTGATAGTACAGGGTGTAGCGAATTAGTACATGTCATTGTTTGTTTCGGATTAACTCGGGAGACGATCTGAGTTTCCGTAGCTCAGATCATTCATGCAGATTTAGACTCCAGGCCGGGACGTTAGCGAAGGAATTTGATCTCGGGCAGCAACGGCGCCACGGAGCAAGCAAGCCAATGGAGCTGACACCAGCATGAGGGCTCTTGCCGCCAACATGGGGTCGGCCAATGATAAGTTGTTCACATATGGTGATTGGAGAGCGTCAAACGATGAGACTTAATCAGGCTTCTTGGATGCACGACTACGACATTGCATTGCATTTGTTTTCGCAATATCTGCGCCGAAACCAGCGATCAAATAGGGTTACATGGAGATGAAACCGGGAAACATGTTCTATTAACTCATTGGGTTGGATCCACAAAATTGCATTAACTGGCATCAGTCTGTTACATGGATTATCCATGGTCCTACGTGCAAAGCATCCTCTCTACAGAAATTCCAGAGTGAACAACAGAAAAGATCCCACCCCGTTTGGGCATCCAAGCCTCCATCATGCTCCATCACAAGAAGAATCTTCTCCTGCTTGTATCCATGTCCGCCTGTAAATTGTGCAAGCAGTTTGTTTATATGTCAGCAAAATATCAGAGTAGTAGTGTGGACGTGACATGGTAAATACGCGAAGCCAGTTAGTACCTTGTGAACCCACTCGTACTCTCCACCTGTCGTGTCAAAGGTCCCATGTTGCAAGGTGAGCAGCTTCAAAGTGAAGCGAGGACCACATTCCTGTGCCATCAAAAATAGTTTGGGCTTACTGCTAACATGATGGGGTACCAATAATGCAGGGAAGTGGATCTAGAGTGAATCCCATTAGCTGCTGCTAATGATTTGAGATTGCATTTGCTACCATCTACCTGGCAGGATAGGACATTGTAGAATCTGATACGCAAGACCTCACAACAGGCTGTGGCTATAGGTCTTGAAAAAAGGACTGGCTGGCCTATAAAGCTCAACCCCATGTTTGATGTTTCCACAAAAGTTAAAATGGGAAATATGAGGACGGATTATGGCTATTGTTGTTTTAACTTTTTCCCTTTTTTTAAAAAAAAAGGAGCACAAAGTGACCATGCAACCAAGAACTTTAGAAGTTGACATTTTGAGATTATTTTATTTCTAATTCATGAATGAAAAATGCTTACAGTAAAACTGTCACATACTCTTCGGTGGAGAGTTATAAGCTGTCGTACCTGAAGGCGACAAATCACTTGCTTCTCAGGTTGGCTTTTGCTTTCAGATGTCTTAGCTTTCTTGTCCTTCGAAGCAACCTTGCTTTCTTTCATCTCAAAGATGTACCTAGTGTGTGTTCCAAAACAAAAAATCAAAATGCTAGCTGTAACAAATTATCAGGTACTAACAAGAGAAGACATTCCACGAATCAGCTTGCCTATGAGGCAAGGCAATGTCAGACTAGTGTTTACTAAAAATTACCATTTTCATAATATTTATTCATAATAAAGGCATATAACTATACACCCAGGCACCTAGGCGTACAACAGTGTGTAGACATGCTGAAAATTTTCACAACACAAACTCTCAGTCAAGTTTATTCCAAAGAGCATTTGATATTTGCACCTGTGATGACGGAAAAATATGTAGTCTCGCTGATTATGGAAGGTCACAACACGGCGCCCACGGAAATTAGGGTCTTGGGGAAAGAGGGATTGTATCATCCTGAAAAATGAAGCAGGAAAGAAACACATGTAAAGCAAACAGAGAAAACCCAAAATAGTTAAACACTGGCAATATTTCATTTAAAAAAAAGGGGTATATGTTCTCAAATCACCTTCCAACACGATGACCAAGGCGTGTAGTGAAATTGTTCAACACTAGCTCTGGCTTATGACTGGTTGGGTTGCCATGATTCTGTAATGTAAGGAGCAAAAAAAAAAAATGTAAACCAACATAATCAATAATGCTCCATACTTTACAAGGTTCTGGTACACTAAATTTATATAGAGAAGATAAATTCGATGGACAAAATTAAGGAGTGTAAAAACGAGGTGGTATGGATGCAGATTCGCCCCATGATAAACACGCTGATCACATAGACATAACAAACAGAATATACAGTGTGCTACTGAAATCCAGAGGCAACATTCATAAAGATGTTCTTCTGGTATAAAAATTTCCAGTTTGACATCAATCTAGAATGCACTAAACATGGTTATCAACCAACTTCAGCCGCGCAATAATTTCATACATTGGTGTAAAGCATGGAGAATTAAAACAAGGACATGGCATGTCAGAAAGAGACATGGACCGGCCTATAGCAGACATGCCATATGGCACCGAACATAGCCATATGCATGTTTGATTTTTGGGCACAAAACTAATGCCTGCAAGCTAGGGACAACCTAGAGACAAGTAGGATAGGGTAATTGATGGCAACTTGATTAGTTTTCATTTTCCTTGCACCTTTTTTGCTTTCTTTTTGCTTTAAAAGTTAGTGGTATAATAATGGTGAAGTGGTTATGCCTCAATACTTACTATTGGAGGTGTGCTATCTGAACCACATGAAAAATAATTTGATACCATTCGTCTTTGTGACACGCATGCCTATGTGACAAATTTAGCACTGCGAGTTCCCCATTGCCTTCCTCACACAATAAAGAGAGATCAAAATGAAGGGGTTTATATAGGACATGTTTAGAAAAAATCCAATTCTTCCTGCACACAACAGTACTATCCGCTTTCTCCCAACAAAGATAAAAAATTTACAAGATTTTATCTAAATCTTAATGATGAAACAAGGGAGGACATATAGGTTCTTCTGTGGAGTGCATAATGTAATAACTTGTATAGGCAGTCAAAACAAGAACATGTTTGCAAGAATAATAACTTATTGTTCTCTGACAGATGTTACCATAGTGCTTAGTAAAGCCAGGGAAAAACGTTGCTTATTGGGTCACAGCTCATAACATGAACATAGTAAAGGTTGTTCGAATTAAAATAGAGATCTCATCTCATTAAAATATGATACACACAGTTTTTGAAATTTGTAAAAGCAAACAACAATTCAAGTTTAAATCCTCTGAATGACCAACAATGTCAATGACAAAGACAGTGAAATTCAATCACAATTTGCACATTTCTGTTAAAAAAAAAGTAAACATTCATGGGCAGCCTAATTTGCTCTGATTTTTCTTGGGGTTAGGACAATTCGCCTGTATGCCCAAAAATATATATGTATATTTATGATTAAAATTAATACTTTTCTTTGGAGTAAAATAAACACTTCTAATATAATTTTACTTGGGAACTAACAAGACAATATCATTTTGGAGCAAATCAAGGGTACATCACAGGCTTAGGCATTTGGTTTTCTTAAGGTGTAAAGAGGCTCAGCTGCTCAAGCCATTCAACAAGATCTTCCCACACTGAAGACATGGGCACTTATATAGAATCCAGAATAGCTAACTAACAAGAAGCACTTTACATCATTAAGTTCACCAGCTTGACAAATATGTCTCACAAAATGTTCCAATTCGACAAAATTCACAAAACGTAGGTGTTCAGTAACTTGCCATGACTGAACCCGCTGAAAACAAATTATAGATCCGACAATAACAGATATAGTACCTTTATGTCCTTCCGCAGAACAAGTTTGGATAGTTTGAAATGTGCGGTGGGGCCATCAGGTAACCCAATGATAAGTAGAGCATCTGGAACATCAAAAACAGTTAGATGTCACAAGCAAGCTTCAATTCGACAACTTTTAGCACCAACATGATGAGTTCATACCAGGTTCCCTTCTATTTGTGTGAACAACAATAAGTGAGGTGAAATCCCTATTCTTTGCATACTCCACAATCTGAAAATAAATGTATTTATATAGAGAAAGGTGTATCACTGAATCAATAGAATCAAAAACTAACTCAGTAAAATGCCATACTTTCTTGAGGTCATACGTTCCCCTTTTAACATAATGAGAATTCGGTATCACTTGCATTAACTCCTCGATAAAGGCAGGTCCCCTCTGGACATATACAATAGAAAGTATGTACTGTTAAAACAGGCAGTGTTGTAGGAAGAATAGAAAACATGAGATCAGCAAAATCGAGAACCAGCAGAATTATTGAGAAGAAAATTCATGAGGTAATCAATACCCCTGAATTGAAGCGGCATGTAGTAATCAATACTTTTGGGGTTATGTGCTGCTTTAGGACAGCATTGAACTCATCAGCATCATTTCCTGCAAACAGCTGCAGACAGGAGAAAGTGTTCCATAATTCATGAATCTAGAAAATGCGTAAAGTACTAAAGTTGAAATAATGGTCTAAGCAAAGGACTAAACACAACACCCAATATTGAATACCAAACTTTATATAGTAAAAATTGACACAGTGAGCCAAGTGAGCATTCATCCTCAAATACATAATATGCTACTAGAGATTCCTATTACTTTCTAAGAAAAAGTGTGATTGTATTTAAAAAAAAAACTAAATCAAGTTCGACAGTTTAACACAATGCACGATCATACAATTTCACATACAACGGTGATGCACAATCATATTGGGTTGAATCATTAGAATACACAGAGCATAAAGCATGGCTGTTCTGCTATATATAACATAAAGGTTTATTTCTTTGTCTCATTGTCACTCTTATGCTTCACAGTTTGACTTCAAATGGATGGATGGACGGCGCTTGCGTGATTAATTTGTTGAACCAACAGTACAAATCTCAACTTCAGCTGTGAATTTTTATTATTGTCAGCATTAATTTGCTATTTTTATAATCCTATATGTGATGTTAGTAATCTAAAAATATGATCCCCAGAAGTATTGTATTAGTTGCGGTGCTTTTGCACTAACGTGAGCATATGAATTGGTATCTAAGTTGATTAATATGCTATAAGTTGGCAAATTCCTACTGCAACATGCTTGCCTTTTAACTGAGCTAAGAAAGTTCTGCAAGCACAGCCTTAAAAACAAATGAAATCTTAACCTCGACAATGCACTATGTTTCCCTGTGGTTGCCTTCACCGTATAAACTAATGTAGTTCTAATGTTCGCACAGTCCACAAACATAACCTAGTACTGTAGTATAGGTAAGATGTAGCACAGGTAAAATGTGGCCCTCCTGATCATAACTGTGGATGCTTAAAGAAAACATTTGCTACAGATTTGGTAAAACCTTCGGTTGGCTCACAACAATCAAATTGATAAAGTAATCAGACATGACAGTCCATACGAACCTCTTGGTCGTCAGGCCGGCACACGGTCTCATCGGGCTCCCTGGTGTTCTCGATCGTCCGTGGCACCTGCCTCTCCGGCGGCTGCAAACACCCGAAACCATCAGAACCAAACGAAAACTCCGAATTCTACAGGGGAGCGTGGGCAGTTCGAAGGGCGCCTGCTTGCCTGTTCCCCAAGCTCTTCGGCGCGGCGGATGGCCTGGCTGCGCTCGCGGGCGTGCTGGCGCTTCTGGGCCTTCTTCTCTTTCTTGAGCTTGGCGAGCAGCTCGCTGCGCTTGTCCTTGTTCTTGATCTGCGACGGCAGTATCGCCTCCGCCCTATCCTTCTTCGGCTTCTTGCCCTTGCGCTCCCTCCTCCCCTCGCCCTCGTCGCCCTGAGGCGGCGCCGCGTCGGAGGGAGGCTGCTTCCGCTTCTTCTCCTTTGCCATCGACGCCGGGAGGTCGCTAAGGCTAGGGCGACGAGGGTTTAGGCGCCGGTGGCGGCGGCTAGGTTAGGGGATTAGCGAGGTCGGAGCGAGCGCTCTGAGCGGCGTGGCGCGTGTGCGGCGGCTGCTCGACTCGTGGGGACGGGGAAAGGGGGGAACAGGTCGGAGGTCGCCTGGCCTGGGCTTTGCAAAGATCACGGGCCTCGCTTAGTCTGTGAGAATGGATTGGATTCCTGGGCTTAGCCTGTGAGAATGGGTTGGGATTGTTGGCTTAGCTGTGAGAATAGGGTGCAATTTGTGGGCTTAATTCGCTTCCTTTGTCCTTTTCACAAAGTTTTGTTAGCGCTTAATTTTACATTATTCCTACAGTGATTTTGGAAAAAAAACAAGTCCCAAAAGTTTTTTAAAATTGGCATAAGTTTCTTATGAGACTTATTGAATGTAATTGCAAATTATAATCAAATAAAAAAGTCTGTAGCATAATCCGCTATGTTTGGATGCTCTTTATCTATACTATAAAGAGTGAGAGATTTGATGTCAAATCCTACACAACAATAAACCTACCCTCACCTCACAAATCATCTTTTTGGGCCCACATAGCAGGTAGGACGAAGACCAAAAAAGGGGGGGGAAACGATTCCTTAGTTGTTTCCTAGCTAATTCATCCCATTTTTTCTCACCACGTTTCCTAACCGTACCCGCCGGACCCACCCCTTCCCCACACTCATCCTTGCCCATAATTATCGCACACCACTTATTTCCGTCCATAATTGTCGCTCACCATTTATCCCCGCCCATAATTATCGCACACATTTACCTCCTCTGTGATTTCCTGGCGCAGATCCTTGGCACGCACGGCAAAAATTGGAACACCGTCGTGCTTCTCGCCCGCAATCTCGCATCCGTGATTAATGGCCTTCGTTCCGGGCGAGCGAAGACACCGCCGTCTTGGCTATAAAAAGATGCTTCGCCTCGGGCCTCCACCTTGCTGCTTCCATCTTCTGATCTCTCTCCAGAATGTTAGCTCCTCCTTCCCTGATCGACGTGGTGCGCGGGGCACTCTGCGGTGGACGCGGCCACGACGCCCATCGCGTCCACATGCATCGCGGTGTCGCCGATGTCCCCCGTCTCCTCCCATGTCCTGCTGCACTCGTCCAGCACGCGCACCACGATCGCTTCCCCTCCCGCAGCCACCACAGGGCGGAGCAGCTCCACCTGCATCAGCTCGCCGCGGGGGACTCCACTAAGAAGCTGCATTGACGCCCGCCGCCCGGGGTGGGAACGGCACGACCTTCTGGTTCAGGGCATCGACGGGGCGCCGCCGCCGCAGCGGTGCCGTGGAGGCCCTCGACTCGGGCGAGGAGTGGGAGCTAGGTGACAGGCGGGAGCGGCCTGTGCCTGCCAATGGCGTGGTCGAGAAGGTGCATATCGCCGTGGTCGTCCACGGCAATGATCATGCCGTGGGGAAGGGTGGCCACGGGGACCTCGCGGTCGCGGCACGCCGTCGTCCGCCTCGACATCTGTGAGGATGAGCAGCCATGGCGGTCGGGTCGGGGCTGAACGCAGCGGGCGGCGAAGGCTGCGGCGGCGGCGCGACAGGAAGCGCAGACGTTGTGGAAGCAGAGGAGGTCGAGGGACGCGACACGCAAAGCGCACGACGACGGGGTCAAGCAGGTCCCCGTGGAGCCCCGTTCAGTCCGCCATGGCGACCGCGTCTGTCTCATGCTGCGAGCTCTTGTGGTAGGGATGGAGGCCCTGCTTCCAATGGCGTGAAGCTCCGACGGCGTGGATGGCAGCCCAGCTATGGGGACCATGCTCGGCTGCCATGGGTGCCGGCGCCGGGGACGACGGGGCAGCGCCTGGGCGCAGCTACAGCGATGCATCGCGTGGGGTTACTGCGTGCGCGCGGAGATGAAGCAACGCAGTGGATCATGACGTCACAGGGAGCAGCGCAGTGGATAAGGATGCGAGAGGCGGATCAGGCCATGCAGCTAGAAAAGAACGAGTGGTCACCGAGGAAAAAAAATTGATGCGCTGCCACATTGAACTGGTGGTGGAAAATATTGAGAAAAAATAAAGAAAAAATAACTTACAGATAAAAAACAGACGAGGAGAAAAGGTCAATTCATCTAAAAATTTAGAAGCCATTATGCCAAACATTTTTTTAACAAAAGGAGAAAAGGTCAATTCATCTAAAAAAAATTAGAAGCCATTATGCCAAACATTTTTTTAACAAAAGGAGCCAGAGAAAAAAATTGCTTCACCCAAAAGCTAGAGCTATTTTTTTCAGGAGTTAGAGCCAGGACAAACGAGCCCATTAGGAAGTAACATGGTGGGCCCACCTATTTGCATCATGTCAACTAAGAACGTAAAGTGAGGCCACGAAGAGGTCGTGGCAGTACGGGCTGATGGTGAGCTTGAGCCGGGGCGCGTTGGTGGGGACCTCCTCCATGGCTAGCCTCCGTGCCACCCTGAGTTGCTGACTGCGCGAGCTGCCAGATGCCGAGGCAACGAAAGTCAGTAATCATCGCTAATGACTGCTAAAATAATTGCGGTGTCCCTACCCAAAATCTCGCCCTTAATACTGCACGCGTGATTAATGCCCTTCCTTCCAAGGCAAGAAAAGTCAAGTAATCATCACTAATGACTGCTAAAATAATTGCGGTGTCCCTGCCCAAAATCTCGCCCTTAATACTGCACGCGTGATTAATGCCCTTCCTTCCAAGGCAAGGAAAGTCAAGTCACGCGTGATTAATGCCCTTCCTTCCGAGGCAAGGAAAGTCAAGTAATCATCGCTAATGACTGCTAAAATAATTGGGGTGTCCCTGCCCAAAATCTCGCCCTTAATACTGCACGCGTGATTAATGCCCTTCCTTCCGAGGCAAGGAAAGAAAAAATGATCTATTCTCACGCTAGACATTTGCAAATTTTTTTTGTCACAAGGAATAATAAATTTAAGAAAGTTTATATCATTAGCACGAGAAACAAAAATTCAACTGTGACCTGTGTAGTCAGTTCTCAGACATAAACGGGAGGGAGAGAGGGGGAAGGGAGGGAGGAATTATGGTATGGATTAAGCTATTATATTATTGAATAGTTCTAATATATGTAATGATAAATTATACGCTTTATTGTTTTTTAAATATATATACTCTTGTCATAGGTACTATTATTTACTTTATTTTTATGAATTTAAATTTTCATTTGCTAAGTTTTTTTAAAACACGTGCCTGGGCACGTGCATCTTCACTTCAAAGGAAATGGGAGAAAGATATCATTGGTGGATGGAGTAAATTTGACAAGTAGCAAGTCCTAACAGATGCTTGGCTGAGATGTAATATGCCAAGATTAGGTTTGATTGTTCCTTCCAGATTTAAGGTTGAACCAAACTATGAATAGAAGAATAAATGTCAAATATGTCCTTTTGAGATCAAGGTTTCTGGTGTGGTAGGGATCCAAATAAAAAATATTGATTCCCGTTGACTTCTACAGATATGTATGTAATCAACTTATGGATTCTTTGTGCATATATGGAATATTTGTTCTATTGATTTGTAAATATATGTTTTTTGTTTGCTACATTTCGGACAACATATGCAATTTATTAAATATAATAATTTTGTAATATGATAGGTTCTTTTGTTAATAAATAATAAATAATTTTAATCTATTAGGTACTAACTTGTTCGTTACTTAATATACATTCTTATTTACTGGTTTTTTGAAATAAGTCCTTTGTCACACGTGAATATTTGTTATAATATAAAATAAAATTATTGCTTACTAGACTTCTATAAGTATTTTGAAAATTATACTTGGTTTTTAGAGAATGGATCTAGAGGATGACGAGTGCGGACAGCGTGAAGGGATAAGGTTGGACTGTTGGACTTGTTGGGAGAGAGAGAGAGACTCATCGCAGATAATCACATGGACATGGGCACAACACGCAGCGTTGACATCTGGTCATCTTCTCTGGTGGCCTTCGTTTGGTATCAAACACTCACACCAAGCAAGTCATTTAACGATAATGTACATACTATTCTTTACTTTATTTGTTTATATGCCGTGTGTTTGTGTGAACAGATGTTTAATTTTTACTTGTATATTCCTCCATGGAACAATGAGTGATTTTATTCATACATGGCACATTTGGACTGAAGTCTAGATGGTGATGTCTGGCTGTATTCTGCAGAAACAGAGGTGAATGGTGAGTGATTGACTCCTAATACAGATTTTTGTGCTTCTGCAAATTTGGGGCATACATCCCATGAAGCCTTCCATTATGATTGAGTTAAATGAGTGCTAAGAGGTTATTGTAGAAGATAACTAAAGGTCTATACTATAAATAGCAAAAAATTTGAAATCAATTTCTACACAACCTTAATCCCACCCTCACCTCACTAAAATCCAGGTTGGGCCCATCCACCAGGTGCATATGAAGACGAAAGGGATGTGGGAGAACGGTTTTGGCGACGTTTTCCGTGAAGCCTATCTATATATCAAGGAAAGAACTATTTAAACCCTTACATTTGTAAACAAAATGACAATTTCTATTTGCAAAGACAAATACATGATTATATATGCAATTAATGTGTTTTTTAAGAGATGCAGATAATAAACTATATTTCTTTTCATGCATACGTTTTTCCATAATTACTTGAAAGCCGACCACTTTCAAAGTGAATGCTGGATAGTTCAAATATCCTGGTATTGATGTTATATTTTTAAGACAATGTGACCCACCCACACACTAGGCATTTGAAAAGTTTTTTTATCTCAAGGAATAATTATTTTTAAAAAGTTTATATCATTGGCATTAGAAACAAAAATTTAACTATGACATGTGTAGTCAGTCATCAGACATGAACGAGAGAGTGAGGGAGAGAGGGAGGGCAGATCGGGGAGGCGGAGGGAGGGAGGGAGGGCAAGCGGGGGGAGGGAGGAGGAGGGAGGGCAAGCGGGGAGGG
>CM014273.1:64705294-64725677 GCA_004135705.1 Alloteropsis semialata
GGAGTCGCTCTCCGATCTGGAGTGCGGGCTCTCTAGTCCAGTCCCTGGCGGTGGCGGCAGGCGAGCTGCGCGCGTGCGGCGTGCGTGCGAGGATCCGGAGGATAGGATTGCGAGGAAGGAGATGAACCTGGACCGTTGGATCGAATAGAGGATGCACGGCTACAAATTCAGCTGGGGAATGGACAAAAATGCCCGAGGATACGATAAAACCGCTTCTTCCACCTCTGCGCGCCTGCCCCTAACCTCCCAGCGCGGCCCCGCCATGCGCGCCCAGGCTAACCAGATCAGCGCCTTCACCAGGGGCGGACCCATGTTCAGCTCTGTGAGGGCACATGCCCTCACTCAAATTCTTCACACCAAGTTGATTAACATGTAAAAGCATCATCAATTCACCTTCCATTGAGGGATGCCCTCTCTCAAATTCTGCCCTGGGTCCGCCCCTGGCCTTCACCGCGGCAGCAGCAGCGCATGCGCTCTGCTTCGCCGGCCTCGCTGTCGCCCACTCACTCGCTGGCCGCGGCGCTCTCGTCTCCGGCCCTGCGTCCGCCCTCCGCCTCCTCGTGGTATTTCCACTTCCCTTCCCATCCCCTCAACTCACCACGCCCTCTTCTGATCCAAACTAAGCATTTTGCTCCTTCACTTAGGTCTGCGAAGCGCCCGTTGTTATCGCTGTGTTCAGCTACCTCCGGCGTGACTCCGAAAGCTGTTCGGTACGGCGCGCGTGCAACCTGTTCGATCAATTACCTCTTTAGTTTTTTGGTTCGGTAGGTGATCAGGTTCTCTTTACTTTCAGTTTTCTAAGGCTGTTGCAAGAGGATCGATCGCCTTGCCCGTCGGTTAGCTCTATATCTTGACTTCAATTGCATATTTTACTTTGAGAATGAGAGCTCCTGTAATAGTACAAAGTTGTATCCTGTATGAATATGAAGCCCAAAATGAACAAATCCATGCATGCTGGAGATCTGAACAGTAGTTAGTTCTGGTTGGACTAACAGTCAGAATGCTGGTTTGCTCTTATGGAATAACTGTCAAACTGTTAGTTATGGTTTATCTAGGATCTGCTTATTTTTCCTCTTTTCATTTCTTTGATCTTACTGTACACACTCTCTTTTCTTCTTTTTTTCTTTTTTTCATGCCAGGAGCATTCCTTAATGCATTTGGAGCAATCATTCTCGGTGCTCCTGTTGGAATCAAGTACGTGTACATTCATTAAGGAGTTAGCCTATCTTTTACTTTACGAATAGGAATCTGACTAGGCATCTGTAGTGCTTTGCTCTATAATTGTATCCTGCATCTGATTTTAGTAAAATACACCATGGTATTTCAATCTACAGGAATTTAAAGTTCCTTATTTGATTATCTTGTGCATTTGAAGGTACTGGATGATTACTATTTATTGGTCACTTCTCATGTCCCTGTTCACGGTAAGTGCCATGTCGCTAACTTACTTGTGCTAAACAGAGTACTTGACACTTGAGTACAAATACAATCAGATTGGAACTGGACAACAACAATCAGTAATAGCTTGTGTTGATACTCCTGTACTCATAAGTTTACCACTTTGTATTTGCTAAATAACTGCAGCATCAAGGTAGGGAAACTAATATTGTTACCTTTCAGTTTGTACCTGCAGCATGTGTCTTTGGAGCATCCAAGATTGATTGGCAGAATGTGCTTTCTCACTCCATGTATGTTCTTGGTCTGTAAACTGTAGAGGTTGGTCCAGTGGAGTTATTTCTTTCCTTTTGTATTGTCCAGTAACTGTGGCATGATAGTTCATTGTGTCTTTTTACATTTTAGTTATTTCACGCCAACTGATGTTGAGAACTACATGATCTCTGCACCTTGTCACGGAGCTGTGCTAGGAGCATGGCTTGGTGCTTGGCCTTTGCCCCTTGACTGGGAGAGACCTTGGCAGGTAAAGATACCATATTTAAATCTCAAGCAGTATGTTGCCAATTCCTATGCATGGGAATGCTGGGTCATACAGATATGTTTGTGCACATTTAGTAGTTGACATATTCATGCCTATTACCCGAGTGGCCGACGCATTTGTGCTCCCAGGAATCGCCACATACATTAAAAGAGGAGCAGTACCTGGCTACCTGCCCCATTTCATGTATTCCCATGGGTTTTTAGTTGAAAATCATTGGTTCGTTTGAGGTGTTGTTGCATGTTTCTGCTTTGAGTCACTCAGATAATGTGATGTCCTTTTTTGTTTCCTATACTTAATCATAGATCTTACATTCAGTGTAGTATCTGTTGTCGCATTGATGATAATTCCTTTTGCTGGGCCTTATGGCTGATAAGTGATAACTGCTATTGTGTTTCTGTGATCTTTATCAGGTATGGCCAATCTGTGTCACTTGCGGTGCGGTCGCTGGGTATTTGGTTGGAATGGCTGTGTCATTGGTCCTAATAGCTGTTCACAAGAGAAAGGTCCGTGCGAAAGCTGACTAGCCTATGGTGGATGACCATTGCTCCCATGCTACTTCTTTTCTGGTTAGATAAGGTTAATTTAGACTATTGTAGTCTACAATTGTTCTTCCCAGAAAGCTGCATTTGTTGCTTAGCTTTCATATAGTATGGTACTGATGGCTTTTTTGCTAGGCTCATCCAGGTTCACGCTGTCGCTGTTAGCTCTTTCAGCTGGCCTTTTTTGCAGCTGTACATTAAGTCTTTAACGTAATGTAAAGGATTGTTGTTTGGTTTTTTCCTACAGAGAAAAGGGAGTTTTATATCACTAATGTTGTGAAATGCTTCTTTGCATGCACGTTTGCACAAGGTCCACGATATCAATGTCCAAGGCGCTGGACGATGTCATCCGCCTCCTCTTGGGGTCCAGCCTTTGCAGCCTGCTAAGACTTCTCCAGAAAAAAAGGAGATTCTATATTTTGGTGGGGAACATATCAGGTGCAAACCAACCCTTCCGTGCAAACTATGGAAACTTCAATCTGGACCACATGATATTGATCCAAGGGTGCACTCATGGGAGGTGGGAGGGGTGATTTGCAAAACTCAGGGAAGGTGGGAGGGGTGATTTGCAAAGTCGTATTGCAAATCACCCCTCCCACCTCCCCTGAGTGCACCCTTGGATCAATATCGTGTGGTCCAGATTGAAGTTTCCATAGTTTGCACGGAAGGGTTGGTTTGCACCTGATATGTTCCCATTTTGGTGAGCCTGCTACTAATGCAGAAGAGAATGCCCGACTAATCACCGTGGATCCCTTCCATGACAATTGATTCGTCTTTCCTGATTACTGAATTTCATAGTCACCAAGCCATTTCTGCGGCTGCATTTTTTCTACATGAACAAAGTCTTTATCTTGCAGTGCATGACAAGACACGTGCCAGAAAGAATAAACTAAAATAGCTAAGAAAAGGGCAAACATATATACTACTTAACTCATTAAGCAAGCTGAGTAGTCCCAAAGCTATCACTGTCATCGAGATCTGAAACAGTGCTTCTACAAGTGGGAAAGCTGATACAAGTCGGCGTGATCTGTAATTTACAAAGGAGAGAGTACGAATTTCGAGACCTTACCATCTTCCAGACCATGCATCGCTGCTGCTTGTATGCTGCTAATAGCGTTTTCTTCTGAAGAACAGTTACCTGAGCTATACAAAGTTGGCATCGCCCTGCACTGCACCCAAACTACGTACACACACCAGCAGTGTCGTCAGTCGTCGCCATGCACTTCACATCTTGGTAAAGGGCAATGATTCTGATTCGACATTATCTGGGCTCAAGGATTCCAGTTGAGAAATTCAAATGTACTCTCGCTGCACGATTATACCTCCCACGACAAATGCATATTGTAAACGGAAATGGTACGGATTGCAGTTGAAACATGCAGATGTACTCTCACTGGCTGTACAATTGTACCATACGTACCTCATACGACAAATTCGCAACCGTACTTGAATCTCCGACCTGTTTTTCTAGGCGTTGCCTCCCGCTCTCTCTCACTCTACGTTTTTTCTTTTCGCTCTTTTTTTATTTCACAGATGTCGCCAAACGTTGGAGGGAGCCGTCAGGGAACGAAATTCTGAACTCGGAAACACGGTACACATGGGCTTCTGAACTCTGAACCTGAACCATGGCGATTGTCTGAACTTTTCTCTTCCTCCCTAGCAAAGACTATGGCACCGACGACGTTATGCCATGATGGCTTTGCTTCGAGCCTCGTGGCATGGCACGTGCCTGGAGGATGACATTGTCCAGCCCAGAGTGTGCCGCAAGCCTGCACTGCTTTTTGACGTTGCTTTGAACCTTTGACATGGCATGTGCCGCCTTGCAACGCTGTCAAAGTTGTGAGAGAGAGGGAGGGAAAGAGATTTGTACTCCTGTGCTGGTTGCTGCAACCGGCGTTCTGGGCCTTCTAGGATCCCGTGCTCTGGGCCTTTGCTTGACTGTCGGTCGATCTGATGCGTAGTACAGTAGTAACAATTTATTTTCTCAAAAAAAAAGTAGTAATAATTTATTTACTAACGTTGACTCCTACTAGTACAATCAACTGGCACCAGCCAGGTCAATTCATGGGGAGTCGCGGGAACGGAACGGAACGGGAGCCGAGTCCTAGAGCGTGGCACTCGCGTCGTGCTCGGATTCTATACGCGTCCGCGTACGCACGGTGCAAGTTGATGCCGGTACGTGCCCGCCGCGCATGTGCACGTCCCAACCTGAGCTGCGCTCGCGGCTCGTGTGCCGTCTTCGCTTCCGTCGTGCCAAGCGTGACGTGAGGGCGCGCACGTTGTCCGCTTCGATCGTGTTGGCCACCAGTGTGTCGGGTCAGGTACAATCAAGGAACTGGTTTTTGACTGGTCTATTACAGTGACCTTGGTTCGTCCAGTGATGGACAACCTGCTACCGCTAGGCATCTGATCTTTTCAAATTGATACTGAACATGCGTGAATGCGATCGCGATGGCATCGCCCCTGAACACTTGGCACGGTACTAGCAATAGGATGTTCTGCACGCTCCAGGCATGGCATCGCCCCATGGCAAGCTCCAGGCTTAGGATGTTCTGCACGTGTGGAATTGTGAACCATCCACCATTTCACCCTCGAGGGTCGAGGCATAAATACAGCATCATCCAATGATCACGTATGCGCTGCATATCAAATCACGTATGCACTGCATATCAAATCAGAGGCCCAGAGACACATACTGTCGTGTCGGAGATTTGATGGCACGATTCGTCGTTCAGATCGGTGCCCATGAATCTCACACACACGAGTGATTTTCGACATGTCATTTTGTAACAAACCTATGGTAAAAGACAAACTTTTACAAGTGTCAAGAGAACGCGTAGCGTGTGCATGTGTGTCATGGATGGATGCTTGCATTCCAAACTTTTTCCTCAAATTGTCGAGATTGAATACAGTCAACGGATACTAGTATTTTGTTCCCACGTCGAAGAAAGAAAAAGAAAAGAAAAATCAATTCCCCATTCCTCACACACACTGGATGACTGGACCAAGACGGAAACCTCTCCCCTCTGCTTTCTGGGCTTTCTTCCCTACAAATACTCCCTGCCTCCTCTGCTCTCTTCCCCCAAATTTGCTGCCATCTCCGCGCTCAGATCTGACCCCCCAACCCGAGGCAAGGCAAACCCCCACCTCCCTCCCAAATGGCGCATTCCAACGGCGAGCCCCCCGCCGCCGCCGCCGCCGACTCCCCGGTGCCGCGCCCCCTCGCGCCGCCGCGGAAGGTGGCGCTGATCACGGGCATCACGGGGCAGGACGGGAGCTACCTCACGGAGCTGCTCCTCTCCAAGGGCTACGAGGTGCACGGCCTCATCCGCCGCTCCTCCAACTTCAACACCCAGCGCCTGGACCACATCTACCACGACCCGCACGCCATGCCCTCCTCCCCGCGCCCGCCCATGCGCCTCCACTACGCCGACCTCTCCGACTCCTCCTCCCTCCGCCGCGCGCTCGACGCCGTCTCCCCCGACGAGGTCTACAACCTCGCCGCGCAGTCCCACGTCGCCGTCTCCTTCGAGGTCCCCGACTACACCGCCGACGTCACCGCCACCGGCGCGCTCCGCCTCCTCGAGGCCGTCCGCCTCACGCGCAGGCCCATCCGCTACTACCAGGCCGGCTCCTCGGAGATGTTCGGCTCCACGCCGCCGCCGCAGAGCGAGGGCACGCCCTTCCACCCGCGCTCCCCCTACGCCGCCGCCAAGGTCGCCGCGCACTGGTACACCGTCAACTACCGCGAGGCCTACGGCCTCTTCGCCTGCAACGGCGTGCTCTTCAACCACGAGTCCCCGCGCCGCGGGGAGAACTTCGTCACGCGCAAGATCACGCGCGCCGTCGGCCGCATCAAGCTCGGCCTGCAGACCAAGGTCTTCCTCGGCAACCTCTCCGCCGCCAGGGACTGGGGATTCGCAGGGGACTACGTCGAGGCAATGTGGCTCATGCTGCAGCAGGACCAGCCCGGTGACTACGTCGTCGCCACTGAGGAGTCCCACACCGTAGAGGAGTTCTTGCAGGCTGCCTTCGGGTATGCGGGGCTGAACTGGAAGGACCATGTGGTCATCGACAAGAAGTACTTCCGCCCTGCAGAAGTCGACAGCCTCCAGGGGGACTCGACCAAGGCGAGGAAGGAGCTCAAATGGAAGCCCAAGGTTGGGTTCCAGCAGCTCGTCCAGATGATGGTTGATAACGACATTGAGCTCGCCAAAAAGGAGAAGGTCCTGGTGGATGCTGGCTACCGTGATCCCAAGCAGCAGCCATAGAAACAGAACAGATGGTTTCTTGCTCTGTCGGAGCTTCAATTTGGGGATACATCGTGGCTCTCAAAGTAGAGGTTGACTGAACAAGTTACTATTGCTATTGTTCTCGGGGTCAGAAATAAGGATGCTCAGCTCGCATTTTAACCTCACAATATCTTCATGTACTTTATTTTTAACTATATTATGGGCTTCAATCAAATGAATGAATACACGCAATTTGGGAACAGTATCATACATGTGCTTGATTTCTACTGAAGATTTTGAGAGCAAAAAATGCCATTCTGAAAACAGATGCTTCCATTTTTGGATCTTTCTGTCTAAACTATTCATCAAGGATGAACTCTAGCCGCCAGGAAAGTGAATCTCCACTGCTCTGGCAGTCTGGCCTGAGGTTTAAGTGAACTCCAGCACATGTTGTATTTACTTTTGCTTGTCTCTTCTGTTTGTTGCCTACCTGTTCGCTTGGCTTATCAGCCACCAGCCAGCAGTACTTTTCTCTCACAACAAATCAGTACCAGCTACCAGCCACCAGTACTTTTCTCTCACAACAAATCAGCACCAGCCACCAGCCGCCAGCCAACCGAACAGGCAAGCATCATTTGTTTTTTTTTTCTGAAAATATGATGCTAAATACTGAACTTGCAGTTCAATTCTAATATAAACAAAAACATTTCAGTCAGCCCGTGATGGATGCCATGCCTTGGGGGGTTTTCAGTTACCATTGATTTCAGGACTGAAGGACATACTGCTTCTGGGCTCTTACCTCTTGCCTCTTCTCTGGGATTTTTTTGTTTTTGTTTTGGGCGAGTTTGTCTACCGAGATTTTCTGTATGTACAATTGTTCACAGCTGACAATTGTGTGCCACTTTTAGTGCCATAGTTTTCAGTCATTTGGCAACTGGATTATTCTGCGAGTTTATCTGAAATATTCTATTGCCTTGCAACTTGAACTTCTTTCTTCATGGTGATTCTTCAACATTTGGTTTTACAACATGCATTATGTAAATGTAGTTACATTAATCCAAGGCTTGACTGGGCTATGCAACCTTGGTGTAGTACTCTGCTTGCAGGTCAAGCCTTAGTGTGTTGCGTCCATTTGGGCCTGTTTGGAACGCTGGAATTTCACAGGAATCGCGCAGGAATTTTACAGGAAACAGTTCAATTTCACAGGAAAAACGCAGAAATAGGAAAAAAATCCCGCGTTCCAACCGGGGCCTTAACGTGTCTATCGGCAGTGCTCTTTTCTTCTTGTACCATTCGATAATATGCTAGTGCCAGTGAGTGTACAGGTACTGGATGTACCTCATGTCCTCATCCTTAATTCAGCTTGCTGACCAAAATGGACAGCCAACTTGATACCGTACGCCTAAAAATTCTCATGGACCACATATTTTCCTCTCACGAATAGAGAGCCGTAGCAAGGTTTTTTTTTCTCCTTTTTTTTTTGAAACAAGAGCTGCAGCCCATCTGGCCCAACTCGCTAGAGTATTGACCCACTTGACATCGGCTTTGGAACTTGCTACCGGTATGGCCCAAATTGCTAGAGTATTGACCCAGAGCCCATCTTTTGACGTTCAGCCCATCTGTATAGCCCATAGAGATGTGCACGGCCCATTTCCATCGCTGGAGGTAGCCCATATACTCATGTTCATGAATTCATGCGCTGACACAAAAAAAGGAAAGAGAGAGAGAGAGAGAGAATAGAGTCCCGTCAGAGCGGCGCAGACGCGCAGTCGGCTGAGTCAGGCGGCCGCCGGCCACGCTCCCCGCCGTGAACCCTAGATGACGCCGGCGAACGGTGCTGCAGCGCAAGAAGCGGCGGCGGAGGCAGCGCTGCCCCTTGAGGTGGAGACCGAGGTCGACGCGTTCCAGCGCCAGGTCGATGACCTTGTCTCCAAGACCGACGTGGTAACCCCCCTTGCCTTGCCCCTAATCCCGTCTCGCCTACCGTCCAAGCGGCAATTCCACGGCGGGGAAGCGCCGTTCGGAATGTGCTTTTGGGGGAATTCGTGGCAATTCGTGAGTTTCTTTTACGCGCGAGAAGAATTAGGCGCAGCAGTTCTCAGATTGGGTGTTTGTTCCGATGTATGCTGCAGCTGGAGAGGCGGGTGAGCGAGGTGGTGGACTTCTACGATGGCAAGAAGCACGGCAGCGGCGGGCGTAAGGGAGGCGGTGGCGGCAGGGGCCCGAGGGGGATGCCCGACCTTATGCGCCAGTTCGGCGTGATTTTACGAGAGGTGATGTTTCTCGAATTGGTTCCTGAATCTCCACCTGAATAATCTTTGCATCTTTGTTTATCTTAGTGCTTGTTGGGGGTGTTTGTTTCCCACCTAGATAATACAATCTACCTAGATTATACAATCTAGCTCGTGAGTCAAGGACACTATGGTAAAAGACCAGGGGTGGCCTCCATTGAGGTCCGCTGCTGCCACCATGGACCACCCAAATAATTTCAAATAAACTGCACATGGTTAGCGTATTTGGTGGTCCATGGTGACTTTTTACCATAGTGCCCTTGACTCATAAGTATATAATCTAGCTTATGAGTCAAGGGCACTATGGTAAATGTCACCATGGACTAGATATCAAGCTCTAGAAATCTGATCAATTTAGAACAGTCAATGACCTGAATGCCTGATAGATCAGAGCATCCAACATGTAAGGACAAAGATAACATTGTGATTGCTTGAACATACTCAGCCAATTCTATCTGTTAATAGCAGATAACGCTCTTGGGACATACTAACGCGGTTCTTCTAATTCTATCTTCATTCTTGAGTAGTGAAGGGGGTCCACCATTGCAGCTTTGGAAGTTGTATGGATGAGATCATATGGGTAACCAAAAAACATCTTTTATTGAGGCATAAATGCTTCTTTGATTTTTGACCAATCACAAGGTCAATTATGTGCATATCAAAGTTCAAAGGCTCTTTGTTCTTGACCTGATATCTCTAGCTTGTGTATACTTTGACAAAATTTGTACTAGCTTTCTTCTCCATTGTACTTTCAAATTTTTATTTTGTTCCTAGCTATAGATAGGAGCGCTTGGAGATTAGCAATCAACGTGCCTGAGCCGTGATCTTTTTCTTTTTCCCTAACTCTACCTTTTGTCTTTTTTTGCCTTTTTATGTCTCTCTTATCCTTGTTTCTTTTGGGTTTCATCTCTAGCCTACCCCAACTTGCTTGGGACAAAAGGTTATGTTGTTGTTGTTGTTGTTGTCCTAGGAAGATGTTTTAACATGTGATTAGTTTTCTGCACAAGAACTCCCATTTCTCCCTTTGTCATTTGCACTGAATTTTCTTCTTGATTTTCATCCTTGCAGATCACCTCTGATAAAGATGCATGGCCATTTCTGAAGCCAGTGGATGTAGTAGCCCTTGAACTTCATGACTATCACAAGGTAATGGCTAAACCTGAGAATGTATTTTATCCCTGCAGTTAATTCCTAATGCAATAGTAATTTTGATTACAAGGGGATATTGCTGTAGATTAGTAAAAATGTAATCGCTATTGATGTTATGTCTTTAGTGTAATCCTGGATATTCACCAGCAGTACAAAATCTTAGAGTGGTACACGACTCTGACCTTGATCCACTTTGGCACTCGTTTCGTTTGTGTTCTATTGCAAGCACACGTATGAAAATCTATATCGCACGGATATGTGGGGCTGACCTTGTATCCCGTATCGGATATGTATCTGATACAGGTACATGCTAGATATGTGGCCGATATGTATCCGCGGTTTATCGGGAAAAATAAATACGAGATAATTCAATATGTGAGCCGATACTTACGGGTTACTTTGTGAATACAGCCCAGCAAACCTGAACCAATCCTACCAGGGAGGGAGTGACGTAGAAGAGAGGGAAAAAGCAGGAGGGGTCAAGGGGAACCATGCAAGGCTGCATGCCCGCACCTGCACTCACTGCCATCTCCACCGGCTCCAGCACATCTGCGCATGTGGCCATTGCAGCTTTCTTCACTGGTCAACCGTAGAGGTCGATCTGGAAGGGTGGCGGCATGAGCACTTGATCAGTTGATCTGCAGATGAGTAGAGCTTGATCTGGAAGGGGGCGGCACCGGCACTCGATCTGAAAGGCGCTCGCTCGTGGGGGCGGCTAGGCTCGTCGCTGTTCCTTTGCAGGTGGAGTTGAGGAGCGAAGGAGGCGGCATCTAGTAAGGAATCAATATATTAGGGTTGAGGGGAAAGGGGAGGGGGTTGCTTTATATGGCATGTTGAGTGGATTGGGCTCTACACTGAGTTAGTGGGCTGGCTGCTAGTAGTTATTGTGGCCAGTGGCGGAACATGGAGCTAAATCAAGGGGTGGGGGCAGTTGAGCTATGACTGCACGCCGCACGCGGTGAAATCATGTAAACAATCCAGATGTCAGGCACTAATGTAGACTTGCAATGGGCAGCGCGCGGAGGAAGCAGGGGCCGGTGCCCAGTTTTGCCTCTACTACGGTCCGCCACTGACTGTGGCCCACTGGTGCTTGTAGTTACCTCGTATTCTCTATTATACATATTGTCTCGTACATATATGTGCATTATTATTTATTTTTTAAAGAATTAAAGTGCATCTCTGCAAAAAAAAAATTCTTTTGGAAAAATGGTGTATACATGTGCCCGTATCTTTGCTACATAGATATCACACCTTAGATGCGAGCAACTGTAGTGTGTGACGCTTCAGCAATGACACCCTTTTTTTCCTTTTCGGAGTTCCATCGATGCAATTGATTTAGCAGTTCACATTCAGTTTTATGAGATGTGAAGTTGTGTCTTTAGCCTATATTATCTGTTACATGGTTGGATCACTTATTATTTTCCCTGTATTTCTTAGTTCAATTTCTGGAATCCTTGAAATTTAGCATATATGTCTCTAGATTTAGTTTCTCCTTGACATCCGGTTTGCTGACCTGAGTTAGAGCTGCTTCTTTGGCTTGATTACCACAGTATCCTTACCAATCAATCTTGATAGATACACTTAATATTTATTTAATTATGTTTCCCTGAAACTTGTTTGTAGTAATTTTCATGTATTTAGTTTCTCTTCTTTCCAGATTATCACCAAACCTATGGACTTCTCTACTATTCAAAATAAGATGGAAGGGAAGGATGTTACCACTTACAAGAGTGTTCGAGAAATATATGCTGATGTTAGATTAATTTTTGCCAATGCAATGAAGTACAATGATGATGAAAATGTTATCCACTTGATGGCTAAATCATTGCTTGAGAAATTTGAAGAGAAGTGGCTCCGGTTTCTTCCTAAAGTTGAGAGCGAGGTAAAATTTTCTAGTCAGACATCTTTCTTCTGTTGTTTCGGTATGGACTTGAGTTGCTTAGCCTTTGATAAAAGCATGTCAAACTTTTGTCGATACATTATATTTCTCTACATCTACATATGCTTGTAGGAAAAAAGGCAAAAGGAAGAGGAATCAAAGGGTGTTGTAGCCACAAATACTTCTCGAGAAGCAGCAATTGCGAAATTAGCAAAAGATACTGATGATGAGGTATGATGATACTTAATATCAGTTCAATTATGCAGTTTAGTAGCAATATGTACAAATGTTCAGTAATAGATTTCAAGGATCCTATTTTAAATTCTACTTGCCCATGGATAGTCAGGATTTACTCTTCTTTTTCTCCACAGCTAAATCAGATCAATAAGCAACTGGAGGAACTCCGGAAGATGGTGGTCCACAGATGCAGGTATATCTTATAATGCTTAGCTTATTGCATTTTTATTGTTTTGATTCTTTTATGCTATGATGCCATCATACTTGCATATTCTGAATCTAAATCTGTATCATATGGTTGCTAGGAAAATGACCACAGACGAGAAGAGGAAACTTGGTGCTGGTCTCTGCCACTTGTCTCCAGACGATCTTAACAAGGCACTAGAAATTGTGGCACAAGATAACCCTAACTTCCAAACTAAAGCAGAAGAAGTGGATCTCGACATGGATGCTCAGGTAATGTTTTATGTGTTTCCCTAATGCTCATCCCCTTTTTTTCAGCTCAATGACCATAGGCCGTAACTGGTAACTTTTATTGTGGCTAAAAAATAAAAATTAAGGAAAGAATACTAGCCTGTGCATTTCAACTTGAGATTTCCCTCGTACTACCATTTTGGATATTTCGTCTGGTCTGTTTTAACTGTGCTACCTGATGCAGAGTGAGACAACCCTATGGAGGCTGAAATTCTTTGTGCGGGAAGCGCTGGAACGACAGGCCAACCTTGCCTCTGGGAAGGTGGATGAAAATGCGAAGAGGAAGAGGGAGATATGCAATGCTCTGGCCAAAACTGCTTCAAAACGAGTCAAGAAGCAGCCCTAGCAATCCGGCTCTTTCTTTGACCCTCCCGTGCTGCTTCTGATTGTTCGGAGTGTTTTTTTTGCAGGAGTAGCCAATAGCCTTGGAGTTTCCATCCTTTTGTGTGTAGTCGTGTATATAATATACATTAGTCAGGAACTCGCTGAGCGTTTTAACTTGCAAAAGTTCTTTCCATGTATAACCAGCTGCTGATTGAGTGTCTGAACCCAACAACAACCAACATCGTCTCTAACTGGTTAGAATAAAATGAAACTGCGGTTGCCTGCAGTTGCTGAACACATGTATCAGCATGGCCTCAAGATTCATGAGCTCTCCAGCACGTTTGCTTTGATGGTTTGTACCTGTTCCTCTGGAGAATCATTGCATCCATTGTGCGCTTGCTACCTTTTTTTTTTATCATTTTAGGATATTTGGTATGTACCTGTGCATACATATAGGCTATAGCTAGCACAAATACAATCATGAATAACAAAAGGAATGGTTCAACACCACAATAACACGAAGTCATTGCCATCCATATAGCCAGCACAAATACACTCATGAATGGCTCAACACCATGGGAGATGACCAAATTTATGTTGATTCTGCGGGAATGGCTCAACACCACAATAACAAAAGGACAACCTCACAATTTCATACCCAGAAGTTCAGAGATACAGTCGAAGCACAAGGCACCAGTTAGGGATACAGACCAAGCACAAACACAGGTACTCGAATCAATATATTCGACAGCGAAGGAGGAGTTCATCCCCCGGTTCCGCCTCACCAGGAACGACGTTAGCGTAGATGTTATCATCCTCCAGGTCATTTACCCAATCTACATCCCCCTTCCGGATGGCTTTGTTGTTGCTGAAGTAGTATCTGGTTGATTCGTTTGATGGATAGAACAGTTCAGCAAAGTTGTCACGACCATGAAAACCTGACACAGCTGGATGTACAATCCTATTCTCCTGGTGCTCACAATAAATGCACCGGACTTGCTCTGCACATCCAAAAGGCACAATTGTGAATTAGAGCTAGTATGTAGTTTGGGAGCAGAACCAAAGAGTAAACTCACACACATTTGTTCACCTTTGTTTACTTATACCACTAGTAAATTTCAAAAACCTACATCTATTTTAACATGTGAAAAACAACTTATTTGGCCCATTAAAAAAACTACAACTATTTTGACAGCCTCAAAAACCTGCAACCTTGTGACCACATGACAATGCGGCCCCTCATGTCGGCCTCATGGAACCTTGCTGCATGACAATATGGTGACAAAGTTGCATCTTGGTGCAAGTCAAAACAGTTGTAGGTTTTCGTAACAGGATCGAGAAGTTCTATTTAATTCATACATATATCACAATAGCTGTACATATATTTATTTGAGAACAAACTACAATACTGCAAACATAAGAACAAAGCAAAGCATGAAACATTTTGTTTGAAACCTGTGTCAGTAGTTAAGTAGTACAATACATCACATTTGATATTACCATGCATGGAACATTACTACGCAGCTGACTAGAGGCGGCATCAACAATGCTGTTCTATTTCCTCATTCCAAGTCTACCCCTCACTACTTGTGCCCACTTACATTTGGGGAATTTTTAGAGGTATCATGTAGAAGTTAGTCATAACAAACTAACATATCTGGAAATTGTGCTAGTTATTTTCTCATTCTATCATTTAATTACCAAGCAGTAATTGAGAAGCTGATGATGGAAAGAAATCTATGAAGCTGTACACAGTAAGGAGACCGAACAAAAGATATGTTAGATGGCTTAGTTTCTCCTTTGGCCGTATCGGTACCTTGTCATACAAATTTGACAACAAAAAAGATTTGCTACAGTTATTATCTGAACTATCATGAAATAAATTGCAATGTGAGCCTAAATGCTTGTGTTTCCTGAATAGAGTTGACAATATTCTGGGCTCATATATTTTACAACATGCTCCAAAAAAATGGCCAGCCAGAATTATGAATTATGAAATAGATATAAGAATGAACAGGATCAATCTACTTGACGAATGACGAGTAATACTATCATGGATATCGTAAGGACAAGACTGAGGCTAGATCATACCAGCATATGGATCTGTAGCTGCATCTGGATTCACAACAGATTTTTGCTCAGCATTTTCCTCAGAATTTCGCTGGGCCAGACTCACAGGAGCACACCAAGAACCAGTGCCACGATTCTCACATTCAGCAAAGAATCCAGTGTAAGGATTC
Organism: Alloteropsis semialata; assembly: GCA_004135705.1. Taxonomy (NCBI): domain Eukaryota; kingdom Viridiplantae; phylum Streptophyta; class Magnoliopsida; order Poales; family Poaceae; genus Alloteropsis; species Alloteropsis semialata. The sequence goes on from CM014273.1 coordinate 64,720,596, forward strand.
TCACATTCAGCAAAGAAAAGTGTCGTATGCTCTCCTTCACGAGTCGCCAGAAAGTTGATGTGAGAGTGCAGATAATTGTTACGTGCACATGGATCATAGCTTCCATATTCGGCGCCGCACATATATATCTGGGTGAGATACATACTCATTCACCCCGCATATAACATGAAGTTTATAGTGGGGTTCCTTCAATAATCATGAGAAGAACGTTAAGCATAACGGAGGAGTGGATCTAGCAAATATTTCAGGTTCAGATACAAGGAAGCCATTGCACGAAGAATTAAACGGCGCAGTTCTATTAAGTGGTCATGTGTTTCGACTTTTCCAGAAGAATGATGTCATAATTGAACTATCTCATAGGTAGCTCCAAGTTTGAGCCTTACCCTCGAATATTATTCCAGGTTAACTGTAGTTGCTTGAATCATTATCAGGGTGAAAGCGGAAGGTTGCAAACCATGAAGAACCAAAGCAAGAAGGATCAGTGTAGTAGTTTAAATCCTCTAAACAAGAGTATTATTATCAGAGATACGGAATTTACAACATTGAATCACGAAACAGCCAAGCTTTTCTTCTGATTGTTACATGGATAGTCGTCTAGCAGCTGTACTACTAATTCTTGTGTTCTCCTACAAATTTCTGATTTTCTTCCCTGGTCAATCTTTTATCCTGTTTGTTTACAAATCTAATGGTGTCAACTTTTGCATTAGTAAAGTTACAAATAGTTGAATCTTGATATATATGGGATGGAGGAAATACAACAAAACGATAAAACTGAAATGAATATGTTCTCAACAGAAGGTTCCAATCGCGAAGTTTTGCGTTTCTTTTTCTGCATTTCCAGAAACAGTACACATGATATCAACTAAATTAGCATTGTCAACAGCACTTTAAGTAGGAATTATTGGTATAAGAAATTTATTCGCAGCGAAACCAAGGATCAGAGCAAGTAAAACTGTAAAAGTGAGGAGTAGAAGAAAAACTAACCACTGTCTCGTTGAACTTGCTCAATGCAGCTGCCACCATTCTGCTGGCTCGATAATGCTGGCTCCAGAACACGTGTTCACATTCAGATACGTACGTGTAGAGCACCACGTTCACCTTTTTAGGCTCCGGTTCCGGTTGCTCTGCTTGTAGGATGCCAGCAGAGGAGGGACAGTCGAATATGCTCATGCAGAGGAGCTCAAGATCCTTAGAGGAGAGCATGCGACCATCCTGCAGATGCAGCACCTTTGAGGCAGCTTCAAGATTGGCCACAGTATCCGGTGATCCAAGAAACTCTGTCTGTGCAAGAGGGTTGGGGTGGAACGCGGCCGTGGCCGCGGCAGCATATGCTTCTCTGACAGTGACGGACGGGGCAGTTCTTGTCAGACTTGCCCAGGAACGTGCGTTCCGGCCGCTCGCTCAAGCCCTCACCCTCACAGACGCTCACGCTCGCCGGAGAACAGAGGAAGAAGATGAACAGGGATTTTGGGCGGGAAACACCGCGGAGCTCCGATTGCTCCTGTATCTTGGCTATTCAACTCGCACCAATGGCGCTGGGGATTACAGGGGCTACTTAACGACCTCGAGGAGCAACTCCATCGCCGGCCGTTGCGCCACGATCCGCGGAACGCGCGCGCCATGATCCCGAGCCGCTGCTCAGTGCGTTCATGGTGGCTTCCTCCGCAGGATCCGCGCCACGCACACCACTCACACCACGCTCCATCCACCTGACACGATCACGCCGGAGACAGCCTCCCACGCGCGATCCTCCCCACTGAACGCGTCGCGAACACCCTGCGACTCCGCCTCGCCGTGCACGTCCAGAGCACGTCCATGGCGCGGCACACACACACACGTTCACGAGCACGCACCCGCGAACCCTAACCTACGGACTCGAACACGCACACTGGACACACACACACACACACACACACCAGGGAACACGCCATGGATGGGTTTAAGCTAACAATCTCCCCCTAAACCCTGCCATGGCGACCTTGACCTTCACAGGAGCGTCGCCTCATCCTCGACGCCGGTGAGCAGCGCCCTGTCATTCTTCCTCTTGGTGCAGTCCCTCGCCATGTGTCCGCGGCGTCCGCACTCGAAGCACCGTCCTCGGTAGCGACTCCTGCGCTCCGAGCTGGTGCTGGTCCTCCCGTCGTCGTCGTCCTCACGTTCGCCATCATGGCTGCCGCCGCGCCTCGCACCACCGCCGCCGAGCCCCTGCTCCTTGCCGCGCTGACGCCGCTTGGCTTCCCACTGGGCCTCGGTGAGCATCAGCTGCTCAGGGCCCCCCGCATTGGCCACCGGCCGATCCTCGGCATCCGCCTCCTCCGCGATCTGCAGCCGGCCGACGAGCTCGTCCAGCGTCATCGCGTCGAGGTCCGCCAGCATCTCGATCGCAACCCCCACCTGCCTGAGCCGCTTGGGAACGACGCGCAGAACCTTCTTGACCACCCGCGGCGCCGCCAGCTCCTCGCCGAGATCCCCCAGCCGCGCCGTCAGTCGATTGACGCGCACGGCGAAGTCGGCCACCAGCTCGCCGTCGTTGAAGCAGAGGTTCTCAAATTCCTTCATCAAGCGCTGCACGTGCGAGGCCTTCACCCGATCGTCGCCGCCCCGCATGCTCTTCACGGAGTCCCAGGCCTCCTTCGCCGTCTTCTTCACGGCGAGCCCGGCCTTCATCTCCGACGGAACGCCGCGGAGGATCGCCGCCAACGCCCGGCGATCTCTTGCCCGATCCTTGCTCGGCGCCTCCACCGCGTCCCACAGCTCCAGCGCCTCCAGTGCCACTTGCATGACCAAGGCCCACTCCTGGTAATTCCCCTTGGTCAGCAGCGGCAGCTCCACCGCGCCGGAGCTGGGAACGAACGCGCCCGCCGCGCTCGAGCTCGCGCCATCGGGCTTCACCCCGCTCGGCGCCTCCCCGATCTTCGTCATCGCCTAGCTCTTGATACCACTTGTCAGACTTGCCCAGGAACGTGCGTTCCGGCCGCTCGCTCAAGCCCTCACCCTCACAGACGCTCACGCTCGCCGGAGAACAGAGGAAGAAGATGAACAGGGATTTTGGGCGGGAAACGCCGCGGAGCTCCGATTGCTCCTGTATCTTGGCTATTCAACTCGCACCAATGGCGCTGGGGATTACAGGGGCTACTTAACGACCTCGAGGAGCAACTCCATCGCCGGCCGTTGCGCCACGATCCGCGGAACGCGCGCGCCATGATCCCGAGCCGCTGCTCAGTGCGTTCATGGTGGCTTCCTCCGCAGGATCCGCGCCACGCACACCACTCACACCACGCTCCATCCACCTGACACGATCACGCCGGAGACAGCCTCCCACGCGCGATCCTCCCCACTGAACGCGTCGCGAACACCCTGCGACTCCGCCTCGCCGTGCACGTCCAGAGCACGTCCATGGCGCGGCACACACACACACGTTCACGAGCACGCACCCGCGAACCCTAACCTACGGACTCGAACACGCACACTGGACACACACACACACCAGGGAACACGCCATGGATGGGTTTAAGCTAACAGTTCCTTCAGCTTCAATCGCTCTGCACTGCTTGTGAACAGCGCCGGGCTTGCTCGATCCTATTTGCAAGCTACCCAAACAGTTCAGGCTCTTACTGTCTCGTCCGGGCGTAGCGAAAAGATAGGGATCGGCGAGTTGCAGGTTGGCCTCCGTCTCCAGCAGGCGCTGCAAGGCTTGGTCAAGTGTGAGGTTCTGGTAGCGGGTGCAGAGGAAGGACACGAGGCCATAAAGCGATCTCGCCGCTGCGCACCAGAGGGAAGAGGTGCTGATCATGTCTAGTGTGACCTTTTTGCTCGCCGGGAAGCTCTGCTCGTACCAGACGGTGTTGACGATGATGTTGGAGACGGGATCCAGCGGGCCGTAGCAGCTGCCGCCCTTGAGCACGCCGCGGTGGTACCGGCTCCTCAGCTCCGCCGTGGGCAGCCTGGCCAGCGCCTGCAGGTAGAATCCATGGATGGTTGCGAGGAGCATGCGCTTCGCGGCTGCCCGGACCGGAGGGAGCTGATCTCTGTCTCTGCCCATTGGAACGAGACGTGCAAGCTGCAGCCTGCATCTGGCGAGCTCCCACGACTCTTGGAGCTCGAGATGAGCGTCGTCTTCTGCTGCTGTCTGGATCAGGCGGGCTACACGATTCACGGCGTTGAAGTCAGGAGCGGCGACCGAGCCTGACAGATCGCCGGCGAACTTGGTCAGGCTAGCTGAGAGAGACTTCCACCCTAGCACGAACCGCGGCGGGTCTGGGTGCTGGGCGGCGACCGCCGAGCATCGGAGGGCGGCCTCGACTGAGGCCACGGTGGTGGCGGAGGAGAAGCCGAACCTCCGCATCCCGCGGCGGTTAATGATGAGGAGTGCGGCGACGAGCGGGTCCGCGCCGGCGGCGTCGAGGTACGCCAGGGCCTCGGCGTCGGGGAGGTAGGGGAAGAGGCAGGTGAGGAAGGCGACGAGGCCGTCGAGCGACCGTCTGGCGATGCATGCTTCAGGTCCTCTGCCCGGGGCCGGCGGCGGGGGCGGCGCCGCGGCAGCAGCGGCGTCGTGGATGACGCCGTTGACGCGGATGTTGGCGACGGGATCCAAGAGGCCCAAGCAGCAGCAGTAGCCGCCGTCCATGGTGACCTTGTCGAGGTTGGCGCGGCTGTAGATGTTCTCGATCTTGGCGACGACTGCTTGAATCTCATCTTCTCGCATGTACATTTTCATCTCGTCTTCGAAGCTTCGCACCCATTGACGATGCTCCGAGGAGGCAGCTCGAAGATTGGCATCGTCGGATCGGCGACGAGGGCGGCGGTGGCGGCGTGTTTGGGGTTAGGCAACGAAACACACCACAAGGGCGGATTATATTTGTGATGGTTCCACGGCTGGCTCGCATGTCACGCGGACTCGTCGAAGAGAGAAAAGGAAAGTGTCTTTCGCCCCTCGCTTTGAATAAAAGGAAAGTCTTTCCCTCCCTCGCCATGTTATGTGGGCCCGCGGCCCACGAGATAATACAAGCCAGCTCCGTTTGAGGCCCAGCCTACTACGGTATATGCATATCTGCAGACTGCAGCTGCAGAGGTGCTTGACCT
>CM014273.1:64725695-64768692 GCA_004135705.1 Alloteropsis semialata
AACTGCAGAAGTGCTTCTTTCTGTTGGCGACTTGCCGATTGGCGTGGCGCCCATTCCCGGCCGTTGCTAATAACGCCCTCTAATGTTGCCACAACAAACAATTGATGTCAGCTCACTAAACTCGCACCATGAATATTTGGGTTACGGACCACACATACAGCTTTATATAGTCACAATCTTAACGAAGATGCTATGAGCAACTATATGATTTTTGTGAGCAAAGTGAAGAATGGATAACTGACATCATCACGGCAAGAGGTGCACAGAAAAACTGTATACATGAATTCTTCCGCATCAATAGAACTGAATTTTCATGGTCATATTCACATGAATCATCAACCACGACCAGCACAAGATCTGCTGAGTAAGATCGAAATATCTATATTTTCACAGCTGTACAACCAAAATTACAACAAACTCATGTTCATTCTGTAAGCTTGGACCATGAATTCTGATTACGAATGGGGTAAACGAACAGCTTCTATAGTTGTGATCTCAATGGACATGCTATGAGCAAATATATAATATTTGTGAGCAAAGTGAAAAATGAATGATTGATGAGGTCATCATGGCAGGGGCGCACAGATGAAATATTCCTAAAATTCTTTTCTGCAAAATCATGCACCTCTCTTGTATCTACATTGCAGCAATCCACTTGAGTCCAGGGTCTAGTATGAGCTAAATTTCCCTTAAGATGGGCCATCCTTTCTTTGCAATCTCATCAATCTTGGAGCTAATTCTCTTTTGGGTATTTGCAGGGCAGAGCTCAGCAGCATATGCATTCAGCTTTGCAGCTAGTGTTGATGTCAGGAGCTCCTCCTCGGGCAAATTCCCAATCAATTGCAGGAGAAATGGCTTGCGCTTCAGTTCAAATTTCTAGCATAGAAATTCAGCTCATATAAGTGCAAACAGAGAATTGAAGAATCATAATACATTGTATCTGGTTCCTCAAAGGGAAGTATAGTGGAATTGCTACCTGATGTTCCGGTTCAGCAGGATGGAACACCCCCAATGGTTGGATCTGTGTGGTAATAATGCTGCTGCGATCCTTAGCTTGTTCTTTTTCTTTGCTAAGAGCAGCCAATCTGGCCTCAATGGTTCCGTTAGTGAAGATGACAGATCTGCAACCATATCAGTGACTCCAAAATTAATGGTAATGTCTTTTGGACCTATCTAATCACAAAACAACCATAATGTTCATTCATGATTCAGCAAAATCATTTTCTTAAAATACTAGTGCCATGATACACCATAACGCAACAGATGCTTGTAAACCCAATCGATTATCAATTTCAGGATACCATAACTTAATGGAAAATGGGCTTCACTCTGCTAGAAGCATCACACAACCACTGTAACTACACTTCACCTAACAAGAACTGAGCAAAGGACGTTTTTTTCAATCAAATTTATCATCAGGTTGATGATGGCATGATTAAAGGAAAAAAATAATGGTTTTAGTTTGACAATAGTATCACTGTAGCAAGGCAACAGAAATTAACCTAACATGGAATGGGCACAGGACACAAAGCAAAGATGATCCCGAACTTATTATACAAACTTCCATGACAAGTCATGCGAATAAAAGACTCAACTTTTGCTGGAAAGAGATGATAACCCAATTACCTATACTGGTTGCCAACATCTGGCCCTTGCCCAAATACCTCCCTTGGATCATGACTTGCCCAGAACACATCCAAAAGCTGCTTGTAGTGAATCAGCCGGGGATCATACTCAACCTGCATGATTCAAGAGCGGAAACTGTCATCGCCAACTATCATTGCTCAGAAAACACTTCAGTGCCAAGTATTTTCAAACTTAAAACACACAATTAAAATCAATAAAAACACAAGCTGGATCAAGCATTTAACACGCAAGACAAAACAAGCATCAATTTCTTCAAGCACACGGCTACACATGAACTGAGTGAACCATTCTCTGCCTCGATGCATAGGAGAAAGGGGTGGGGTTTGGACCTTGACGCACTCGGCGTGGTCGGCGAGGTTGCGGTACTCAGGGTTGGCCTTGGAGCCACCGGCGTAACCTACGGAGGTGCGGATCACGCCGGGAAGGCAGCCGAAAGCCACCTCCGACCGCCAGAAGCTGCCGAGCGCGAACACTGCCGTGGCCGGCGCTCCCCCGCGCGGCAGCGGTGCTCCCCGGACAGCGCCGCCGCGGGCTGGTAGGCGCGCGCCCGAGGCCCCCGCGACAAGGACTACGAGCACCCCTAATACTGCCGCGACGCCGGCGGCGGACATGGCGGCGGTCGGAGATCGGGATCGGGGAGGAGCGTGACCAAGCGGTTGGGCTGGGTGGTAGCTCGTCGGTGCGGAACTATTCGAAGGGGCTGGACGGTTGGTGGCGGTGGCCGGTGGGTTGGGGACTGCGACGCAGGGTAGGTGGTTGGGCCGAACAAGTGGTCTCACTAATGGGCTTGATAGGGCAATTTTTGGGCCTAATGGAAGTAAAGAGAGGCCTTTTGGGTTAACAAGAAGTAAAAACAACTCCAGTTCACTTGAAGAAACTCAAATGAGGCTGAAGGCCAAATAAATTGAGAAGAAGTATTTTATACAGTACATGCTCTGCAATGTGTCCATGCAGTATGTACAATTACAAGCTAGTATACACCATCTAGGCCATGTACACTATCCAATTAAAGACGCACCTTGCACAAAGAATTAGAGCATGCATAGCCTGCTGTAGTGGCATTCTGTGCTCGAGCATCCATTGAAGAGCCAGCAACAGAGCAAACATCCATATCCATTGCTATTATTCTGACACATGAAATCGCCTTCTCTTCCAAAACACCAATGCAAGGGTAGTGCTCCGGAACTCTTTGGTGCATGCATGTTTGAGACTGGCAAGTTCTCCTCACCCATCTTCTGAAGTTATTGCTCCAGTACTGAGTTCACTGCTACCACAGCGACCTGCAGGAAAGCTTTTGACCTTTGAGTGTCTCCAAACTTTGTTTCGTCAACTGGAGCCTGAGAATGAAAGGCCATGCTTAGCACCTTAGCAGCCAAATACGCAACTTATTTCCAAGGACTTCACAGCAAAGATGAGTCTGAGATCAAAATCCATGGATAAGGCTCAAGCAAAATTTCTTGGAGGAGAATCAGACAATCTGATGGAGCAGCCATTAAGCAATAAGCAGGGATTAATGTGCCACTGTGATAAACTATAAACCCTGATCTGCCACTGCTAAATACTTCTATTCTTATAAGAGACTTGTAATGTTAATGTGAATCAAAATAGTGAAAAGTGAGATACTATCATGCATGTTTGTTAATTCACCAACTAGTTTCAGAATTGCAAAAACTATTATTAGTTAATAAAAGTGAACAGTTTCCTAAAGAAATGTATCTATGATACAAGCTAAACAATCAAAATAATGGAGGAACAACCTGGGACGGAAGGAGCTCTAAAATATGGCAAAGTTAGCAAGGCAAATATGATCCAGAACCCAGGAGTCAAGATTCCCGCAGATTGGCCCCATTACTCAGTGAAAGGACAACTGATTTAGCCATATGAGTAGCACCATGTCATGGACACCAAACACTCTAGAAGGTCAGACTGAATGCTGGAGGTTACTTCGTTTGACAGAATTCACACAGTTGAAATGACAATACTTCAGATTGTAATTAAACAGCCACTGCCACCTCATCAACAAGCATATTGTCAGGGGGAACAGTTCCAGCAATCCTCATCATGTGATGGATATCTTGTACCACATCGTTGATCAAGTCAGATTCACTATGGGACTTGTCACGCGATACAAATACATGAACCTTATTTGCCACCTCAATCCAACTGCATCCTGGTTGTTTTTTTAGTCCTCGATTATTCATCTCTAACCTAATCTGTGCTGCTTCTTTCCACTTACCAGCAGAAGCATAGATGTTAGAAAGGAGGGTATAGGTTCCAGCATTATCAGGTTCTGCTTCTAGGAGACTTCTAGCTGCTAAATTGCCAATGCTCAGATTTCCATGTGCATTACACCCACCTAGAAGGGCACTCCAGACAGACCCTGATGCAGGCTTGATCTTAAGAAAGTGAATTAATCTTTTGGCATCATCAAGCCGTCCTGCTCGGCTACAAAGATCAATCAAGCTAGTATAATGTTCATCACGCACTGCAACTGACCTATCTTTAACCATGGATTCAAAGATCTTAAGCCCGTCATCAACCAAACCAGAGTGGCTACATGCTGAAAGCAACACAACATAGGTGACATCATTAGGCTTATATCCATTTTCTTGCATCTTCTCATACATATGTATGGCTTCAGTGCCAACACCATGATGTGCATATGCTGAAATGATTCCATTCCAAGAGATCAAGTCCTTTTCCCTGGAAAGATCAAACAACTTTCTTGCCAACCCAATTTCACCACACTTTGCATATACATTCATCAGCGCGGACTCGACAAAAGTATCAAACTGAAATGTTGTTTTGCATATCATTTGATGCACCTGCTGCCCTTCACAGAGTGCGGCAAGATTGCTGCATGCATCAAGAGCACCCAAAAATGTCACTTTATTTGGTCTGATACCTGCAGTAAGCATACCATTAAATAGCCCCAATGCCAGTTCACTCTGCATGCCTTGCAAGTAACCGTTCATCATGGTAGTCCAAGTGATAACATTCCTTTCAGGCATCTGATCAAAGAGCTCCCGTGCCTTCTTCAAGTCTTTGTTCTGGATAAAACCATTAATCATAATGTTCCAAGAAGCAATATCCTTGGGGTTCTTCATGAACAAAGCCAGGGCTTCGTCAATCCTTTGGTTACTAGTGTACCCAGAGATCATGGCATTCGAAGAAACTACATTCTTGTTTGGCATGGCATCAAACAACACTCGAGCCTCATCAACATTACCGTACCGTGCAATGCCGGCAACCATCGTCGTGTAAGCCATCACATCCTTGTCAGGCATTCTCACGAACAGCTCGCGCGCTTTAACCACGTCCCCTGACCGCACCAGCGCGGCCAGCAGGATGTTCCACGAGCCGGCGTCCCTCGCCGGCATGCTGTCGAACAGCCCGCAGGCATCCCTCATCCGCCCCGCCGCGACGTACGCCTCCAGCATCGTGTTCCAGGACACGAGGTTCCGCCGGGGCATCCGCTCGAACAGCGCCTCGGCCTCGTCGACGCGGCGGGCGCGCGCGTACCCGGAGAGCAGCGCCGTCCAGGTGACCACGTTCCGGCGCGCGTCGGGGCGGTCGAACAGCGCCCGCGCGTCCCGCAGCATCCCCCGCCGCGCGTACGCCGACACCAGCGCCGTCCAGGCCACCACGTCCCGGTCGGGCGTCCCGTCGAACAGCCTCCGCGCGTCGCACACGCGCCCCTCCGCGGCCAGCTCCGCGATGCGGCGGCTCGGGTCCTCCACGCGCTCCATCCCCACGTCAGCGGCGGCAGCACTCGCGCCGCCGTAAGATACGGAGGCGGCGAGCCGGAGCCGCGGCGAGGAGCGGAGCCGACGCAGCGCCGCCGAAGCTACCACCATATTGGCAGACGATGCGACCCACTGGCAGTTCCGCCGTCAGCCCGTTACGTCCCTTTCCTCTTTCCGTCAAAGCTTCAGATCCAACCGTCCGATCCGCGACCAACGGTTAGGATTTCTGGGCCCCACTCACCAGAGCCCAACGCTGCTACCGAGGCGGACGGCTCCGTACGGCAAAAACGCTGCGCTATCCATACGAAGGCGCACCCAAAACCTTCCCGAAAGGCGAATCGAATCGAAATCGAGGCCAGCGAGGCGGCGGCGGCGAAGGGGGGAGGGGCGGCGAGGGGGCCACGCGTCAGAGACCGTGCGGGCTCCGGCGGCGGGCGATGGCCATGGCGTCGTCCTCCTCCGGCGGCGGCGGCGGGGGCGACGGCGCCGACCCGATGGCGCTGGTGCAGGGGTACACGACCGAGGAGCTCGCCATCGCGGGGGAGTTCCTCACCACCTGGCTCCCCTTCCTCTCCACGGGCCTCTGCCCGTCCTGCGTCGAGTCGCTCCGCGCCCGCGTCGACTCCCTCCTCCCGCGAGGTAACCGCCGGCCGCCGAACTTGTGCTACTAGGGTTTCTCGGTTGGTTCTTGTGTCTGACGCCCAACCAACCCCCGCGCAGCTGAGGAATCGCCGCCGACGCCGACGCTTCGGATCGATCAGATTGAGCCCTCGGGGTGGGACTCGGATCCCGCGCCCCAGCAGCATCCGCCTGTCGAGCCCACCGGGTGGGATTCGGATCCGCCCCCGCCGCCGCAGCAGCAGCCGGCGCGGCCGGCGCCGGCGGAGAAGCCGAGGATGTCGTGGGCGGACATGGCGCAGGAGGACGAGCTCGCCGCGGCGGCGGAGGAGGACGCGGCGGCCGCAGCAGCGGACGACGGGGAGGAGGGGGGCGAGGTTGGGAGGCCCAAGGTGCAGCTCACGAGGGAGCAGCGGGAACAGAGGAGGTTCAAGAACGTGGTGCGGAACAAGGATTTCATATGCCTCGAGAGGGTTAATGGCCGCCTCGTCAACATCCTCGCGGGCCTTGAGCTTCATTCCGGTGTGTTCAGCTCAGCTGAGCAGCGGCGCATTGTTGAATGTGTGTACGACCTCCAGGAGAGGGGCAAGCGTGGGGAGCTCGGAGGTGAGTCTCCCTCATTGATTCTTATTTTGTCGTGGTGTGCTTCGCCCCAGAAGTTGGGGCTTCAAAGTCATAATAATGACTGGACATTGGAGAATGTTTGAACTTTTGCTCAAGATTAGTGGTAATTCAATTTGAAGTGCCACAGTTATGTGTTACCATATTAGGTCAACCCTATTGTACCAGAACTAAACCCTGAGTATGCCTATTGTAAAAAAACTAACTAGGAAACTATTATTCTTATCGAATGCCACTTGTATGTTTTATTGCACACGTGAGCGCTTTGAGATATCGTGGCCGTAAACGACAAGACGTAATTGGGACCTTGTGGTTGTGGTGTCCTGTGGCATTGGGAATACACCTGGACGCCTCGAACCATACATGCTAATCTGCTACACCAGTACTATTTATCTGTTTCTATAAACCATAAGTCATTCCAGCATTACTAATTCAGCATCATTTAGTCTTGTCTGCACATTTTTCCCATTTCCTTGTTTTATGTAATTGTATCAATTGTAGGTTTTTACATCAGCATTTTCAAGCAAACAAACATGAGTATCCAACTTTTACCATGACTGCGGAATATTAATAGTTGAGTGGGCTGTCTGCAACTTTGGTTTAGACAAATCGTAATGCACTTTATTCTTCATATTTCAGAAAAAGACATCTCCTTTTGTTGAAACCATACATAAATGCATTGTGTAAAATGGAATATCCACATGCTGTCCAGTATTGTGGGTTGATTGCACGTGCCACATTGTATTGTAGGCTGTAGCTGATTCCCTGGAGGACCGAGGCCTTTCTATGTATAGAATTTTATGTAAACTGAAGCCTCCATATTATACAATGCTAGCCTGTGTAATACTATAGAATCAAGATGACTTCCATGATTCCACTCATTTCACCATGAACAGTATAGCATGTAATCATAGCCTGACTATGTGTGTTGCAAGCTTTGAGAAGTCGATTATACAAACAAGCTTTGAGAAGTCGATTATACAAACATCACAGTGGCATATCATTTGTCAACTGGTGGATGCTTATAACTCGTCTTTTACTGAACCATTTTATATTGATTTTAGTTCCTCCTTTTCGGGGTGGAAGGATGTCTTAATCTAATTGATCCAGTTTTGTCAAATGTTTGTTGTTTCAACATGATTAACATTTTAGATGAAAGCATAAATTAGACAAATATCAGTATTGAACTTTTAATTCTAATGCACTTTCAAGTACTGTGATACTTCCTATATTCCAAAGTCTATAATAGTATTATGCTCATAATGATTTTGTCCTCTGTTGATACTTGAATACTAAAATAGTATTCATGTAATTGTATCTAGCTTTTTAGTTGCAACTGTTTGTTTGCCATATTTAGCTTTCCATTTTTGTGTTTAATAAATCCACTTATGTTTCCTATCATGTCAGATCGCACATACACAGAACCCCAAAAATGGATGCGTGGTAAAGGCCGGGTAACAATCCAATTTGGATGCTGTTACAATTATGCTACGGTACTTTCTCCTTTGAGAAATCCATCATCTTGTGAAGTACATTTAAAAATTGTTGACCCCATGCCCATCTGTAAATCTAATGTGAAATCTATCATGGCAGGATAAGAATGGAAATCCACCAGGCATTATACGAACCATTGTTTCTGATCCAATGCCTGACCTCTTTAAGGTTATGATTAAGAGATTGGTACGATGGGAAGTTCTGCCTGCAACTTGTGTACCAGACAGCTGCATTGTAAATATATATGAACCTGGAGATTGCATCCCACCACATATAGATAGCCATGATTTTGTTAGGCCATTTTGTACTGTTTCTTTCCTCAGCGAATGCAACATTCTTTTTGGATCTAGCCTGAAAGTTGCGGCTCCTGGAGAATTCACTGGTTCAGTTGCAATCCCTCTTCCTGTCGGGTACATATCTTGTCATGTTCTTTCCTTCTGCTAATAGATTTCTTATGGTAGTTGCACTTGTTTGTTGTTATATACTATATGTATATAGTTTGACAATGATTTTGTTTCTTGACATTGCAAAGTTGATAATGTTGGAGACTGTTTAGTGGCTCATTTTACTTCTGCAAATGATTGCTTGCTGCATGGTACAGTGATATGCTAAAATTTTCTCCTTTGGCTTGTATTTTCCTAAAAGAAGTTTTTGCTGCACAGGTCTATTTTCTGATATATTCTGTCATATCTTGTTTCCATTTTAATTACCAAGGTCGCTTATATCTTAAATTTTAAATTATTTGGACAGCAGTATCTTTGTTTTCTAGTGTTACAGTTCATAAAACCAGAATTTATAAATCATAAGGCCAGTTTAACTGTTTCTTACTAAATATGAACATTCACAGGTCTGTGCTTGTCCTGAATGGCAATGGTGCTGATGTAGCAAGGCATTGTGTTCCAGCAGTCCCGACCAAAAGGTTGCACTCATCTGTTGTATTGTTTTTCAGAATTCGTTGAACTGCTTCACATTCAAAATCTGATGCATTTCTTTCCAAAACACAGGATATCCATTACCTTCAGAAAAATGGACCCAACAAAGCGTCCATTCAATTTTAAAGATGATCCGGAACTGCTTAACCTTACACCTCTTGGGACAGTTGTGCAAGAAGCTGGCAGATCGTCAGATGAAGGCAAGAACAAGCTACCTGACGTCCAAATAACAAACCTGAACAAAGTATCCAGAGGCAAGAGGTTGAAGGGAAGAACATCTGCTGGGAAAGTTGGTAATGGCATTCTTGGAGACCAACCTCCTGGGTATGAGCAAACCCCCCCTGCAGTAGAAGTTCTGTCACTGCAAAGTCTGCATGGCCGGCGCCCTGTCTCGGCCTCAAGTTCTGAGAGAGAATGGAACTCTGGCGGGAGACCAAGGGAATCGAGATATCAATCTAGTGCACCTGGCATGCAGGATGATATCAGAGATTGGCCACGTCGGTCTGCACAAGGGAGGCGGCACAGTAATGGCATGGTTTCCAGTGAGGATGGTGCAGAATCTGGGGAAAGGAGGCCACGGGTGGAGCATAGACAGATCTCGTTGATGAACAGAACAATAAACGATGACATGGATTCCCTTTCGGCCTCAAGCCGAGAGTCAGGTGACCAGTCTCGTGGTAGTGTGCGAACCTTGTACAACAAGCCAAGGAGGACCCGAGTCAGCCTGGATGATTGAGCCATGCGAAATCTCCTGTGGAAAGAGGCGTTGGCATCTGAAAAGATACTTAATCTGTATATTTCATTGGGTGTTGCGGAAGCACCAAAAGATAGGATAGAGCTTATCTGGTAGACGTGTATTTTGGATGGACTGGAACGAAATTTGTTGCATGATGATCAGGCTCCTGCTCTGTAGATAAAGAGGATCTTCCGGGTGTTGTAATTTTTTATGACTGGTGCATTGGTGATGTGATCAAATAATTCGGTTGAGATCCTGGATGAACTGAGACATGTAAAACTGTGCTTCTTTTCTTCTTTTTTGCATGTGGTGATCGTCGCAGGGTGGATGCCCTAGACGAGTCCGATCGTTTCTGGTTAGGAGTCCGGTTTTTGATCGGGCTACAAGATTTTGTGGATTCAGAAGAGGGGAAACCAGGGTTGGATCCGAGCTGGAGTCCGAGATCTGGTCCGCTTCGGCAATCCGTCCGAGGTCGGCACGCCCGTATCTTGCGCCGCCACCATAAAACCAGGACGCGGCCAAGATCCCCGGACACGTCCCAACACCACGAACCCAACTCGCCGAGCCGGAACCACCGGGTGTTTTCAGACGATACGATGCCCTCCCGCGACGGCGGCCCTGCCGTCATCCACCCTCAGCCGCCGCCGCCGTCCAGCTACGTGCAAGTCGTGCCCCACCAGTACCACCACCACACCACGATGGCGCAGTACGCGCCGCAGCCCGCGCCCCTGGTGTTCGCCGCCGCCAATGCCGAGGTGCGCAACGTCTGGGCCGGGAACCTCAAGGCTGAGCTGTCCCACATCGCGGCGATGCTGCCCTACTACCCCTGCGTGTGCGTGGACACGGAGTTCCCCGGCGCCGTGCACGACTCGGACACGCCGCGCTTCCTCCGCGGCCCGCGCGAGAGCTACGCGCTTGTGAAGAAGAACGTCGACGACCTCAAGCTGCTCCAGGTCGGGATCGCGCTGTCGGGCCCCGGCGGCCGCTGCCCCGCCGCGTGGCAGTTCAACATCCGGGGCTTCGACCCCGCGCGGGACCCGCACGCGCCGGCCTCCGTCGCCATGCTCCGCTCCCAGGGCATGGACTTCGCCACGCTGCGCGAGTACGGCGTCCGCCCGGCCGACTTCGCCGCCGGCTTCTTCCAGTGCGGGCTCGGCTGCGGCCAGCTCACCTGGACCGCGTTCTCGGGCGCCTACGACTTCGCCTACCTCGCCAAGGTGCTCACCGGCGGCAGCCCGCTGCCGGACACGCTGCAGGGGTTCCAGGCCCTGGTCCACGAGCTGTTCGGGCCCAAGGTGCTCGACGTCAAGCACCTCGCCAGGTGCTGCGGCCACGGCGGCATCCGCGGGGGGCTGGAGCAGGTGGCCGCCGCGCTCGGCGTCGAGCGCGTGGCCGGCCGCGCGCACTGCGCCGGCTCCGACAGCCTGCTCACCACCGACGTGTTCCTGACCATGGTGGATCGGTTCTTCAGGAACAGCAACGTGCTCTCCCACGCCGGAACCATCGTAGACTTGGCGTAGCCTGTAGCTTAGGATCACTGTAGTTTGTACAAATTGCTGGTAGGAAGTTAACAATAAAAGATGGCTGCTTTACTCTCTTTGCTCTGCATTTGATCATGTGCTTTTATGTGTGTGTTTATTGACTAATATGAACGATCAACCACTAGATCAACTGAATCAGCATAGGCACAGGTGGACGATCTGAACAATCAGACAATATTGACTAGAGCGTAACAGAAACATCAATCTGCAATTCTGCATTAGAAAGCGACCATCTGGAGTGTCTATTTGCACATCAATCTGCAATTCTGCATTAGAAAGTGACCATCTGGAGTGTCTATTTGCACGAGGAGAAAAAATACAGCAGAGAAGCAATGTAGTACAACGAAACCTGATAATTTTTCTTTCCACAAAGCCAATACAGAGCTGGTTTGACTGGCATTTGATTATGTGATGTGTTTCCATGGACTAGACTCCGAAGCACTTGATCAACTGATTCAGCATAGGCTCAGGTGGACAACCTGAACAATTGCTGTAGTCGTCAGACAGTATTGCTTAGAGCATTACAGAAACATCAATCTGCATTACAAAGCAACCAGGATGCACTTGGTCCTGGAGCGTCAATTTGCACAAGGAGAAAAAAAAGGACATATTGGGCATTTGGGCTCTATGTTCTGTAAAATTTATCAATTACTAATAAGAAATTATAGGATATTTTTCTCACGCACACAGTGCTACAGAAGACTACCGACAGTACATAAAACAAAAGAAAGTGATTACAGAATCTATATTCTGAGCTTAACGTGTTTAGTATGCACACTGCCATTGTAGCATTGCCAGCTACAGTGTGCAAACAATCCCACAGCACCACATTATCCTATAACATACATTCAGTTATCCACATATACATACACCAACTTTGGTTAACATCAGAAAGTATGCCAGCAAAAGTAGCAGTGGCTATCTACTATAAATAAAACTTGGATTGCCCAATGCATGCTTCTAGAACTAAACAAATGAATAAGAGTAAGCCACCCAACTAAGTATGCACATGGCAGATCTTGAACACCATCTTCCTTCAAAACTTCAAGTTCCACCTAGAACCCACTGAAAGGTAGTCATATGATAGACGGGATTGTCAGAGAAAAATGAACAGAATCAAAGTATGTTTGAACTTCTTGCAAACTACAAGGGGTTACTAATCAAGCATGAACCCCTGAAGAATAACAGGAGAGGTTTTTTTTTTCCCCTTAAAAGAAGTTCTTTTATTGTTTCCCAGCTTTGACAGATCAAAAGTTCTAGTTGGCTATCACTAGATGGAAGATAGAGTGAAACCTATGTCGATCCTCAATTATGCAAAAGACCATATTCATTGAAATTGGAAATATGCTCTGAAATACACTATAGACGAAACTGTCACAAAAATAATAGCTTTAGACAGAGGAACAACAGATGACACAAATAAACCACTTAAAGAGCCCCCTTTTACTTTCCTTTACCGCTGGAATGAGAATTACACATCATTGGACACCCACTTTGAAGTCCTCCAGTTGAGCAACAAATCCTACCTCATATGTTTCCCACATAACAGCAGCCAAGGAGCAACAACATTGAGTACAGTATTTTCTTAACAAAAACTGTAACAATCAACAGTTCTGGAACCCTTTTTGTTTTCTAAAAAAAGGTTATTTCTCTTATTGCTTCCTGGCTTTGACAGATCACAAGTTCTAGTTGGCTAGCACTAGAAGAAAGATAGATAGTTGAAACCTATCTAGATCCCCGATAACGCTAAAGACCAAGCACATTATATTTAGAAATAAGCTCAACAGATAACCAGAATCAATAGCTCAAAGAGCCTCCTTTACTTTCCTTTTCTGCTTGAATGATAATAACACATCATTGGACACCCACTTTGCAGTTCCCAAGTGGAGGAACAAATCCTACCTCATATAGCCATATGTTTCCCACCTAACAGCAGTGTATTACATGATAACAAAAGTTGAACAATTGTACTCTTTCCACTTATTTTAAGTTACTATCAGAACAAACAATAGAATCAACTAATCCGTGGCATCTATTCAGCATGCTCATTTCTCAAGTCAAATCCCATGAACTGAGCAATCAGAAGGCACATTCATACCTCAGATCAAGAAGAAAACAAGACACCCCTTCAATTTCAACCCCGTGCCGGCTTCTGCAAAACTGCAGAGAGGTACATTGCTGTTTTTGAGCTCCCGGCAGCGGCCTTCTCTCCTGTTACCCACTTCAGCTTCTTGTAACCAAACCTGCCAATGAGTCTCACAACCACCTGCCTCCGTTCCTCGCTGTGGCAAGTGTAGCTGTCAATCCAGAGCAGCCCACCGACGCGCAGCACCCGGTCGACATCGAACATGACGAATTCCAGCGCCTCCTCCGTCCCCGCCTGGCCCAGCGCCGGCGCCCCGCCTTCGTCCAACGCGGTGGTCCCGACATGCACGAGGTCGAACACCCCGTCGTAGAAGGGGAAGCGGTGCGACGGCGAGAGCAGCAGCGGAAACAGGCCCCTTGCCGCCACGAACTCGTTCATGGGCTTCCCGGCGTTGTCGAGCACCGTGGTGACGATGGTCACCCCGCGCTCCCTCATCCGGGCGGCGAAGTTAGCTGCGCCGCCGGCGACGTCGAAGCCGATCCGGATCTTAGCGGAGGCGCTGCCGGCGAGGCGCAGCACGTCGTCGATGAGGAACTCGTGGTCGTGGCGCGGCTTCACCCAGCGGCGGCTGTCGACGCCCATGTTGGAGGCCGGGAGCGGCGCGCGGGGGCCCCGGGACAGGCACCGGCGGCGGGGCAGCGGCTCGCAGCCCTTGGAGATGAGGCGGTGCTGGAGAGTGGCGTTGCGCGGGCACGCGGCGCGCGGCTGGTAGGAGGCGAAGGCGGAGAGCAAGGCGAGCGTGGACGGGGAGCGGAAGCAGGTGTGCGCGACGGAGGCCGGCATGTGGGTGAGCCCCGTGCGCGCGTCGCGGCCGAGCGGGAGCGCGTGCGGGGAGAGGAAGAGGAGCAGCTCCGGGGGCAGGGCGGCGCCGTCCGCCGCCGCGCGGTGCGGGACGACGACGCGGGTGGCATCGATCTCCCGCGCGATGGCGGCCACCTGCGCGGAGATGGCGGAGGAGGAGGACGAGGAGGCGGCGGAGAGGTTGGCGGAGGTGGGCACGGGGCTGGCGCGCGGGGAGAGGAAGGCGAGGAGCGCGAGGAGGTTGGTGGAGAGGAGGGAGAGGAGCACGAGGAGGTTGAGGAGCGCGGGGGAGCAGAGGCACGCCAGGCCGCGCCGCCCGCCACGCCGGGAGGACGCCACGTTCAGCGACACCGACCCCATGGCGCGCGCGGGCCGGGCGGGCAGCGAGGCAAAACGCCGCCGGATTCGGCAGCGCAGGATTTCGCCGGCGCGGCGGGCGGGTGGGGATCTCGGCCTCGAGGGCCGAGGGGTTCGGGTTCGCCGCGTGCGTGCGGCCGCGCTGGCTTTTGCTCGGGGAGAGGAGCGGAGAAGAGCAAAGAGCAGAGCTGGAGATTGCGACAGTGAAGGAGAGGTGTGTGTGAGTGTGAAAGGGGCTTGTCGGTTCTTGCCTTCTTGGACGGCGAGGCAGCTGCCGTAATCCCGTGCCAACATCCAGCTTAGCACAAGTGTTAGTTTAATCAGCTGTTTCGTACGGCCGTACCAAAGACTAAACTTCACTATTCATCAAACTTCACTATTTATTAAAGGGAATCTTACATACATGCAGTATTAAACGTGTGTTAATGACAAAACACATTCCATAAGCCCCCGGTAACTTTGCGAGACGAATCTAATGAGCCTAATTTGGCCATGATTAGACAACGTCATGCTACAGTAAATAATCTCTAATGACGGATTAATTAGGCTTAATAGATTCGTCTCGCGATTTCCCGTCCATCCGTGTATTTAGTTTTATAATTAGATCATGTTTAGTCCTCCTAATCTTCGATTTAGTTTTGCTACAGTAAATTTCGCAAACTTTCTCACCGAACTAAACAGGCCCTAGGATTCCGGAGTCAGATCACTACACAGATTCTATATTCGTAAGGCTTGGGTTTTCTATTTGGTTGCTTATTGTCACCGTCAAGGGTTTTCTATTGGTCGCTTATTGTCACCGTCAATGTGATACATTGTTCTCGTGGTATCCTCCTACTGCTTCTTACATCGAAGAAAACCATTAAATAGCATCGTAGTGGAAAGAATAAGATGCATATGCACTCCAAACCTACGTGTTTTTTTAGAATTTGTTATTTGAAGTTATGGCCCGGGTGGCGGAGCATGAAACAATTTTAATGGAGCCTAATTACCAAATGTGAAGCAACAACAATTAAGCCAACGTGGATGCACACAAGCTAGCCCGAGCTCGGTGTATGACATGCCGGGTAGAAGTGTGTGGGTTTTTTTTTTCTCTGCCAAAAAAATTAACACATGTACCGCCGTAAAAGGAAGCTCCGTTGGAGAAAGTGTATGGTACATAGAAAAGAATATAGCAATTTTCTATCTCTATTTTGCTGGCAGACAAGGAGTGGAGGGAAAGCACCATGCGCAAGAGAGCTCGGTCACGTTGGCCATGCCCATGTAGTTTCAAACGGGAAAGGAAGGAGAAAACCACAAGGGAGACCACAATAATCATGAAAGAGTTATTGGAACATCTCCATTAACTAGTTATTGGGAAATGTTTATTGGGAACCGCTAGAGATGCTCCAAGGGGTGATGGCAGAAGGATCAAATCTATTGGAAGTTTTGATCCTAACCTTCTAAGAAATCACTATATGTAGTTTGGCCTCCCTGAACCTTGTCTTTTGGCTTCACCCAGAGCATCATGCGATTCGTGTATTACACGTTTGAACCTTGTCTTTTCTATTCATTCTTAATCTGTCTGAAAAATCATAAAACATCATTTTTTTTTGGATGGAGGGAGTATGTATTCAGAAAATAAATTTTGAAAAAAATGACATGTTAATCAATGTACAACACAATCTTAAGGAAATCAATAAATAAATCATGCACACATTCACACATGTATTGCAAAAATGAGTTCTAACCAATATAAACATAACTGAAACGTGAGCAGACATCATGAATCAATGGCCCTGTTTGTTTCCGATTATAATCGGCTTATCGGTGGAAATAAGCGATAATCCCACCAAACGTCTCGCTTATTTTTGCTTCTGTGGTAATCCGCTTCAGAGATTTAAACTACGAGAAGCGAGAATCAAGAAGCGAGAAAATCTTCGCTTCTCTGGTACACGCTTAGATTATAAGCTAAGCGAAAACAAACAGGGCCAATGTATGTCATCGGAGAGCCTCTAGCCCTCTACCGTGGCTGACATGCGGGCAAACTGACTGTGACTGCCACCGTCAAGATTCGATCGCCGGCTGCGAGATCACGTGACCTATGCCTCGAAAAAAAAAGGATCACGTGACCAATGACCATCCCCGCACGTCAGCACCTCACCTTTTTTCTTTTAATCAAACTTATCGATTGCTCGTAGAGGAGTTACAAATGCCATCAGGCAGACTCAGAAGCCACACGTAACGACCTACTAACTTAGAGCATCTCCAACAGATTGAGAATATGAATCCTTTTTCCCTATATCTTTGATTAAAGGGGATTGAGATGAAAAAAATCCTCTCCAACAGATTCCATTTTTATTTCTTTCCCTTTAATTTTTTCTCAATCCCCTTTATCTCATCCTCTCTCCCCTTTCTAAAGGGGATTTGGCCCCCTCCCCTTTTCTATTTTCCCTTTCCTCCTTCTGTCCTCCGCCACACGATCTGCTCAATATCATATTCCTGGCCACACGATTCGAAGGCTGTCCGCCCCAGGCAGCTCACCGCTCGCCGCCGGCCGCCGCCCGTCGTTGTAGCTGCCCGCGCCTGCGCCACCGTCCGCCGCTGTAGCTGCCCGCGCCTGCGCCACCGTCCGCCGCTGTAGCTGCTTGCGCTTGCACCACCGCCCAGCGCTTGCACCACCGCCCAGCGTATCCGCACGTCCACCAGTGTCGTCCCACTCGTGCACAGCCCAGCATGTCCTGGCACTCGGCGGGAGCATGCGCAAGGACCGCGGGCCGCAGCCACGCAGCCGCACCATCGGGCCCCGACGTGGCAAGGAAGAGACCGCCATGGCGAAGGCCGGGAGCTCGATGCCTGACATTACCGCGACATGGGCAGGGGCGCCACCGGGCACCGCAAGGCAAGGGGCACCGCCGGCCACTGCCGGGTCAGCACGCCATGGGCAGAGGCCCTCCCGCCCGCTGCTGTGCCACGCCACTGGTCCACTACCGGCTGGCAGGCTGCTCGCATCTACTAGGCCGGCGAGCTGCGGGGCCGCGCCTGCAAGTCTGCCTTCTGCCGGCCACCAGCACAGAGAGCAGAGAGAAGTAGAAGCGAGGAGAGACAATGATAAAAGTGAATAAGTCTATGACAGGTGGGCCACATTTGTAAAATAAGATGAAAAGAGAAAAGAGGAAAGGGGATCTGCTACAGCTACTCTCCCCAATATATTGAATTGTTGAAAGGGGATTCCACTATAACTAGAAAAAAGAGAAAGGGAAAAGGGTATCTGTTGGAGATGCTCTTATAAATACAATGATGAGCTAAAGTATGAGCATCGGCATTCAACTCTCGACCCTCGTGTACAATATCAACCGAGGTAAAATCTGTCATTCTTGCCTTGATCTCCTTGATGATTTGGCCATATGATCTCATTCCTGCTCCATAAACATTTTTAACAACACTAGGTTCGTGCCCGTGCGTTGCTACGGGAAGGAAACAAAATTGTAAAAGGGATAAAATTTTGGCGAGAAAAAAATGTCTATTGATAGCGCTAAATATGCGTGACAAGACACAGTGACACATAATCACGGTTGCATTGCATCGTGTTCCATGTGACAGTATTCATCGGTCCGCACCAGGACGAGCCAAGTTGCACCTGCTTGAAATCATCAAAAATAAGAACACCCTTGAAATGGTCTTTTAACATACCTAAAAATCTAAAACTTAAAAAAAAAGAAACTACAATGGTTCTTCTTTTATGCCTAGCCGAGATATAGAAGGATGGCAATACTAAGCATCAATTGCAATTATGCAGTCAAAAACATTGTAACATTCAAAAAATGATCTGCTAATGAAAAATAATGTGCTAAGAAATAAAGAGCATGAAATTGAGTACATCCTTATGTATTATTTTAGATCTACCTAGTGCACCTAAAAATAAATGTTTTCCATTCAGAGAATAGAAGTGACACAGTGCGTTAAGACATTTAAGTTGCTCTGCTCCTTCAATGTATCCACTGATCTCCATAGGCAAATTTGCTTGTACAATATTCTTCAGAATGTCACGTGTCTAGTAGATCAAAGAAAAAAACAATAGCATCTGTGGATGACCATGGGATTGATTATGGCATGAAAAAAACAATAGCATCTGTAGAAGCTTTGGAGACTTATGTTCCGTCCAGGACAATTTCCCTGCATTTTGCAACTATAGATACTAAGCTAAGAAAGATAAAGAAAGGTTATTTGGTACAAGTGGCAGGAATAACATTTGGCCGGTATATTCAACCAGTTAATCTACGTTGCATTGTCTTTTTCTAAATTCACATGCAGAAAGAAATAAAACACTGTAAGGGCATCAGACCTTAAGCCTGAAGATCCATGAGCATGAAAAGTGGCCAGAAATCCTCCACGTGTGATGGCGAAATGCTCAGCTCATGCACAAATCACAATAAAGAAAATATGAATGTGTGGTGACCGGATAAGATTACTACATTACCTGGTAACTTGGTAACTCGATGGATATGTTATCAACATTTTCAATCTGCATAGGTTGGTACATATCATCCTGTGAAACCAATCATGATTCTCCTCAACATCCATGTCTGACTTGTTTAGTGTCTGCTCCATCCACAAATATTTTGCACGGCATATGAGAAACAAAAGGAATTCTTTTAGTAAGACATCATAGTTGATTGAAGATCCACCTGGCATTGTGGTCAAAGAATTTTAGAAAAAAAAGGTATATGTTCTCAGACAATAGCTATACCATCACGGCCATTACACCTATATCCATCCTCTAAAAAGATCAAAATATTGCTAAAGAGACACCTGTTTCAGATTTTTAATAAACTATGCTTGAGCAAGAGCCACATTTACCAGGATTACCAAGTGAATGGGAAAGGTGATTCTTTTGTATCATAATTAAGGCTGTGCCAATTTAGAACAGTAACATAAGCAAACAAAAATATAAGAATCTGGTTGTGGCAAATAGCAACAAACAAAAATGCAAGGAATTCTACGTCTTAGGCGGCATATGTGCTAATACAGATTTTTTTTTCAAAAATAGTTGTTGAGATGTTACTGCATGCTTGTCCCTTGAGAAGAACACAAGGAGTTCTATGATACTCAACCAACCAACCAAACTGCTAAATCAACTGCACATTCTAGAAATAAGCAAAAATTGCTTATAGATGGAGGATTCCAGGGGGGAATCAAAAGAAAGAACCAAGCCACACAGTATACAGTCTCAAACTCCCATAAATCCATAATCATCATTTGCATGCTACATCCTATCTATGTGCTGATTATTAAATCACAAAGTTGTGAAAGAGTAAAGTGAGTGTTGGTACCTTGTAATCCTGCAATAACCATAGTAAGACTGACAAGTTCTTGGAATAAGAAAGGAAAGTAGTATACACTCGAATACCTGGCAGCAAAAAACAAAAGGTGTTTGGATGCAGAACTTACATTTTGTGCCTTGTTTGTCCCCTTCACAGTTCACAGTAAATACATTTGGAATGGAGATTTTTTTTGCCTAAAATGAAAACAACAGTATTGATACTTTCAATAGAAAATGATTAAATCCCTATATTTATCCTTCTTCACATGCAAACGACACTGCATATCTGTCCTTGATCTAGGTTTGAGGAATGGTGCAAGGGGGAAACTCCGAATGACATACTAGGGTTGGATTATTTGCTGCTGCCATCTAATATCCTAAAAGCGTTTTTGACCTCATGAATTTTGATGAGCCCCTGAAGTTGCCCTTCCTGACAGCATGCATGCTCATCATCATTCCTGCACCACCTTAAACGTCCTTTCAAAGACAAACAAAAAATCAACAGGTAGGCTGACCATTCAGGTAGCAAATAAGCATTCTATCAAAAACAGAAACACGCTACTTAACGAGAATGAGGATTTCAATTTTATAAGGGCCAGCAATTCATGGGACCAAAGCAAAAGGCAAATTCTTACCTGGCGACCAAAATTGGTGAATCAGGCTCCTGGGGGCATATGGGAGATGAATTGGGTCCATGAGGTTGTATGCCAAGATATCGTACTTGCAATGGAACAGCAGTTCAACCTAGGACTGAACTATGAGTGTGCAATGTGATGGAAGAAGCAAAAGAATGTTCAGAAGAAAAGTTTACCCATAAATAGAACTTCAGATGTCGTACGCGGTAATGGAGGACGGCTCGTCAATCTCCTTGATGTATGGCTGCTTCTTCTACAGCACGTTTTTGTACTCGGGAACAGCACAACGGCCTCGCCATTGTCCGAGGAGTCCGTCCTGGCGAGCCTCCGTGGCAGCATCTCTTCTCCCACTGCTAACACTTTGCTTGTTGACAGCATAACCTAATCAGTCATAGAAAAATGGACTTCCAGAAAATACCATAATCACCAAGTACATTAGAAATTGACTAAATAAGTAACCAGTAGAGAGCATATCATAGTCACAAAGTGCATTAGAAAATGACTGAACAAAGTAGCACAAACAAAGTACCGAGAAATACATAAATTTTCTTCTCACCTTCAAGCCCTCCTTGCACACGAGCACAATAACGTGGATCTCCTACTTCTTCGCACAACAGCATCGTATCTCCTCCTTGCCGTCCTTCTCCCTTGATGGGGCTCTGAACGACAGCACCATAAGATTCTAGGGGTGGCTGGATGGTTTGGGGGGAGAAGCCGACCCGACCTGGTTGGAGGTGGCGGCGGTCCTGGCTTGCACGGCGGTGGTGCAGGCTAGGGAGGCGGAGAGCTGGGGTCGCAGAGAGCGTTACAGCACGGGGAGGACGAGAGCAACGGCGGTGCGGTGGATTTGGGACGGCGGCGCGGCTTGGCATTGGGCGCAGCGCGTGGGGAAGATGGATGGCACAGGCGATCTAGGAGGGAGCCACGTCCGCTCGCGGCGCATCAGGGGGAGAACCCGCGACGCCAGGCCCACCAATGCCGGCCGGGCGAGCCTCGCGTCGGCCTTGTGCGGCGGCCGGTGAGGCCCCCCAACGGCGTCTGCTCCCGCTCCACCTAAAAAATTGGTTCAACAGACATCAGCAGAAAGGAAAAAAGAGATCCATTCAAGATGATCATCAGGTCACAACGTTAATGCATGTTCTCACCTCGAGAAGGATCTGACGAAAATGAGTATGAGTGTATGACATGTAGGACCATTAATGCTACGAGCTATGTACTCGGATAGACGGGCGGCGAGGAGGACCCCAATCAATCAACACGGGCGTCGTGGCGGCGAGGACAGACCTGATGAGGCGTCGCGGCCGTGAAGACAGACCTGATGATCAAGACGGAAAGACGGCCTTTGGCGTCGCGGCGGTGAGGAGGACCGGATGATCAACACGGACTGGGCCGAGGCAACGGCCGGGGGAACAGCCTCGCGGCGTCGCGGCCGCAATGCCTCGCGGTGGCGAGGATCGCAGCAACTTCAACTCGCGGCCTCGATGCAGAAGGATGGGATGGCCTCGCGACGTTGAGGACGGACCACATAAACCCTCGGCGACCACAAGAGCAGGACGGATCGGCGAGGCGAGGCGACGGGTCGGTGAGGCGAGGCGACGGAGCGGCGAGGCGAGGCGACGGAGCGGCGAGGCGGGAGAGGATGCGTGAGAAGACTAAAACCCTCGGCGACCACGAGACCAGGGCCGGGCGGTGAGGCGACAGGGCGGCGATGCGTGAGACGCTGCGTGAGAGAATGCGAGAGAGGAAGATTGGTGGCAACGCGACGGGGCGGCGATGCGAGAGAGAACGTGAGAGAGGAAGAGAGGCCGCAGATTGCGTGAAGCGCCACTGCCTGAGCAGAGACTAAATGTGATACAAATTATCAGTTTCAGGAGGCTGATACATATTTATTCAATAGATAGTTCAGAACCTTACACTCCCCGAGGGGGAGGAAACTTGATACAAGGTAAGACAACTAAAAGGTAAACTACTGCTATGAGCCAAATGATGAACCAGACCGGTTCAACAAAGGGATCAGAGTTGCGTGACAGCGAAAGCATCTTGGGCAGGGTCAAACTCCACAGGCAAAGTCGGGTGCGGGCACGACCACCTACTCGGCGTCCTCAACGATAAAGTCCGGGTCTTCTTCTGAAGCAACAAATACAAGGGTAAGTACAAAAGTACTCAGCAAGTCCAACCACACCCACGGAGGGGTTAACACAGAAATATGCACAGGATAATTCAAGGAATAAGCTAAGTTTTAATTTGCAATAAAGCCAAGTTTTACACATGCAATGGTTTGTCAAGGAATATTTTGGCAAAGCAGGTTCTTAGTAACAACTTTAATAAGTGGGGGTTGATCCACAAAGGATCCCAATTTTAAATGCTACCGGACTTCCCATCCGTCGTAGCTTCCAGCACAAAGCCGAACTCATTTCCAAAACCAACACACTCCAACCCATCCCAAAACCTTAGTATTGTGACCAAGCCATAACTTGCCCATGACCGTGGGCACGGCTATTCGAATAGTTTGGAAACTCTGCAGAGGTGTACACTTTCACCACAAGTAGGGTACCGCAACATGATCACCTTAGTGCCAGTGCGGATCCTATCGAAGCCATTACCCACCATAGCCAAAACTGGCTAGCCATCACGAGAAAATAACCAAGGGGTTTATGACACCAAGTCGGCAACCATGACACTAAGTCGGCACTTGGTTTTCCCGCTGCACACCTGCCTCCAGACAACTAACAGACGGCTAGTGGGATTTAGACTAAGCCCTTGCACCATACAAGAGTCGAGTGGTTGTATGAGATAAATGGGTTAGGCAAGATGACACATCACCTCGGTTTAAAACCGGACAAAATGGATATCTCCCAACTTGCTTAACCACAAAGGTACAAGCCACCAAATGGTATTTCACAAAGAAATACCCATCCATCTTATCCAACACTTTCTTTATTTTCAAAACCCAAAACTCAACTCTTTACTCAACACACTCACACTTTTATTCTTTATAAAAACAGTATAGTCATGATTGATTAAGTAATTAGAACAAGTCCTAAGCATTCTAATCAAAGGTTATCCACCAAACAGAGCAAATCATATTTAGTGATAACTCGGTTATCAAGGAAGGGTTATAACAATCAAGGGGTGGCTATCCAACCGGGTTTTTAATAAAGACAATGCAATTATCAAAGGCCAATAGGTTGTGTTTATAAAACTGGGATAAACATGCAACAAAAGATGGGATTGGACCTGCCGTCTTCAAAGCCTTCGGGTAGTTCCTGCTCGCGGTACGGGTCCTCGGGCTCTTGCTCGCGGTACTGGGCTTCGTACTCCGGCTCGCGGTACTGGCCCCCTAACTCGTTCTCCTCCTCGATTACTCCGTCGGCTACGGCGACGACGGCGCGAACGACAAACAAGACAAACAAAGCACAAACACAAACAAAATGAGCTCGGAAGGAGATGACGATGATGGAAATAAAAAGAGTATAATTTTAGAAGAATTTGGGAAAAAGAATCTAAGGGAATCGGAGTCAGGATGGATGGGATATAGTATACGGAAAATTGGTTGTTAATTCAATTTCGAAAAGAAAAGATAAACCGTGAGTGGTTTGGAGACACGGGATTGGCTAGTTGGATTTTGTCTTGGTGTCTCGAGTGGCAGTTGGGCCGGTGGGTGTTTTATTTGCTTGCTGGGCTGGATCAGAAGAAAGAAAGGGGAGAGACACAGAGGAACACGGGAGAGACAGGACAACAGAGCTCGTGCTCTTCTGTTCGTCCGCCATGGCCGAGCTGCCAGAGCTCGAGCCGGCAGCTGTTCCAGACACAAGAATCAAATCAAAATATATGGGGAGGGAGAGGAGAGTGAGGGCAGCTCAACTGCGGTCTCACCTCGGGCAGAGATGTGGTGGAGAGGGAGATTGACGGGGGCGGCGGCGCTGCTGTTTGTGGGGAACAGAGAAAGATTCTGGGAGGAAGAGGGAGCGGCGGAGCTGGACGGCTCGGCAAGCTCGGCGCGCTGGGGATGGCGGAGGAGCTCGGCACGGCCTCGCCTTTTATAGGCCGGAGGTGAGTAGTTGGCCGTTGAGCTC
This sequence comes from Alloteropsis semialata, assembly GCA_004135705.1. Classification (NCBI taxonomy): domain Eukaryota; kingdom Viridiplantae; phylum Streptophyta; class Magnoliopsida; order Poales; family Poaceae; genus Alloteropsis; species Alloteropsis semialata. The sequence goes on from CM014273.1 coordinate 64,750,345, forward strand.
GGGAACTCGCCTTCAATGGTGACGCTGTGCTCGGGCGTCGGCTTGCGGTGGCGCTGGCGCAGAGGAGACGGCGGCGCAGGTGGAGTGATGGCGCGGCAGAGGTGGGTGGAGCAGGACGGAGTGCGTGCCTGCAGCAGCGGTGGAGGAAGAAAGAGAATGATACATAAATTAGAGAAGGCAGGCTGATTGGTTGGTACTAAGCGAGAGAAAAAGGAATTAGGAGATTAGTTTACGTAGAAGAGAGAGATTAGAGTTACTCTGCCATACTGAATTGTTGTGCGTGTGCTGCTTGTTCACGAGTGCATAGGAGGTAGAGAGAAAAAGGATTAGCAGGAAAGAGATTAGAGAAAGGAGAATTGATTATCTGAACTAATGAAGGGAATGACCCGGATGGTTATTAGACCACTAATGGAGTTTAGATGAACAAAGAGATTGAGCTCAGGAATAAATTTGCAATAAGTTTTGAAAACAATTTTTGATTCGAGTGATTTATGAATTTAAATTTTTGGGCTGTTACAAACCTACCCCACTTAAAATGAATCTCGTCCTCGAGATTCGGCTGGCTCCTAAAGAGATGGGGGAACTCCTTCTTCAAAGCATCTTCTCGTTCCCATGTAGCTTCTGCTTCACTGTGTCGACTTCATTGCACTCGACAAATCCGAACAGTGGAGCTTCTAGTCTTCTTAGTGACAATGTCCAAAATTTTGACGGGTACTTCTTGATATCTGAGATCATCTTGGAGATCGACCTCATCTGTGTGTACTAGTTCTTCTGGGACTCTTAAGCATTTCTTCAATTGAGAAACATGAAATACTGGATGTATATCCGATATCTCTTCGGGTAGTTGAATTCGGTATGCCACATTTCCAACTCTTTTCAACACTTGGTAAGGTCCTATGTAGCGGGGTGCCAACTTTCCCCGAACTTGAAATCTTCGTGTACCTCGAATTGGGGAGACCTTGAGATACACATAATCTCCAACTTCAAAACTCAATTCACGCCTTCTTTTATCCGAATAACTCTTTTGGCGGGATTGAGCTGCTCTCAGTTTCTCTCTAATTTCTGCAACTCGTTCTTCTGCTTCTTTTATGAGAGAGGGTCCAATTAGAGTGCGCTCTCCTACTTCTGACCACATCAAAGGGGTTCTACACTTTCTTCCATAGAGGGCTTCAAAGGGGGACATTCCTAAACTGGCCTGATAACTATTATTATAGGAGAATTCTGCATAAGTTAAACTTTTCTCCCATTCTTTTCCATAGGTAAGCACACATGCCCTTAGCATATCTTTCATAATCTGATTTACTCTTTCAGTTTGGCCATCGGTCTGGGGGTGATAAGCCGAACTAAAATCCAATTTAGTTCCCATGGTTTGTGTAGGCTTTTCCAGAATCTCGAGGTGAACTGGGTTCCTCGATCTGAGACTATCCTGCTAGGTACACCATGCAGCTTGACAATATTGTCAATATAAGGCTGAGCTAACTTGGCTCCACCATAGCAGGTGCGCACGGGTAGGAAATGTGCGACCTTGGTGAGTCTGTCCACAATTACCCATATGGAATCATTTCCTTTCTGAGTCCTGGGTAGACCATTGACAAAATCCATGCCAATTTCATCCCACTTCCAAACGGGGATGTGTAGCGGTTGAAGTAAACCGGCTGGTTTCTGGTGTTCTGCCTTGACTCTCTGACAAATATCACAATGAGCCACAAACTGTGCTACATCTGCTTTCATTTCATTCCACCAATACTTTTCCTTTAAGTCCATATACATCTTAGTTGCTCCTGGGTGGATGGAATAGGCCGAGTTATGGGCTTCATCCATGATAACTTGCCTAAAATCTCCTTCCTTAGGTACACAAATCCTGTTCTTGTACCATAAGGTCCCTTTATCATCTACTCTGAAATCTGGGGCTTTGTTTTCCCCGGTATGGGTACGGATTTTCATCAAATCCTTGTCCTTACTCTGGGCTTGCCTGATCTGACTTTCTAGTGTGGGCTGCACACTAAGGTTGTAGTTTTGGGCTTGGTGAACTATGTGAAGATTTAACTGGGCTAATTCTTCTTGCAACTGAGCATTCTTGGGCTCATAGGTTTTTCTGCTTAAGGCACCAGCTACAACATTAGGTTTGCCCGGGTGGTAATGGATTTCCAAATTATAATCCTTGATCAACTCTAACCACCTTCTTTGCCTTAGGTTCAGGTCTGATTGGGTGAATATATACTTCAAACTCTTATGATCCGTATATATCTCACACTTATTTCCAATCAAATAATGTCTCCAAATTTTAAGAGCATGCACTACTGCTGCAAGCTCCAAGTCATGGGTAGGATAATTCTGCTCATGAGGCTTGAGCTGCCGGGAGGCATATGCTACTACCTTTCCATCTTGCATGAGCACACATCCTAATCCTTGCCTTGAAGCATCACAATATATAACAAAATCTCTTTGAATATCTGGCAAGGTCAATACTGGTGTAGTGGTCAATCTTTTCTTGAGTTCTTGGAAACTCCTTTCACAAGACTCTGTCCAGACAAACTTTTTATCCTTCCAGAGTAACTCCGTCATAGGTCTGGCTATCTTGGAGAATCCTTCAATAAATCTCCGGTAATATCCGGCTAATCCAAGAAAGCTTCTAATCTCAGTCACATTGGTGGGCTGCTGCCAATTGGATACGGCTTCTACCTTTTCTGGATCTACGGCTACACCTTCTGCGGTCAAGATGTGGCCTAGAAAAGCTACCTTTTCAAGCCAAAATTCACACTTGCTGAACTTGGCATACAACTTATGTGCTCTTAGCTTTTCTAAGATTACTCTCAGGTGTTGTTCATGCTCTTGGGCACTCTTAGAGTAGATTAGTATGTCGTCAATAAAGACTACGACAAACTTATCTAACTCCTCCATGAAAACTTTATTCGTGAGATTCATGAAATAAGCAGGGGCATTGGTTAACCCAAAGGACATCACTGTGAACTCATACTGCCCATACCTTGTGACAAAGGCTGTCTTTGGGACGTCACTCTCCTTGATCTTGAGCTGATGGTAGCCCGATCTTAAATCAATCTTGGAGAAATATTTGGCTCCTTTTAACTGATCAAAGAGGTCATCTATCCTGGGAAGAGGGTACTTATTCTTAATGGTCACTTCATTCCAGGACCTATAATCCACACACATCTTTTGACTCCCATCTTTCTTTTTCACAAACAAGACTGGTGATCCCCATGGTGATGAGCTGGGTCTGATAAATCCTTTCTGCTGCAGTTCTCTTAATTGTTCCTTAAGTTCTGCTAACTCTGCGGCTGCCATCCTATACGGCCTCTTGGCTATCGGGGCTGTGCCGGGGACAAGGTCAATAATGAACTCTATGTCCCTATCCGGAGGCATTCCTGGTAAGTCATCCGGAAATACATCTGGATATTCACTGACTACCGGAACTTCTTCTATGGTCTTGCCTTTCATACTGAAAACCATTGGGTCTGGTCCACTTCCCCGAGTGTGGCAAGTCACTTGCACACCATCCGGGTTGGTCAGGTGTACTATCTTATCGGCACATCCTATGCGACCATCATGTAGGCTTAACCAATCCATTCCAAGGATCACATCTATACCTTTGGACTCAAGTACTACTAAGTCTGCTAAGAACTCTACCCCACTTAAATTGATCCTTACCCGGGAACAACCTAGTTGACAGCGGATGTCAGCTCCAGGCGTTCGGGTTACTAGGGGTAACTTTAGTAGTACCGTAGGTATATTGTGCTTCTCCACAAAGCTTGATGATATGAAAGTGTCGGTGTAAGAAATAACCAACAAGTAAATTTAGTGGATTGCGCGTCTGGGCTTCGGATGGTTCGCGAGAGGACACAAGGGGTTATACTGGTTCAGGCGCTAACGCCCTACGTCCAGTGTCGATCTGCTCGTGTTACTCGCGTTGCTCGTAGTAGGGGTTACAAGCGGTCGAGAGAGGGAGGGGCTCCCAAGTCTCTGTGAATGTGTCTGTAAGAGAGCGTGTGTGTTTCGGGGGTTGTGTTTTCGTCTCCCTCTCCTGAGGCTTGATTTTTCTATTTATACTCAGGGGAGGTGACGCTGTACAAGACGTGTTCAACAAATAACAAATAATAGGAAACTTGCTGAAGAAGCCCCGCCGCCTGCGGGACACTGTGGATGCTGTTCGGGACACTGTGGACGCTGTTCGGGCTTGTTGGGGTCGTGCTTCTCCTCGAGCGGCGCCTGCGGACGGGCAAAACAGTGGGAGTCACATCCTTTAGCCATACCGGACAGTGCTCGGTAAGGCCAATTAATGCTGATGGGGAGCGGCGTAGTGGCGCCACGTCCTTATGCCAGGTCTTCCTGACACTCCACTCCGGCCCGGGCCCACGCCGATTCGGGCGAGGCGAAGAGAGGTCGGGTGAGATAGCGTAGGGCTGATCAGGACAGAAGTGGGTCGGCCGAGGCGGACGGGGGTCGGCCGAGGCGGAACCAGGTCAGTCGATCAGGGGAAAATCGATCCTTCCCTGATCTGATATTCTTCTTGTTTATGGGTTTTCTTATGCCCATCTCCTTCCCGAAACTGCGTGGTCCCACCCGTCGGTGAGAGGGTCGGATATTGATATCCGACAGTAGCCCCCGAGCCTGCTCGGAGGACAGGTGGTTCTCCGTGTAGGCTCTTTCTCGATGCCTGTTCAGATGTCACTCGGGGGTGCGCGCGAGCGCACCCACCGGGTGTAGCCCCCGAGCCTGTAGGGGAACGGTTGGTTCGCCTATAGGCTGGAGTAAAGTTTGTCCTTTTTCCCACCGGGGCGCGCGAGCGCACCCGGTGGGTGTAGCCCCCGAGCCTGTAGGGGAACGGTGGTTCGCCTATAGGCTGAAGTAAGGTTTGCCATCTCTGTGCGGTCCCTACAGGATGACGCCGTGTTTTGTCCAATGGACCGGAACATGATCCGCTTTTCTCAGAGGCACTGTCTCCCTTCTGAGCCGTCATGTCATCCTTTCTGAGCTCACTGTTCGTTGGTGATGCTCTGTCGCTTTGCATGGAGGGCCACGCGGCGCGTTCTCGCACCCGGCCTGAGTACTGACTCAGGTATCTCCAGGCTATAAATAGGGTCCCCCGGGCCTTCTTCCTGGGGCACGCAACTATCCTGCTTCTTCTTTCTCTTGTTAGCATGAGATCCCTAGTCAGCGAACCATCTCGAGGGCGTCCCCCTGGTCCGGGGGGCGAGAGATTAGTCGCTTGATGCCACAAGAATGACTGCGACCTCGGGGAGTCCCGGCGTGGAGGAGCGCTGCTCGGCGTCGCAAGTGAAGGACGGCTCTGGTTCCGACAACTCCTCCCATCCGTTCGCCCTGCCTCGGTGGCGGTGGAACGGGTTCGAGGGGGGTGCATGAGCGGAAGTGTCGCCGTTCCCCCGACTTGCCTCGCCAGGGCAGTTGCAGGGGTCGTGTACAGCCACCTGCGCGCTCCCTCTCCTTTCCTGGGTGCCGATGTGATGCCGATGCCGGCGACCGTCGGCCCCAGGACGACGGAGAGAGTCTGTGGTGATACTCCGTTGTCACGGCACCACAGCGTGATCCTCCGCCGAGTTCCCCTCGTGGCGTCGGCGGGCGGGGAGATGCTACAAGAAGGACTGCGACGTTCGCAGTTCGGCCCTTCTTGTTGCATCGGATCTCCTGCGCCCTTCGTCGCTTGATTTCGTCACCGAGGGTGGCGAAACCCGTTTGTGTTATCTCACGGCCCTTGGCCACGTGTACTTTTTGTCCTTATTTGAGAAATAAAGGAATCTGGTTGACTCGGGGTGTCTTTCTGCGGCCGCGCAGTCGGCCTCTTTTTGCGATTTCAGCTCCCCCGTGCGCCCCCGAGTCGGTCGGGCGGGAAGCCGTTTCGTCTTTTTATCGTTTTCCCCTCACGCAATCCCTTCGCGGGACGGAAGGTAAGGGCATGCCTCGTGTTTTACCGCGTAGGCCGAAACACGGCTCCCGGTGAGCTACTAACAGGCTAGATCGAGCGAGGCCTCGGTCCTCCTCCGAGAGAGGACCGTCGGATCAACTGGTGATCGACCTCGGATAATCCCCAGAGTTCCCGACCCCCTTAGTTCCCGTGGTCGTTCGACCGACCACAGGGGCTCGTCGCCTCTCTTCGTGGAGATACATGGGGTCAGGAATCTTAGGCTCGAACGCAGGTCTGGGCGTCCTCGACACCCGTGTGCCGAGACTACGGCCTCTAGTGGGCCCGCCCATCTCTGCCCCTTCGCTCGGACGCTTCAGAGCGGCCGTCGGACCCTAGGGCCGGCCTTCGAACTCTTGGGCTGTTTTTCGATTTCGCGTCGTGTCCCTTCGGCCTAAGAACGGTCTAGGCTTGTTTTGTTTTTCCTGAAAAACAAACGCGCAAGAGAAGGAAACGGGAATAGACGCGGAATAAATAAAAGAGAGGCAGGATATGGAATGCGAAAGGGTTGAGAGAGAAGAGAGAGAGAGAGTGCCTGGGCGCGAATCCCGGGACGTGGGAGACGTGGGAGATCGAGGGTGCGCGTCGTGGGCCGCGTGGCCCTCGCGAGCCGAGGCGCAGGTGGGAGACCCGAGGCGTCGCGCCCGCTCCCTCACCTGCCCATTTAAGGCAGAGAGGAGGGGGCCCCGGACCTTCTTCTTCCTCCGCTTGCTTGTCCTCAAATCGCCGCCGCCGCCTGCAAGGGAGAGCCCGTACCTTTCTTCTCCTTCCGCCCGCCTGCCCTCAAATCGCCGCTGCCGCCTGCAAGGGAGGGCCCGTACCTTTCTTCTCCTTGCCTTCCTCGCTTCCCGGTCATGGCTTGGTCCCGTTCCTCCGTTACGGAGGGTGAGCTCGAGCGCCTGGTGGGGCGCGGGCTTCTGTGCCCGCGGACCGACCTTGTGGAATGGATGGCGCCGGGGAACGAGGAGATCCCTGCTCCGGCCGACGGGTACGTGGTATCCTTTGTCCCCTTCCATGAGCGGGGCTTGGGACTTCCTCCTCACTACTTCCTCCGCGGGCTCCTGCGTTACTACGAAATCGAGCTCCATCATCTCAACCCCAACGGACTGCTTCACGTGGCCGTCTTCGTCGCCTTGTGCGAGTGGTTTCTCGGCATCGAGCCCCACTTCGACCTCTGGAGGTCCTATTTCCATGTCGAGGAAGTGAAGACGGATGGGTGGCCGAGGCCACACGGCTGTGCCGGGGTGCGACTGCGCACCGGTCAGGGCGAGAGTTACCCCTCGCTCCCATTGATCACCAGCAACAAGGGGTGGCAACCGAGGTGGTTTTACTTGCGGAGCGACCCGGGCGCTCCCTTCCCGGCCTTCACGGGAAGGCTTATCGAGGAGCGGCCGGGCTGCTGGCACTGGGGCCCGCCCCGGGCGGAGCGGCATCACCTGACCGGGCTTCGTAACGCGGTCGCCCGGCTTCGCGAGCTCGGAGTTACCGGCCCTGGGGTTATCGCGGCGTACCATTCGCGCCGCGTCCTCCCCCTGATGGCCCGCCGTCTGCGACTGGACCAGATGACTCTGGCGGCGGACTGGACAGGGTCGGTAATGGCGGTCGGGGAACTTTCCGACGAGGAGGTGGGCGCCCGCCTTCGTGAAGCGGTCCAGCGTTCGTCCGTGGGGTACCCGCTGCCGGATCACCCCGTCATGCTTCCCATGGGCGAGTCCCTCATCCAGGTTAGTTGTTGGGGTTTTTCCTTTGTCTTCGCCGTTCCTCTTTTCAATCCGGAGATTAATCTGAACCTCTTTTTCTTCAGCACCCCCTGTCGTTCAGGGTTTCCCGGCCCCCGCTTCCCGAGGACGCGGCCATTCGGGCCGCGAACCGTGCGCGCGCGGAGGCCGCCCGTCTGAAGAAGGAGAAGGACGAGGCGAAGAAGAAGAAGAAGAAGCGGCTGGCCCGCGAGAAGGCCGAGGCGGAGTACCTCGAGCGACGTCGGCAGGCTCGGCAGGATGGGCTGTGGAGGGAGGATCAGGGCCCCTTCGAGGGGGGCTTTGATTATGCCTCGGACTCCTCCACTGGATCCGAGTGGAGCGATCCGGCCCCCCAGCGCGAGTCCTCGGCCGGTCGGGGCACGCCGGAGGTCATGGGGCCGTCACGCGATGGCGGACCCGTGCCAACTTCACCCCCGACCCGAGGGCGGACTCCACCGAGGGCCGACCGGGGCAAACGGCCGCGGGAGGAAGGATCGGGGTCGGAGACGGCTCCGCCGGTCAAGCGGTCGTCCCGCGGCTTTCCCATGTCGAGCCGGTAAGTTTCTTCCCTCTCTCTCGTCGATCCTCTTTCGCCTATGTCGAGACGAGTGTGCGAAGGCTCCTTTTGTTTGCAGGAGGGGAAGTCAGGCGACTCCTTTGGGGCTGGCGCCGATCAAGCGGCTCGCACGCCAGACCGCCGAGGTGGCGACGAGCCGAGGGATCAACCTGGGCGACCCCCAGGTGGAGAGGGTGCTCGACCCGCTTCTTCCCGAGCAGCAGCTCGCCGCGGTGTCGAGCGCCGCGTTCGCGCACTCGGCGGAGGCGATCCCGGAGGCCCTCGTCGGGCTGTACTGTCCGCCCGCGGATGATCCGGCCGGGGCGGAGGACGTGGTGCCGCCCGAGTCGGCTGCGCCGGACGGGGATGCGCCCGGGGAGGAGGAGATGGTGCCGCCCGAGTCGGCTGCGCCGGACGGGGATGCGCCCGGGGAGGAGAAGATGGTGCCCTCCGGTCCTGGTCGTGACCAGGAAGATCCCATCCCCCCGGCCCGAGCGGTCGGGCTTTTGCCCGAGGTGGGGGCGGACGAAGAAGAGGAGGTCCAGAGGGACTCGACACCGGTCGCGTCCCCGAATGCCGCCGGCCGCGAGGAGGGGGAGGTCATCCCCGAACCTGATGCCACCGCCGCCTTGACCGACTCGTCGCCTGGTTCGGGCGAGGTGATGGCGCCTTTTCCTCCCGCGGCGAGAACGGAGGACGCCGTGGGGTCGGGCTCGGGTCAGGGGACCCGCTCTGCCGCTGACGCCCCGGAGGGCCGCGAGATCGTCCGGCAAGGGGATGACCCCTTGGAGTTCGGGGGCCCCCGCGTCACCTGGACCGACCGCGCCTCAGGCGACGTCGTCTTCTCTTTGGACGACGCCGAGGAGAAGAACGAGGCCTCCCGGATCCGTGCCGGGGTCGGGTTGGCGGTTCGGTCGCTCAACTCCGCTCTGGAAGCCATCCGTGACGTCGCCATTCCTTGCGGGGAGGTAAGCTTTCCCTCATCCGCTTTTTCTCTTTCTTCTTTTCGCGAGTGGTTTCTGATTCTGGTTTGTTTTTGGCAGTCTTTGATGGCCCGCAGCCGGGACAAGTCCCTTTTCCTGCGTCGGGAGAAGGACTCGTGGGGCCGTCTGTCCTCGATCATCGCCGAACGCGACGCCCTGAGAGAGCAGCTGGCGGTCGCCCGCCAAGAAGCCGCTTCCGCCCGTGTCGATGCGCGAGGCGAGTTCGACGGGCAGTTGGCCGCAGCCAACCGGGAGATCGAGTCCCTGCGGCGGCGGGTTACGGAGGCGTGCCAGCATGCCGATGAGGCCGACCAGCGTAGGAGCGACGTCCTGATGTCTTGGGAGAGGGACTCGGCGGCTCAGGAGCAAGTCCGGCTGGGCCTGGTCCGCGAGGCGGAGCGTCTTCGGGCCGACCGGGACCGGGTCATCGCCGTTCTCGAGGGAACCCGCACTCAGCTGGCCCAGGCGGTGGAGGAGCGAGACGAGGCCAGGGGGCTCATCGAGGGGCAGGCCCGCGATCTCGAGGCTGCGAGCCAAGCCCTCAATGTCGAGCGGGGTGCCCGCGAGGACGCCGAGGCGCAGTGCGCCTCCCTGGCCGAAGCAGTGGCGGTGGATCGCGCTGCGATCGAGCGCCTCACATCCGAGGCGCGCAATCTCGAAGGACTGCTGCTGAAGGAGGGAGACGAGCACGACGCGCTTCGGACGGCGGTCGGCGCTGTGCTCAGCGACCTCCGGGTGCGGTCGGATCGGGGGCCAAGCTCGCTGCTTGCCGACGTCGAGCGCATCCCAGCTCGGGCCCGAGCCATGGCGAGCGACGGACTCTTCCTCGGGGTGCGCCGCGCCTTCGCCGTCGCCCGCTCCCACTACTCCGAGATCGGCCTGGAGTACCTCGCCGACGGGTTCGCTCCCGGTACAACGGACGCGGAGGTGATCGCGCTCGAGGAGGAGGTGTCGCCGCTGTCGTCCGTGCTCGCCGCCGAGACTGCAAAAGAGGAGGGGCCATGGGCGCCCTGATTAGTTTTTGTTTTTCTTTTGGTTTTCAGACAGTTAAACTCATTTCTTGTAATGAACTTAAGCGTCTGCGTCGTTAACACTCGGCCTTTCGTGTTTCTTTGATTAAGCCGTCGGGGTACGTCCGGACTGAAATGGGTTCGCCAGTGAGCCTTTAGAACCGTTGCCTCTGGGGCCTTTGTACCTTTGGCATTCCGACCGGCGAGCGCACGCCACTTCGTTATCCGGCACCCCCTTTTTCCTTAATCTCGGGTACACGAATATGCCGAGGGTCAAGGACCCGGGGGACGCAGGTTAGCCCCCGAGTGACGTCCGACCCTTGGTCGCTCTTTGAAACGAAAAGGAGTACGTTCAAGCGATAACAGGAAAGTAGCCTAGAATAATCAGGGATAGAAACGACGTAGCTGTTCGATGTTCCAGGCGTTGGCGTATTCCTCTCCTTCTTCGTTCTTCAGCTTGTACGAGCCGGGTCGGAGGACTTGGGAGAGTTTGTGCCTGCCCTTGTTGCTTTGAACGAGACGTAGCACCAAATCGCCGACCTGGAAAGCTCGGCCCCTAATGCGCCGAGCGTGGTAGCGCCGTAGGGACTGCTGGTACTTCGCCGAGTGGGCCAACGCGACTTCCCTGGCCTCTTCTAGCTGGTCGGCCGCGTCCTCGAGAGAGGTTTGGTTGCCTTCGTCGTCGTAGGCGCGAACACGCGGGGACCCGTAGTCGAGGTCGGTCGGGAGTACGGCTTCCGACCCGTACACCATGAAGAACGGGGTGAAACCCGTCGCGCGACTCGCCGTCGTGCGCAGGCTCCAAACCACCGCCGGGAGCTCTTTGACCCATCGCCCTCCGAACTTTTTCAAGCGCTCGAATATCCGAGGTTTGAGCCCTCGCAGGATTAGCCCATTCGCGCGCTCTACTTGCCCGTTCGTGTGTGGATGTCCGACGGCAGCCCAATCGACCCGTATGTGATATTCATCACAGAAACGCAGGAATTTCTTCCCGGTGAACTGAGTTCCGTTGTCCGTGATGATCGAATTGGGGACGCCGAAGCGGTGAACGATGTCGAGGAAGAATTTGACGGCTTCTTCCGATCGGATCGTCGCGATTGGTCGTACTTCTATCCACTTGGTGAACTTGTCGACGGCGACAAGCAAGTGGTCGAAGCCCCCGGGCGCCTTTTTGAGGGGCCCGACCATGTCCAACCCCCAGACCGCAAACGGCCAAGTGATGGGGATCGTCTGTAGGGCCTGTGCAGGAAGGTGCGTTTGCCTTGCAAAGAACTGGCACCCTTCGCAGGTGCGCACGATCTTAGTGGCATCCCTCACCGCCGTCGGCCAGTAGAATCCTTGCCGGAACGCGTTTTCGACAAGGCTGCGAGGAGCGGCGTGGTGGCCACACGTGCCCTCGTGGATGTCCCTCAACAGCTCCACACCCTGGTCAGCAGGAATACATCGTTGTAGGATTCCTGTGGGGCTACGTCGGTACAGCTCGCCCTCTAGGATGGCGTAAGATTTGGCGCGCCGGGCGATCCGGCGGGCCTCGGTCTTACTCGTCGGGAGCTGTTCCCGCAGCAAGTAGTCGAGGAATGGTTGCCGCCAATCCGTGGTGCCGGGGTCCGGTCCCTGGGCCTCGGTCAGTGTTGCATCCGCAAGGGCGAGCAGGTCGGATAGAGCCTGGTCGTTCGGCTCGGTGCCGGCCCCCGACCCTTCCACGACTTTGGTCCTGTTCTCGCCAGCCCCCGAGCCCGGGGCGCTCCGTTCCGCGGAACCTGGGTCACGCGGCCCGGTCTGCTCCGGGCAGGGAAGCTTTATCGAAGGGTCTCGTTGGTCACTGGCGAAGATTCCGGTCGGGACGGGTTCCCGGCCGGAGGCTTTCTTGGCCAGGGCGTCGGCAGCCTCGTTGAACCGCCTTTTGATGTGCCGGAGCTCGAGGCCATCGAATTTGTCCTCGAGCTTGCGCACTTCCCGGCAATACGCGGCCATGGTTTCGCTTTCGCAGCTCGACTCTTTCATGACCTGATCGACCACGAGCTGGGAATCGCCTCGAATTTCGAGGCGTCGGATTCCCAACTCGATAGCTATTCTCAGGCCGTTTATCAAAGCCTCGTATTCGGCAGCGTTGTTGGAAGCAGGGAAGTGTAGCCGGATCACGTATTTCATCCGCACTCCGAGAGGCGAAACGAAAACTAAGCCGACCCCTGCTCCCGTCCGAGTCAACGAGCCGTCGAAGTACATCACCCAGTACTCCTGATCGACAGGGGCCGTGGGTAACTGGACCTCGGTCCATTCCGCGNGCTCCCGTCCGAGTCAACGAGCCGTCGAAGTACATCACCCAGTACTCCTGATCGACAGGGGCCGTGGGTAGCTGGACCTCGGTCCATTCCGCGACGAAGTCGGCGAGGGTTTGGGATTTGATGGCCGTGCGCGGGGCATAGGTGATGCCCTGACCCATCAGTTCCATGGCCCATTTCGAGATCCGACCTGTCGAGTCCGGATTATTTATAATCTCACCGAGAGGGAAAGAACTCACCACTGTGACCGGATGCGAGTCGAAGTAGTGGCGGAGCTTTCTCTTGGAGATGAGGACGGCGTACAACAGCTTCTGGATCTGCGGATACCTCGTCTTTGTGTCTCCGAGCACCTCGCTCACGAAGTATACCGGGCGCTGTACTTTGAGGGCGTGCCCCTCTTCTTCACGTTCCACCACCAGCGCCGCACTCACCACCTGTGTAGTTGCAGCAATGTAGAGGAGAAGAGGCTCGCCGGCGTTTGGCGGGACCAAGATCGGAGGATTCGTTAAGACTGCCTTGATGTGGTTCAGCGCAGTCTCCGCCTCGTCCGTCCAGACGAACCGCTCGGATTTCTTCAAGAGACGGTACAACGGGAGGACCTTTTCGCCGAGGCGTGAGATGAACCGACTCAAGGCGGCTAGACACCCCGTGACCCGTTGAACTCCTTTCAGGTTCTGAATCGGGCCCATCCTGGTTATGGCGTTGATCTTCTCGGGGTTGGCTTCTATCCCTCGGCGGGACACGATGAAACCTAGGAGCATCCCCCTGGGTACCCCGAAGACGCATTTCTCGGGGTTGAGCTTAACGTTGTTTGCCCTGAGCTTGGCGAACGTGCTCTCCAGGTCGGCCACGAGTCGGTCGGCCTGTCGGGACTTGACAACGATGTCGTCCACGTATGCCTCAACGGTCGGTCCGATGAGTTCGTCAAAACACTTAAGCATACACCTTTGGTAGGTGGCGCCAGCGTTTTTGAGCCCGAACGGCATTGTCACGTAACAGTACGATCCGAACGGGGTGATGAAGGAAGTTGCGAGCTGGTCGGACTCCTTCATCGTGATTTGGTGGTATCCGGAATACGCATCAAGGAAGCATAGGGTTTCGCACCCCGAGGTCGAGTCGACTATCTGATCTATGCGCGGCAAAGGAAAGGAATCCTTTGGGCACGCTTTGTTAAGAGCAGTATAATCAACACACATTCTCTATTTCCCATTCTTTTTTCGTACAAGGACGGGATTAGCTAACCACTCGGGATGATACACCTCCTTGATGAAGCCGGCCACCAAGAGCTTCGCGATCTCCTCGCCGATTGCCTTACGCTTCTCGTCGTCAAAGCGCCGAAGGCGTTGCTTCACGGGTCGGGACCCGGCTCGGATGTCCAGGGAGTGCTCGGCGACTTCCCTCGGGATGCCCAGCATGTCCGAGGGCTTCCACGCAAACACGTCGACGTTCGCGCGGAGGAAGTCGATGAGCGCGCCTTCCTATTTCGGGGACAGTTTGGTCCCGATCCGCGCCACCTTCGCGCTCGGGTGGTCGGGGTCCAGCTGGACCTCCTTGGTGCCCTCGAGCGGCTCGAACGACGCCAGGCCTTGGGTGAAGTCTGGCGCCTCTTCGACGAGACGCGCCTTGATTGGGGCCAACTCTTCTGTCGATGCGATGATGGCCGACGCCAGCTCGCAGCTTTCCACCTCGCACTGATGGGCCCGTTGGAATGACGACCCCACCGTGATCACCCCCTTCGGCCCCGGCATCTTGAGCTTGAGGTAGGTGTAGTTGGGGACGGCCATGAACTTCGCGTAACATGGGCGGCCCAAAATGGCGTGATAGGCGCCGTGGAATCCTACCACCTCGAACGTGAGGGTCTCCGTCCGAAAGTTGGTCGGGGACCCAAACGTGACGGGCAGATCGATCTGCCCGAGGGGGACGGCCTGTTTACCGGGGACTACCCCGTGGAAAGGTGCCCCGGTCGGGCGAACGCGCCCTCGGTCGATCCCCATGGAGTCGAGCGTGTCGGCGTAGAGGATATTTAGCCCGCTCCCGCCGTCCATCAGCACCTTGGTGAGGCGCTTACGTCCTATGACCGGATCAACCACGAGAGGGTACTTACCCGGCCTCGGGACGAATTGCGGATGGTCGGCTCGATCGAAGGTGATGGGTGCCTCTGACCACTTGAGGAAGGCCGGGGTCGCCGGCTCGACGGCGTACACCTCTCGGCGTTCCGCCTTGGCCCGCCCTTTGCTCACCGACGCCTCCGTCCCACCGAAGATCATCAGGCATCCATCCGGCTCGGGGAAGGGTTCGGCGTCCGCGTTCTCACCCGCCCCCCTCTCGTTCGGGGCCTGGTCGGCCTTCCTTGGTCGGGGCGCCGGTTTCCGAGAACCCCCGGCCATGAATTTCTTCATGAGGGAGCAGTCCTTGTATAGGTGTTTGACGGGGTACTCGTGATTCGGGCACGGCCCGTTCCACTTCTTCTCAAAGTGGTCGGGGACCTCCCCAGTCGGGGGTTTAAAGGTCGGGTTCGGGTCGGCGGCGGCTACCATGGCGGCCTCGCCGTCGTTCCGCCTGCCCTTGCCCTTCCTCTTTTTCTTGGCGGGGGGCTCCGATGGGCCTCCTTCCGCTTCCTCAGTCTGCTTACCCTTAGGGTCGGTGGACTGGTGGAAGATGGCCCCCACTGCTTCCTCGCCAGCCGCGTGGCTCGTAGCGATGTCAAGCAGCTCCTTCGCGGTGCGGGGACTCTTCCGCCCAAGCTTGTGGACGAGGGATTTGCACGTCGTCCCTGTGAGGAACGCTCCGATGACATCGGCGTCAGCGAGGTTGGGGAGTTCGTTGCACTGCCGGGAGAAACGCCTGATGTACTCCCGGAGCGTCTCCCCCTGCTTCTGCCTGCAGCTCCTGAGATCCCATGGGTTTCCAGGGCGGTTGTAGGTCGCCTGGAAGTTCCCCACGAAGACCTCCCTCAGGTCGGACCAGCTGCCGATTTGTCCGGCGGGGACATGTTGGAGCCAGGCCCGCGCCGAGTCGGCCAGATGGAGCGGCAAGTTGTGGATGATAAAGTCATCATCGTCGGCCCTCCGGCTCTGCAGGCGAGTCGGTAATCCTCGAGCCAGAGCTCGGGGTTGGTTTCCCCGTCGTACCTCGGGAAGTTCGACGGGGCTCTAAAGTTGGCGGGACGAGGAGCCGCACGGATCCGCGGGCTGAAAGCCCGTGGTCCCGGCGCCTCCGGACTCGGCGTCCTCTCGTCCTCGTCCTCGTCGTCGTACCGGCCGCCTCGTCGGGGAACGCGTCCTCGCTGTCGCTCGGGTTCGCCCGCGGGGGGTCGTCGCCGGCGGGCGTTCAGTATGCTCCGAGCATCCTGGATCGGGCCGACCCGCTGTCGGACCGGAACCGCGTCCCCGGGGGGACGGGGCTGGTGCACCGAGTCCCCTTGTTGGGCGCGTCCGCCGCGCCCGTCGGCTAGCTGCCTCGAGGCTTCACGGTGTCCCATCTGCGATGCTCGTCGTCGCGACTGCGAACTCTCGGCCTGCTGCGCCGCGGCTCGCTCCAGTAGCTCGCCGAGTTCCCGCTGCGCCTTGCGGGCCTCCGGGGTCACCGGCGGGGGGAGCCCTCTCACGAGCATGGCTGCTGCGGCTATGTTTTGTCCGGCGTGGGCAAAACGTGGGGGCGGGGCACCGTCATCGTCGACGATTTGGCGTTGCACGTCCCGGGCGCGCTCCCGCGCCGGAGCCGCGTCTCTGACCTGCAGGAGCTCGCGCTCGATGCGTTCCCGTTCCTGCTCGACCCGCACCCGTTCCTGCTCCAACCGGCGGCGAGCTTCTTGGAGCTCCTCCCGGCGTTGCCGGGCGTCGTCGGCTTGGGAGCGTCGTGGCGGTGTAGCCGCTCTTCGCGGGGCCGGCTGCCTTGCCATTGCCGCGGCTTGGGCCGCGACCGGAGCGGGAGCAACGGGCGCGTCGGCCACCGGGTGACCGTCGTCAGGGCCCGCTGGCCCCGAGCCGCTCTCACTCGCTTCTCCCTCCGCCCCGTCGGGGGTGTCCGCCATGAAGCATTCCCGGGAGGGGTGGTGGCTTTCTCCGACGAGCTCCGTGTCGGATGCCTCCGAAACGGGATCGTCCAACAGGTCGAAGACCGATTCGGAGACGTGATCGATCACCCCGACGAACTCGCTATTCGCCGGGGTGGGGCTCAGGAGGCGTGTCACGAGGCGGGACACGACTTCAGCCGCGTTGCGCAGACCGTATGGGGCCGCATACGGTGAGATGGAGTCCAGCATCCCCGGGGAGAGAGGGGCTCCTCCCACAAGCTGAGCAGCGACGTTCGCCAGGGCGAACCTGACACAGCGCGCGTCTTCCTGAGTGGGCCGTGGCCCCAGGAAGACCTCGAGCTGCTCCCATAGCGGGGCCTCGTTGGCCCTCGAACGAGGGTTGCCAGCCTCGTCGCCAGGGGTGTTGATGTCGATGTCCGCGAGGGCCTCGGTGGCGGTCGCGACGTCAGCGTCGGCAGTGTTGACCGGGGGCGTGAGAGCGACTCTCTCCAAGTCCCCGGCGTCGGTGATGACGAAATCCAAACTCCCAAGACGCAGCTGCGTCCCAGGAGTCCAGCTCGATCCGCGGGTGGCCATCCGAAGCCTGGTGATCGTCGAAACGCGCAAAGTCCCCTACCTGGTGCGCCAACTGTCGGTGTAAGAAATAACCAACAAGTAAATTTAGTGGATTGCGCGTTTGGGCTCCGGATGGTTCGCGAGAGGACACAAGGGGTTATACTGGTTCAGGCACTAACGCCCTACGTCCAGTGTCGATCTGCTCGTGTTACTCGCGTTGCTCGTAGTAGGGGTTACAAGCGGTCGAGAGAGGGAGGGGCTCCCAAGTCTCTGTGAGTGTGTCTGTAAGAGAGCGTGTGTGTTTCGGGGGTTGTGTTTTCGTGTCCCTCTCCTGAGGCTTGATTTTTCTATTTATACTCAGGGGAGGTGACGCTGTACAAGGTGTGTTCAAAAAGGCGAAAAATAGGAAACTTGCTGGAGAAGCCCTGCCGCCTGCGGGACACTGTGGATGCTGTTTGGGCTTGTTGGGGTCGTGCTTCTCCTTGCGCGGCGCCTGCGGACGGGCAAAACAGTGGGAGTCACATCCTTTAGCCATACCGGACAGTGCTCGGTAAGGCCAATTAATGCTGATGGGGAGCGGCGTAGTCGTGTGGCGACACGTCCTTATGCCGGGTCTTCCTGACACTCCACTCCGGCCCGGGCCCACGCCGATTCGGGCGAGGCGAAGGGAGGTCGGGTGAGATAGCGTAGGGATGATCAGGACAGAAGTGGGTCGGCCGAGGCGGACGGGGGTCGGCCGAGACGGACGAGAGTCGGCCGAGGCGGACGGGGGTCGGCCGAGATGGACGAGGATCGGCTGAGGCGGACATAGGTCGGCCGGGACGGAACCAGGTCAGTCGAGTCAGGGGAAAATCGATCCTCCCCTGATCTGATATTCTTCTTGTTTACGGGTTTTCTTATGCCCATCTCCTTCCCGAAACTGCGTGGTCCCACCCGTCGGTGAGAGGGTCGGATATTGATATCCGACAAGATTCGTCTCGCAAAGTTACCGGGGGTTATGGAATGGGTTTTGTCATTAACACATGTTAATACTCATGCATGTAAGATTCCCTTTGATGAATAGTGAAGTTTTAAAGTTTCAAAAGTTTGGGTGGGAACTAAACAGGCCCTAAATACCTTTTGTACTTTAATTGATTTGATCTTCCAAACTCTAAGGGAGTGTGAGAGTGTGAGATCTTTTAATCCATGCTCATATGGGCCCGAAAAGAATGCTATTTGTAGCAGGAGTAGTTTCTGGGCTTAGTAATGAGAT
>CM014273.1:64769692-64817254 GCA_004135705.1 Alloteropsis semialata
ATCCGCTCGCCGGCGACGCCGGCCAGCCGCGGGGAGCTCCACGGCTGCGCGCGCGGAGGTGGAATGAAACCCTAGGGTTCCACCCCGGCCGCCGGCCGTTTTGAGCGGGCCGAAACACCCGCTCCGCCGTCCGATCGAGCCGACGGATCAGATCGACGCGGAGCGGGGGGAGGGTGCGCGGCGCCGTTGGGCCGAATCGGCGGCCCAGCCATTGGCTGCTGGGCCCCGAGCCCAGGCGCGCGCCATTTGGGCCGCCGCGCGTGGAGATGGGCCGGATGGGCCGGTCTTTTGGGCCGCGCGCGAGTCAGATAGGCCGAAAGGCATTTTTCATTTAAGATCATTTCTTTTTAGTTTAGCTATATTCTTTTCAGTATTGTTTCAATATATTTAGCTTAAGTTAATTACTGTTCTAAGGAAAGTTTATATTCTCTGAGTTTAAGTTAAGATTAATTACTGCATAAGTCTATTATTTTAAGTGGTTGGTGTTATTCTTATAATTATTTAAGTTTTATTCATGATTATTCACTGATATTTAAGTTTTTCAATCCACCACTATACTTTGAGATGTCTCTAAATGAATAGAACCACCGCGAAATTTGTTTAGAGTAAACTTGTGATTATTTCTGACCTCCGTTGTTTAATCATGAGTATTAAGATGAATTTCAATTGTTTTCCCCACCGGTGATGCATATTGAAATTTAATGCATGCTTTTAATCAAACCACCGTAGGGTTACTATCATGCTTTTATTCGTATTTCATTGTATATGATTACTAAGTTAAGTTTTGTTCTTTGTTATTTCAGTGAGTAATGTCAACACTGTGGCCTCCTACCTCAACAACATTGAGCCACTCAATGGAGCGAACTTTCCGGAGTGGAAGGGCAAGGTCATGACATGCTTGGCATGGAATGATTTGGATGTTGCCCTCAGGGAGGATAAGCCTGCTGCACCTGCTGCTGGAGAGACTTCACCTGCTCTTGAAAAGTGGGAGAGGTCTGATCGCATGTGTACCATGGTGATGACTCAGACAATCAGTGCTGTCATTAAGGGGGCCATTCCCACTAAGAAAGCTAATGGCGCCGATCTCACTGCTAAGGAGCTGCTGGCTAAGATTGAAGAGAATTTTAAGAGCTCATCTAAGACTTATGCAAGCACTTTGATCATGAAGCTTGTCTCCTCTCAGTACAATGGTCAGAATGGTATAAGGGAGCACATTCTTAATATGTGTGACATGGCTAATAAGCTTAAGGAGATGAAGATGGAGATCTCAGATGGTTTCCTAGTGCATTTTATCATGACCTCACTCCCTTCACCACAGTATGCTGCTTTTAAGATAAACTACAACACCAACAAGGCCGTTTGGTCTATCAGTGATTTGATCAGCTACTGTGTTGAGGAGGAAGAGAGGCTTAAGACTGAGAAGATGAAGGACGTGGTCAATTTGGTTGGCAATCTTTCTCTCAATAACACTCCTAAGAACCAGCATGAGTCAGGCAGCAGTAAGCAAGGCAACAACAACAAGAACAACAATAAGAAGAATGGGAATAAGAGAAAGAATTTAGGTCCCAGGAATGACAACAAGTTCAAGCGTGGCAATCAGTCTCAGGATGGCAAAATGCTTTGTTCATTCTGTGAATCACCCAAGCATCTTCAGAAAGGTTGTCCTGGCTTTAAGGAATGGCTAAAGAAACAAGGTAATATTAAGTATGATGTTGTCTTTTTCATTGATGAATTATTTTTAGCAGATTTTTCCCCTAATACTTGGTGGATTGACTCAGGTGCTACTGTGCACATTTCCAATTCATTACAGGCATTCAGTTCGATCCGAACTATAAGAAGGGGGGAGCGAAACCTAAAAGTGGCTGATGGGAACGGCGTTGAAGTTGAAGGCATTGGAAGCTTCGTCTTAGAGTTGCCGGGCGGCTTCCAGCTTAATTTAGATGAAGTTCTTTATGTTCCTAGTTTAAAGAGAAACCTTATTTCAGTTTCAGCTATAGCAGATTCAGGACATGTTTGTGTATTTAATAAAGACAAGTGTGTGATTCAGTTTAATTCAATAAATGTGGGCTCTGCTGAAAGGCAAGGCAAACTTTACATGCTCTCTCTTAATGATGATTCTGTGATGACTATTTCTAATGTTTCAAATAAGCGTAAGCGTTTTAATGAGACCTCTTCGAAATTGTGGCACTGTCGCCTTGGTCACATTTCGAGGGGGAGAATAGATCGTCTCATTAAAGATGAGATAATCAAAAACTTACATTTTTCAGATTTAGACCAGTGCATCAACTGCATTAAGGGGAAATATGCTAAGACAATTAAGAAAGGCGCTACCAGGAGTACTGAAAGGACATTGATGTCGCCTAGAGGGGGGTGAATAGGCGAGACCTAAAAAGTTGCCACTTAAAACAAATTTATTAGCGACAATTGGGTATTCCAAATAACACTTTTAGAAACTCAACAAATGAACTTCTAAAAGAATCTTTGGAATCTCCAAATAAGAGAATTAAGCGCCTAACGCAGCGGATGTAAAGCACTGCCTCCAAAACTGGTTCCACCGGTTTTGCAAAACCGGTGCCACCGGTGCCTCAAACTTCACACAATGGCTGCTCTCTCTACTACCCAACACAAAGGATCTCACAATTGCAAGCTACCTCACAAAGAGGGGTTGGGGAGAGCAAATATGGCTTTTGCTTGGCAAGGAAGAGCAGGGAAGCACTATAGCAACCTCAGGAACAGCAGCAAAGCAATAGGGAGGTCGTGGGGTATAAATACTCCAGTCCCCAAAAACTAGCCGTTACTGTCTCAGTGAAAACCGGTGCCACCGGTTCCTAAAACCGGTGCCACCGAAAATTCAAACCAACTAGCCGTTTGTACTTTCTGACACAAAACCGGTGCCACCGGTTTTGCCCTGGCAAAACCTATAGCAGTGCAAGTGAGGGTTTTGTGTCTCTCAACAACTCACATGGGTTACTTGAGCACTTAGACAATTTCAAGGCTTCTTGTGATGCATCCCTCTTGATAGTACGGTGTACCTAAACTCAAGATCAAATATAAATACAAATGATGCACTTGAGCTTCTTCACTTTGAGTCATGCCATACTTGATCATCATATCCACTTGAGAGTTGCATTCAACCTTGTCTCTTTGAGCACTTCAACCTTGAGCTAGTGACTTGAACCATTGTCTTTGAATGAAATCCACTTCTAGTTCAATCCACCTTTTCACAACTCGCTTCTAGAAAGATTGATACTTTCCAATATGAACACCACATGTGACCAAGATACATCAAGTTGAAATCCAAAGAAAGTTTCGTCACCCTAGCAAAGATACATGACTCAAGTCCACAACTTGATCACACATTGCTTAGTCCCTAGAAACACTATCCCGAATTCCACCTCTTCATCCTTGCATCGCATATAGCTTCACATTAGTGTGTATCATCAATGAACACCATTTCTTGATGTGCAATATATCCACTTTACTTTGCTCTTTTATTTCTATCAAAGTCATCATGTCTTGTTTGCAAGTCATTCTTTAGATATAGACCAAGAATGAGCTATATCACCATGTCTCTTGTCCATTCAACCAAACTTGCATTATACAATATTTTTGTCCGCCATGATGTAAGATATCCCATATCAATAACAAACAAGCTTTTATCAATTTAGAGACCAATATATCACACATGTCATTATGTCTCTTTCTTTATTGCACCATAGCTTGTCATCTTCCATATTCATATATAATGGGAGCAACCACTTAATTTATTCATGTCAACATGAGCCATCCACATTGAATTTAACCAATGACCAATAGTCAATCATCAATATACAATTTAAATTCCTGCTCATTATCTTTGACAAACACGTTAGTCCTTTAATCGTTTTGTCATTCAACTCACCAAAACCCACAAGGGGGCCTAGATGCACTTTCAATCTCCCCCTTTTTGGTGATTGATGACAATTCAATTAAAGCTCACAATAGATATATCAATAAAGCTTTTGAATGTTCAGATTTAGTTTGAGCTCCCCCTCAACATGTGCTTTGAGTGAAATTCAATTACTTGGCCTAAAATGCCAATTTACACAAATTCAAGAAACCATGGAGCTCCCCCTAAATCTCAACATCCGTGGGGTACAAAACATGTGTGTGAACAGTTTAAAACGTGATGCATGCAGCACTAATTGATAAAGCAAAGAACCAGTGCTTCCCAGACAAAAATCGGTGCCACCGGTTTTCACAAACTGGTGCCACCGGAAAATTTCTGGAAAGCACAGACATACACCAGACAATGAGACCCGGAATTTCCGACACAACAGACCAGAACTTCCGGCAACAAACAGAGGCTACAGGAACTTCTAGACCAGAAATTCCGGCCCAACCAGAAATTCTCACACACATAGCATTTATTGAGCAAATGAATCTAAATAGAATTTAAACAAGTTCCACACACATAAATGAGTTCAACACACAGAATAGCACTCATTACAAAGGTTCTTAAGTCCAAAAGAGCTAAGATAGATTTGAATTTATTACAAAGTGGCATGTTGCATACAACAGCCAAAACCGGTGCCACCGGTTTTGCCCAGACAGACAGCCAGCAGAACTGATCGGCATCGCTTTAATCGCTCCATTTTCTCCCCCCTTGTCATCCATCACCAACAAAGGTCCTGGGGAATCTCCTGCTGTCCCTACTCATCATCTTCCTCATCATCATCTTGTCCTTGGGCTTGAGTTGATGGAATAAGTGGAGGTTGAGGTGCAAATTGAGTTGGAGGGAAAGTACCAACATATGGATTAATATTGCCAAAAATCCCTCCAAAAATGTCATCTTGAACAGAACCTGAACCCCCAGCTGCATAAGGATCAATCTGTGGCATACTAGAAGAACCACCTTGCCCTTGAGTGCCCACAAATGGCATCTCAGAAAAAGAAGCTCCACCACTTTGCATGCCTCCATAGGATGGATTATAGTATGAGTCACCTATGGATCGATCCCAATAATCCTTTTGAGTCACCGGATCCACCTCTTGAGATCTAGTCCAAATTTGATCAAATCCCTCCGGTTCACTTTCCTCATCATCAGACTCTGCACGGGGAATAGGAGGTCTATTGGAAGGATCCTCATACATCTGCCTGATCATCCTCGAGTCCCTCTTCCTCCTTTGCCTTTCCTTGTGAGCAATTGCATTTGTGCTCATACAAGACCCACACATAAAGTTGAACAACTTTCTAAGCGGTGAAGGGGGCTTGTGCACATCTCTTTACCCACGTCCACGTCCACTACGGGACGTCTCTCTTGCTGCCATAGAAGGGGCAGCAGCTGTAGGAGCATCTTGGGGTGCATCTCCACCCTCTATATTGGCCTCCATGCTTGCCGCTTGGGCTAGGGACGGACCTTTGATATCATTCTTCATGTGAAAGGGCTCAATCTCATGATCATAATCAAATGTGCAATTAGTCACGGCCTCAATAACATGCATGAGATAAGGAGCATACCCACAGCTCTTTTGTGGAGATCCAGCAATAGACTTCATTTCTTCCCAAATAAATTCCACCACACTGAACTCCGGCTCACTAGGTGTCATATACCTTAACAAATCACGAAGATAGAAAGATATGTTGCTTTGATCACCTTCCCTAGGAGCAAGTGTCTTCCTAAACATGCGGTTGAGATATGCATAGTAGGGTTGCATGCCATTAACTCTCCCAAAGTAACCCTCCTGTCCTGGTAAATACATGTATTTCATATCCCATACCAATTGCCCTCTGTCATCCAATGTACAATCCTTTCATCATTTCTAGGTGTGAAATAACTAGTGGCATAGAATTGTGCAATTACCTCACTATTCCATGACTTGGCAAAGCTCATGATCTTGTATATATTCGTCCTCTTGCATTTCCTAATGATTTCATCAATTCTAGGATCCTTGAAGGCCCTCATGAACTTCCAATCAATGTATTGAGCCTGATCAATAGGAACATCCTTTGTAAGGATGGCACTCTCATAGAAGTCCTGGTGAAAAGCTGTGCCAAAACTGTAATCAAGATGTTTTCCACCTACTTCCTTAGGATTCTTTGCTCTCTCAATTCTGGCCTTTTCTGTCATGCCCTTCACCTTATAGTTGACCTTGGCGCGGTTTGGGGGCGCCATGGGAGCTCTAAAAGTTACATCACTAACATGTGTGGGAGGAGCACTATGAGATGGCATTGGCCCAAATGCTGAAATGATATCCTCCTCATCATCACCATTACCACTGCCACTTCTGCCACCGCTGCCTGTCCCCTGACTATGCTCATGGCTATGTGTGCGAATGGATTTGCCCTTTCTCTTGCGCTGACTAGCTAAGGGAGAGTCTGCTGCAATAAACTCGGAAGGAGTGCGATCCCTCTCATAAGGACTCTCCTCATCATCATCACTAGAGGTGTCCTCGGGCTCAGAATCTGCAATGCGAATATCACCCCTAGGAAGTCTCACTCTCCCTGCTGTCCTCGTGGATCTTCTAGGCTGTGCTTGTTCAGCTAGTTGGATTTCTTGCTCGCTACTTCCAACATCTCTTGCCCGAAACTCAAATTGGGCATTTTTTGAGCGAGTTGGCCTTCTTTGATAAGAAACATATTTGCTTGGATCTGTAACAAACACATGGAGAAAAAGCTTCTAAGAAACAGACCATTGACATGGATATTGATTTTGAGCGTTTAGAACCGAGCAGACCCATTGACCAGGGTGTCTGTGCACAAACCGGTGCCACCGGTTTTGAAAAACTGGAGTCACCGGTTTTGGAAAACCGGTGCCACCGGTTTCTGCCCAGAAACCCTAGGTCATGGCCCCCATCAATGCCACCAAGGAAACTTTGATTTCTTGTACTGAGATGATTCTAGGGCCTAAAACAAGATGTTCTACCAAGGGAATCCGAGAGGAAACATCTAGAGAAATAGATCGGGCAAAAACTTGATTTGAGTACCTCCCGACATGGTGGGTGAGTTGCTGCAGCCCTAGAACCGAGGGGAATCCGGTCACACCGAATGGGAGACTCCAAATCTTGCCTCAACACTTGAATCCCACGGTGGAAACTTGAAATCGCCTCAAAATCGCCCCAAAACGCCCTCTCCTTTCTGTTCTTGGTCGTGGGTGAAAGAGGGGGGTAAATGTAAGAGTGAAAGGATAAGTCACGGGTAAATAGTACCCAGCCGACAGAAACCGGTGCCACCGGTTTTGTAAAACCGGTGCCACTGGAATTTCTTGTCCCAGTGACTTTTGTCTATTTTTGCACTCGTGTCCTTTCCCTTTTCTCCTCTGCTCCATTTTTGAATCCATTTATCCATATTTCACTGCTCTTTGACTCAGATGGAGGATTTTGATAGATAGGGATGAGATAAGGAAATCCAATAAGCATAGCCCTTGAGATGAGATTGGATAGATCTAATGGACTTGAGAGTGTTTCACCATTTGTCGTTAGCCAGCAATCAAGCAAGGATAACAATAACCACAAATGGATCAACTTGGCCACAAGGACCAACACCAAAAGATTTTCAAAAACACACTTCCTACACATGCTAGTTAATTTTGAAAATCTATCCTATGTCACACAAGGCATGCATCCATCTCAAGTCAATGACCATCTTAGTATATTTAGCTCATATCTTGCAAGAAATGACACCAAGTCAATTATAGGTGAAGACATCAACTAAATATCTAGATTTGAAGCTCAAAATGACTTAAAACAATTACATGCAAACAGCACATACTAGCAAGGTACAAAGGCCTAGATGCAAAAGATAAGAATAGAAGGTTCATGAAAACATACCTTTGCCTTAAGCCCATTCAATTTGTGCATATTTCAATTTAGCATGGTGCTAGCTCTCATAATTATTTTTCTTATTCAAGTATTGAGTTAGCACAAGATACACTAGCACATGTGACTACAAATTCACTAGAAGAAATTGTTAGTCCCACAAGTGACACAAGTATTGAAATAAGCTCCCCCTTAGATAGTGCATAAGAATTTTGAATTTCTTTTGAGTTGCACTTTATTCAATTATGAATATTGAGGAGTTTATTCACAATCTTGGTCAAGGCATATAGAAGGTAATAAACAAATTTAAATTATGCCAAGGATCTCAATCATAGTCACATAAAACTTTTCATGCTAAACACACTAGCATGAGGAAAGGCCTAGATGCATTGAAATGAATATATGAATTTGAAAAACATACCTTGGTCTTGAACAAATAAATTCTTCACATAGAGGAACTCATATATCCATTAACTTGTGCTTTTGGTTTCTTTTCATCTTGTCATTTTAGTGTGATCTAACCATAGTTTCAATAAAATGACAAGACAATACAAATATTAGTAGTACAAGCCCTAGTCTCATGTTTGGTGATTCTTTGAGTGTGGCGGGGAGTGAGTCACAAAACACGAAACCTCATAACATGGACTAGATCCCTCAAACATATGGTATACACAAGATTATGTGGAAGGCAAGTATATGTACACCATCTTGGTTAATTAATCCCAATTAAGGAATCTAAGCCATGCTATGGTGAGTAGCTATATATGTGAAACTCAAACCAACTTAAATGAAAGATGATACAATTACCATGTTGGTTTGTTGACCTTGTTGTCATGTAGCTTACTCATTACCAACTCACTTGCATTGGAGTTGCTCAAGTGTAGTATATGAATATAAGTATGATCCTCACACTTGAACTATTACACATGAAAACTTGCAAATGATGTTAGTACCAAGAGACACAAAATATGAAGTGAGCTCCCCCTAAATATGTGCATCAAGGATTCAAATCTTGAGACTTGCACTTTCAGCTCAATTAAGGCACTAGGGTAGCTAGCTTCATATTGTGGTCATATCACAAATAAATTCATGAATAAGTAAATGTGATCAAGACAGGCTCACAGATATTTGTATGAAGCTTCAGATATAATTAGAAGAGTATTTCTTGTGATATTCCAATTTAGATGAAGGATGACAGTTGAACCCCTGCTGGAACTTCTGGCATAGATCACCGGAACTTCTGATACGAAACAGAGGCTGCCGGAATTTTGGGTCGGAAGATCTGAAGCCGGCCGGAACTTATACTTTTGCTTCCTACTGATACTGGCAAAACCGGTGCCACCGGTTTTACCAATCCGGTGCCACCGGCTTTCAACTGAACCTTGCTGTTCTTCAGAAAGATTATTCTGGTGCTTCTTGTCTTGATTCACTTCTGTTTATCTTCATTACTTATTCATTGCCCTGCATTTATAAACACTCAAAGTTTCTTGATGAAGCGGTTAGTAGCCTTAAGTATTATTTGTCATAACTTTTCATTATTAACAAATATAGCTTATCCACTACACATGCTTAGAAACAACAAATGTATAGATAGATATACATGAGTGGACAGCTTAGAGAGGTACTTGTCATGGGAGAAGCATTGGATAACATATTCTTCCATTGATCTCACTTGGTTCATTTATGACATGAAATTTCTCTTGAGATGTAAATGATGTAAGATGGAATTCTTCTCAAGTGAACCAAGCTTCCAATGCTGCTCCAAGTACCTACAAATATCTTTTAGGCACATTTTGGTACCCAACATGTGTTGGGTCCTATATGGTTAGTAAGCAAGGACTTAGGTACCCAAATGGCCTTTGAGCTTGTCCTAGGTGAACCAATCATTCTAGTAGCACAAGAGTCATTTGAGTTTCTCCTAATCTTAATAAACTTATTATTGACACGTTCAAGATTAGGATTTTTACCATTTGGACAATCCTTACCAAAATGTCCCTTCTCACGACATGTGTAGCAAGTCTTGTGCTTGATGTTGCTACCTTTATTTTTCTTGCTTGCAGAACATTTCTTCTCTTTGATGTTTGCTTGTGCCTTCAGACCATGGTTGTTCTGCTTGACTTCTGGTTTCTCAGTGGAAACCGGTACCACCGGTTCAGGCAAACCGGTGCCACCGGTTTTATTTGAGGGTAACCTTGACTGATTGACACAAGCTTCAATTTCGTGACCTCTCTCACGACAGCCATAACATCTCCTCTGTGAAAGACTTCTCTTCCCTTTATCTTGAGAAGGTTGCGCAAGGCCCTTGCCTTTTAGCTTTGACAAGTCCATCTTAAGTCTTTCCACCTCTAGCTTCAGATTATCATTATCTTGTGCAATATGTTCATGACGTGACTCTGCAAGAACTTGATCATACCATGAAGTTTTTGCTTGCGAGTCGCAAGGGTTAGCACAAGACATATCGATTTCAGCTAGAGAACATTTACACTTATGAATTTGAGGTTCTAATGATTTCATAGTAGTAAGCATAACCTCATGATTCACTTCAAGGATTGTGTGTGAATCTACAAGCTTCTCATAGGAGCACTCTAGTTCCTTATGAGTAACCTGCAAGTTCACATACTTACTAGCGAGCATCTCAAGCTGCTCCTTGAGCCTTTGATTTTCTTCCTTCAATGAATTGGTCAAGGATTCATTTGACTCCTTGACCTCCTCTTTGCTTTCAGCTATAAGACAGTAAGAAACGTCAGCATTCAAAGAGGAATGAATAGGAGCGGTAGATACCTCACTGTGCTGATGCGTCGCCGAATTTTCACTCGAGGAAGGCTCATCAGCTTGCTCCTGGCCAAAACCGGTGCCACCGGTTCTGCCTGAGCAGAACCAGTGAGTGTAGTCTCGTGGTCCTCTTGCTCCTTGGATGATGTCACTTGAGGCTCATAGCACATAGGTGATGTTGAGCACTCCTCCAGTGACTCCATGTCTTCTTGCTCTTCATCATCACTTTCTATATCTTCATATGTATCCGTGATGAGGGTCCAAATGCGATGTGCGTCTCTTTGAATTACGTCATCCCTAGAGATGACGTTCCATATAGCTTTACACACAGATCTTTGCAAGAAGTTAGTAACACAAGAATTGAGTTGCAAGCAAGCCAACTCCCCTTGAGTGACATTTGATCGATCAAAATTGTTAGTGTCACACCTAGGAGGTAGGATGCTTTCAACTAAAATATGTTCAACAACAGGATCTACTTTTCTAAGAGCATGATGAACATTACCAACCCATGACGCAAAGTTTGAGTAGTCAACCTTGAGAGGCTCAAAGTTTACCTCAATCGACATCTTTTCTTCACGGCGGTTAAGCCTAGATGTGAAGCCAAGATCTGATACCAATTGAAAGGATCTTGATGTCACCTAGAGGGGGGGTGAATAGGCGAGACCTAAAAAGTTGCCACTTAAAACAAATTTATTAGCGACAATTGGGTATTCCAAATAACACTTTTAGAAACTCAACAAATGAACTTCTAAAAGAATCTTTGGAATCTCCAAATAAGAGAATTAAGCGCCTAACGCAGCGGATGTAAAGCACTGCCTCCAAAACCGGTTCCACCGGTTTTGCAAAACCGGTGCCACCGGTTTTGCTCGGCAGTGAACCCCCAAGATAGAATGAATATGCTAGGGAGCTAGGAATCAAACCAAACTTGGAGATGATGATTGAAATATCTTTCTAAGGAATATCTCCAAGTCCCTGCACTCAAAAACACATATACAACAAAATCGAGCAATTTCACCAATAATCAAATATAAGCACAATGAAGCTCAAACCAGCGGGGAGACACAAGATTTGTTTCCCGAAGTTCGGATTCACCGTTTGCACCACGCAGCCACCAAGGCACGGTGAATCCTACTCTCCGTTGAGGAAGCTTATGCGACCACACTAGGTCAAGCTATCTCCTCCTTCCACTAGCTTGCTTGTTCCCTTTCGGAGGCGAAGCACGACCTACACAAACTTTCCCGCAGCTCACCACACCTTGGTAGCTCACTTGCAACACCTAGACGTCTAGGAGCGAAGCTCCAAGAGTAACAAATGAATCACACAAGCTTGATGAAGTCCAAAAGTGCTCAAGGTGCTTTTGGTGCTCTCAAACTTCACACAATGGCTGCTCTCTCTACTACCCAACACAAAGGATCTCACAATTGCAAGCTACCTCACAAAGAGGGGTTGGGGAGAGCAAATATGGCTTTTGCTTGGCAAGGAAGAGCAGGGAAGCACTATAGCAACCTCAGGAACAGCAGCAAAGCAATGGGGAGGTCGTGGGGTATAAATACTCCAGTCCCCAAAAACTAGCCGTTACTGTCTCAGTGAAAACCGGTGCCACCGGTTCCTAAAACCGGTGCCACCGAAAATTCAAACCAACTAGCCGTTTGTATTTTCTGACACAAAACCGGTGCCACCGGTTTTGCCCTGGCAAAACCTATAGCAGTGCAAGTGAGGGTTTTGTGTCTCTCAACAACTCACATGGGTTACTTGAGCACTTAGACAATTTCAAGGCTTCTTGTGATGCATCCCTCTTGATAGTACGGTGTACCTAAACTCAAGATCAAATATAAATACAAATGATGCACTTGAGCTTCTTCACTTTGAGTCATGCCATACTTGATCATCATATCCACTTGAGAGTTGCATTCAACCTTGTCTCTTTGAGCACTTCAACCTTGAGCTAGTGACTTGAACCATTGTCTTTGAATGAAATCCACTTCTAGTTCAATCCACCTTTTCACAACTCGCTTCTAGAAAGATTGATACTTCCCAATATGAACACCACATGTGACCAAGATACATCAAGTTGAAATCCAAAGAAAGTTTCGTCACCCTAGCAAAGATACATGACTCAAGTCCACAACTTGATCACACATTGCTTAGTCCCTAGAAACACTATCCCGAATTCCACCTCTTCATCCTTGCATCGCATATAGCTTCACATTAGTGTGTATCATCAATGAACACCATTTCTTGATGTGCAATATATCCACTTTACTTTGCTCTTTTATTTCTATCAAAGTCATCATGTCTTGTTTGCAAGTCATTCTTTAGATATAGACCAAGAATGAGCTATATCACCATGTCTCTTGTCCATTCAACCAAACTTGCATTATACAATATTTTTGTCTGCCATGATCTAAGATATCCCATATCAATAACAAACAAGCTTTTATCAATTTAGAGACCAATATATCACACATGTCATTATGTCTCTTTCTTTATTGCACCATAGCTTGTCATCTTCCATATTCATATATAATGGGAGCAACCACTTAATTTATTCATGTCAACATGAGCCATCCACATTGAATTTAACCAATGACCAATAGTCAATTATCAATATACAATTTAAATTCCTGCTCATTATCTTTGACAAACACGTTAGTCCTTTAATCGTTTTGTCATTCAACTCACCAAAACCCACAAGGGGGCCTAGATGCACTTTCAAGTACGGGCGTATTAGAAATAATTCACACAGATATCTGTGGCCCTCTCTCCGTAACATCTGTAGATGGCTATGATTCTTTCATTACATTTACTGATGATTATTCCCGTTATGGACACATCTACCCTATTTGTAAGCGTTCAGATGCGTTAGAAATATTTAAGATATATAAGAAAGAAGTTGAGAAACAGCATAACACTCCTATTAAGATAGTAAGATCAGACAGGGGATGTGAGTACTACGGGAAACATGCTCAATTTAGTCAAATTAAGGGACCGTTCGCTAAGTACTTGGAAGAAAATGGCATAAGAGCTCAGTACGCCATGCCAGGCGAACCACAGCAGAATGGAGTTGCTGAGCGTCGCAATCGTACACTAATGGATATGGTACGGAGCATGCTCAGTCATTCCAGCTTGCCAGTGGAATTGTGGATGGAAGCATTAAAAACAGCTGCTCATATACTTAATCGGGTTCCATCTAAGTCAGTTCCCAAGACACCTTTTGAATTGTGGAATGGGAGGAAACCGTCATTAAATTATTTAAAGGTATGGGGCTGCCCTGCTGAGGCAAAGTTGTTTGATCCACAGCAAAAGAAATTAGATTCCAAGACTGTGAGTTGTCACTTTATTGGATATCCAGATAAGTCAAAGGGATACAGATTTTACTGTCCTGGTCGCTCCACTAAGTTCGTCGAGACCAGACAAGCTGTGTTCTTAGAGGACTCAGAAATGAGTGCAGGTTTTTCGAAAAGAGATATAAGTCTTGAAGAGTTACGGGTCGAACTTCCCGATCCGGAAATCCCTCAGTCTACAGAAATGTATCAGTTTATACAACCAATTATTCCTCAGTTAAGCGACACCACGCCTAATACTGTTATTCAGCAAGGACATGTGGAGCAGGCTCCTGTTTTTCAGGTGCCAGCTGCTGGGATTCAGGCACCAGCTACAGAAGTTCGAGCAGAAGAAATTCTACAAGAACCACCTCAAGCAGTACCTGAACCAGTTGTGAATGAGCCGTTAGTAAGATCACAAAGAGTAAGGAGGCCTGCAATTAATCCTGATATTTATGAGACATATTTAAGTGAAGATTTATATGATGTAGGAACAATAAGTGATCCTGTCAATTTCAAACAGGCAGTTGAAAGTAAGAATTCCACTAAATGGATTGAAGCCATGGAAGAAGAGCTAAAGTCTATGAGTTCTAATAAAGTATGGGATTTAGTAGAAATTCCTGATGGGGTCAAACCAGTAGGCTGTAAATGGGTCTACAAGACTAAACGTGATTCCAAAGGGAAGGTCGAAAGATTCAAAGCTAGACTTGTAGCAAAAGGATTTACTCAGATAGAGGGAAGAGATTACAATAAAACTTTCTCTCCCGTGTCTACCAAAGATTCATTTAGAATTGTCATGGCACTCGTAGCCCATTTTGATATGGAACTACATCAGATGGATGTTAAGACTGCGTTCCTTAATGGAGATTTAGATGAGACTATTTATATGACTCAACCGCAAGGTTTTGTTATTAAAGGGAAAGAACATATGGGATGCAGATTAAAAAAATCTATTTATGGACTTAAGCAAGCATCCAGACAGTGGAACCTTAAATTTGATGAAGTCATTAAGAAATTTGGATTCAGTGAAAATGATGTGGATAGATGTATCTACATTAAGTTCAAGGGTGGAAAGTTGATAATTCTAGTACTGTATGTGGATGACATACTATTAGCTAGCAACGATAAGAATATGTTACATGAGACTAAGAATTTCCTATCATCTCATTTTGATATGAAGGATCTCGGTGAAGCCTCGTATGTACTTGGCATTGAGATACACAAAGACAGAGCCCAAAGAGTACTAGGATTGTCTCAGAAAGCTTATATTGAGAAAATATTTAAGAGATATAATATGGAGAAGAGTAATGCATCACCTGCACCAATTCAAAAGGGCGATAAGTTTAATAAAGATCAGTGCTCTAAGAATGATTTTGAGAAAAGGAAAATGGAGAACGTTCCCTATGCATCAGCTATTGGAAGCTTGATGTACGCACAAGTCTGTACGCGTCCAGACTTGGCATTTGCAACCGGAGTACTTAGTAGATATTTGGAAAATCCAGGTTGGGCTCACTGGGTTGGCGTTAAGAAGGCATTCAGATATTGCCAAGGCACTAAGGATTACATGCTCACATACAAGAGAACAGATAATATTGAAGTTGAGTGCTATACAGATGCCGACTTTGCTGGTGATGAAGACGATAGAAAATCCACTTCTGGGTTCGTCTACATGCTGGCAGGGGGAGCAATCTCTTGGAAAAGTTGTAAGCAAGGAGTAACTGCTGCATCTACAATGCAAGCAGAATTTGTGGCATGTTATGAAGCTTCAGGCCAAGGTGCATGGCTCAAGAATTTTATTCCGGGATTAAGAATTGTTGATAGTATCTCGAGACCTATCACAATGCACTGCGACAATCAAGCCGCAGTTTTCTTTTGCGCAAACGATAAATTATCTGGTGCTTCTAAGCACATTGATCTTAAGTATCGTGTCGTGAAAGAAAGAAACCGGGACGGTACGTATATTATTAAGCATATCAGTACTAAGTTTAATATTGCGGATCCGCTCACCAAAGGCTTACCACCATCCCTTTACGAGAGACATGTCCTTCACATGGGATTAGTGGATACCTTTGATAAAGTCCTGGTTAAGGGCCATTAGAATTTCCCCTAAACTAAGAATAAGAGTCCTGACGAAGTTTTTCAGTAAAGGCTATGGGTAATGTTGTCCCGGTATGCCGAGGTGCTGCTGATGACCCATTGGTCTGGTACTTGCTGTTTTACTAAGGAAGGATTTAGATTAAGTTAGTATTAAGTTTAGTTTAAGTTAGTTTTAGTTTAAGTGTTGACCTTCGGTCAAGGGGGAGAATGTTAGATATTTTGGTTTGACCTCGGTCAACCAATATCCAGAGATAAGGGGGAGTTGTTCCTATCCCCCTAATCTCGGAATTAAGCCTAACTACTTGCTGCCGTGATCGGGAGGCAGCCCTAATCCATCAAGGACTCGGCCCTGGGCCTACAGTGCTATATATAATAGGGAAGGGGTTCCACAGGGACTCTCTAGAGGTTAATCACGAGCTCAAGGCTCGCCAAACCCTAATCCACCCAAAACCCGATCTGTTAGTGCACTGGAAGGCCTGGAAGCTCGAGCTCCGCGTCCTAGGCAGTGCCGCTGGCGTCCTGAAGGCCGTCGGTACCCTCAGAAGACGCTCAAGGAACGTCTACGCTACATCCTCGACGCCGCCCTCGCCATCGACTTCATTGCGGCTGATCCGGCCTACACCGACGACATGGACACCACTGCCACCGGTATAAGCCAAACCCTAAGCTATTTCCGCATTAGATTAAGTGCTAGATGTGATCTAGAGTAGACTAGAGATCCTGTGTTCATGAATAAGTGCTAAGTATTGTTAGTTTTATCTCACAATACTCAGTGGTGAGGCAATTGTTGGTCGTGCCTCCCGACCAGGGTCTGAACCCTGGTATTGCACTAAAAAAAATCCCCCTCGATGTGCTCGCTGGCTTGGTGTAACATCCCGGGTTTTTCCAGAATGTTCTTTGATTGCAAAAATGTGGATTTCAAAAATTTTCGTGCGTTGTCGTGAAAACACCTAGGATTGTCTTCTTGTGAATCTCCCTAAATTCCTAGGAAATTAAAATTGACCCTTAATTTTTGCTTAGGGCCATTCATGCTAGAGTGATTTGGTTTTTGTTTGGTTTCTAATTGATTGTTGCGTGTGAATTTGTATTTGAAATCCTATTTCAAATATAAATTCAAATGCTAACTATTCTAACTATCCTAACTTGGGCTCAATCCACAAACACCATCAACCCCAGCCCAATCTCCCTCCACTCCTTTTTAATCTTTTCCATCCGGCCCAGCTCGGCCCGCCAGCATCCCTCTCCTCCCCTTTCTTTCTCTGCCACATGGGCCCAAGCCGCACAGGGACATCTTCTTCCCCGTTCCCTTCCTTCTCACACCGCGCCGCGTCAACCCGCCCCGGCTCCGTCTCCCCCACGTGCTCTCCCACCCCGCTCTCCCTTGGATCCCAAGGAAGCCGCGACCCCAAGGCAACCCGCGCCCGCTCCAGCCTGGACGCCAGCAGAGCCCCAGCCTCTTCCTCCCCGCCCACGCAACCTTCCCCTACTTAACCCCCATCCATCCCTCTCTCTGCTCTCCCCAAAATCACCGGAGGGTGAAGCCCTGATCCACCGCTCTGCGGACAAATTGAGGAAGAAGGAAGGGAGCAGAGGTGGAAGAGAAGCAGTACGTGAAGGAAGCGAAGGAGGGGATCCGCTCCGTGACAACAACGCCGCGTCGACCGCACCGCGCCGCCGAGCTGCACGTCGCCGTCGCGGGAACACCGTCCGAGAAGCTACAACGCCCGACGCCCTGTACCGCGAGCACTGCACCAAGTCGGCCGTGATCCTCGGCTTCGCCTTGCCGTGAGCCTCGCCCCGTCTCTACCTCTCCCTTCATCGTCGCCTGATTTCTGCTCTGCTCCGTACCACCGAGCCGCCATGGATGTTCATGAGAGCTCTGCTTTGATTTCCTTGCCTGTTCGGCCATCGAGCCGCATCCATCTCTCCCTGCAGGTTCCAAACACGCACACGCACATCCCCTTTCTCTCTCGGCCGCTCTGCATCGCCATCCTACTCACTGCCGACCTGCTCCTGCTCCCTCTTGGTTTCTGTTTTTCCTTTGCACGCACACGAATCGGCTAGATCAGGAGGACCCGCGCAGGACTACCCTAATCCCGCCGTCGCCGCTCGTCTTGCTCGGGAGCATCTGTTTCCTCAAAACCTCCCAGTTCGCTTCCTTGTGTTGCTCGCGTGCGCACCACGGTCAGGAGGACCAACCGTGCCCACGAAGCCCGTCGAAATTCGCCCTTCGTGGCCTTGAACTCCGTTGCCGCGCTCGCCGT
This sequence comes from Alloteropsis semialata, assembly GCA_004135705.1. Taxonomy (NCBI): domain Eukaryota; kingdom Viridiplantae; phylum Streptophyta; class Magnoliopsida; order Poales; family Poaceae; genus Alloteropsis; species Alloteropsis semialata. Next base: position 64,787,945 of record CM014273.1, read on the forward strand.
CGAATCTCGCCGTGGCCGCCGCGTTCTCTTCTCTCTTCATCTCGTCCGTGCACGCCTTGCTCCTTGCCCCTGCTTGCCGCGCGACCGTGGTCAGGAGGACCGCCCTGCTCGCGTCAAGGCCTCCACTGACGAAGCCCCGCGGCCTTGTTTCCTCACCGCCAAGCCCCGCCGTTTTGCTCTGCTCTGCTTCGCCGCGGCACCACCCTGCTCTGATCCGCCTTCACCGACCGACACCACCGCTCCCTCTCCCTATCGCCTTGCCCGCGCCATAGACCACGGACATGGGGTCCGTTCCGTCTCATTGCGTCTCGACATCGCCGCAGGCCCGTCGCCGCTCACCGCTCGCCGCCCCGATCTTGTCTCTGCTCCGCTTCACCGACCCGTTCTGCCGCCGCCGCCCGGACTCGCACACATGGCGGCACACACGCACGCCTGGCCGTAGCCGCCGCAACCGATCCCGCCCCTGCTCTCTCTCCATCTCACTGACCAATGGGCCCGAGTGCTTGTGACGCTGCTAGCGGGCCGGGTCCACTCGCATCGCTATCTCTCTCTCCACTGCAATCTGGCCACGGGCCGAATCTCTCCGCAAGTCCACAAAGCCCCCTCCTGCAACCAAGGCCCATCAAGAGTTTCGGCCCGTGAAGCAGCCCGCGCCCGAGCCTTTTTCTTTTTCCGGAACTGATAGCCCGACCCTACCAGCCATACACTGCGTGTCACTGACACGTGGGACCCACAGACCAGCTCCCCGCTAACCTGTTGACCAGGTCAACGTTGACTGTTGACTTGGTCAACGCTGACGTCAGCAGTGGCGGACCCACTGGTGACGTCATGATCACGTTAGCTTGCCACGTGTCACGCCCTGTGCTGCCACGTGTCGCACCCTAGTGATGCCACGTGTCAGCTGTTTTCCTTTTTCTTTTTCGAAATTCCAGAAATAGGTTTTATCTAAGAAAATTCATAATAAATTGATCCTAGCTCAGAAAATTACGAAACCAGTTTCTATAATTTTCTAAAATCATGATCTACACGTTAGAGCAGGAGTTGAGTGCTTTTGGCTCTTATTGCTTGTTATTTGGAGTTTATTTGCATTAGATGCCGTTGTTTATTTATGCAAACGTGTTCTAGGATCTAAGGAAGATCTAGAAGACTTCATCGACTCGGACTTCTTCGACTCCATAAACTTGGACTGTGACAAGTGAAGACTTGTACGACTACGTCAAGGTGAGTTTGGATCGCAAAGTCACAGGTGTCCACGCCCATCCTACTTTGAATCCTATTAGGCATTGCTACTAGTATGCTAGCGCTTTACATTCTCGCATGATGATGATAATGACCTATTGCATGGCCTTATTCTATTACCGTATTCCTTGTTAAGCCTGTTACACTTTGATGCTATGAACTTGCTATGCATGCATGTGTATGGGATGGGTGTGATAGGATTCTTGGCGTGTGTGGGGCAAAAACCCGGAAAAGGAGTAAGGGGTTTTGGGAACTTTGCGGGTGAGCAGATTAACTCGATCTCTTATCGAGGGCTTGGGGTGCGAACTTAGGCGCATCCTATGTGGTATCTGTGGCGGGTACATGTTCTTTGTGTTACTTGAGGAGTTTGGCGGCAATACCTGTAATGGGTGCGCGAGCGGACCACTGGAGGTGGAGACGCTATTTGACGGTGACGCTCACCCCGGCACCAAAAACCGAGTTGGTTATAACTTTCCCCAGGACTTTCCGTGCTCACCACTTACACTTTATGGGGGGTGTTCCAGCCAGCCTAGTTAAGTGCGGTACCCGGACTGTAAGGAGTTAGCGGAAGTGTGTGGGGGAAAAGGCTGGAAGACCTTTGTCCCCCAAAAGAGGTTCAGACCCGGGATTTGGCCACCGTGGGGTAGACCATCACAGTTCTCGGACACCGAGTTGCGTCTTCAGTATATCCTAAGCCGGGAAAAGCAGGAGGGTACCGTTCACTGGCTAGGGTCTGTGCTGTGGGTTGTGTCTCACTCAGCTAGCTACGGGCCGCAGAGTCTAATCTATATATATATAGCCGCCGTCCGCGGACAAGGGACGATTCCTGGGTGACATGTTATCTCCGCCATTGTTTTAGGGATTTCTACCTCCCCTCTAGAGTAGGGCCTGCCTCGGGCAGTTGAGATGTGAAGGGTGGGAGCTTTCACATTGCCTAGAGAGTGATGAGCGGAAGATTGACTTGGTTGCGGGAGCCTGGTGCGCCAGGGATGCCCGAGGTGTTTGTGAGAATGGTTTGGGTTTGGAGATCTGTTTATGAGATGCTGCTGCTGGCATAGGAATAACCTTAAGCCTATCCTTGATATTTCTTATACTAGATTTAGACCACCTTAAAGCTTGCATTACGGATGGTGACGTGGACCTGTCCCAATCCTTGGGGGCAGTTTGCGAATGAACAGGTGAAGGCCCTAAGTGCAAGACCAACTCCGGCAGAGTTGGTGAGAAGGTTGCTGTGCTATGCTCAAGTGTTGCCTATGGAAGTGGCGCTCTGAAGATGAAGCTGGCGTGAAGCCTAGTTACCGTTGCGTTGGTTTTCATATTGTCGTTTAGCCCAAGGGGCATGTACCAGTACGCTTTTCCGTTGTATCCTTGATGTAAAGCTGACTCTGATGATTGTTATCGTTGTATGGATATGATATCCTGCTGAAATGAGTTCTATACATGATAGCTGTTGATTCTGGGACTATCATAATGGTACAGGAATTCGGATTCCCGTAATTGAAAATCCGGGTCGTTTCACTTGGCTGCTGCATCCCGGCTCAGGTAACGGTGTCCCGATCTGTGTGCTACAGTGATGCCGGTCCAAGTTCAGTTTGGCCCTTCGGGGCATGGGCCAGGGTTCGGAGGGTTTTCTCGGTCGGGACCAGACGGTCTCTCTTCTAATTGGAATACCGTGGGGGCGGTTCTCCCCCACCGGCCGAGTTTTTATCTATATTAGCCAAGCAAAATGGTGTAGCTTAATTTAGAACAGCACGCCTGCGTGTAGCAAGCTGCACATCTCCTAATCAGTTGAGAGGTGTCGGGACTGTTAACAACATGTGTCCGCTGGCAGGCGACCAAGGCAGAGCACACGCATCGCACGGAACGCGCCAAGACCTTTGCTCCGGCCCGACAGGCGCACACAACCAACCCGTGGCCGCCACGTAACCACCGACCCCAAGGGTTGCCCCACCGCTAAGAATCCTCCTCATATTCGAATCCGCTCGCCTCTTTCTTTCCTTTCCTGTTTCCTTCCCCCTTTCCCCCCCAGCGCGAAACGAGACGCACGCCGCGCGCCTCCCTATTTAATAACCTCCCGGTCGCCGCCCCCCCCTCCTCACCTCCCGCCGAAGCCGCCGGAGCCACGCATTCCCCGCCCCTCCCTCCTCCCCGCTTCGCTGCCGACCGGGACGCGCCTCGCGCGACCAACCACCGCCCGGGCCCGGCTATTTACCGCCCGCGTCGGTCCCCACCGCACGCCTTCGCCATCGCCCCACTCCTTCTCTGCCCGTCCCCGGCGCCGGGCGCCCCACGCGCCAGCGCATCGACGGTGACGGAAGGCGCGCCATGGCCCGCCGCGGTGGCGGCGGCCTCGTCCGCCTGCTCGTGACGCTGATCCTCCTCCTGCCGCCGACGCTCCTCGCCGCCGCTGCCGCCGAGGCCACGGCGGCGCGGGTGGAGGTCGAAGTGGAGCTGGCGCCGGCCGTGCCAGCGCAGAACGCGTCCGGTGATACGGCGGCGACGGAGGCTGAGACGGAGGCGGAGCAGTACCAGCAGCCGCAGCAGCACCTCCTGCCGCGCCCCCTCATCATCGACCTCCCGTCCTCGGCGGCGGCGCGGGCGGCTGGCGCGGACGAGGTGCCGGCGGATGGCGCCGCGGCGTCGCTGGAGGTGGAGCTGGACGTCGAGCTGGTGCCGGCTGTGCCGGCGGCGCAGGACGCGCCCGAGGAGACGGCAGCGGAGGCGCAGCAGCACCTGCCGCGCCCGCTCGTCATCGATCTCCCGTCGTCCTCGGCGGCGGACGCGGGCGAGGGGCTGGGCGACGTCCCTGCGGACGTGCGCTGCGCGAGCTGGCGCCTCGCGGCGGAGGCCAACAACCTCGGCGGACGTGCGCTGCGCGAGCTGGCGCCTCGCGGCGGAGGCCAACAACCTCGCGCCGTGGAAGGCGGTGCCGGCGGAGTGCCTCCCGCACGTGCGGGACTACGTCACGGGCGTCGCCTACCGCTCCGACCTCGAGCTCGTCGCGCGGGAGTCCGCCGCCTACGCGCGCGCCGCGCCGCTCGCGGGCGACGGCCGCGACGCCTGGGTGTTCGACGTCGACGAGACGCTGCTCTCCAACCTCCCCTACTACGCCGAGCACGGATACGGGTGAGCCCTTCCTTCGCCTCACGCGACCCCATTGACCAAAATGGCAGGAATTTAGGCACGACATCCCGATTTGTTAGGCAACGAAATCTAAAAATTCATTGCTGGATCAAATCCTTGTTTGGTACTACATCACCCAAAATGGCAAAACTTCAAGCAGGACAGGGCAAAAATTAGGCATCAAACCTCTCCGTTGAATGTGGCCTCACATGGTGCTCTTGACTTCAAACCGCAGGCTTGAACTGTTCGATCACCACAAGTTTGACGAGTGGGTGGAGAGGGGCGAGGCGCCTGCGATCCCCTCCAGCTTGGACCTGTACAATGAGGTTCGTGAGCTGGGGTTCAAGACCTTCTTGCTCACGGGCAGAAGTGAGGACCACCTCGGCGTCACGGAGGAGAATCTGAAGAAACAAGGCTTCCATGATTGGGACAAGCTCGTAGTCAGGTATACCTCGCACATTACTTGCAGACGGGACTGCTACCGTTCCATTTTTCCAAGTTCCACATCAACCTTGTTTCCTATTTGCCATTATTAGATGTTATATTGCTAGCGTATCTAGCCATGGCCATTAGCTTTGATACTGAATACTGAATGAGGTGCTTGAGATCCAAATGTTTGATACCACTATGCTGTTGATGCCCCCGTCCAAAAGTCCATCTGACATTTATCAATACCATGAAAATAGCTACTGGTAGTTGATGGTCAAAATCATTTTGGTTGAATGCTGAATTTGACATCTTCTAAGCCCAGTCAAATTTGTCACCTGGCCACTTTGTATGCCCCGCTATTCTTCAACGTTCATTGTTTGTGCTGGAACTCTGAAATGTGTCTTTCCCAATGTCCAGGGCCACAGCTGACCGCGAGAAAACCGCGACAGTCTACAAGTCAGAAAAGAGGAAGGAAATGGAAGAAGAGGGGTACAGGATCCTAGGCAACTCTGGGGACCAATGGAGCGATCTGCTGGGATGGTCCATGAGCGCTCGCTCCTTCAAGCTCCCCAATCCAATGTATTATATCCCATGACAGAAACTGAGAAGTAACAGTAGGGCGGGTGAAAGGTGCAGTGTTTATTTGATGCATTTTGCACCGGGGCTAATTGAACATAATGCTGACTGATGGAAACTGAGAATAATCTGGCAATGGAATTTAAACTGTACAAAAGCTTCACTAACTCCATGTAGTATACATTATCTGTAAGTTGGAATGTAATGGTTGAAGTGCGAAGAGTTACTTTATGAACATGAATGAGTAATTGGGGTTTCAGGGATATGCCTTATACTGAAAACTGACTGTTGCTGCAAAATCTTGAAGCTGACAGAAAGGGAGTTTAATGTTTCTGTTGATTCAACTGTCGTCAGCTTAAGCCTGTAATATGCTGTTGTCGGCCCTCGATGCCTTCAGCATATATGCAGAACTGGTGTTTGCTATTTGGTCATGTCCGTAATTTTCAGTGTTCGCTATTTGGTATGTCCGTAATTTTCAGGTCATCCCTGTTTATAAATTGGTGCTCGCTCCTTCAAGCTCCCCAATCCAATGTATTATATCCCATGACAAACTCAGAAGTAGGGTGGGTGAAAGGTGCAGTGTTTATTTGATGCATTTTGCACCGGGGCCAATTGAACATAATGAAACTGAGAATAATCCGGCAATGGAATTTAAACCGGCAATGGAATTTAAACTCTTTATTTTTTAAAAAAATTAAACTGTACAAAGCTTCACTAACTCCGTGTAGTATACCTTGTCTGTAAGTTCGAATGTAATGGTTGAAATGCCAGTAGTTACTTTAGGAATATGATTGGGCAGTTGGGGGCTGAGGGATATTCTTTATACTGAACTACACGGTGACTGTTACTGCGAATTAATCCAGCTGCCAGAAAGGGAGCTAAATGTTTATTAATGCAACTCTCCTGGATACCTTCAGCGTTTTTAGGCCCTGTTTAGTTCCAACCTCAAACTTCACTATTCATCAAAGGAAATCTTACATGCATGGTGTATTAAACGTGTGTTAATGACAAAACCCATTCCATAACCCCCCGGTAACTTTGCGAGACGAATCTAATGAGCCTAATTTGACCATGATTAGACAACATCGTGCTACAGTAAACAATCTTTAATGACGGATTAATTAGGCTTAATAGATTCGTCTCGCGATCTCCCGTCCATCCGTGTATTTAGTTTTATAATTAGATCATGTTTAGTCCTCCTAATCTTCGATTTAGTTTTGCTACAGTAAATTTCGCAAACTTTCTCACCGAACTAAACAGGCCATCCTGGGACTGACAACAGCATATCTACAGGCTTAGAGCTGCATCAATAAACACATGGCATTTTCAAGTAAATTTTCAGCGTTGGCAATTTGGCCATATGCCTCGTAATGTTCAGGTCATCCATGTTTATAAATTCGTACGGCTATGGCATTTTCACTTTAGCGTTTCGACGAGCAGGGTTGCACCCTAAAACTTTGAATCGTACTAACACGCTAGCAATGATAAGTAGTACCATTGCTTAATACAGCACACTTGACTCAGGTGTAGCGGACGGACGTGCTGCACGAATAGTCTGCAAAGCTGCCCAGCATCAGAAATCGATTTTCAAAATTTGAGGGCCATTCAGTCTGATGGCTGCGAATGGGTAAGGCATTACTGATACCGATAGGCTCATAGGCAGCTTGCACCTTTACCAGTAACAGCTAAAGCGAACGGTGTAATGACGCCAACCAATACCTCTGAACACCAGTCACAATATGCCAAAAAGGAATTTACTACGATGTGATAACAGTATAAGAAAGAGGTGAACACTTTGGTGTGGCAACAAGAATTCTTCAAATTCTACAGTTGATATCTTGAACAAGTCATACAGCAAGAAAATTCACACAGGAGTACGTGACTGGAGGCAAATTCACTGCACCATGGGATCAGGGTTCCCAGCAGCAAGAATATCAAGCAATGAGTTATGGGGCTCCAGCTCTTCATGCCACAGCGGAAGCTTGTCACCTGGGTAGAAGTTCCTCTTGACACCATCCGCATTTATCTGAGGCACAACCAAATCAGTTAGTGTTGAGCTTAGGAAAATGAAATCAGTCTAAAATATTTGTGCCGACACAGAATACTAGCAAATAGCATGGACCAAAAAGAAGGAATTTTGAGTAATGGAAAAGATAAGTATACACTACTTTCAAGTCCCCGAATTCTTACAAATCAAGCATAATATTTAGAAAGGCAAAACCTCAAAAGAATATGAAAATAGGGCTTACAGAGAGAACTCATTCAGTGGATGTTACAAGTGAACCAAGTAACAGTGTAAAAAGGATGCGGCACTTAGATAATAAGGCAATCCAATTGTTTCTGTAACACCATTCCAATTCATTTCAGGGAAAAGCCACCAGCATACAACAATTTACATGATGGACAGAATATGCACGATGTTGAATGATCAACAGTTAAAATTTCAATTACAGTTCATTAAGTTTCCTTTGAAAGATAGCAGAAGACCCATTGTGCTAGATAGAAGTGCCAAAAATAACATGACAGAAGAAAAAACCGATGACATCAACAAGTTTTGGTGGTTCTGATTGTTTCAGTATTTCTAAGAAAGGGACTACAATCTGTGAAGAAAAAAGATAACTTACTGTAACTGTACGAACAACCCCTCCACTAGCACCATCACGGGCCATAGCAAGGGAAACTACCTTCACGACAAATTTCTGTAAACATGAAGATAAAAAAGCAGTTAGAAGCATTGGTCCTAGCTTTGTTCTATTACTCATATTGGAGAGGAAACGTCTGGTAATTATAAGAACTCGTGGACACACCTCTGCCTCTTCCTGGCTCATCCCCTCTCTCCATTCATGATCAAGCAGAGCATACAGGTAACTGGAACCCGAACCTGCATGAAGTCAGAGATACAATCATAAGGGTCAAAAACAGTACCTGATATAACATACAACAAAGAGGATTAGGAAAATAATATGGTTCATATTTCTCAGCAAAGCAAGGTTTTTCTTAACCAGATTTGTTGTATGAATGAGCATTCAAACAAATGCAAAAAATGCAAATAGGAAGTAATTTAAGGGAACATGGCAAGGCGCATCAATGATGCTTGCCTAAAAAAATGAACCATGCAACTCCATGGGTGAAATATACCTCCAATTGCAAATGGTTGCCGCAGAATTGTTCCACCAAGGGGAACTGAAAAAATTTGGCCTCCCTCATACTTGTCCCATCCCCCGATAATCATGCCAGCTTGCAACATGTTCTGGACATTGACAACAAATAATCAGTGTGGAAATTCAATGAGAACTCAACATGAGATCATGCCATATCTCATGTATTTGAGATCACCAAGGAGCATTCTAACAATCTGTGCGCTAGAATGCTAAGAAGCATACCTTGTTCTGATAAGCTAGCAACCTAATCAAGTTGGCTGCAACTTTAACAGTAGCTGGTTGCCCAAGCTGAATCCTGAACAGGGAGGCAACTTAATCATCAGCCGCCTTGCATGTCAGATTTCAAGAACAGCATAGCATGTATTTATCAAAGAAAATATAAGTCTGTTCAGTTTATTAAATTATTTAATGACAAAGATTAAAAAAATTAGGTTGTGTATGAAGAACAGACTTACGTGTGTTGGTGGAGGAAATAGCGCACATAGTCTGAAATGACTTGTGTATCAGCAGCCTGTGAGAAAATGGAAATATTAAGAACTTTACATATGATGAAATGAACAACAGAAATGTGACATCTCTGGCCCTATGTGCGGGACTGCAAACAATGAATTCTTTTCTACTACGATAATAAAAAACGGTGCATGGTAAAAACATCAATATGAATAACTACTGGCTTAATGTTGTTTGACGGGTTGAACCCAACAGTTAAATACAAGCTACTGCCCTGAATTAGGTGATGTCAAAGAATGTGCATTAACTTGTAAAAGGGACCTGAGCAGAAAGTTTCTATGCAAACATATTAATATGATAAATAAAGTTTCTAGTCAAAACATATTAATATGACAAATAAAGTCTCTACTCAAACACCTTAGTGATAATAACAAGATAACACAACAAGCAAACTGCAAAAGGAGTCAATATTGAAAATAACATGGGCACTTACAGATCCAGAGCGGCAGACATACACATTGTCTGTCAGCTGAGTAATCTTATCTGAAGCACGGTTTGCCACATACATCCCTATAAATTCAAGCAGGAAACAAAAGATGTTTACACAATGCTAAAAAACACAACAGCTTAATATTGAATTTATTTTGTGAAAAACAGGAGCAAAAGCATTTCTCTGAAAGTAGCACATAATCTCATCTTTCATTGTCACAACTACTACTATCAGGGAAGACAATCAATTGGAACAGAAGACATTTATTTTAGCGAATCATATGGCAATACAGCATGGTACTACTTCACCACATGAGGCATGTTCCCAGTACGCAGAACATAAATTAATCACAAGGATATGGGTTAAATACTAACGAAACAGCAAATTCATCCTAAAACAAAATTGAGCACATAATCTCATTGTTCATTGTCACAAAAAATACTATAATTTCTTTTTTTTTTGTAAATTTGTAACTGTGGATGTCATTTTTAGTTTTACAATATGGTAATGCAACAAGGTACTATTCAGATATTCAGAGTTGGACTATTCTATAAAACCTTTTCCCTGAGAAACACACGGCAAAACCTCTTCCATAGAAAATGGATGTAATTTTTTAAAATTAATCATATGCAATTCTTTTTTTAGACTTAATCATATGTAATTCAACGAAGTACTGCTCAGAATTAGGCTATTCTATAAATTTTTCACAGAAACAAAGGGCAAACTCTTCCATCAATAATCTGACAATTCAAACAGCCTGAAGAAAAGACAGCTCTCCATCCACATACCCTACTCCCAGATTTCTCTAATCTTTCGCATAATCTCGCAAGTCGCAACCAAATGATTAGCAGTAAAACTAATAGACCAATTCACATGATCTCGCAAGTCGAAATAAATAAAACGTGAAACTAGAAAGGAAACACACATCACGGCCGAGCTACGCCAGAATTCCCAACAATCCAAGCGAAAACCTAGACCTGCAACGCGCCATCCCCACGTCAAATCTACCCCCACCCGCTGCAGGATCTCCTGCGGCATACCCAGACGGATAGGAATCGAAGGCCGTACCAGTGCTAGTTCTGGAGTCGGCGCCGAGGACGACGCCGCCCTCGTAGCAGACCCCGACGATGGTGGTCCCCATCCGGTGCTCCCCGGTGGTCGGGGCCTCGCCGGCGGCGGAGGACGAGACCGAGTGCGCGGCGTCCATGGCGGGTGGGGCAGCGAGATCCCTGCGGCAAAAAGGCTAGCCGGCGTAGTGAGGCGAGCGGCGTTGGTCTGGTCTGCTTCGATTCAGCAGCGAAGAGGTGCTTTTTGTTTTGGTCGCTCGGCTTCTGCCTCCCTCGCAAGAAAGAAACCGAGAAGACGAAGGGGAGGAAGGCCGTGTCCGTGTGGTGCAGCCAGGGCCGGGCCCAAACATCAGCTCGTGTCCTAGTCGGGCTCGGATGGGCTTAAACTGAAAGTCGGGCTCGGATGGGCTTAAACTGAAAGTCGGGCCCGTTTGCAGCCTGTGAGATTGAGCAACAAATGGAATTTTTTTTAATTTTTTTTTCACGATTTTTCAAAAATAACGGTTGGATGCAATTCTGTCATCCAACCGCCGTATCATTTGCGGTAACAGAAGCTAACCGCCGAATGAAACGGCGGTTAGAGCAACCGCCGTATGAATTTGCGGTTTGAATTTAAAAATTTAAATTTGAACTGTATGAGGAAGCAAACCGCCGAATGGTTTGGCGGTAGGTGTCGGCACGTGGGCCCGGGCATCCTAACCGCCAAACCATTTGGCGGTAGGGGGATCACGCCCCTTGCCGCGCCGTCCGATCCGGCGGGAAGCCTCCCGCCGTCGGATCCACGGCGGGATCCCCTGGCCTCTATATAAGCCGAAATCACGTTTAAAAATTCATTCTAAATCAGAAAAAAAAACTAGGGTTAGAGAGGATGGTTAGGGAGACGAAGAATCAGCGGCGAAGCCCTGCCGGATCTGTGCTTCGGTTTGAGGTAAAATCCGATCTCGTAGTTGTAACTTCAATTTGGTAGATTTATGACTTTGTAATTATTTTAGTATTTAGTTTACACAGTATGAAATCGTAGTATTATTTTTGAGTTACTGATATTAGACTTAGTTACTGAAATAACTATTAGAGACAGTTACTGATATTAGATTTAGTGACATTAGTTTGAGTTACCTTATATTTAGTGACATTAGAGATAGTTAGAGTCATTACTTTTAGTGATATTTGATATTTATTAATATATCTTTTTATATTAGATGGACTGATATTAGAGTTTACCCCACAATTTTATATATACTGTAATTATGCATTTTAGAGTATACATTACAGTTTATATCTTTTTATATTAGAGTTTCTGTTAGAGTTTTATGCATATTAGAATTTATATAATAATTTAAATTAGAGTTTATATTAGAATAATGACATTATATTAGAGTTTATATTAGAGTTTATATTAGAGTAATGACTTTATATTAGAGTTTATATTAGAGTAATGCCTTTATATTAGACTTTGTATTAGAGTAATGACTTTATATTAGAGTTTATATTAAACTTTATATTAGTGTAATGACTTTATATTAGAGTTTATAGTAGAGTTTACAGTAGAGTTTTATTGATATACGAGTGTATTATGCATAAGTTTTTTATGAGTAGAAAATCTTATTAATTATTCCTATTGTCCTGGTTTGGTTTTAGACATGTCTGAACCATTATGGTTCCAATTGTTCTATGGATCAGGGGAAGTTAGATATGGTCCTGAAGGGGTAGACCTGTCAGATTTTAGTTGTACCACCAGAAAAGTAGCTAGAGCAGCAGAGAGAAATTGGGTTTCAATAACAAAGTGGCTTTATCATTCATTTGGACTTGATGAAGCCCAGCATGACCTGTCAGTGATGGCAGTGATGAACAGAAGTGCAACTACATATTGGGAACTTGTTGCGCTTCAAGGAACCCAGAACTGGAGGTCATATGTGACACTATGTACGCAGCATGATATGCCGCTGGTGTTGCTTGTGCGAGCCTTCCACAAGGCTGGGTCCAGCAGTGAAGTGCACGAAGAAGTTGATACTGGAGGGGAAAACCTTGAAGATACTACTGGGGAGGAAGGTGAACAAGTGGAAGAAGCGGCAGCCGGACAAAGAGACAACGCACCCCCTGAACCATCGGGGGAGCTTGATGAAGCAGAAAATTTTCCTGAGATGGTTTTGGAGGCAGAGAGGGAGGGCACATAGCATGAGCAGTACTTTGAGGAGGACTGGTCGGATGATGACGACACCGAGGAGGTGCAGGTGCCAAGGAACTGGGTGAACTATGACTTCTCACAGCTTACGATAAATGAAGGCCAACAAGTCCTCTGGGAGTACAGGTGCAACGAAGTTTGCCTCGGTTCGTGCTACAAGACTGCAGAAGAAATGAAGGATGCAATCAAACAGTGGTCCACTTTGTGTTTGCAAAGAGAGTTCAGGGTTGTTAAGAGCAGCAAACAAGTCTATGACATATGCTGCGTCACAGAAGGGTGTCCTTTTCGGGTTCATGCATTCTGTGGGAAGTGGAATCCTTATTGGGAGGTGAGCAGAATCGAGGATCACACATGTGTGCTTGAGCAGCTGGACACAGACCACCGGAACCTCACATCTGGTTTTGTGGCAAACTTGATGTATGCATAGATCATTGATAATCCAAGCTACGAGCCCAAGTCTATAATATGTGCTATCGAGGAGAAATTCAAGTACAAAATTAGTTACGGCAAGGCATATAGAGCGAGACAGAAGGTATTCGAGATGAAGTGGGGGACTTATGAAGCATCATATGACAACCTTCCTGCTTTGCTGCACGCCATATGCCAACGAAATGAAGGGAGCTTCTATGACCTTAAGACTTTCCCCTCTGTCTTAAGGCCAGGGAAGCAAGTGCTGCAGCGGGCATTCCTGGCATTGGGGCCGTGCATTAAGGCTTTCAGACACTGTAGGCCAGTCATTTGCATTGACGGGGCCTTCCTGACTGGAAGGTACAAATGCACAATCCTCACCGCCGAAGCCGACGACGGTAACAATCAATTAGTGCCTTTGGCCTTGGCTTTTGTGGAGAAAGAGAGCGGAGACACCTGGTATTGGTTTCTGGAGAGGCTGAAGAGTATGGTTGTGGGGGATGTGCCAAACGTGTGTGTCATACACGATAGGCACAAAAGTATTCTGCAGGCAATTGAAGAAATGAAGAATGGCAGCACCGAGCGGCAGACATTACCACGATGGCCCGACGTCGTGAGCAGGTGGTGCATCCGTCACATGGGGGCAAATTTCCGTAGTCAGTTCAAGAACAAGGCACTGATGAAGCTGTTCAAGCGCTTATGCAGCCAAAATCAACAGAGGAAGTTCAACCAAATCTGGAAGAAACTAGATGACCTTACGAAGAAACAATCAGAAGAGCTGGCAAAGAAACCCGTGACAAATGCAGCAGACGAGCCCAAGTCTCTTGAGGATGTGGGGTTGGACACTGAGCAGACTAGAAGGAGAAGGGGTCGTGCAATTAAGACTTTCAGCCAATGGATTGAGAATGAGCCCAAAGAAAAATGGGCATTGATCTATGATAAAGGAGGTGTCCGGCATGGTATAAAGACTACAAACTATACCGAGGTTTACAATTGGGTGCTTCGTGGAGCTAGGGGTCTCCCCTAGTGGGAATCATCGAGTTTTTCGTGTACCGCACAATTAAATATTTTCATGACCGGTATGGAAAGGCTACGGCTGCAATGGAAAACAACCAATTGATGTACGGCTACAAGATGACCGAGTATATGGATGAGAAGCAGAAGAAGGCTCTATTGCACCGTGCGTATCCGCTGGGTTCAGCTGAACGGCGGTTCGAGGTTCGTTGCAAGGACAAAGGGAGGACGGTGGCCGGACGGGAAAGGGTTACACAAGAGTGTGTTCTCAGGAATGATAGTTGCATTTGCACGTGCCAGAAGCCTCAGCTGCTGCACAAGCCTTGCTCCCATGTGATTGCTGCCTGCTATGAAGCTGGGGGACTGCAGCCCCGTATTTACGTCTCTCCCTACTTCTTCAAGCAAACCATTATGGCTACCTGGAGTTTTGAAGTGTATGGCTATGGGATATTAGGCTCCTTCACCAACAACCCGGGGAAATATGCAACATATATCCCAGATCCAGATCCAGAAATGAAGCAAGGCCGTGGCCGACGAAAGAAGAAGCGCATTAGGAATAACATGGATCGATCTGAAGCTGGTCCAGACGTGCGTATTTATCTTCTTATATTGGAGTTTCAATTAGAGTTTAAATTAGAGTTCAAATTACAATTTAAATTAGAGTTTAAATTAGAGTTTATATTAGAGTTTCAATTAGAGTTTATATTAGAGTTTCAATTAGAGTTTAAATTAGACTTTATATCAAAGTGTTTATATCTTCTTAAATTAGAGTTTAAATTAGAGTTTATATTAGAGTTTATATCTTCTTATATTAGAGTTTAAATTAGAGTATATATCTTATTGCACTTATTGCAGGCGGACTACATGAGGGCAGACGCTGACAAAGTGACCGTCCAGCGTCACTTGGAGGCGTACCTGCTCTGGCTCTTTGGGTGGGTGATGTTCTGCAGCTCACAGGGGGACTCGTGTTACAGGTTCCTGATCCCTTACGCGACGGCCATCGCGACGCACCCGCTCGAGCAGATTCCTCAGATCAGCTGGGGCTCTGTGGTTTTGGCCGCCACGTACAGGGGCCTGTGCACGGGCGTGCACAAGATTAAGAAGGGAGACTCTATCTTCATCGGGTGTCCCTTGCTGCTGCAGCTGTGGTCGTACGAGCGGTTCCCAGTGGGCAGACCAGCGATGAGCCCCGAGCCGTACGACGGGCCGGCTCCTGGCACGGACCCGCGCGACTACCCCACCATGGGGTCTTTGTGGTGCCTCCGGAAGGTATGTGTTCGAACATTTTATATTTTTAACATCCTTTTGTTGTCGGGACTTGCTATATTATTTGTATTACTTGTGCAGCCGAGCTGGGCGGGCCAGCAGACGAGGAGGTCGTACGCAGACTTCGTCGGCCAGTTCGACGGGCTCGTTGACGCGAACGTGCGTTGGACCCCCTACACGCCTGACGCGATCCACGCTCGGGCACCGCACGGCCTATCGTCCTTATGCCAGCGCGACCAGGACTACTGGATGACGACGAAGCCCCTGGTCTTCGACGTCCACGTGGAGGAGTACGTGGTGCACAGGGTGATGAGGCAGTTCCACCTCTACCAGGAGTCACCGCTCCCGGTCGTCCACTCCGTCGACCCGGTCCACCACAGGTACATGTGTCGTATTTCCGTCCCACAAGTTTTGTATATTTCTTAACTCACATGATCGATCTTTGAATAGGTGGACGAGGAGGGGACACACAGCTGGCACACTGTGGCAGCCCGCGGTGGTGCAGTACGTGGTCGGTTGGGCAGACGCGTTGAACCACGTCGTCGCCGAGCACCGCCCGCACTCCGACGAGGCCTTCGCAGCGTACCTGCGGTGGTCCTCCGCGTTCCGCCCCAGCCCACTTTCCCCCCGGCACAGGTGACGAGCACGTACCCGGTACGACGCGACCAGAACTACGCGATTGGGGTAAGTACTACGTCCTTACTGCTATAACACATTCGATCAGTATGCATTTTAATTAACATAATTGAACAGTACGACGAGCTCGCGGAGATCGACGCTACGGCTGCGTTTAGCCGAGAGAGGGCGGACTTCATGACCCCCGCCGACCACGTGGCGACGTACGACCACATTCTGCACCTCCTCACGAAGTTCAGGCGGGCGGTTTCGTGCCGGCACGACGACGCTCCGGCGATTCCACGCCACCCCGCCTCGTCTTCGAGCTCGGCGTCCACTGGACGTACGTACCACGCGCCGTCCAGCTCCTCGCAGCCGCCTTTCCCCTCCTATGGGAGCAGGTCCGTCGACGGTACCCTCCGCGCCGTCCAGCTCCTCGCAGCTACACTTCACTCCTATGGGACCAGGTCCGTCGACGGTACCTCCCGCGCTTAGCACGCCTGTCCCGGTTCAGAGCGCTCCCTTGGGGATACCCACGTACACGCCGAGGCCAGCAACTGTCTACAACACAGGTACGCTATAGTATCCAAGTTTTGTTCGTAACATCCTATCATTGAGTAATTACGTTCTCGACTAACGTTTTATGTGACAGGGCAACCAGCGATGACCACAGGCGGCGCGTCCACGTCGGCAGGGCAGGCCGTCCACGGCTTAGGTACGTAATTGACCAAACGATATTACTATATACTTTTACTTGCATACTAACGTGATTGTGTATAATGCAGCGTACGCTTCAGGCGGGACACCCGACGACCCAATCGAGGAGAGCACCCCGCGGCCACCCAGTGGACGCCCCCTCCGACATTGAGACCTGGTACCGACAGGGGCAGGGGTCGCAGGAGGAGGTTGGTTGTTCGCAGTTAGGTAGCGCCCCTGTACCTGCTACTCAGTTCTCGCAGCAGCCACTGTTCGCGACACCGCCTCCTGCGGATGCAGGGCGCCTCGGCAGGCACCGCCACCTGACCCCCTCACGTACTCCGCGCACCACACGAGGGCCGCGCAGCAGGCGGCCAGGAGGGTCAGGCTTAAGGTGGTCAAGCGAGGCCGCATTTAGTTTTTTACTTTTTACGCTCGAGTGATTATGTATTGTACTGGATGTTGTATTATACTTTTCATGTTCAGTACTTTCTTGTTTGTGATATTATTCCGTTTGATATTATAATTTTCCTTCATTCGCAAGCATTTTAAAAAATTTACGGTTGCACATACAAATTACACCGCTTTTTCAATGCAAAAATGAAAAAAAATAAAACCCCTTACCGCCGTTCCATTTGGCGGCAAGTGTAACCGCCAAATGGAACGGCGGTTACTTCAACCGCAGGCTGGCGGTTACAGGAACCGCCGGTTAAAATGGCGGTTAGATTTAACCGCCGAATAAACCAGCGATTAGGGTTAACCGCCGGTTTATTTGGCGGTTTCTCTAACCGCCGTTTCATCCGGCGGTTAGCTTCTGTTACCGCCGTATCATTTGGCGGCAGCCAAATGATACGGCGGTTGGATGACAGAATTGCAAATTCTGTCATCCAACCGTTATTTTTGAAAAATCGCAAAAAAAATTAAAAAAAATTCCAACATATGACGTGACAGTGGACACAGGGCTCAGGACTCAGCAGAACTGGAATCACTGGTTGGCCATATGGGTTCATTGGAGTCCATATGGCCAACCATATTGGGTTCATTGGAGCTCCAATCAGATTGGGGTGCAAATTTGCACCCTACTTTGACCACTAATTAGGGGTATTAAATAAAGTCAGTTTATAAAACTACCTCCACAACACCCCCGCAAATTCGCGAGACGAATCTAATGAGGCCTTTGACCGCACGATTAGAGGATGATTACTGTAGCATTACTGTAGCAAATCATGGATTAATTAGGCTCATTAGATTCGTCGCGCAAAGTTGCACTCATCTATGAAAAAGGTTTTATAAATAGACTTCATTTAGTACTCCATGCATGCGAGATTCTGTTTTGTAAATTTTTTGACAAACTCATCTGAACACGGCTTAGAACACCGACTCTTACAGGTTGGAACAATGACACTGTAGTGATAACAAGCATCAAGTACTGCTTTTTCTTACTGTCATCACCCATCAGTCAAAACAGCAAGATTACACCATTCGCCAAATCAAAGATTACAGACCCCATGCAGAAATTCACGATGACAAAATGACACATCATACATGGACAGTCTTCACTTCGTACACAGATGAAGATGTTGCAGATTCTTGATTAATTACTGTTGATGAGAAACAACCATCAGTGTACTTCTGGCTAGTAGTTCCTGCAACTTCAATTGACTGAATCCCGATTTCTTTCCAACAATTTCCTGCTCACCTTTATCTTCAGCAGGACCATCAAATCAGAGATTTTCTCACATGTGGAGTCGATGAACTGGAAGTACCAAGTGCTCACTGCTTTGCTGAATACAAGTAGCCACCAAATAGCTGCGAACCGATTCCAAAGCCGAGTCCTGAAAATGCATACAAGAAGACATCATGGCCATCGATGTGTTCTTCATGATCAGCTTGTTTCTCCTTGTATTCAGAACAGCTCTCAGGAAAAAGAGGGCTGCAGAGGTAGCTGTTGCCTGCATATATGTACGGATCTTCATCTCCAAGGGTTTGAAGCTGAGAACCCAGAGGTATCTTCCCAGAAAGATTGTTGTAGGAGATGTTGAGGAGGCTCAGCAGGTGCAGTGATGCCATGCTTTGAGGAATCGCACCAGAAAGCTGGTTCCATGACAGATCAAGGGACTCCAATGAACCCATATGGCCAACTGTCTCTGGGATATGTCCACTGAGACGATTTCTTGATAGATTCAGATTCTTGAGTTCCACAAGAGCTCCAATTTCAGCAGGAATTTCTCCTGTTAGGTCATTGTCAGAAAAGTCAATGCTCTTCATAAGATAAAGGATACTAGAATAGATTCTCTCTTCTCCTTTGATTGTAATGTATAGACTAATATTCAAACTCACAATATAACCACCATTCTCAACAGTCACAAACGACGTACTGTGTTTTGACTCATGTGATGCCATCTTAGTGAAGTTTCCAATACTTTGTGGCAGGGGCCCTGAAAGGTTGTTGTTAGCAAGATCAAACACTTGAGGCCTTGGAGTTGTGACAATTCAGCAGGAATACTTCCAGAGAACTGATTTGATCGCAGTACAAGGATTATGACGAACTCTAGACTATCTCCTATCCATGCGGGTATTGAACCCTCGAAATGATTCTCTCCAAGATCAAGCAAAATTAAACTGTTGCATGACCTTAGAGAGAAGGGCAACACCCCAGAAAGATTGTTCTTGTTCAATTGCAAGGAACCAAGTGAAGTAAGAAAGCCAATGCTTGACGGTATTTTTCCCTCCAGGTGGTTATTCGAGTAGTCCAACAGAAATAATATTGGGCTATTCTTCCAGCAGTCAGGGAGTTCACCTGAAAACCTATTTTTGAAAGGGAAAGTGCTGACAACAATGGCATGTCGCAGAAGTACAAAGGTATGCTTCCATCTAGACTATTGTCTGACAAGAAAATAAAGCGTGAGCCATTGCCTCCTAAACTGCGGGGCAGTGGTCCAGAGAAAGAATTTGTGGAGAGATCCAGCAATCTAATGCTTCTTGGCATATCAGGGATCTGACCTCCTAATTTGTTGGAACCCAGCCTTAAGTAATTAAGTGACTCCATGTGCACTAGAGAGGCTGGTAGCTTGCCTGTGAGCAGATTGTTGGAGAGATCCAATCTTTCGAGAAGCGTCAATGAAGTCCATAGCCAATCAGGCAAAGGGCCTGTAGTTCCCGTGTCGCGTAAATCTAAGATATGCAATGTGGTCTGAGTCCGAAGCCACTGTTGGAGCTGCGATTCTAGGGGCAGGAATGTAGGCTAAGTTCAAACAGCTTAAATGGCGGAACCCAGTTTGCGCCGACAGAAATCTTCAAAGAGTTAAGAGGATAGAACAGGGGTAGATAGCATGGATAGATTGGCTAGGTGTTCTTCAGATAAGATACCTTGGAGAAAATTGGAAGAAATGTCCAGGGTATGTAAGTTTTCGAGCTGACCAATACTGGAAGGTACAGGACCTGACAGCGAATTATTGCCGAGGTCAACTGAGTAGAGTTTCTTTAAGGATCCAAGCCATCGAGGTATGCTTCCAGATATATTATTACTCCCCAAGTGGATTAAAAATAGTTGATTCAAGCATCTGTCCATGGCCTTCCCCAGATTGTCAATGTCGCCAACAAGATTGTTGCTGGACAAATCCAGCACCTGCAAGTTGCACAATCTACCAATTGATGCTGGAATTGCTCCTTCCAGATTGTTCTCGTACAAAAGGAGCTCAGTTAGGGCAGTTAAGTTCCCCATACCTTCAGGAATTGATCCATGAAGTCCACAGCGCCGCAAGTAAATATATGACACATTTTGTCTGCTGGTTAACCAATATGGGAAGGTAGAGTTGAGGTTGTTGTCTGACAGGTCAATTTTATTAAGAACTGTGAACTTGATATGGCGTAGAGAATTCAGATCGGTGGGCGGAATACTGGTATTAACCAAATGAAGCTCCTGAATGGAAGTAAGCATGTTTAGTGACTCTAGCCAATCTAAAGCAGCAGAAAGGTTCCAATATGATATGTCAAGATAAGCCAGTGAAGAAAGCCGAGACAGCCAAAGAAGGTTCTCAACAGAGCTATTGGAACTAATAAGAAAGGTGCCATTAGGAAAACTAATATCTAGGTAATTTAGCTTTGACAAGTTTCCAAGCTGTGGGGGAATTTTCCCACCAAAGTGAGCAAAGGACAAGTCAAGATGCCTAAGGTTCTTTAATGATCCTATGAACTCAGGGATACTTGCACCACCAAAATCATTCTACTGAAGATCAAGATACTCTAGATGAGTCAAATGAACCAGTGATGGGCTAATGCCACCTGTAAGAGCATACTCATTGCTGAAGTTATTGTTGTGCAGGTCGAGCTTGATTATGTGCGAAGTCTTATTCTCACATGTTACACCATACCAGCTGCAACAATTTAGACCCCTCCATGATGACAGTAGGCCATGAGGATCTTTAAAGGTGGCCTTCAAATCGAGTAGCACATTCCTTTCTTTGCCAATACACCTGCTTGCTGCTGTGGTTTTGGTGGCTACTAGCAAAAGGAGCAACAATGGAAGCAGTGAAAGGCGCATGATGCTCTCCATGTTGGCAATGTTGCAATTTTGGGAGGTTTATATGAGAAACAAGGTCAGGAGAAGACAGAAGACACCTGGCCCCACATTAGCAAGAAAATATTGTCAACAATAGCCATCTCTATCTTATGATCATATTCAAACTAGTAGTGAATCATTAATTTGTTGATGCATTTAATTAAGGCCTAGTGGCTAGTGTGATCAAGATAAGTTTCTTTTTTTGGAGAAGACCCAAGACCTGAGAAAGTTTGTCCCAGAAATATTTCAAGGTTGAAGCTCGTCGCAATTCACTAGCTTTGAATATTACGGTCTAGTAGACAAGTTAAAAAGAGGGAACTTTGCTCTAGCGCCAATAGTAGGTTTTGCCTCATAATTTTTTTCCTCGAATGCGAAGGAGAGTTGCGCATCATTGCACTGAGAAGAACCTTTCCTCCTAATCAAAACTGAAATGAAATATGTTGATCTATCTTCTGGTTTTGTTGGACTAAACACCAACCACTTTTTGTAAAATTAACAGAGGGGTGCTACAATATTCCTTTGTTATTGGTGCTTAAGGCATCCCTCCTGAATCAACGCAACTTGGTCATTCCCCCTGATGAGGTAGTAGAAGATATGAATATATGATCTTCATCATTATCTAGGATGCTAGTTAAGTAAATGATGCTGCATCAGCAGCGAAATTAAGGGAGAAAACAATGGCCAGCTTTGATGTGAAATATACAGGCAGACATGCAGGATGCCATACTAATAATACTATAAAGTGAGATGAATTGATTAAGCTTGTCAGAGTAACGAATTAAAAATGCCATCAAATTTAAATTCAGGTGAAATACCGTACTATTGCAAAAGACTGTCTAAATAACCTATAAAGAAAGCTGTGAGTACTGAAAAGAATAATAAAAAAAGTAGACAGGAAGAGGCTGACAGCCACCCCGCTTTGATTTAAGAAGGAAGCAGGGCGCGTACGGCGTACGTGGGTCTGCTGAATAATACTACATGGTAAACACAATTCATCCTGTTTCTTTTATCAAAAATATACCACCAGAGCACAAGTTTCCCTTTGACTGAGATTAGTATATAGTATATTAGCTGGTATTCAAATATATATACACCATGAGCCGTATAATGTTTGCTTCACAATTATCAGAATCCAAAATCATTTTACTGGGGGAGGGGAAAAAATATCACATCCAGATCACAGGGTGTAATGTCAGCTATAATCAACTGACATCATCAGTGCGCTGATGATTCTAGATGCAGAAATCCAAGTTTCCAATCCTTTGCTCGGTCAGTCGGTCTGATAACACCATGTATGAATCTTTATGTTTCATAATTATTCTAGTTAATTATCACACAATAAGGTTCTGGACCCATTGAGCAGTGATGGCGACGTCGATATTGACTCAGAAAGATGTATGGATGAAACTAGCCCTTTGTATTCAGTATCGCAGTCTATGCTCTGATCCTGAACCTGTCTCCAAACTGCAATCTAGTTTACCCGGAGGTTACCATTTGCTCTACTACGCCCTTATCTTCCATCCCAGATTCCCAGTGCCCCCAAAATTGCACCTACAACCCCTTATCTGCAGATTTTGATTTGTGGGAGCGTACCTGAAGTTCAGAGCGGGTGGACCTGAAGCAATGGAAGGCGACGGTGCGGCGCAACCCAAGTCCGCGTTCGCCGCCCGCCGTCCCCATCCGCGGCTCCGCACGTGCTCCAGTGCCCCAGCTGCCGCTCCTGCGTGCGCGGTCAGGCCCCGGCGTCAGCGCAGCGGAGGGTCTAGATGGAGACTTGCCTGAGCAGTGCTACCGTCGGAGGTTCCCCGTGCAGGAGGTTGGAGCTGGAGCGGGTGATGACGTGGATATCATATTAGTCACCCGATCGGAGCCGTGCCCGCCACCGGAGCCACGCAGAGAGGAGCAGCGAACTGAGAAGCGGAGGTGTTCTCGGAAAAAAAACTGAGAAGCGGAGGATCTGTAAATACAGGGGAACCTTCACGTCTTCTCCGCGATCTTCGCGGCGCGGCCGTGCCAATGCCGGAGCAAGCAGGTCGCGTGCAGGCTGGTCACCAACATGCTGTTCGGTCGGTTTTTCATCAAGGAAACTTCAGACAGTAAAACGATGCAAAGTATCTACTCCCTCTCCTGAAATACAAGATATTCTAGTCTTGTCCTAAGTCAAACTAACTTTGACCAACTTTCTAGAAAAGAATAATAATATTTATGACATCCGTGTCTATCAATAGACTCATTTTGAAATATATTTTTATATTTTATTTATTTGACTTGCTAAATATTAATACTTTTCTCTATAAATTTGATCAAATTTTCAAAAGTTTAACTTAGAACAAACTCAGAATATCCTTTATTTCAGGACGGAGGGAGTATTTCCCATTTAAAGCATTTCGAGACATGCTTCGGTAAGTTCCAGCAACCATGGGCCGAGCTAATGAATCGTAACCCGCCCACCAAAAAGCAAAGGTTTCCATTCCGGGCATAAAAACCACACCAAACCCTTCGCGTGTTTCGTGTAAGGCCCGCAAGTCTACTGCAAATGATGCCACTGGCAGCCTGCAGAACGATTGCAGCAGTGCGCGGCTTGTATGGTTTAGGCCTTGTTTAGATTCACCAATTCAATCAAATTGCACGCATTGAACTACATGTCCTCTTTCTACTTTTTCAATTTCCAATGCACCTCCAATCTCGAATTGGTCCAATCTAAACAGGGCCTTAGGATTAATAGCTGACTTTTGAGGAGGAAAGAACCTGATTAGGATCTGGTAGGTTTCGGCGGCCACGAGGTTGAGCTCGAGAACCCCGGCGAGATCCTAGCCCACAATTAAATATCCCGAAGCAAAGCAAGCCACAGACTGTTGCATCTGTCTATCCAGTAACCATCAAACCATACAAGTACATCGTACTCCTATCCGAATCCTCCGTCCGGCGTGCCGAGACAAGCAGGGGCGACGACGTTATTTTGCGTGCTCCATCCACGCCACATCAGAAAACGTGCAAATCGAGGTGTCCATACCACCACGACAAGTCGACAATCACAGTTTGCAATATCAACTAAAGGTATCGTACACGTGAAGCTGAATGAGACAAATACTTAAGAACCATGACATTTTCCTCTTCAGATCACGTTCTTGTTCTTTACCTCAATATAAAGAGATACATAGGTAGGTATAGGAAAATATAGCATCAGTGCAGAAGCTTCATTACAGCATAGTTTTTCATCCAAATGAATAAACAAACGTGCCAGGAGCTTTGCTTTCTTGAGGTAGCAAATTGGGCAAGGATAACCACAATAGTTATGGCAGAGAAAGACCCAGTTGCTAATCCGTTGACCATTCTTCCATCCTGCCGCTGCAGCAAATAAAATAGAATAAAAAAATGTAAATCAGGTCGCAAGTTCTGTAAAAAAACAAAAGGGCCAGCGCTATACAAGGTTCGTCCAAAAATCAAAAGTACAAGTCTTCTGTAGATCAGAAACTCATTTCAGCACATATTTGTATTATGATAAGGGTAAAAGGTTGACACATGTGCTGCCAAACCAAGATCAATTAAGAGATGGTAACATGCTAATGGAAATCAACCAGACAAGGGAATGAGTAAAACTATGGTCAAACTCGCAAAGAGAAGCATTTCATAACTTATACCCCCCAGGTAAATTCCTATAGTACGAAGGTAACCAAAATATCTGTTGAGTTTGCTGCATTCTCATCTGCTTTTCCACTAACCTTTTGTGCTTATGGGCTCAGCTGTCTTCTTTTACTGATTCCACCTGCAAGTACCATAAAGAGTTAACACATTTCAGCAGGCAGCGCAATTTTCTTTGAAGTTTGTACCTCCATCTTTTGCTCCACGCTTCTGTCCAAATAGTTTCCTTCTACACCATCCTCCTTTGAACATTATTCAATGGGTCAGTGAGGAAACACAGAGACTTGTAATTGGATAACATAGTTAATTGCATATTAGTAAAGGAGTTCCAAAAGCAACACATAACTAGCAGCTCAAATTTCTATGAATTCTCTACCTTGATATCTTGATTTATCTTTTCTGTTTCCTTCATGTTGTCATCTTGTACTAGTTCATCCTTAGAACAATTCTTGTCATCAGATTCACCAAATACATTTTTTTTCCGCAATGCTGCCCCTGGTTATAAAGCAAAACAATACATTGCTATGCTATTCACCAAAGAAAACAGATTCTGTATAGGATGTAATAGATATAATGATAATTCAATAATATCTGCGCAATAAGAATCATATTATGCAGATCATACATTGTAGAGTCCTCTGCAGAATATTCATGGAATATTTTGATCATAGCTCCCAAGGCACCATCCCGGATAGTCTTGCTCCATAAAAGTTCACCTCCCCGGTCACCACCACACTCTTTCTTCAGCAACTCACAAATCAAGTCGGCCTCTTTTGTTGCACCCTACAAATCAGTTTGCAAACAACACAAAGAAGTTAAGAAATATCAAGAGTCAACACTACAGATTAAGTATGTTACAGTTTGTTTTAGTACAGGCAAATATGTACCATCATTGTGGCAGCGGCAGCAACATGTTCCGTCCCTTTGAAGGTCATAAAGCTTAAAGCATGCTCCCGGATTCTACCGCAGAAGATCAAAGCAGAGGTAGTACAGCCACACATCAGCAACTGACACATCAGATCAGCCTCCTTCGTGATGCACTTGAACCCATGATTTACAATTGGCACAAGAGAATAAACATCAATAAACAATAAATCAAGAGTAAGATGCTATAGTCTAGCTTGGTTTGTAAGAGGCTTGGGCGGACACACCTTCAAGGCAACAGCGGCAGCAGGAAACTCAGAGCATTTCATTTTACTCATTTCATGTGCACGTACGGCGATCTTCTCACTCAAGCTGATCTCAATAACATCCAAAATTTTAGGACGCCTCTTCATCATAGACTCAAGTTCATGCTCCATCATGATACACTTGAAACATTTGACAAGCACGATCAATTAGAAAATCAAGGTACAGATACTAGAAGCTAAGCAGGACAAACAAGGTATGGTTTATGGAGGGAGGGAGGCAGGAAGGAAGATACCGAGTCTGCTAGAGCTGCTAGGCCATCATCTCCATTGAGATTTAAATCATCATTGACTTTAGAGATGTTGTGATCGTAATATTCATGTAGGTACTTCTTGTATTGGCGCCAATAACGTAGAGAGGAGCACGGCATTAGTGAATCCCACCCCCAAACTCTACCCAAAAGATCTACAAGACAGCAAGCAAGTGCTCATGTAATGAAGAAAAAAGAAGTTGACAGTTAATTACAAATAGGAGACCTAAATATGGTATATTAGCATAGTAAATGAACCTAGAGGATAGGAAAGGTTTAAAGGGAATTGCAGCAACAAAGCGACCTCTTAGGGGCGGGCAGTCACTGCTGCCTGTTCACTGGGAATGATAAAACGTAACACCCCTTTGTCCTTTATATCTTCTCCGGCGACAGCAACCATGGTCACAGCTGCTGCCCACCACACTAGTGACTTGCGCCGCCGCCACTCCACCCTGCCCTTACCCCAACCAATCTAATTTCTTGCCCCCGTTGCCGAACCCACCCACCGGCGCTCCTCCACCACCTAGATGGCGGCGGCCTTGACTTCCGCCAGAGACATCTCTCCCAGACCACACCTTCTTCTCCAACAACGGCACCGAACAACCCAAACCCTAACCCTAAAATCCAACCGCACTAGAAAGGAAAATAAATTTCCGCCACATCACTAGTGATGTAGCGAGAAACCTAACCTATAAGGGACGTACCTGTGAACTTGAGGATCTCCAACGGCGGTAGTGCCGGGTGGTGACCAGGCTTCCTATTCTCTTCCTCAAATTCAGTGTAGTCAAGCATCCTCTCCCTAGCAGTTCTACGTTGCTCGTCCAAGAAGGCCTTGACAATGGCCTCCCTCTCAGACTTTCGCTCGGCGGAGATTGCTGACATTGCGGCGGCCTCGGATGGGGTCTGCTCTAGGGTTTGGTTTTCAGATCGGAGATGAGGGCGTTGGTGGGAGTGAGTTTGACTTTTATCACCCTTCTTTTTCGAAGTTTCGATGCGGGGCAGGTGGGCCTTTGCATTTTGCATATGGGAACTTGGGAAGAACATGCATGAATTTTGATCTGAGCCTGAGCGTACCTGATGGGAGCGGGTGGACCTGAAACAACGGAAGGCACCTGCACTGCGCGGTGCACCCACATCCAGTTCCGCCGCTCCATCCGCGGCTCTGCGCGTGCTCCTCCGCCACGACTGCGGCGCCTGCGTGCGCGGACAGCCGGACAGAGACTGGACTTGTGCGGAGCGGAGGGCTTGGTTGATCCGCCGCCGCCGAAGGGTCTCCTTGCTGAAGCTCCGGCGGCCGCCTCCTGGAACCGGGTGATGAAATAGACACTACACAGACGCATTTCCAACTCCAATACCATGGGCACAGCGGGCGGGCTTCGCCGGAGCTCCGCCGCCGTGATGAGGCGGGAGGGAGCTGGAGAGGAGGCCCGAAGGCAAAAAAATTATTTTGCATAACCCCTTAATAATCGGGGTCCAATATTTTGCATATTCGCCCTTACATTTTACATATAAGACCGCACCGGCACCGGCAAACTCGGCCTCGCCGTCGCCGCTGAAGGAGTTGACATTGCCAACGATGGCTCCTGCCGTTTCCTTCGCCGGCGCAGAGGTGACGTTCCTCAGAGAGACCCGGTACACCTTCTCGGCACGAAGGGGTTGCTGGGGTTGAATTCTGTCTTTTTGCTACTTCATTCAGTATAGGCTTGGACACTAGAAAATCCAAAAAAAAGAAAGAAAAGGAGACGAACGAACACAGGTTCAACCAAATCTGAAAATTACGATATATAGGACTGTGGAAAACATGGCTATATACAGCAGTCGTTGTTTCTTCCAAATAGCTCAAGGCTTCCATAATTCTGAAGCGCTCAAGGCTTCCGTAATTTCTAGTGTAAATCTTTACAGATGCTGCTTCTAACCACGATGCACTGCAGAATAACATTTTTTAATTAGAGTTTTAGGGCCTAGCCCCGTCTTACTTAAAAGACAGTCAAAACATTTAGGTTCATGACATCCCAAACACTGGCCACACACCAGAAAGCAACCATCAAGTACCACACTTGCTATCTATGTAGCAAGAATAACATATCAGTAGCAACCATCAAGTACCACACTTGCTATCTATGTACTATCATCTATTTGTTCATACTTGCGCTACTTAATTCTTTTAACACGGGCAATATAAAGGTTCAAAACCCCATGGAAAAAAAAAGCATAGACACTCTAAACTTCCATCTTGATCCTGCAATGTACATTCTTGCTTAACCACTGCAGATGCATAGGATCTGTACATGAGAAGCAAGCGCCACTGCATCAGTCCACTCCTGGCCAGGCAAGTTCAACCACTTGGGCTCACATTTCTCCCCATCGATTTCCCGTTCACCTTTATCTTCAGTAGGATCATCCAGTCAAAGAATTTATCACACGCGGAGTCGATGAGCTCGAAGCAGCATCTTCTCACTACCTTGCTGACTAAAAATAGCCACCAAAAAGCTGCGAATCCAGTTCCAAAGCCGATTCCTGAAAACACATACAACAAGACATCGTAGCCATCTGTGTGCTGGTCATCATCAGCTGCATTTTCCTTGCGACCGGAACAGCTCTTGCGAACAAGAGGGCTGCAGAGGTAGTTGTTGCCTGCATATATGTATGGATCTTCATCACCAAGGGTTTGAAGCTAAGAACCTGAAGATATCGTCCTAGAGAGATTGTTGTAGGACATGTTGAGGTGACTTAGCAAGTGCAGCGACGCCATGCTACCAGGAATCACACCAGAGCAGCAGAGCTCTTGATAGATTCAGATTCTTAAGATCCACAAGAGCTCCAATTTCAATGGGAATTTCTCCTGTTATTTCATTGTCAGAAAGCTCAATGCTCTTCATCAGATAAAGGATTCTAGAATACATTCGTCTTATGCAAGGAATTGGAAAAAAAATCTCAGAGAAATGGTTGGGAC
>CM014273.1:64817538-64829191 GCA_004135705.1 Alloteropsis semialata
AACCATCAAACCATACAAGTACATCGTACTCCTATCCGAATCCTCCGTCCGGCGTGCCGAGACAAGCAGGGGCGACGACGTTATTTTGCGTGCTCCATCCACGCCACATCAGAAAACGTGCAAATCGAGGTGTCCATACCACCACGACAAGTCGACAATCACAGTTTGCAATATCAACTAAAGGTATCGTACACGTGAAGCTGAATGAGACAAATACTTAAGAACCATGACATTTTCCTCTTCAGATCACGTTCTTGTTCTTTACCTCAATATAAAGAGATACATAGGTAGGTATAGGAAAATATAGCATCAGTGCAGAAGCTTCATTACAGCATAGTTTTTCATCCAAATGAATAAACAAACGTGCCAGGAGCTTTGCTTTCTTGAGGTAGCAAATTGGGCAAGGATAACCACAATAGTTATGGCAGAGAAAGACCCAGTTGCTAATCCGTTGACCATTCTTCCATCCTGCCGCTGCAGCAAATAAAATAGAATAAAAAAATGTAAATCAGGTGGCAAGTTCTGTAAAAAAACAAAAGGGCCAGCGCTATACAAGGTTCGTCCAAAAATCAAAAGTACAAGTCTTCTGTAGATCAGAAACTCATTTCAGCACATATTTGTATTATGATAAGGGTAAAAGGTTGACACATGTGCTGCCAAACCAAGATCAATTAAGAGATGGTAACATGCTAATGGAAATCAACCAGACAAGGGAATGAGTAAAACTATGGTCAAACTCGCAAAGAGAAGCATTTCATAACTTATACCCCCCAGGTAAATTCCTACAGTACGAAGGTAACCAAAATATCTGTTGAGTTTGCTGCATTCTCATCTGCTTTTCCACTAACCTTTTGTGCTTATGGGCTCAGCTGTCTTCTTTTACTGATTCCACCTGCATGTACCATAAAGAGTTAACACATTTCAGCAGGCAGCGCAATTTTCTTTGAAGTTTGTACCTCCATCTTTTGCTCCACGCTTCTGTCCAAATAGTTTCCTTCTACACCATCCTCCTTTGAACATTATTCAATGGGTCAGTGAGGAAACACAGAGACTTGTAATTGGATAACATAGTTAATTGCATATTAGTAAAGGAGTTCCAAAAGCAACACATAACTAGCAGCTCAAATTTCTATGAATTCTCTACCTTGATATCTTGATTTATCTTTTCTGTTTCCTTCATGTTGTCATCTTGTACTAGTTCATCCTTAGAACAATTCTTGTCATCAGATTCACCAAATACATTTTTTTCCGCAATGCTGCCCTGGTTATAAAGCAAAACAATACATTGCTATGCTATTCACCAAAGAAAACAGATTCTGTATAGGATGTAATAGATATAATGATAATTCAATAATATCTGCGCAATAAGAATCATATTATGCAGATCATACATTGTAGAGTCCTCTGCAGAATATTCATGGAATATTTTGATCATAGCTCCCAAGGCACCATCCCGGATAGTCTTGCTCCATAAAAGTTCACCTCCCCGGTCACCACCACACTCTTTCTTCAGCAATTCACAAATCAAGTCGGCCTCTTTTGTTGCACCCTACAAATCAGTTTGCAAACAACACAAAGAAGTTAAGAAATATCAAGAGTCAACACTACAGATTAAGTATGTTACAGTTTGTTTTAGTACAGGCAAATATGTACCATCATTGTGGCAGCGGCAGCAACATGTTCCGTCCCTTTGAAGGTCATAAAGCTTAAAGCATGCTCCCGGATTCTACCGCAGAAGATCAAAGCAGAGGTAGTACAGCCACACATCAGCAACTGACACATCAGATCAGCCTCCTTCGTGATGCACTTGAACCCATGATTTACAATTGGCACAAGAGAATAAACATCAATAAACAATAAACCAAGAGTAAGATGCTATAGTATAGCTTGGTTTGTAAGAGGCTTGGGCGGACACACCTTCAAGGCAACAGCGGCAGCAGGAAACTCAGAGCATTTCATTTTACTCATTTCATGTGCACGTACGGCGATCTTCTCACTCAAGCTGATCTCAATAACATCCAAAATTTTAGGACGCCTCTTCATCATAGACTCAAGTTCATGCTCCATCATGATACACTTGAAACATTTGACAAGCACGATCAATTAGAAAATCAAGGTACAGATACTAGAAGCTAAGCAGGACAAACAAGGTATGGTTTATGGAGGGAGGGAGGCAGGAAGGAAGATACCGAGTCTGCTAGAGCTGCTAGGCCATCATCTCCATTGAGATTTAAATCATCATTGACTTTAGAGATGTTGTGATCGTAATATTCATGTAGGTACTTCTTGTATTGGCGCCAATAACGTAGAGAGGAGCACGGCATTAGTGAATCCCACCCCCAAACTCTACCCAAAAGATCTACAAGACAGCAAGCAAGTGCTCATGTAATGAAGAAAAAAGAAGTTGACAGTTAATTACAAATAGGAGACCTAAATATGGTATATTAGCATAGTAAATGAACCTAGAGGATAGGAAAGGTTTAAAGGGAATTGCAGCAACAAAGCGACCTCTTAGGGGCGGGCAGTCACTGCTGCCTGTTCACTGGGAATGATAAAACGTAACACCCCTTTGTCCTTTATATCTTCTCCGGCGACAGCAACCATGGTCACAGCTGCTGCCCACCACACTAGTGCCGCCGCCACTCCACCCTGCCCTTACCCTAACCAATCTAATTTCTTGCCCCCGTTGCTGAACCCACCCACCGGCGCTCCTCCACCACCTAGATGGCGGCGGCCTTGACTTCCGCCAGAGACATCTCTCCCAGACCACACCTTCTTCTCCAACAACGGCACCGAACAACCCAAACCCTAACCCTAAAATCCAACCGCACTAGAAAGGAAAATAAATTTCCGCCACATCACTAGTGATGTAGCGAGAAACCTAACCTATAAGGGACGTACCTGTGAACTTGAGGATCTCCAACGGCGGTAGTGCCGGGTGGTGACCAGGCTTCCTATTCTCTTCCTCAAATTCAGTGTAGTCAAGCATCCTCTCCCTAGCAGTTCTACGTTGCTCGTCCAAGAAGGCCTTGACAATGGCCTCCCTCTCAGACTTTCGCTCGGCGGAGATTGCTGACATTGCGGCGGCCTCGGATGGGGTCTGCTCTAGGGTTTGGTTTTCAGATCGGAGATGAGGGCGTTGGTGGGAGTGAGTTTGACTTTTATCACCCTTCTTTTTCGAAGTTTCGATGCGGGGCAGGTGGGCCTTTGCATTTTGCATATGGGAACTTGGGAAGAACATGCATGAATTTTGATCTGAGCCTGAGCGTACCTGATGGGAGCGGGTGGACCTGAAACAACGGAAGGCACCTGCACTGCGCGGTGCACCCACATCCAGTTCCGCCGCTCCATCCGCGGCTCTGCGCGTGCTCCTCCGCCACGACTGCGGCGCCTGCGTGCGCGGACAGCCGGACAGAGACTGGACTTGTGCGGAGCGGAGGGCTTGGTTGATCCGCCGCCGCCGAAGGGTCTCCTTGCTGAAGCTCCGGCGGCCGCCTCCTGGAACCGGGTGATGAAATAGACACTACACAGACGCATTTCCAACTCCAATACCATGGGCACAGCGGGCGGGCTTCGCCAAAGCTCCGCCGCCGTGATGAGGCGGGAGGGAGCTGGAGAGGAGGCCCGAAGGCAAAAAAAAAATATTTTGCATATTCGCCCTTACATTTTACATATAAGACCCCACCGGCACCGGCAAACTCGGCCTCGCAGTCGCCGCTGAAGGAGTTAAACATTGCCGACGATGGCTCCTGCCGTTTCCTTCGCCGGCGCAGAGGTGACGTTCCTCAGAGAGACCCGGTACACCTTCTCGGCACGAAGGGGTTGCTGGGGTTGAATTCTGTCTTTTTGCTACTTCATTCAGTATAGGCTTGGACACTAGAAAATCCAAAAAAAAGAAAGAAAAGGAGACGAACGAACACAGGTTCAACCAAATCTGAAAATTACGATATATAGGACTCTGGAAAACATGGCTATATACAGTCGTCGTTGTTTCTTCCAAATAGCTCAAGGCTTCCATAATTCCGAAGCGCTCAAGGCTTCCGTAATTTCTAGTGTAAATCTTTACAGATGCTGCTTCTAACCACGATGCACTGCAGAATAACATTTTTTAATTAGAGTTTTAGGGCCTAGCCCCGTCTTACTTAAAAGACAGTCAAAACATTTAGGTTCATGACATCCCAAACACTGGCCACACACCAGAAAGCAACCATCAAGTACCACACTTGCTATCTATGTAGCAAGAATAACATATCAGTAGCAACCATCAAGTACCACACTTGCTATCTATGTACTATCATCTATTTGTTCATACTTGCGCTACTTAATTCTTTTAACACGGGCAATATAAAGGTTCAAAACCCCATGGAAAAAAAGCATAGACACTCTAAACTTCCATCTTGATCCTGCAATGCACATTCTTGCTTAACCACTGCAGATGCATAGGATCTGTACATGAGAAGCAAGCACCACTGCATCAGTCCACTCCTGGCCAGGCAAGTTCAACCACTTGGGCTCACATTTCTCCCCATCGATTTCCCGTTCACCTTTATCTTCAGTAGGATCATCCAGTCAAAGAATTTCTCACACGCGGAGTTGATGAACTGGAAGCAGCATCTTCTCACTACCTTGCTGACTACAAATAGCCACCAAAAAGCTGCGAATCCAGTTCCAAAGCCGATTCCTGAAAACACGTACAACAAGACATCGTAGCCATCTGTGTGCTGGTCATCATCAGCTGCATTTTCCTTGCGACCGGAACAGCTCTTGCGAACAAGTGGGCTGCAGAGGTAGTTGTTGCCTGCATATATGTATGGATCTTCATCACCAAGGGTTTGAAGCTGAGAACCTGAAGGTATCGTCCCAGAGAGATTGTTGTAGGACATGTTGAGGTCACTTAGCAAGTGCAGCGACGCCATCCTATCCGGAATAACACCAGAGCTCTTGATAGATTCAGATTCTTAAGATCCACAAGAGCTCCAATTTCAATGGGAATTTCTCCTGTTTTTTCATTGTCAGAAAGGTCAATGCTCTTCATCAGATAAAGGATATGATTCTAGAATACATTCGTCTTATGCAAGGAATTGGAAAAAAATCTCAGAGAAATGGTTGGGACTCATGAAGCATGAACGCTTCCACAAGGCGGAGACTGAAGACGACCAGCACAACAACAGAAACCTCAAAGCCGAGGCCATGCTTGGGATTGGGAAAGTGAAGATGTTATATGTAAAAACGTGGCTAGTCATCTGTTTAAACTACATGAACCAACTTAGTGAAGCAAAATAGGATGATCTAGGAAAAACACAACTTAATAACGGAATAATATAGACAAAAAAAATAATCAAAAGCACAAATTGGTAGTCAATGGGTACTATCTGGTTTTATGCCATACCATACCACTTAACTTCCTATATAATCAGGAAATATCTATCAAGTAATCTTATAATCAGGAAATATCTATCAACTAATCTGCAATTCTGTATCACTATCGCTGTCATCATCATCGATGCAGCAGTTTTGGTAGATGGCATCATCTTCCAGCCCATGCACCTTATCAACAGATACACATTTATCTGTGATGATCTGGTCGTTGGTATAGACTTCCATGTGTGATAAATAAAACAGCTTATCAAACTCGTCGCGGCCATGGAAGCTCCCCACGGCTGGATGCACAATCCTGTTCCCTTCGTGCTCACAATAAATGCAGCGAACTTGTTCTGCAATACATAAAAAATAGTTGCACACTAGTTAGTGGGTTAAGAAATGATGGAAGCATTCACTTTTTTTTAAAATAGATTTAGTGTTGCCTACAAATGTAATGCATGAATACATTTCAAAATTCAAACTTGTAACATTTGACAGCATTAATTCTAACTAATGAGTTTAGAAATAGACTAATAGATAAGTGGCACTACTCTATTTGTATTTTGATGTAAATTCCTATGGTGATTGTTTTGTAACTAGAAGAAATATGAAATCTCCACAGTGAAGGTGATACACATGTTCTTGAACTGATTAAGAGCGCTTGTGCTTGAATGTACAAAAACAATTAATGCTTCACACATAAGATGGACTTGGATTACTAGGGTGTGACTTGTGAGATCTCCCCTTTCTATACAAGAATATGTATACTCAACAAAGATAGAAATTGAATTTCTCCCGTTTTCTCTTCCCAAGTCTAAAATTTTGCTGGATGGCAATGCAAGTATCATTATATTCCAAACAGGGAAAATTGCAAAATTATTTTACTAAAATAATGAAAGAGCTCAACCCACTTGATGAAAAACATTAACACAGAAATAGTAAGATCAAGTCTAGAACATATACCAGCGTCTGGATTTTGCGGAGTCACAGGGATGCACCAACATGTATCGGCACCATCCTTGCCACATTCAGCAAAGAAGAGACTTGGACGATCATATGGGTGGCCTTCGCAAACCGCCAGGAAGTTGATATGGGTGTGATAATATTTGTCAGGAGTCCATGGATTGTAGTCTCCAACTTTCTCACCAAAGCTCGGCTTCGGACCAGATACAAACTCATTGGCACCACAGATAATATGAAGCTTAAATGGGCGATCCTCCTTCAACCATGAAGATGAAAGGTGTTAGATTGGATACTAGCTTGACATTAAAAAAGGAAAAACAACAGAGATTGCTTGAAGCGAAACTAAGAGCAAGTAAAAGAGAGTAAAGCAAAAAACCAACCACAGTCTCATTGAACTTGTCCAATGCAGCTTTCACCATACTCTTCACTCGCTCATGCTGGCCCCAAAACTTATAGCTGCATTGAGATCTGTAATGGTATAGTCTCTTTCTTACCCTTGTAGGTTCTAGATCCTGTTGCTGGCACGACTTGCGAGTAGAGGAGGGGCCCTTGAGCAATGAAATGGAGAGGAACTCAAGATCCTGAGAAGAGAGTGGATGGCCATCCTGCAGATGTAGCACATCTGAGGCGGCCTTAAGCTGAGACACAACATCCGGTGACCCAAGAAACTCTCTCTGCGCAAGAGGGTTGGGGTGGAACGCGGCGGTGGCCGCAGCAGCATATGCTTCTGGGACGCTTGTGGACGGGGTGCTTGATTCAACCGCTTTGCGCTGCATCTCACAAGTGTCCAGACTGCCTTGTCCAATTTTCATGCTATTCCTATCAGACCAATTCAGCTTATGACTGTCTCTGTCAGGCTTATCGAAAAGGTTTGGATCAGCAAGTTGCAGGTTGGCCCTGGCCAACAGCAGCCGTTGCAAGGCTAGATCAGGCGAGAGATCAGGGTAGCGGGTGCAGAGGAAGGACACGAGGCCATAGAGCGATCTCGCCGCTGCGCGCCACAGGCAGCTGGTGCTCATCATCTGCAGTGTGTCATGTCGGCTGCTCGGGAAGTTGTGATCGTACCAGACGGTGTTCACGATGATGTTGGACACGGGATCAAGCGGGCCGTAGCAGTGGCCGCCCTCGAGCACGCCGCGGTGGTACCGGCTCCTCAGCTCCGCCTTGGGCAGCACGGCCAGCGCCTGCAGGTAGAATCCATGGATGGTTGCGAGGAGCTTCATGGCTGCCCGGACAGGAGGGAGCTCTCTGCCTATTGGATTGGCATGGAGCCGCCTCTCAGCGAGCTCCCACGGTTCCTTCAGCTCAAGATCTGCGTCTGAAGGTGCTCGAGTGAAGTTGACCATGGACACTACTTGACGGGCTGCAGAATCAGGCTTGCTCGATGCTATGTCAGAGGCGAACTTTTCGAGATCGTGCGAAAGCAGCTTCCATGCTAGCACGAACCGTCGCGGATCAGGGTGCTTGGCGGCGGCCGCCGCGCATCTGAGGGCGGTCTCGACTGCTGCCACGGTGGTGCCGGAGCAGAAGCCGAACTGCCGCATCCCGCGGCGGTTGATGATGAGGAGGGCGGCGACGAGGGGGTCGGCCTCGGCGGCGTCGAGGTATCCCAGGGCCTCGGCGTCCGGGAGGTAGGGGAAGAGGCAGGTCAGGAAGGCGATGAGGCCGTCGAGCGACCGCTGGTTCATGTCGAGCAGCTGCGGCTTTCGTCGTCGTCGTCCTCCGTCCACCGGCGGGGCGGCGGCGGCGGCGGCTTTGCCCTTGGAGATGGCACTGCTGACGAGGATGTTGGTGGCAGGATCCAGGAGGCCGAAGCAGAAGCCGTTGCCTATTACTAGTTCCTTCTCCTTGTCGTCGAGCTTCACCCGGCTGTAGATGCTCTCGATCTTGGCAAGAACTGGCCTGATCTCTTCCTTCCTTTTGGACAGGTGGAATTCGTTTTCGAAATTTGTCGGCCCATAGATGCGGGGGGTGATGCTGCCGCCGCTGTCGTCGGCAGGTGACGAGGGAGTGACGCCCATGGCTGGAGCCAGGCGTTGCGAGCTTGTTCTTGTTGCGCGGCGATGTCGTCAAGTGCTGGCGGGATCGGCGGAGGCATCCGCTCCGTATATTTGAACAGGGACGGGGACGGGGACTTCCCTTGCGTGTCAGCTCTTTCCCTTTTCCGGAGTTCTGAAATCTCTCTGGATTCGTTGTCGATCTCCTTCCCTGAACTGAATCGGATTCTGTTCTGGCTCGCGGTGATAGGATCAGGCAGAGCCGCAGAGCTTGCTTGTGCTCTTCCTGCGTCTGACGCCCATGTCGCTGACCTCGTCCTCGTCCGACGCTGACTCCGACTCGGGTCGGCACTACACCTCGCCTGCTCTCCCGCTAGGATTTGGCGGCCGCCGCGTCACCCATATATCCAGTCGGCCGTCGTGTTACATGCTTAATTATAAAGTTCGAACCCCTTTTTGTTGCGTCTTTGATTTTATTTTTTCCCCTCCACCGTTCCACTGGTATCCCATTCGTTCGTGCATTTACTATCTGAATCAGTCCAAAATTATTACTAGCTCGCTCAACTTCCGACGATCCAAGTTGTAACGCAAGTATCAACAAGCTAAGCATCAGTCACCACTACTGCGGGCGTGTCATCATCTCTTTATCATCATTTGGACTTGTGCTACTTGATTCGTCCAACACGGGCACCGGCAATATCAAGGTTATCTACTCCAAGCAGAAATTCAAGATATATATTTAGAAAAAAGTCCATTTTTAACCATCCAACTATACAGTGACGACCTGACTGACCCTCTGCGAGCTCATCCGCCACACTCTCTTCATGTGGGGGTCACGACGCTGATGACCAAGGAGGAGGGAGATCGCCGTCACAATGATCTGGCTCGCTCAACGACGACCAGCCCCAATGCTGCGTACTGTATGATGAGCTGAAGTTATCGGGCTACTGTGGGCTCTAATGCTTGTTCACGGTGGAACA
The DNA here is from genome assembly GCA_004135705.1 of Alloteropsis semialata. NCBI lineage: Eukaryota > Viridiplantae > Streptophyta > Magnoliopsida > Poales > Poaceae > Alloteropsis > Alloteropsis semialata. The sequence goes on from CM014273.1 coordinate 64,826,840, forward strand.
GTCCAACAACTAGTTGGGCCGACAGAGACGTTAGCTTCTTTTTTCCGTCCCAAACTCCCCCAAGCACAAGCAAGATCATTGCATTGGGCGGCATGCAGATATATATATAGCAGATAGCTAGCGCACTATATATAGTGGTGTTGTTGGTGCAGAGCATTATAGATTTTTTTTTTGAGAATCAACACCACACTTTATTCAAATATTGCGGGTGATACAAATGCCACCAGGTGGCGTCATAAACCATATATGACGACCAACACTATTATAGGTAGAACTTCTAGCTAATATATGAGCATCTTCATTCGACTCTCGATGCTCATGGACAAACTCCGTTCTCCTGAACTCTCTAGCTCCTGATAAAATCTCACGAACAATGTGCTCGTAGGGACCCATACCCGTTCCTTCTCTTATTTGCCGAATGACCGAAAAATTGTCACTCGCTATCCTGAAGTTTTGGAAAGCTAGATCAGTGGCCAGCGCCATGCCTTCCCTGCATGCAATCGCTTCCATAGTTTCTGGGTCCGTTAAACCAGACAAGACCACAGCTGATGCTCCCAGAAAATTGCCGCCAATATCTCTTGCAACTGCTGCAGCTGATGCAACACCTGAGCTCTTAGATAGAGCTGCATCCACATTGATTTTCTTCAATCCTGCCGGTGGGGGAATCCACCGAGGGCGAGTTTGCACAACTACTTTCTCCGACTTGTGTGGTTTTGTATTCTGCAGATCTGCCACAAACCTGGTAACAAAACAATGTGTAGATAGAGGACTTTGGAAAGTATTCTCATGTATCGCTTTCTTTCTCGCATACCAGATTGCCCATAATGTCACTGACACTCCAACAAAATCATGATGTGACAGGCCCTTCATTACTGATAGAAGCCAGCCCTTTGCGTCCACTTCGCATGTTTCACTTAGCAGTTCTACAATATCATCATCTTCTAGTGCCCACACGCTCTTAGACATGTTGCATTCCAGAAGAGAATGCTTCCATGAGTCAGCCGCCCCACAGATCGAACAAGAACTACTATCTGCCATCTTCCTGTGGTGCAAAACGTCTCTAGAAGGCAATGAGCTTCTAGCAAGCCGCCACAAGAATACTCTAATCTTTGACGGTACTTTGACTCCCCACAGATCAGTCCATTCCTTCTCTTCCTCTTTTCTATTTGATCTCCCCGCATTACTCGACGCTTTCATAAATGCTAGCATTCTGTAAGCTGATCTCACAGAGAAAAATCCACTCTTCTCATGATGCCACGCCCAAAAATCTTCCTGACGTCAATTACACAGAGGTATATTTGAAATTACCTCTATATCCGCAGGTGTAAAGAAAGTTTGCAATTTGCCCATGTCCCAACACGCTGATGACACATTAATAAGCTCACTCACAAGTTGAGGGAAATTTGTCGTGCTGCACCTAATGGGTCTTCTCAGTCCTGCGGTGGGTAGCCAATCCATCGACCATATATTCGTAGTTTCCCCAGTCCCAATTCTTCTTATAAGACCTTGTTTTAGAACGTCCCGACCATCAATGATGGATCTCCAGATACGTGAAGGTGAGCTTCCCAGATACGCATCCAAGAAATCTTCATTAGGATAATATACCGCCTTCAGTATTCTAGCACTCAGAGAAGATCCATCAACAAGAATTCGCCATGCTTGTTTCGCAAGGAGAGCTAGGTTAAACATCCCTAGATCCCTGAACCCGAGACCGCCTAGATATTTGGGCTGCACCATGGTGTCCCAAGCAACCCAGCAGGTTCTTCTTTTTCCCTCCTTGCTGCCCCACCAAAAATTGCGAAGGAGACCTTCAATGTGCTGACACAGGCCTCGTGACAATCTGAAACATGACATTGAGAATGTGGGTATCGCCTGGGCAACTGATTTTATGAGAACCTCCTTACCACCAGCCGATAATAATTGCTCCATCCATCCTTGTATTTTGTTCCATACCCGGTCCTTCAAATATTTGAAAGCACCACTAGGCGCATTTCCAACATCTGACGGCAAACCCAGATACTTTTCATTGAGAGCTTCATTATGCACATCAAGAATATTTTTTATTTCATCCCGTAAGCTCTGCCGACACCCCTTATGGCACGAGCCCATTGGGCCGGCCCAAAGCACGAAAATTTGGCCCGGCACGGCCTTTCGTGGGCCCGTGCCAGCCCGGCCCGTATAGCGGGCCGTGCTTGGGCTGGATGTTGGGCACGCGGGCCGGCCCGGCCCGGCCCGATAAAGGCCGGGCCCAACGGTCGGCACGACGGGCCCCACGATCGGCACGAAGATAGCAAAAAAACACCTCATATTTATAATAAATGTTTGTTCAATTTTATATTTGTGTGAATTTTT
>CM014273.1:64834304-64867038 GCA_004135705.1 Alloteropsis semialata
AACCACAGCCTGACCCGAAGCCCCAACCGCAACCTGATCCAAACCCCATGCCACAGCCCGACCCAAAGCCGCAACCACAACCTGATCCAAACCCGTCACCACAGCCCGACCTGAAACCCCAACCTCAGCCCGACCCGAAGCCCCAACCGCAAGCTGATCCAAACCCCATGCCACAGCCCGACCCGAAGCCCCAACCGCAAGCTGATCCAAACCCCATGCCACAGCCCGACCTGAAGCCCCAACCACAGCCTGACCCAAAGCCCCAACCGCAACCTGATCCAAACCCCATGCCACAGCCCGACCCAAAGCCGCAACCACAACCTGATCCAAACCCGTCACCACAGCCCGACCCAAAACCCCAACCTCAGCCTGACCCGCAGCCTGATCCAAACCCCACGCCACAGCCTGACCCAAAGCCCCAACCGCAGCTCGATCCAAACCCCACACCACAACCTGACCCGAAGCAGGAACCCAAACCAGTACCATAACCTGACCCCTAGAACCACAACTGGATCCGAATAACCCTGCTCCACAACCTGGCCTAAAGCCCGAATCCCAACCAGGACCATCAAAGCCGGAGCCTGAGCTGAACCCCAAACTTTTACTTGAAGAAAAACCAAAGCCCAAAGCCATCCATGCCAGTTCCCCATCCAGACCCTAAACCCACACCAGAGCCTAAACCCAAGCCTGAGCCAAGCCCTGAAACCCACACTTGAGCCTGAGCCGAAACCCCAACCCCAACCATCCAAACCAGATCCCAAGCCAAGCCTCAAACCCACACCAGAGCCAGAATCATCAAAGCCGGAGCCACCGTCCCTCTCGTCACCCATTGCCACAGGCGCCGTGGGAGGGAACTGAGAGAATGTGAGCAACCAACGCGCATGCAACCCATCTATCTAGGTTTTGGCTATGACCAAGCAATATATAGTATAGTATTTGTGTAAGAGGGAGCTATGTATATGTAGCACTACTGTTTCTGTGGACGTATGTGCAACGTTTTCCCATGTGTGTTTCCATCATCAGCATGCATTCACATGCTTATGTTGTACTATGTTTTTGTATCATCAATGAATAAAAGAAACATGTCTTTTGTTGTTGCATGATCAAATACAAGGCACTATCTATTTCATTGATAGAGCAGTGAGTTTAACAGAAGTATTACAGAATTTGCTGTTTTTCTCTTTCGAGAGCATGGTACCAATGCAAGGGGCGTGTGATCCAATAATAATATCTGATTTATTTTCAGTTAGTACTGGTACTTTATGTTTTAATGTGTGAAGCTGAAAAAAAGGAGGGCAGAATGACCCATTCATAGTGTGGTGAGAACAAAGAGCAGTACACATGCCGTTCCAAAAAGCAAGAGGTTTTATTTTTAAAGTCAAATATCTCTAACATTAAGTTTATAGAAAAATGCATCGTCATAACATCAAATTAATTTCATTAAATCCATCATGCAATATGTATGCATTTATTTGGTATTGATGTACTGTAGATGTTAATATATTTTCGGGAGCTTCGGTATCACCATGGAGGAAAGCATATTTTCGGGAGCTTCGGTCCGTCTAGTTCATTTTGAGAAATGACTTCGTCACAGCTTCGCGTCTAAAGCTGTTTTTGAGACCGTTTGGTACAACTTTTAGTAGAAGCTGTTTGTGAAGCTGTTCGCAAAGCTCTGCAAAAGAAGATCTAAGTATTTTTATTCTCTGCCATGAACGGCATGGGTAGCATAGGCTGCATTAGACTAAAGGTCTATATTTGACAATGATTTCTTTCCTTTCACACTTTGGCACCGACGGTTCCATTATGCATTCCAGTTGCAAATCTGCAAAGGGTGTAACAAAAAGGATAAAATTTCAAGAGAGACCATGGAAATTGTTGTGTAAACTTGCTCCATTATTTATAAAATTTAAAAGGTAGTAACTGAATCCAGTTAACAACTATTTGAAGTACGGAGTAGTTCAATACTCGCACCGTTTACCTTTATAAGACATACACGTATATCAAGATTCAAACTTTACAATCTTTGACCAATAATTTAGCTAATGTTTTTTAAATTTTATAATATAAACTTGATAGGGTTAGATTCGTAATCAAATGTACTCTCCAATGATTATAAGTTTATAATTATAAACAATATAATGTAAGAAAAATGAACGGTCAAAGTGTAATCTAAAAGACCATGTCAAATCATATCACGCCTTATCCTACTATTAAAAGAGCGAACAAATTGATGGTCAACAAATCTTACATCTTACTCTTACATCGGTGGGATTTATGTACAAAGGTGGGATCTTTGCAGGGGGTTATCGGTAAAAATTTCAAGAGACAAGAATAGAGCTTGCGAGCGAGGGTGTGATTTATGTGCAAAGGTAGGATCTTTGCAGGGGGTTATCGGTAAAAGTTTCAAGAGACAAGAATAGAGCTTGCGGTTTGGGGATTCCTCGGGGGCCTCCAGGTAAAAACAAGAGAAAATGGTGGTGCTGCAAGCCTGGCTGACTTGCAATGGTAACTAATTAAGACTAGGAGGCGAAAAATGGTCGGAGAAGCTAATCATCATCGTCTCGTGTCGTCCCAGGATCGGATTGCTTGATTGGGGTCATCTCTCCTACACCATATGACTTCTCTTTACATCTGCCGTGTCATCGCCGTCCTACGACTTCGGGTGGCAGCACGCTAGACGCAAAACAAAAGCAAACACGATGAAGCAAGGCACGCACACTGACGCATGGGGGGTATCGATCCCTTGTTGCGATGTGGGAGTCCAAATTTTTACCGGGTCTATTGCGTTCAGATTGACGAGCGAGAGAGATCGTGGTGTTTAGTTCGTCAAATTTGCGCGAATGATGCATTGGGGTGGAAAGTTGTATAAAAAGGGCCAGTTTGGCACCGCTCCATGCGGCTCCGACTCCCCCCTGACAAAACACTGTAGCTACACTGTTTATTTACTGTTCATCAGATCTATTCCTCTCACAGAGCCGGAGCAGCCAGTTTTTTTTGAGCTCCTCTGGCTCCTTCTGCCCCCTGCCACGCTACAGTGGTAGGAGCTGGAGCACATGGAGTCCGGCCAAACAAGGTCAAAGGGCGCATTGGAGCGCGTGCTGTGAGAGAAGATGTGACTCGATGTGATGGGTGAATAGTTTGATGTGATGGATTTGTAGTGGATATTTGCGAATCTAAAAAGGGCCCGAAGCACCTGACGTGATGGACCCGCCGGCTGTCAAAAGAGGAAGAAACGTACACAGAGGAGGAGTTCCGGAGGAAACGGGAAACCAAGCGAGTGAATGCACGTGCGCGCTTTCCACTTTCTGAACGTTGATTCCACACGTTATAGCTTTGTTTTTCTACACACGTTCGGGAACACGGGACTTGACTTTCTTCAGCAGGAAAAAGTCTGTCTTCGAAGGCCTCGGGGCCAATTCGCACAATTGGGCCAGGGAATTTGCAAAGCAGGAGCGCATAGTTGTTGGGCCACAATCAGACAAAGCCTGGCACACGAAGAAGCCCACCGCCCAAAGGGAAGAAGTAAGAAAGAAGCCCTAGTAGAGAAAACGCCGCCGTCGGGTTCTATAAATACGACCGTCATAACCCCGTCCCCTCCACCATCTCCCCGCCACCGCCCACCCGCCGTTGCTGCAACTGCAATGGATCGTCCCCGCCTCAGCTCGGCGTCATCTTCTCTGGGTTCCGGGATTGCTGCGCGCGTGTTCTTCGTTGGGGTTGGGGATCTGCTGTTGCGTGTGTTCGTTGTTGGGTTGGGGATCTGCTTTCTTGGCGCGGAGGGGGGGATCTGTTCTTCACTTCTTCACGAAAGAGGAAATCGCGGCAGCGGCAGTGATGATACAATAGTCATGCACCACTCTTAGTTTCTGTGCTGACAAACAACTTACTACCCATTATTCGTCTGAGCCCTCTCGTTGCGCGTTCGTCCTCTCCTCCTGTTGCTTTGCTTGGATTTTGTTTTGTTTTCTTGAGCTGGCAATCAGGGTTTTTTTTCACGCTGGAGAATGTGTTGTGTTGTAGGAGTTTCTGAATGGTTTTCTGGGAACCAGATGATGAGGATCAGATGATCCAACCATGATGTGGACTGAATTTTATTTGAGGTCAAATCTACATGCCGCTGATGGGTCTCAGTTACCAATTCTCCAGTTCTTCTGAATCGTGCATTCTAAATTGATTCTACAAAGTTTGCAGATGGTTCTGATTTTACCCCTTTTTTTTTGTCTTGGGTTGAATTCTGGTTTGATCGTTGATGCTAATGGAAAAACGTAAGCCTGTAAAATAGAACTGTAAATCTTTCAAAAAAAGAATAAAACTGTAAAAGTGCCAATTCAATAGAAAAGGTATGCCTGGTGCTGCCCATCACACTGGCAAAACTTTGCTTGCATTGGTTATCTCAGAGGTTAATCATATATGCACACAACAGAACTGAAGAATGCGCTGCTGGACTCAAATGTCAGTCAAGGATAAATTTTGCTGACTGAACAAAATTGTTTGCCACATGTACACAGTACACTGCTAAATTGTTTGGAAAAATGAAAGAGAACGGTGTTGGCACGCGATGCGGGCAAGCCAAACATGGGAATGAATGACTCATCCAGTCTAAAGGTGCAACAGAGCATCTGAATTTAGAATCAATTCCTGAAGAAACTTCCGATTTTGAAATCAGAATTTAGAATCCATTCCTGAAGAACCTCCGGATTTTTCAAATCAGTTCCTGAAGAAAGTCCAGATAATCAGTGTGTTATTGTTTTCTGGTTTCCAGATTAATTCCTGAAGAATTTTTTTTTCTATATTGGTACAATGTTCGGTTACAAACCAAATGGAACAGACTCCATATGGACACAGGCCGGCGAGCCAGCTTCACAACCCGAAAGAATAAAATGATACTCGTCTCCGGATGCATTGTTCAGGGTTTGCTGTTTAGTTCGCCTCGTTGTATTTGGATGATCTGTATAAATGACAAAACATTGCAAACATTGGATAACTGCCCAATGAAAAATGCAAACAATGCAAACGTTGGATAACGGCCAAATGGGAAATGCCGACGTTGGATAACGGCCAAATGAGAAATGCAGACGTTGCAAGGACCGCAGTATCATACGTAGTAAACCCATACAGAGGCAAAGACCAATCGAGCATGTGGCATTTTTGCCTACAAAATGAAAGTAAGGTCTAGTTTAGTTGCCACAAAAAATTTTGGCAAAAATTTTTGTCCAACATTTACAAGGCCTATTAGGAGTATTAAACATAGATTAATTATAAAACTAATTAATTCGTCGTTAGAGATTGTTTACTGTAGCACGACATTGTCTAATCATGACCTAATTAGACTCATTAGATTCGTCTCGCGATTTTATCCGGGGGTTATGAAATGAGTTTTGTCATTAATCCACGTTTAATATTTCTAATTAATACCCGGGTGAAAACTTTTTGGATTGAAAATTAAACCGGGCCTAATATTCCCAATGCACGGACGATGGTGGCGTCTAGCACATCAAACTTACGCAGCCCGCCGGCCATGCCGATGATCGCCACAATACGTCACTTTAAAAAGTTTTAGCAAACTGACCTGCCATGACAACAAACCGCTGGTGTGCCATATCATCAAGGCATGATGCTAACTAAAAAATGCAGTTCATACAAAATTTGAGTTACAACTACAGTTCCATATCCATCAAAAGGATTTTACCAACCTAAAATCTGAAATCGCAGTACATCTAACAGCTCTTGTTAACGTTTGAGGCTTCGAGCTCACAGAATTCAGCACAAGAGCTCTAACTGAAAGGATACAGCAACAAAATTATCTTCTGTTTCACTAAATTCAGCACGAGTTAGCATCTCCGCTGCTACACATACTTGCCTCTGTACTTGGGCTTCAACTCCCTATCAGGTTTCGCATCTTGTGCTGGCTCAAACACGGCGGAGTGGAGGTTGCCCTCCTCCATCCACTTCTGATGGTTCTCCCTGAACTCCCGGTGCCGCTCCTCAGCCGCCCTCTCAATCTCCTCGGTGTAGGGGGCGACCTTCACCATGGTCAGCAGAACCCGGCTGTACCGGTAGCTCAGTATCTGCTCGCAGGTGGCAATCAGCTTGAAGCAGGGGTGCTCGGGGAACTGTGGGCTGGCGACACGGCTGTCGGCACCGTCTTCGCCCCGCAGGACAGGGTAGAAGAAGACGAGCCTGCCGCCCATGACCAGCATCCTCGCAGCAAGGTGAAGGAGGTCATCGACGCACTCTGCAAGGCTATATGGCACAGTAGATGGGATGTGATTGTCTCGTTTTTCATCCGGGACCGTGTAAGGTCCTTTGACTCCTTTTATGATCTTCCGACCACCGGACTTCCGGCCACCAGCACGAACTCCATATGGTGGGTCACAAATAATTGCATCGAACATCTGATTGGTAACAAGCTGAGATATTTTCAATTCAGACAATGGAGCAAGCAAGTATTAAGATAGCTTATGGAGGCAGAAGCAACAATTCCCGATTAACAGACAAATAAAGACGGACTCACAAATTGTATAGAATCTAATCAAAGCAACAATTCAAACAACAGCCAAATAAAGAAAAAAAGTCATAATATAGGCTTTAATCAAATTACAAGCAGCAAAGCAACAGTTATATTAGGCAATGGATTTCCCTATTGTTGACAAGGCTTTTCAGCTTAAGTTAGAGCATTCATCATCAAGCCACCTTGTTGAGTACAAAGTGTGCAAACAGAAAATTTGCTGTGCAAACAGAGTATATTAGGGCAATGGATTTCCCTATTGTTGAGTACAAGGTGGCCGGTGTAACGTGTACACTCTCATGTTGTCCCGTGACCAATGTTATGTTCTGTTCTGTGACTCCCGGGTGTTCTTTCGGTTTCCATGTTAAGCAAACTTATCTCCTTCCTCTCCTGGAACGTTCGCGGTTTAGGGCAGGCTTGCCGCTGTGATGATCTCCTGGCTGAATTGGTCGCCACTCGCCCGACCTTCGCGTGCATTCAGGAAACTAAGCTACAGCAGCTGTCCGCGGCTAAGAGCAGGACTTTCCTCCCCGTGCGCCTCTCCTCCTGCTCTGTCCGAAACTCTGATGGTGCCTCCGGCGGAATTCTGACCGCCTGGGATGACAATGTTTGCTCGTTACTAACGGCCTCAGAACGAACTTATTCTCTAACAAACTCCTTCCGTCTCAATGCTGATGGCACTGAACTCACCCTCACCAACGTGTATGCCCCCACGTCCAGGAATGACAAGAGCGTCTTCCTTGCCGAACTGGCCTCCATCTCTTCTTGTGTTTCTGGTCCTTGGCTCATAATTGGGGATTTTAATCTCACTCGCTCGCCGGAGGATAAGAACTCGGATAACTTCTCTACGGCTGAAGCTACCATGTTCAACTCTGTGCTCAGTGATCTGGGACTCCTTGAGATTCCTTTGGTTGACCGCGCCTACACCTGGAGCAATCGCCGTGAGGTCCCAACGTTGGTTCGGCTCGACCACTGCTTCGTTAACACCTCCTGGGAAGCGGTTTTCCCGAACACCCTGATGGCGTCCGGCACCCGTTTTGTTTCGGACCATGTATCTCTTCTGGTGTCGGCTTCAACCAGAATCCAGCGCAGTCCTTGCTTCCGGTTTGAGAACGCTTGGCTCCACCATGCGACTTTCAAGGAGGTGGTGGTCACTTCTCTCGCGCGGCCTGTCCACGCCACTGGTGCCAAAGCTTTTATCTCTCGGCTGAAGTGTTGCCGCCGTGGCTGCCGTGCGTGGGCTCGTAGGCTGCGGCCGCTGGCCCAACGCGAGCATGATATCCGTACACTGCTCGACGCTTTGGACTTGCTGGAAGAAATCAGACCTCTCCACTCTGAGGAGGACTCTGTCCGGCGCGCGGCTGCCCAAGCGCTCCAAGCAATTAACACTGAAAAGCTCGCCTTTTGGCGCCAAAGATTCAAACTGCGCCTCGCCCTGGACTGGGATGAGAATTCGCGCTTCTTTCACACCTCCGCTACTGGACGCCGGCGCAAAAATCTAATACATTGTCTGGAACACGACGGGCAGGTCTTCACCACCCACGACTCCAAGGCGATGATCCTCCACAACTTCTATAACGAGCTCCTGGGCACCTGTCAGCCGGTCGTTTGGCGTTTCCAGCTCTCTGAGCTCTACCCGACGATGGCGGTTGCCGGGCTTGATCTCTCTCGGCCCTTCACCGCAGATGAGATCTCCCGGGCCCTCTTCGCAATGGACATGAATGCTAGTCCTGGGCCGGACGGTTTCGGCCCATCCTTCTACAAACACTTCTGGTCGCTCACCAAGGGCGGGATTCAGCAGTTGTTTGAAGCTTTTTACGATGGCAGCATCGATCTGGACGGGCTTAATCGTGCGCATCTAGTGCTGCTGCCAAAAAAAGAGGGTGCTCGTTCAGCTGATGCTTTCCGTCCTATTTCTCTCCAAAATTGCCCCATGAAACTTTTCACAAAGGTTTTAGCCAACCGTCTGAAGTCTGCTATCACCTCCATCGTGGATGCTGATCAGACCGGTTTCATCCATGGGCGGAGCATCTCTGAGAACTTCGTTTATGCCGCTGACTTGCTCAGCTGCTGTCACAAGCGACGCGTGCCCACTGCGGTGCTGAAATTGGACTTCAAGAAAGCATTTGACTCTGTTTCTTGGAATAGCTTGGATGCCATTCTTCGCTGCCGGGGTTTTGATGATCGCTGGTGCGGGTGGATCGAGCACATTCTCTCCAGCGGGCGCACGTCTGTGATGCTCAATGGCGTCCCCGGGCGTTGGATCTCCTGCCGACGTGGGCTCAGGCAGGGAGACCCGATCTCGCCTTACTTATTCATTATAGTGGCGGATGTCCTTCAGCGGCTCATCAGGCGGGCGTCTGATGATGGAATTCTCTCCCACCCGGTTGACCCTACTCTTCCATGTCCCGTTTTGCAATACGCCGACGACACCCTGATTATTTCCAAGGGAGATGTCGCGTCAATCTCTGCCTTGAAAATTATCCTTGACGATTTCTCTGCGGCCACTGGCCTTCAGATTAATTTCCACAAGTCCACCTTCGTCCCCGTTCACGTAGATTCTGCTGATGTTGCAGCGATGGAGTCGGTTTTGGGTTGTGCTCATTCCACTTTCCCGCAGACTTACCTCGGCCTACCCCTGTCCCCCCACAAGTTACGTGTCTCCGACTACCAACCACTGATAGATAGTTTCGATCGCTACTTAACTGGTTGGAAAGCAAGACTCCTGAGCACTGGCGGCCGGCTCATCCTGGTGAACGCGGTGTTGGGGGGGCTTGCCATCTACTACATGTCGTCGCACCTGCTTCCAAAGACGGTTGTCGAAATGCTCGATGCACGGCGACGGGCTTTTCTTTGGACTGGTGAGGACAGATGCAATGGCTCTCAGTGCTTAATCAAATGGGAACGTCTTTGTGTTGGCAAAGATTGTGGAGGGCTCGGCCTCAAGAACCTGCAGGAGCAGAATCATTGTCTCCTCATGAAGTTTGTGCACAGACTCCATGAACAAGGGCCTCTCCCCTGGAAAACATGGTTCTCCCGCCACTCCTCCACGGATGAGGACTCCTTCCTCAGCAAGATCGTTCATTCTGAACTGTCCCGCTACCGCTCCTTAACGATCGTTCGCATCGGTAATGGTAAGAACACTTCCTTCTGGCATGACCGCTAGCTGCTCAACTCCACGCTAGCTGATACTTTTCCCGCTCTCTACTCCCATGCTACTCAACCGAGCATCTCGGTCGCTTCAATGCTTTCTCGGGATATCGCACGCCGCTTTCGGCCTCGCATGACCAGGGCTGCAACAGAGGAGGTGCGGATTCTTCAGGACTGTCTTCGAACAATCACGATCGACCAGGGCCCTGATCACCGCTACCTGGAAGGGTCCAACAACGAACCTTTTACCACCCGAGGCGCTTACCTCGGGCTGCAACGTGCTCACCCTCTCGATCCGAATTCGGCCCGAATCTGGCAAACCAGAGTTCCCACCAAGATCAAGTTCTTTGGGTGGTTGCTATACCACGGGCGCCTGAATACCAGAGCCACCCTTCATCACAAAAATATCTGCTCGCTTGAAGATTCATTCTGCGTATGTTGTCCGGGCATTGCCGAGACGGAGGAACACATCTTCGCTGCCTGCCCCCGTGCTGCGGCTGTGTGGTCACGCCTTGGCATCGCAGCTAATGGGGGCTGCCACAACATGCCCTGGCTGCTCGGATTCTCTCTTCAGTTGCCGGACGACGTTCGGACCGACGTTTTCCTCACCCTCCTTTGGCATATTTGGAAAGCACGAAATGCAAAGATCTTTGATCATCAAGATCACACCCCTGAGCAGGTTCTCTTCCGGACAATCCAAGACTTACAAGAGTGGTCGTGCCGCTACCAACGCTCTGCTCCGCAGATCCACACCTGGACGGATTTTCTCTCCACGCGCACCCCCCTCGCCTCTTAAATTTTCCTCTCCCCCAGTTCAATCATTTGTAATGCTCCTGGAACGCCAGGAGCAAACCCTGTAACAGTTTGCACTCGATCAATACAAAATGTAGGTGGGGAACTCCCCCACCCGATGTTGTTCGAAAAAAAAAACAGAAAATTTATACCGAATTGGCACTTCTAGCCTAGTAGGCTACTACATGATGCCACAATTAGATGTGCTTATTATGTTGTTTTGCAGGTAAATTTATTTGCTTCAGTGGACTACAAGTAGACATGATTAATTATATACCGGTGATTGTCTTAAGTACACTGCACAACAAAAAACATTTCATATTCGGTTTGTTTGCAGCACTAGAACTATACAAACCAAACAAGCAACGTGTGATCATGCAAATATCATGTGTAATACTTGCAGCACAACTAAAGACTTCTACATTGTGCATTTTGTGGAAAAGGTTATTCACACTTTCCGTTCAGTCACCAACAGCCACCGACGAAAATGTGATTGCAAGCACATAAATATCACATAATGCACGATGGTTACCTCCTTCAATCCAGGACGCCAAGGTGGGAGGTTGTTGTCTGCCCTCAGCAAACCTAAGGGCTCTGGTAACTTGTACTGAAGAAAAGATAATATGTTAGTACTTAACATTAAGTCTAGCAATCCAGCTTAATTAACAAGTGAACCTAAATATTCTGGCAAAAGAAAGGGTGAATAACCAAACATGACTATTTTTCGTGACTTATAAACTACTAAAACATACAAATCATGGCATCGGAAGCTAATACAACAACAACATTTTAGTCCCAAACAAGTTGAGGCTAGAGATGAAACCTAACCAGTCACAGATTTAAAGGAAAAAAGTTGAAAAAAAGGGTAATTGTTGTTACAGAGGAATCACTGGTGTCACCAACTCACTATCAATTGTTATATAACATTGATGTACATACCCTTGTAATGAACCTAATATTTCCAAACAAATTGTACGTGTATGTGACTGTGGGCTGCAAAGACAACAATAGCATGAAACAAAATGATTCAAGCTACTGCTGCAAAATTACCTGTTCAAAGTTGCTCCAAACATTGCAATCTGGGCCACGACCATCCCGCACAACCCTTATATCGATATCTGCACCCTGAAAAACCTTTATCAGCAAGACAGAGATTAACAGAAGTTGAAGGTATATCTATTCGCACAACAAGCACAAACCATTGTCATAGCTCCAAAATGTGCAGCTGCAACCAAAATGCTACCGGTTCCGACAAAGGGGTCATACACGAGCTTTCCAGGCCGTGCGAGACCTTGATTGGCCATAAGGAAAGCCATTTCAGCATCCATTGCAGTCGGGCCAATGTACTTCCTGCTCTTGAGCTGATAAGTTGGCAGAAGATGCCTATCAGCCGCTCCTACCTCCCGGCCAAAGAATATAGTCCTCTTCGCAACTGGCGGGAGGCCGTTGTTTAACCCATAATCATCTGTCTCCATGACGAAGAACTTGTGATCAGGCTTCTTCAAATTCACACGGCCCTGAAAAGAACCAAAAAGAAAAGCCTTGTTACCCAGACGGTCACACAGCATCAACAAGATCATCAACACCAATATAAATGGATCGAACATGCCATCAACCTTGAATGGTATGTAAGTGAGGCTCTGCATGATCTCGTTCTGCTCTTGGGAGCTGATCACCTTGCCGAAGCTGTCTACAACAATCTTGAAAGTGCTGTCCGGGGTCAGAAACGGCAGCTTCCTCTCGTCGGGGTACTCTCTGACAGACTTTTCCAGCTCCTCGTAGGTGGTGCCATGCCCCCAGAGCTCGAAGATCCCCTTCACTAGCAAGCCTACCCACACGACGCCCCAAAAATCACGCGGAAGAATCAGTAAACGGCAACCGGAGGAGAGGGGGTGGGAACTGAAAGGGGACTTGAGCTCGCCCTTACTGCGGTTGGCGACCTGGGCGGCCAGGCCCTCGTCGCCGGGGAGGCGGACGAGGTGGAACGGAGAGTCGGCGTGGTGGTTCTCCGGCATGCGCCACTCGACGGATCCGCCGGAGCCCGGGCCGGCGAAGAGCTCGGCGAGGGACTCCACCTCCGGCCGCCGGTAGTCCAGGAGCCTGTGGTAGAACACGCACAGGTGCCACATCTCTGCTGCGCTGCTCTTCACCGCCCCTTACTACTCGGGCGAGGGAGAAACGCCGGAGCCGTGCGGTTGCTCGGCGTCTCTGGCGGCGGCGGCGGAGGGAATCAAACGAAGCAAAGCGAAGGATTGCGATTTGCGCGTGAAGGGGAAAAACCTACCAAAAACCCGGAGTACCGTTTTTTTCGGGCAATTTACATATTTGCCATTATAACGAATGGCGCTCAGCTCGAAAACCACTCTTAGGATTTAGGATTGCCTCTACAGATTTGCCACTTTTGTTTGAGAACGCATTCAAAAACGCCATTTTCGCCGAGGTGGCACGCCAGCGCACGCCACGAAGGCAAGCCACGCTGGCCGCGGCGTGCGAAAAACCCGTATTGCCCCTGCCGCTCTTCAACACGACCTGGGCCCGCCCTAACCTTCTCCCTTCCTCCCTCATTTCTTCTTCCTCCCCCGTCCGCTGGCGCCGCCGCGTCCTGCTGGATCCCCGACGCCGCCTCCTCCAGCTTCGTCGCCCACGCTGTCCTCACCGTCGGCGTAATGGCGCAGAGGATGGAGTCTTCCCGCGGGAGTGTCTGCTCGAGGAGGCCAGAACGAGGCGGCGGCTCGTGCGCGGATGCTGTTCCTGAGCCGGTCGGTAAGGAGACAGGCCTTCCTTTGATTCGATGCCCTGATTGCCATCTGGCCCGTGTGATAGAGCTGCGCGCCGTCAAGGAAACCCCCAACAAAGGCCGGCTTTTTTTCAAGTGCCCGAGGAATGGGGTCAGTGTGCTTGTGTCATTTGCCTTGGCTTGATTTCTTTGCAAATGTAGTCTTGGTTTGACATGAGTTGATGTGTGCAGAACCCCAAATATTGTGGCTTCTATACATTCCAGAGGGAGTACTTGGAGAAGCTGATTGAGTTGAAGATTGTGAAGATCTGTGCAGAGAAGCTCGATGAACCTGGATGTGGAGGGTGTGGATATGCAGAACCTGATGGCGAGTGGAAACCCCCAAATGTGAAAGATGGCGAGGGGAGGAAGAACTTGGAGATGAAGATGCAGAACATGATGTGGAAAATGTACTTCATCCTTTTAGTTGTAGTTGGTTTTGCAATTATGGTACTTGTAGTTGTTGTGACAATTGTTTTAATGAAGTGAGCTGCAGAACCTTATGCAGATGCCACTTGTAATGTGATGTGAACTTTTGCAATGAAATTGCCATGCATTCTCTGAATTTTGGCAGACAACTAGTGTATGAAATATACCACAGACAACACAATATAACACAGACATCACACACACAATATAACACAGACATCACAAAACATGTTCTTGTCATACAAAGGTTCTGGTCTTACAGAGGTTCTGACCATACAGTAGAAGTAACATGTTCTGGACACTCATGAACAGGTTCTGGCCAAACAAAAGAGAATAGTTGTGGCCAACTTCAAGAGCTCATGCTCTTGGGCCTTACATTACAGACAAAGTTCATTGTTTGCAAAAGACATGGTAACAGTGCAATCACTTCTTTGCTTTGGGGGTCTTCTTCACCTTAGTGGACAATTTTTTCTTCCTAGGAGTGATCTTCTTAGCAGCCAGTACCTGAAGTGGCACAGGTTCCTCAACTGGGACTATAGCAGGTTCCTGAATTGGGGCTGGAGCAGGTTCCTCAACTGAGGCTGGTGCAGGTTGCTCACCAAATAGGTTCCTTCTAGCACTTGTAGAGGCAGGAGCTGATGTTTTAGGGAGAGGAACTGCTCTGGCAGCAACTGCTTCTTCCTTAGCTGCTGCTTGTGCTGCTTCCCTGGCTGCAGCTGCTTTAAGTTCAGCATCTTCAGCTTCCCTCTTAGCTTTTGCTGCTGCCTCCCTTGCCACAGCAGCTCTAGTCCTTGGAGTTGTTGCATCTCCAGCAGAAGAAGCTTCCTTGCCTGTCTTGACCTTTTTCCTACCAACCTTGACATTGGTTTTCTTTGTTCTCTTCCTGAAAAATAAAAAATGGCATCAGTTACTAGCAAAATGGCATAAGTTCAATAATATGGAAATGCTTTAGATGTCACCTTTTTTTGGTCCCAGTGAGTGAACACTTCCAGCTGCTAGCTCTATGACCATACTCATGGCAATTAGGACACCTAATCTGCCTAGTTGGTTTGCCACCAGTCTCCCTTGCAGGTTTTATTCTATTTTTCCTTTGCCTTCCTGGTTCTCTCTTCTTCTGGCAAGGAGGCCATAGTTGGAAGCCTTTTTCCACCTCAGGCCACTGGTTCTTATCAGTTATGTTAGGAATGATGCCCTCATATGCAGCTTGAAACTTTCTCACTGAGTAATACTGGTCCACAAATGGTGCCATGTCTTGCCTGGCACTGGTAATGACAGCCAAGGCATGTGGACAAGGCTGACCAGTTAGCTGCCACTGCCTACAAGTGCATATTTTCTCACCCAGATACACCACATGCCTTCTAACATCCTCATCCTTGTAGACCTCAGTGACTTCTGCTTGATTAGGGTGGCCCTTTGTAACTTTGAGATGTCCTAGTCCCCTTGAGGCAGTATTCAATTGAATGATAATAGCAGGCAAGATAGGACCAGATATGGCTCTAGATATCTTCCTTCTTTTGGCAAACAAGGTCATTGTCTTCTCTCTAATTGCATCTGCCATACAATGCACAGGGAGGCCCTTCAGTTCTTTAATCCAAGAATTCCAAGATTCTGCTAAGTTATTGTTGATGTAGTCACACTTTATGTCATCACAGAACTTACTTCTTGCCCAAAGGAATGGATGGTGCTCTGCAAGCCATTTCTCTATACCTGGGCTAGCAGCAGTGACCTTGTCAAAGTGGTACCTAAACTTGTGTGGTGAGTGTGCTCTAGCAGCAGGCCACATGTTTTTTCCATAAACATCACCACTATAGTACTTCTTTAGGTTCTCCATTAAGTGCCTAAAGCATTCTCTCTTCTCTGCATGAGGAAAAACAATCCTCACTGCTGACTCTAACCCTTTGCATGCATCAGTGCATATTGCCAGCTTCTGCATGGGTCCAATGCATTTCCTAAGTTGTTCCATAAACCAGATCCAATTCTCCTTAGTCTCTGAGTCAAACAGACCATAAGCTAGAGGAAACATCCAATTGTGACCATCTAGACCTAAGGCTGCAGGCATATGGCCATTCCACATCCCATTCAGGGCAGTGGAGTCAACACTGATGTAAGGCCTGCAGCCATTCAAAAAACCATCTATACTTGCTTTGAATGCACAGAAAAATCTGCTAAATCTAATGTGGCCATCCTCATCAGTGACAGTGTCAATCTCTACAACACTACCAGGTGATCTTAATTCCACCTCAGCTTTGAACCTATACAACCAATCAAATGAATCACTCCACTTACCAAACAATTTGTCAGCTGCTCTCTTTGTCCCATTGTACACTGTTTGATAAGGAATGTCAATATTGTACTTGTACATCAGCTCATCCTTGACTGCTTTAGGCCCCATGTCTGGCTTCCTCTTCAGCAGTGGGATTGCTCTCTCTGCCACCCATCCTATAGTTGCCATTCTGCTTACTAGCCTCTGTGTAGATGGGCAAACATGCACCCCATCATGAATCTGGATCTGCATATAAAAAACAAAAGGTACACATGAGCCAAAAATAAAAGTAGCAGCACTTACACAAACATCATATAATAAAGATATATCTACAAAGAAACAAATTGTATACCCTGACACTTCCATCGTGTTGGGTTTTAGCTCTAATGCGCCATGGGCATCCTACAGTTGCACAGTTAGCTCTGAATCTGTCTTTGTCAGATTTTTCTGTGTCATACTCAAACTCATGGACTATAGCATATTGTCTAACAGCTAGCCTGAACTCACTCATGCTGGGATAACAGGTGCCAACAGCCATCTCTGGATTGTCTCTGTCCCATTCAAACATTGGTTCATCATCAACTATGTCATCAACATTGACAGCTGCTTCATCCATGTCTGCATGCATCTCTGCTGACATAGCAGGAATGTGAACATCTTCTGTTCTGGCCTCTTCTTCTGTTCTGGCCTCTGCTTCCTTGAAACCCATAGCCTCATACACTTGGTCCTCATCAGCAATCTGGTTTGGTAAACCATCATCATCAGCCTCTAAAATAGTCAGAGTTGTCCAATCAATCACTAAAGGGGCAGGGTTAGGTGGGTTAGGCTGAGTGTCTGGTGCTGGGGAGCTGCATGTATCACCACAACCTTCTACCTGATTAGCCACAGCACTTGGTCCACTCTTTGAGGCATGGGTGACACCACAGAAACACATGGCCTTAGAACCACCAGTGCTACCATTTTCAATGCCTCCATCTTTGTTCACAACATCAACTGCAATTATAGCCAACCTCTCATCCATTCTGTCCCTAATCATTTGCTGGAAATGTTCATCCCTCCTAATCTTCCACTCTGACCCAGTGTCCTGGTCCATAACCCAGACTGCAAGTGTTTGAGATGGACCCCATATGATCTTTGAGCCTAAGTCTTCATGGAATTGAGCCATGGAGTACTGACAGTTCAAATCCAACCATACATCATGCTGTTGCTCTGCCATGTCCACTAGCCCATACTCGGCATCAGCCACATACTTAGCAACCTTAACAACTAGCCTAAACGCACTGCCAGGATCGATCCTGGCATAATGATAAACAACAAACGAGTGGTTATACGGTTTAGAACTCACACAAGCCTACTCAGACACAGGGAAAAATACATACCAAGGAGGGCAATCACTGTTGTCCATTGTGACACCACCTACATCAACGCCCTACGAAGCATAACATCGTGCAAGCTAAATCAATTCCTGGACATGGACATCGACCCTAACCCTAACCCTAACCCTAACCCACGAGATCTGCCCTAAACGAGTGAATGGAGGGGGGCAAGGCAAGCAAAGCCACATACCTTCAATCTCGGCCCAGGTTCAACAGGCTGGCCCGTGGGTGGCAACAGGTCCGGCCACCGCGGAGCGTGGGCGACGAAGCTGGAGGAGGCGGCGTCGGGGATCCAGCAGGACGCGGCGGCGCCAGCGGACGGGGGAGGAAGAAGAAATGAGGGAGGAAGGCGGGGGGCAATTTAGAAGGGAGAAGGTTAGGGCGGGCAATACGGGTTTTTCGCGCGCCGCGGCCAGCGTGGCTTGCCTTCGTGGCGTGCGCTGGCGTGCCACCTCGGCGAAAATGGCGTTTTTGAATGCGTTCTCACACAAAAGTGGCAAATCTGTAGAGGCAATCCTAAGAGTGGTTTTCGAACGAGCGCCATTCGTTATAATGGCAAATATGTAAATTGCCCGTTTTTTTCCACAAGAGCTACGCCCGAATTTCATTATCAGAAATAACGAAATTACAGCCAAGTTCAGATAAACCCGGAGTACCGTAGCTGGCGCTAAACAGCGTGGGGGAGCTATCGCCGGCCAATTCGGCGGTAACAGCAACCACCCGCCGTTTGATACAGCGATAACCAGCTCTCAACCGTGAAAACCTGTTACCGCCGATTGAAATGTTCAAATGGCTATAGCTCTTTCATTTGGCGGTAGAGATCTAATTTTGCAATTTTTTTCTTCCGATATTTATATATACAAAATCATAAAATAAAAATAAAAAAATAAAAAAAAATCGTCAAGGACTCTCACGGCAATATTCAGTTTGGCACAAGTACAGTACACTTCTAAATCATACAACAATCTCCTGTCTGAATATAAGTTTGACAACGTACGCCTGCATAGCAGATGCATGGCTCATGGCATGGCGATGATTAGGCACTGCATCATCTTTTAAAAAATACCAATCAAAAGGAGAGACATTCGAATTTTTTAAGAACAAACATGCTGCTCAAAGTGCCATCTATAAGCAGTTGGTAAAAAAATATGTATCGTCCAGATTCCAGAATATGAGTATCTTCTTCCCGAAAATATCAAAGGGCTCTTAATACACAGTTAACTCTTAATATCAAATACAATCAAAACGATTGGGCCGGACTCTAATAGAAGTAAATTTAAGTAATCTGATAACACCTTTGTTCTAGATTAGTATAGGTAAGAATCATTAATTTATTTTGTATTATGTAGTTCAGGGGTCAGTGCTGTCAACAGTAAATAGTTAATTTGATCAAAAAGCTACTTCCCGATTTTGCCACTTGCCACCATCACTGTCTTTTCTTTTTGGGACCAGATATTGTTAATTGTTAAGGCATATTGGAAACATGGTCACATAGAGGGTGGGCATTGTAAATAAATTTGATGGTTGCCTTTGAGTACGTCAAGATAATGTTTTTCCTATCCATCCATTTTCTGCTAACTGACAGAGTGAACATAGAAACAGAGTGCTGGGGGAGACCTAGTCATTTACTTCAGTGTGCTCTCAGATTTTCACATAGAAGATCTTGCTGGTGACACATCAGAATCCAAGTACTGATTCACAAGAATCCCCTGCCTGAATATGCGCTTGAAAAAAAAAAGATATGCATTTGAAAACAGACGTGCAAATCAAAAGGAGACACTGAAATTTTGATGAAAAAAAATGCTGCTCAAAGTGGCATCCTGACATGCTGCACAGCTGCAGTGCCAATCTGCAAGCATATATGCTGCTCAAATATCAAGGGGAACCAGACGATTGATCCTGACGTGGTTCGTGGAGGATTGATCCTGAGAGGCATAAACTCTGACCTGTTTCAGAGAATCAGAGCTGCTTATGTTCTTGAGATGGGGACAGGGCCTGTTTAGTTCGGTGAGAAAGTTTGCGAAATTTACTGTAGCAAAACTAAATCGAAGATTAGGAGGACTAAACATGATCTAATTATAAAACTAATTACACGGATGGACGGAAAATCGCGAGATGAATCTATTAAGCCTAATTAATCCGTCATTAGAGATTGTTTACTGTAGCACGACGTTGTCTAATCATGGCCAATTAGGCTCATTAGATTCGTCTCGCAAAGTTACCGGGGGTTATGGAATGGGTTTTGTCATTAACATACGTTTAATACTCCATGCATGTAAGATTCCCTTTGATGAATAGTGAAGTTTGGGGTGGGAACTAAACAGGGCCTTAGACCATCTGCACACCAGATAAAAAATTGGATGACAAAGGTGATCATACAAACAACACAACACTTTGGGGGTGTTTAGTTCCATGGAATGCAAAATAGAATGCAAAATGAGCTGCATTGGGCCGCGTGCACAGAGAGAAAAAAGTGCATTAGAAAACGCGCATTTTGCAAAACGTGGACATTCTGCAGAATGAATGGGGAAGTAAACACCCCCTTTATTCTCCCCTTTTATTGATCTGACGAGGAATATGCGTGCTGGGAGCCGGCTTCCTCCAGGACGGCTGTAACGTAATTTTTCCTGCAGCGGTATAGCCCTCCGCTACACAAGAGGACGGCAACGAGGATACGCCATCCGCCCGCCCCATCCCTTTCCTCCCTCCTATCCCCACGCTAGGCGCCGGCGAGCGGCCCGGCCCCACCTCGCCTCCGGCCGCGCCTACGCTCGCGCTGGCAGCGGCGCTCCTCCCTCGAGGTGGTGGCGCGACCGCCGGCGGAGGCAGCGCAGGCAGCGGCGGAGCACGCCGCCTGCGGGGGAGGCAACTGCGCCCCGCCTCTCTCCCCCGACCCCGAGGAACGCCGGCGGCCGGGTCCCGCCCTCCTTCCCGCGCCACCCCACCCGCCTAGCTCCGCCCCGCGACGGCGCTCGCAGTGAAGAGGGTGGGTGCGGCGGCTCCGGCCGATCTGTTCGGCGCAGGACAAGGGCGCCATCTTGGAGAAGCAAAGTTCTCCCCCTAGTTCCGAGGGCCTCGGAGGTGGGGGAGCGAAGGAGGAGGCCCGATCCGGCGGTCGCAGTAGTTGAAAGGTTCGGCGAGAAGGCAGCCGTCTGCGCAAGCGGCGGCGGCGAGGCTCACCGGTTCAGGCGGGCACATCCGAGGAGAGCTCCACCGCGCGCTCCAGCCGGCGTGCTGCCCAACTCATGTATGTCCACCCTTGCTACCCCCTGCGGTTGTCAAGATATAGGTTGTTCGGTGTCAAGATTGATATGGAAACCTTCTGATTGATATGGAGTTGACAATGCATATGACTGGGCGAGTGGCCAATGCAAATGATGAATGCAATTTTACACTGATGGAGTGAATTTTTCATGAGAGAGAAAACTGACACTCTGCAATCAAAATCTTTCAACTAGTTTCAGAAACGGTTGATTCAATTTCAGTGCTAGGCTTGCACATGTTTTGCTGTATTAGCTTTAACCAACTTTCTGTCATTCTCCAATTAGTTTCAGAAACGGTTGATTCAGAAGCTGTTGTGGAATAAAATTATGTTTTCCACTTTTCCATTCTGATGTTAGGCATGTTTTGTAATCATATAGTGATTATGTTTAATTAATTTTCCCTCATCCATTATTTGTCGTGGCTCAAACTTAGTCCAAAACATTCACTTGATGAGTAGAATGTTGTAGCAGTAGTTTCTAGCCATGTCGAAAGCGTTATCTGCTTGCACATGCTCTAGCAGCATAACTTCAATGCGTTCTAGTTTTACACGGACTGTCTTGTTGTAATTGGTGCCCCTTTGTTTTCTAAAACAAAATGTTAACTCAAAAGTTCTTTTATTTTTGCTACGTGGTGATGAAGCTTTTATTTTCCTTTTCTAAAACCAATTATAATGACAATATTGGCCTCTTAGCTCGTCCAGCATATTATTCTGTTCAATTTATTATGTTTTCAACAATATCCAGTTTACTGTCTGCAATATCCAGCACATCAGTTTTGAGAAATATGATTTAATCAATATGGAGTTGTGAGCTTTGCTTTATGGAATCTGGATGCAAGGTGTAGGTAGCCAATCTGATGGATCACTGCTGTTCATGTTTAATTAATTCCCTGAAACAAGAATGCTATTTGCCTGTCTACAACTCAAATACTATGCTTGCCCTAACCAGTCCAACGTTCCTGATAGATCACAGGGAGCTTTTCCTGGTGCCAACAATTCTCCCTATCAGGCTGCCTGGAACCCATACATGTATGGCTACCAAGGTCCTCCATCCTGGTTTCCCCAAGGATTCCAGCAGCTTCCACCCAATGTCCCAATGATGCAACCAAGTACCAATGGTCCACAAGTGCTTCATCCGGCAGATGCATCTAAGCAAAACGATGAGGCAGATGTGGAGGAAGTGCCCATCCCTCCAGCGCCAGCTCCTACAGGAGAAGGAAGGAGCAAAAAGGTGGCCAGTAGGATCAAGTTAGGGAACTTCAACCCAGACGAAGATGTAAACATTGTGAAGTCATGGCTTGAAATATGTTGTGACCCAATTACAACTACAACCCTTACAAGTATTGCACAAAAAAAAGATCGCATGTGGGATAGGATCATGCAGCGGTACAATTTGAGGAGGGGATCCTACCCAGAAAGGAGTGTGAGGTCTCTACAGAGCCGTTGGGACACAATCAAGGCTGCAGTGGGGAAGTTTTCATCCTTCTATGCTGACGCCATGCGAGAGAATCCTAGCGGGATGTCGGATGCCGATAAGGTTTGCGATCCCATTTTCTAGAGAGTTATTTTCTATGCATTTTCTGTTGCAGAGCCATTTTAACAACAATTATTTCCTGTTGCAGACCACTCATGCAGCAGCAAACTTTGCTCGTATCCTCAAACACAACTTTGCTTACATGCATTGTTGGGAGATTATGAAGGATGAGCCCAAATGGCAGGATCCAAAGCCCAGAGCTTTTGCAAAGTCAGCTGGAGGTGAAGGTTTTGGAGAGGCCAGTAACCATGGGCCTGGCACCAACGACCTTGGAGAGCACAATTCTAGCCCTATTGGATCAGCTGGGAAGAGGCCTATGGGCAGGGATTCAGCTAAAGCAGACCCTACAGGAAAAGGAAGGAGCAAAAAGGTGGTCAGTAGGATCAAGTTAAGCAACTTCAAACCAGACGAAGATGTAAATATTGTGAAGTCATGGCTTGAAATAAGATGTGACCCAATTACAACTACTGCACAAAAGAAAGATCGCATGTGGGATAGGATCATGCAGCGGTACAATTTGAGGAGGGGATCCTACCCAGAAAGGAGTTTGAGGTCTATACAGAGCCGTTGGGAAATAATCAAGACTGAAGTGGAGAAGCTTTCATCCTTCTATGCTGACACCATTCAGGAGAATCCTAGCGGGATGTCGGATGCTGATAAGGTTTGCGATCCCATTTTCTAGAGAGTTATTTTCTATGCATTTTCTGTTGCAGACCCATTTTAACAACAATTATTTCCTGTTGCAGACCATTCATGCACTCAAACACAACTTTGCTTACATGCATTGTTGGGAGATTTTGAAGGACGAGCCCAATTGGCAGGATCCAAAGCCCAGAGCTTTTGCAAAGTCAGCTGGAGGTGAAGGTTTTGGAGAGGCCAGTAGCCATGGGCCTGACACCAACGACCTTGGAGAGCACAATTCTAGCCCTATTGGATCAGCTGGGAAGAGGCATATGGGCACGGATTCAGCTAAAGCAGCTCCTACAGGAGAAGGATTCCAGCAGCTTCCACCCAATGTCCCAATGATGCCACCAAGTACCAATGGTCCACAAGTGCTTCATCCGGCAGATGCATCTAAGCAAAACGATGAGGCAGATGTGGAGGAAGTGCCCATCCCTCCAGCGCCAGCTCCTACAGGAGAAGGAAGGAGCAAAAAGGTGGCCAGTAGGATCAAGTTAGGCAACTTCAACCCCGACGAAGATGTAAACATTGTGAAGTCATGGCTTGAAATAAGCTGTGACCCAATTACAAGTAAAGGTCGCATGTGGGATAGGATCATGCAGCGGTACAATTTGAGGAGGGGATCCTACCCAGAAAGGAGTTTGAGGTCTCTACAGAGCCGTTGGGACATAATCAAGGCTGAAGTGGGGAAGTTTTCATCCTTCTATGCTGACGCCATTGGAGAGAATCCTAGCGGGATGTCGGATGCCGATAAGGTTTGTGATCCCATTTTCTAGAGAGTTATTTTCTATGCATTTTCTGTTGCAAACCCATTTTAACAACAATTATTTACTGTTGCAGACCACTCATGCAGCAGCTAACTTTGCTGGTATCCTCAAACACAACTTTGCTTACATGCATTGTTGGGAGATTATGAAGGATGAGCCCAAATGGCAGGATCCAAAGCCCAAAGCTTTTGCAAAGTCAGCAGTTGGAGGTGAAGGTTTTGGAGGGGACAGTAGCCATGGGCCTGACACCAATGACCTTGGAGAGCACAATTCTAGCCCTATTGGATCAGTTGGGAAGAGGCCTACGGGCAGAGATTCTGCTAAAGCAGCCGAGAAGAAAGCAAATTCCTCTGCCGGTTCAACGTCATCTTCAGAGTATGCTTCGAGGATGCAAGATCTTTCATTGCAAAAAAATTCTATCCTGCAAGAAGAATTAGTGAGTAAAAATTATCGTTTCCAGCAGCTTGCATGCATAGATGAGAAGCAGTTTGAGGAAATGCAAAGACACAATCAATCACTGTTAGACATTGAGCAATCACGGTTAGGCATTGAGCAAGAGAAGATTCGGATGATGCGTGAGAAGCATGACATGGACAGGCAAGAGAAGGAGAAGCAAGAGGATGAAAGGATCCTCGGGATTGATCTTAATGCCTGCACACCAGCTCAGCGAATGTATTACGAAGCTCTTCAGGAAGAAATTTTCGAGAAGATTGCAGCTAGGCGCGTGAAGAGACAGAAAGCATTGAGACCTCCTAGTAACTGATGACATCTGACAGAACTGAATGATATCATACTCTTTCACTGAGTTGGCAGTAGCTCTACTAAACTTCAAACTAGAGAACACAGTATTGTGCCCTTATTGATCTTGAAAACACAGTACTAGTGAACTCTTTCACTGAGCCAACAGTCAGCTCAAATAATCTGTGTTCGGTATTGTGAAGTTGCTCGTTGCTCCCCTCCAAGCTCCGGCAACGAGCAGCTGATCCCTGAGCGAACGCTCCCGCGCTCTGGCCACCTTCTATTCGAACCGTTGTACCTGCAGCAAAATAGACAATCAAAAGCAACTAAAACCAGAAGAATCGATGCGCGAATTGAATGGGAAAGTTGAAATTCAAAACAAATTCTAATTGGACAAGACGGCAGGGGACGGCAGGCGAGCGCGGATCGTCTCTTGCCGCGGCGTCCGCCTGCCTCTTCTTGCTGGCGCAGCCGCCAGTGCCGCTTGGTGCCCGAGGCCCCCGCTCCAAGACCTGGCAGAACTCCCCGATGTCTACGCACAGGCGGAAGCTCACAGGAAGCGGCCCTCGAGGCCCGCCATCTCGGAGGCGCGGATCGCGCCCTCCGTGCTGGCCTCGAACAAATCTCATGGATTCCACCTCCTGGGCGGATGGCCTTAAGCAAAAGTGCAAAACGTAAATCTCATGAATTATAACTGCTTTGTTTGCTGGAAATCGAAGCTTCTTTTCTACTGTCATTGCTGCAGCCGCCGCATCAACCGTGTGGATCTCTCTGCCTGCTGTTGACTTACCAATGCATGCTCTACTCTGCTATGCTCGGAGCCTTTCTGCTACTCATCCTTTCCACCTTGGTGACATTTGGATAGACAATGTGACTGGGATTAGGGCCCTGTTTAGTTCCAGCGAATTCGACCAATTCGACCAAAAGTAACGTATTGAAAAACGTGCCCCCCCTCTCACAGGACACGCTTTCCATTGTACTTTTTCTACAGGAAATTCGATCGATTCAAATTTATGACAATTTGCCGCTTCAAATTTTATAAGTATAGTTAGATTAGAACGAATCTTGAGATGAGCACAGATGGAAAAATGAAGGTTCAGTTCGATAAGAGATCATAAGCAACTTTTATAGAAGAAAATAAAATCTGCAGCGCACTTCATATGATGCAAATGAGCACGCCAATATTGAAGTTGATAAAATCGTCACCCTCTTCACGTCTTCTCAAGGCGGCGGCAGCAGCTGCAGCTAATCAGCTAATGCGAGTATGTGCAAAAGCATCTGTCATGTGGCACATTCCAGTCGCATTATCTTCATGGTTCTGAGTGAAAAATAGTTTGTTTCATGATGCTTTGTTATTTCACGCACCAATGGAATCTATTCCCTGAACGACTTGAGAGATTCAGTTAAATTATGTGAGGTGTTCATGCTCCACCCCTATCTGTGTCCAGTCTTTTAGCATGCACGGATTCTTTTCGTTTGATAAATCCTCTCGGGTACATTTCCTATAGTATAGAATAAAACAAAACTGCAGGCATACAAAAGGTTGAAATTTTTCCACACGTCTCCAGCAAAAGCATATATACAAACAGCTTTCCAAGTTACATAGCAACTTGGATAATTTATAGCTTCAAATTAACTCAGTACATGGAAAGCGATCATAACGTTAAGTTCTTCGGACACAGCCATTGCACCCAGCAAGCCAAATATAGCAATTCCGACAAGTCTATCTTAAGTAGCAAGCTAAGAAGCCAGTTTTCACATCCACAGTGATCGATGACATCAGTGCTTCGTAGGGTAGGGGCGGTAAGGATCGCAATAGCCAAACGCAAAACTTCCAGGGCGCGGATGCAGCACACGGGAGCTAAGATAGCACATTTCACAGACTTTCTGCACATGCTGATGTCCGCACGCAAATATCTTCTGTATGCCAGGATGTGGAACATCAAAGCGCTTGTAGCATGTCTTGCAAAAGGAATCCACTGCAAAAACACAGGAAGCCAAGCAATATATAAAAATGAGTAAAGCGAACGATCGTGTGGTGATCTGTGTGAGAGAGGAAGAATAGGATGAGGAGAGGGGGTTCATACATTTGCCACTACGACGAGTGGAGAACCCAAGAGGGAAACCCAAGACACTGTAGGATTCAGTAACTGGTTCATCTGAAAACAGAAGGAACAGAAGGCAAAAATTAATTTATACAGAAAGCATTACAATGTAACCGCAAAGGTACTTATGAGCTTTGTTTATTATAATAATATAAATAAGTGCAAACAGATCAGATCACAATTGTAATGATCTTCTTCCAACGAGTACATACGAGATAAGTGTGTTGTATAAAAGAGAAACAAGAAGAAAGAAGTAGAGCATACCTAAGGGGGTGCATGTGACGATGCCATCGAAATCATTTGTATAAGCAAGCTCGAAGAAAAACAGTGTCCTTGGAGCAGGAAGGAATGAGAACCAACCAGATTGCTTCTTACGAGCTACAAAGTTCCCATGAGTCCAGCAAATGCCATTGTGAAAATGGGCATTCCGGTACACCTTGCCTTGAGCAGGCTCATACTTATTGCCCTGACTCAAACCAATCCAATCATTCAGGAGGTAAGGAAATTGGCAAGTGTAGCAGGGCAAAAACAGTAACAAACACTAGATTAATGGGTTGCATCGTCCACTAATCAAAATTGGTGTTGAACCCTAATCGGTAGACTTGTGATCCTAATCAGTACACAGGTTAATCATTATACTTGTGATCCTAATCAGTACACAAGTTAATCATTATACTTGTGATCCTAACACAAGTTAGGACCTTGATCCAGGGCCGTCTCCAGGATTTTGGGGCCCCGGTGCGAAATGAAAAATGGGGCCCTAAAATATCAAAAAAAACATATGTTTAACATAATTAAGACATACTTTCACACATTTATATAACTTCTATATGTGCCCTTTCATACAATATTCAGAAATATATCAAATATTCAATGCTAAAAAAGTAAAGATAGTACTAACCTCATGTTCTACTAAAATGCATGATCCGTCTGGTATTTCGTGAAATGAAATCTTCAATAATGTCTTCATAATTAATCTTCCTAATTCTTGTAGACATAATCCTGAAGTAAACAAACACATGTTTTTATACCAAAGAAATGTAAATTGAATTAATCCCAAACTAGCATGTACAGGGCTAGCTGGCTAGGGATGGCCAAAATTCAATTAAGGAACCAACCAATTAGGAATCACGTTCACTCATTCACATTAACCCAGTTACTCGTCCATCAGATTGAAAAGTAATTTGTTGAGTGCTGGCTGGTAATTAAGCTCCTGCTCGTCCGTCAAGCACTCAAGCCGTCCAGTCCGCCAGGGGGACAGGGCTCGCTGCCTCGCCGAGGGCAGCCGCAACGAGCGATGCTGGGATGAGATCGTGATGCCCTATGGGGAAAGTGGAGGCGCATAGATGGAGGGACGCGATTGCACGACACAGAAACCGGCAGACGGGTAGAGCGGTGAGCCTTCGACGAATGAGTTACCATGGATCAAGTATATATCGGACATTGAACAATGGAGTACCTGGGCTTTGGCTCATGCATAGTTTGGGGCCCCTTTGTTTTTGGGGGCCCCGGAGCGGTCGCCCACCCCGCTCCTGGCCATCGACAGGCCTGCCTTGATCAATATAGATGCTTTGGCACCTAATCAGTGCACAAGCTGCGCCCATAATCAGTACACAGTGCGACCATAATCAGTATATCTGCTGAAACCTTAATCAGGAGACAAGCTGCAGACCTATAATTGGTAACGGATGCATCGACCCTAACCAATGTACTGGCTGTGGCCTGTAATCGGTATGGGTGCATGGACAACTAACAAAAATGGATGTTGAAACACCGAGATGTATATTTGTTGTGGCTCTTATCTGAACAGAAGCTGCGAACTTGATTAGTATAGATGATGCAAGCCTAATCAGTAGGTACGGGTAAATGGAACCTGTGTTGTGCTTGGATGCATAACACGAATCATGCCCGTAGCTAATTAACTAAGGGCTCTTTTGGCAGCGCTCCCCGGCAGGACAGAGCCGGAGCCGGAGCAGGCGGAACCAGTATTTTTGGCTCCGCCGGCTCCGCAAGTTTGCCGTGCAAACGGCTACTGCTCTCCCATCAACCCCGGGAGAAGCGCTTTGCTGGAGCGACCATTTGGTGCGGCTCCCGCAGGAGCTGCCGGCGGAGCCGCTCGCGGAGCTGCACCAAACTGGCCCTAACAACGATATACTTGGAGAGGAGACATAGGCACGTAGTAGACTCATTTTTCTATTTTCCAAAATCAAAGGCCCATTGTTTAGGCAAAAAAAATTTTGACACTTTGCATCCGTAGCCATTGAAATGTTGTTATTTATTGTTTTTATTTTAGGATAATCTGCCACTATTTTGTGTCAAATATGGAATACTGAAGAAATTAACAAATGGATTACTTTCTTTTTAATCCGTATGCATGCAAACAAAAATCAGTAACATAGCTGCAGGTAGCATACTCTAGCACTTGGGTCGGAGGTGCATGCATGCCTATCTCCAGCATGTGGTTCGTGTATGGCTGCATGCAGTGCGTGTCAGGTCCCCCCTTGCGCGGGTGGACAGGGCGTGTTGCGGGCAGGACTCGAAGGAGTGGGTGCGTGTGGGCAGTGGCGGATCCAGCGGTGGGTCTAGGGAGGCTCCAGCCCCCCCTAGACCTCCACAAACAATGGAGCCCCCCTCCATTTTTGAGGAGAAAGGAGGAAGAAGAAGGGGAGGAAGAAGAAAGGAAGGGAGAGGAAGAAGAAAAGAAGGAAGGAGAGGAGAAAATGAGCCCCCCCTTGGTTTCGTGGCTAGCTCCGCCACTGCGTGTGGGGTGGTGCGTCCGCGCATGTGAGGGGGTTGGTTTGGTTTGAGGTGGGTTTGTTTAGTTCGCTGGACTGATCCATGGTGTAGAATATATGTACTTCCAGCACCAAAAACTATATATACTTAGCTACCCCCTTTGTTTCAAATTATAAGATGTTTTAGCTTTTCTAGATTCATAGTTTTTTTTGGCTACGTATCTTGATATATGTTATGTCTAGATACATAGTAAAAGCTATGAATCTAGAAACAACAAAACGTGTTATAATTTGGGACAGAGGAGTAACGGTAAGTAATAAAGTCCCTGAAAGATCAACTAACTGGTTTTCATTGCT
Organism: Alloteropsis semialata; assembly: GCA_004135705.1. NCBI lineage: Eukaryota > Viridiplantae > Streptophyta > Magnoliopsida > Poales > Poaceae > Alloteropsis > Alloteropsis semialata. The sequence continues at coordinate 64,863,778 of CM014273.1, forward strand.
ATATTGCTACTTTATTATTATGGTATAAAACCAGATTCAGAATTGCAGTTTGTCACACATTCATCCATTTTATGCACATACGTACGGTGTAGGATATCTATGATAGGATAGATCACGAACCGGATGCTTAAGGTTGTAGTAGTGCAGGCAAGCCATGGTAACCTCGCGATCCATAGCTAATCGCTTGAAGTAGCCCGGCCGTCTATGTCTGAACAAATAGAATAGCACGGCATCGAATTGTAATCAATATGCGCAATCGAAATCGGAACCGGTCGAAAACAAGAAAAAAAAAACGGATGGAACGAGGGGTTACCGGTGAACCATCTCCATCTGTTCCTCAGTCAGCGCCTGACCGATGGGGATGGAGCAGGGGTCGAACCGGGAGAAGCAGCGGCGCCACAGCCGCGCGAGGCGCGAGAACAGCGACTGCTTGGCTGGTGGCGGCGGGGGAGGGATTACAAGGCGGTCCAACGCCTCGTTCCCGGCCGGGGTGAGGAGGAAGCCGAACTCCACGGACGCGGCGGCGAGGGGGGGCTTGGCATCCTGCGCTGGCACGACTCCGAGGAGGGGAGTAGCCTCCGTCTCCGTCACCGTCACCGTCAGCGTGACCTGGGCCATGGCTGCTCAGATCCAAGCGGTCGCGGTTGCGGCTAGTGTTAGGGCTAGTGTGCGGTGCGAGGCGACAAGACGACGACCGGGGTCCGGGGCGAAAGGGTAAAAGAAAGAAGACGCCGGCAGCAGATGCGATTTCGGTAACGCGCCTCCCTCCTCCATCGCCGGCCTCCGTCGTTTTTTAATCGAATACTCGTCTTGGGCTCTTGCTGTACTTCCTTCTATTTATTAATCTATAATCAGTAGGGGGCGTGCCCCCTCCTGTTCTCTCTCAAAAAAAAAAAGACTCGTCTTGGGCTAAAAAAAAAAGCGACGCGCATCTCTCTTGCCGGCGATGGAGGGAGGCGCATCTAAACTCACACGTGCATTCTCTTTCGGTAATCAAGATAGAAGAGTTTAGATTACAACAACGCGCTACAAAGAAGCGCCTGCCTTAGAACCACTATAGTGTGTTATGTTGTTTCAGCAGAAAGGATTATGTCCTTTGCAATGTGGTGGCCAAAAGGATTCAGCAGAGCCAAACAGTAAGTCGATAATCGCTGGGTCAGAGAAATTAGAGGAGGTCTTTCAGCGCCCAGGTTACATGGATGTGGAGCTTCTTCATGCTCGCGAGAGGAAATCTTGGTGGAAGAAGTCTATCGATCGCATCTTCTAGGCGAGGGTCTTCTTGTGGTTTGGCACATTTTGGGCTGTGTTCAGTTTTTTGCTGTTAGGATTTCATTTCCACCGCCATGTCTCATGAGAATTCCACTTTCGCTGTTTTTTAGTATATGCATGGCTGGTGGTGCCGGTTCTTTGCATTGGGATTCAAGTGCATCATCATATGCAGTTAGGTTCCTGGTCTGAGAAAATTAAACATGTTCTCTGTCCCAGACTCCTAGTAACAAATGCTAGCTATTCTACTGCAAAAAACTGTAATGATTCTTTTTGGAATGTCAGCTGTGAGAACCATAGTTTTACAGCTAGTGTTTGATGATCCAGGGTGCACTCAAATAATGAGAGCCTGGATTCAGGGAGATCATTGCAGCTTGGAAAGCCGCATGCTCTATTCTGCTGTCCATTCTCATTGCAATAGATAGCTTTGTGGACTTGGTTGATGTGAGCTTGCGCCTCCGAGTGCAGTTGATACGACCTTTTTTTTTTTGAAACACAGTTGATACGACCTTCACTACGGGAAACCCCCCTTTGCCGAGTGTCAAGTACACTCGGCAAAGAGACTTATACACTCGGCAAAGGGTTTTGCCGAGTGTAGCCCACGGCAAAGGAGCACTCGGCAACGAGGTGACGGCAAATAGCTCTTTGCCGAGTGCCAAACATCGGGCACTCGGCACACCTTTGCCGAGTGTCTCCTGACACACGGCAAATACATGTTCCCCCCTCGGCTAAATGAGCTAACGGCCGTTTGCACAGGCACGGCGTCAGGACCCCTTTGCCGAGTGTCTGATGTTTGGCACTCGGCAAAGGGGAGATGTTTGCCGAGTGTCTGGGTCCTGACACTCGGCAAATCGGCGTCCCTTTGCCGAGTGTCTGGGCCATGACACTCGGCAAATCGACGTCCCTTTGCCGAGTGCTATGGTAAATGCACTCGGCAAAGGGGCTTCACAGAATCTCCCACCATGGTCGCTTTGCCGAGTGCTATGGTAAATGCACTCGGCAAAGTGACCAAACAGCTGGTTTTTTTTCTGTTTTCTCTCGTTAAAAGAATCCCCAACTCACAAATATCATATGCATGACATATACATCACATTGCACAGGAATATATCACAATATCCATCACAAACGCAAGTATATCTCACAATATCCATCACAAACACAAATCCATCACAATATCCATCACAATCTAGAAATAAGTATCACATCCATCACCTAAGTTGACATGAACATAACAAACTCTAAGAAGGAGGCCACTGTGACCACGGCTGCGACGGATTTAACAAATCTTGGTCCTCATTTGGCGCATTGGATCCCGCCGACTGGTTCTGCACATAGGACAAGATTATGCATTTGTTAGACAAGTTATACATCAGAAGTCATGAGATGAACATATAAGTTTTATAAATGGACTAAATTCTCTAAGTTCTCTAATTTGTGAATGTTTTCTGAATTCTCTAAATGTACTTTGCTATATGAATTCTCACAATTCTCTAAATCTTCTAGGTTCTCTACATCTCTAAATTCTTCTAAGTTCTCTAATTATCTAAATCTTCTAGGCTTCTAATTCTCTAAATTCTTCTAAGTTCTCTAATTATCTAAATTTTCTAGGTTCTCTAAGAAATTGAACTTGAAGGTTGTCCGAAGTGACTCACAGGTGTATGTGATCCAGGATATGCCGGCGTTGGAGAGAATTGGATGTTTGGCCCCGGCACACCTTGCTTTGTGGCCATGCTCTGCATCCACATGTACATCTGCTGCATCTTCTGCTGCTCGGCCGTCCACCGCATCTGGAAATCGGCCTCTAACTGCTGCCGCTGGGCCGCCAACCTCTCTTCTAACATCTGCTGCATCTGGGTCTACAATATACCATCCAAATGTTAGAATAAAAATCGAACGTATTTAAATATCAATGAATGATCAATAGAACAGAAACAACCTGGAGCTCCTGCATCTGGTGCTAGGCTACGGTCGGCCTTGGTCGTATGGCGGGGCTCG
>CM014273.1:64868064-64974354 GCA_004135705.1 Alloteropsis semialata
GGTCCGGGGGGGCGGCGGCGCAGGTGGGGGCGGCGGCGGGGTAGGTGGGCGGCGGCGGCGCGCAGGTGTGGGGGCGAGCTGAAGAAGAAAGCGAAGTGAGAAGAAACAAAACCGGAAAGGTTTAAGTGTCGGAACCAGGGCGTTTGCCGAGTGCCCTGGATCTGGCACTCGGCAAACCATCCCTTTGCCGAGTGCCAGATCCAGGGCACTCGGCAAAGCAAGGTTTGCCGAGTGCCAGTTTTCGGGCACTCGGCAAAGGGCCATTTTGCCGAGTGTCCACCGCGCGGCACTCGGCAAAGAGCCAACAAAAATTTGAATTTCCGAATTTTGTTCAACCAAAATTTGAAAAAAACAAGTTACCTGGACTGTACAATGCATATCTCGTTATTCTTCAATGATTATTACATTATTTTATGTGGTTATTCAACAACATCCTTTTATATCATTTGATTTTGAATATATGTATTAAAAAATTATAAAATATAAAACGGATCCAAAAATTTACCAAAAGTTTACAAAATACATTTTAAGTAGCATGTTGCCAATGAAAATTGTGTTGAAGTGAACATCGAATTGTCATGTCACTCTGTCTCCAAATCATTAACTATCTTTTGAATTCAACGAAACTTATGTCGAGATGTTCCGGTTTACAAGCGTCGTATGTGAAAACTTTTTCAGAACGTCCTATATTTTTTTACCACAGACTCCACATATGATATCATGAGCTCCTGACAATTTTCATGAATTACAGAGTTCATTTGATTTTTCTATAATTAAAAAACAAACTAGACACACGTACTTTCAGTTAGTTTCGTGAAAATAAAGTTGCAAATTTACTTCTATTATATGGAAAGTGTCACACAATGGAGTTAGTAACATGAATATCAATTTTACAATAACTATGTACCCTTATTTGAAACACTTGTAGTTCAAATTTTGACTTGAACCAACAAATTCATTATAATGAGAAAAATGCATTGAATAACGGGCCGACAAAAATCCAAAATAGTAATATGGAGTGTAATGTATCATATGTGAAATAACAAACTAAGTTTGGAATGATTTATATGAAATATAGATGTTCGCTTTGCCGAGTGCCAGGAAAAACACTCGGCAAAGGTGATTTTTGCCGAGTGCCAGGGGCTCGGCACTCGGCAAACTATAACGGCACTCGACGGCCATTAGCGCTGCTGGCCGACTAAGCCGACCCCGTGGACCCGTGGGAGGTTTGCCGAGTGTCCCGGCACCGGACACTCGGCGAACTACAGTTTTGCCGAGTGCCCGCGTCAAAGCACTCGGCAAACCGCACCTATGCCGAGTGCCTGCGTTATGCCGAGTGCTTTACTGGGTACACACGGCATATAGTGATTTGGCCGAGTGCCCGCGGATTTGCACTTGGCAAACATAGTTACACTCGGCATTTGTCGGTTTTCCGGTAGTGCTTGATGTGAGCTTTTTTTATTTGAAAAGCTTTAAACCGAAATTTGGGGCGGTTTTCATAACCACATACCACAACCGCAGGTACCAACGAAGCATTTCATCTCTGTTCCACTTCGATTAGGTGTGTCAAGCAACATTTCTGATAAATTTGTGTACGCATGCAGTGGTCATCTGATTGAGTTTTTGGTGGTCAAGTGGGGTTTGAAGTGCTTGAAACTGCTGGATGGTTTCTCCTTCCTGTCACCATGCAAAGCTGCTTCGCTTCAGGGGAGCATTCAGCTTGTTGAAATCGCTCTTGACAAGGAAAAACATAAATGACCCTGGGGTGACGTGAGGGAACTTATTTCATGGGTAAATCTGCAAGCGTATGCGATTCAGAATGGATTATGTTTCATGGATTATAGTTTGATTAAGTTGATGAAAAGCGCAGAAAACTTTTCCTTTAACGAAAAAAGGGCAGAAAACTAAAATGCCATATTTGGTTCTCTACATACATGTTGGAGCGAGCGACGACTCCATGTCAATTCATCCATTTGGAGTTTTTGACTGTCATCACAAGGATTTTCTTTTTAACTAAAAAAGTCATCGGGAGTATTGTACTATGAATAGCTTATGCATGAAAGGAGAAAAAAAAACAGAAAAATGTTGGCAGATATGTACTATTTCGTTCCAACTGTGAAAAAAAAGTAGATTCCCTAAAAAAACGTGCAGGGATCCATCTGTTGAATTGTTGATTCATGTATTCATGACCTAATAGTGCGATTAAATTGATATTAAGCCTAAAAAAGCTATAAATAGCGAAAGTATCTCTAATCTAGAGGTTAGAGCATCTGAGTAGCATCCAGTAGGCCAGGGTTCGACTCCTCGTGTGAACAAATTAAACAGACCTGGAATAAAAAAAATATAGGAAAACGTGTATTTTTCACCCCTCAAATATTGCAAAAGTGTGATATTCATCCCTCATGTTTCAGTTGGTGCAAATCAATCCCTTAACTAACTAAATTTGTACATTTATCATCCCACCTTAGTTTAATAATAGTTTTGTGCCATCTAAGAGTGGTTTATGCCCACATAATCATCTGACTAATCATTGCTTAGCGTAATAAGTTGAGTCAAAAATATAAAGCTCACAAAAAAATTCAGAAAAATTCTCTAAATTGGCTACTACCTTTGTTCCAGAATATAGCTACTTTTAGCATTCAAATTTTGTGCCATAATATAGCTACTTTTGAGTTTCCAAGTGGGTTATTTGGCATGAGAGGTCTAAAATATCCTTCATGCATGCAAATCAATTATGACATGCAAATTTGCCTGCAAGCCTCCCACCAATTGAATAGGAAAGGTATAATTATCCTATTAATTGGTGCATCAAAACTAATGAAGGGCAATATGGACTTCCTTAATCTGTCTGAAAAACTCTAAAACTAGCTATATTATGGAATGGAGGGAGTACCTATAAAAATTTTATCGGAAAATTTGACAGAACCGACTCACACCAAACTTTTGATTCAACATTAGAGGTCACTAAGCAATTATTAGTAAGATGATCACATGGCCTAAAATCGATGTTACATGACACTAGACCATCATTAAATAAAGTTAGGCAGGATAAATGCACCGATTTAGTTAATTAAAGGGATGATTTGCACCGAATGATACATGAGGGATGAATGTCATATTTTTGCAATACTTGAGGGATGCAAAATACATTTTTCCAAAAATATAAGACAATAGATTGGAGCTTCCCCAACGTTCACTCAACAGCGCAAGAAGTGGCCTAGCGAGCTAAAGAACATTCCGAGCAATACAACAAGGTCTTTAGATCAACGAGACATTAGAATTTGTGGTGTCATTTGGCTCTTTTATGTGAGGCTTTTTTCGGGCTCCTGGTAACCACAGTTGACATATCATATAAATAAAACTCTTTATTTGATCTTAATTAAATGGTAGAGCTCCTATCTGTTCTCACCACTCTTTCAGTTGAGTAGCCGAGCCAAACTATATCTCACATCAATGTCTTTGCACTAGCCTAACCGGCTAGGTGAGATCGTTATCCTGACTATTTCTCCATCCTTGAATGTCACATGAACATATTCCTTCATTCCTACTTGGGCTGGCACTTCCTATTTGTTATGCTCATCGATGGAGCCATCTACCTTAGCATCCAACACCACATCACACACACCGATACACGTGGATGCGGATGGAGGGAGGAGGCCCATGCAATGCTTGGATTTGACGGATCCCATGACAACCACAAGCCGGGTGCGAAGGAAGAAGCCATGGCGTACAAGGAGGTCCCAACTTTCACCTGAGCATCAAGAACCATTCGCACCATCACATTCACATGCATGAGGGACAACAATAATCATGTATCCAAGAGATTCTTCCTCTACGAGACCATGCTAGCGACAACATTGATCGTGCATTAGCTAGTCTTTGTTACCACCTTATTCTACATATGTACAAAGATGACAAGCATAGAAAATATTTATGATATTTCAGTTAGAACAACAATATCATCGATTACTATGTATCTACATATGCCAAATGATCAGTGACTTCCTTTCCACTACAGTCTAGGAGTTTGATCACATCTATCGAGATGTGTTTTTGACCCATTTCAAGGGAAACTGGAACAAAAAAGCTAAAACACACAAACTCGCACAACATCAAAGCATACGCAGAACATGTTCTCTTTATATATAATTATGATTGCTAGTTTCTTAGCATTTAATAAACTTTTTTATTTCAAAAAGACTATCCAGTTGCTTAAAAACCATGTTATAGGATAATATGTATTTAAGAACAAATTATGAATATTATGTACACAAAATTATAAAATAAGTAAATGCACCGACATGGAAAGTTGTGTTCCCACTTCATCTCATGACTTCATTCCTAGTCTTTGCATATGATGACTGCTTGTTGATGTACTACTTACGTATTTCATGGATGAAAATTAGTGTCTAAAGATAATTAAGAAAAGTTTTGTTATATGTTTAAATAGATACTATGTAGTCATGTTTGCCTTTGAGGCTGTGAGCACGGCTATTAATAATAAACTAGCCAATGACCAAGCAAATGTATGCAAAAACTCTACAAACAACAGAAGCACAGACTTTGAAAGAGGTTCGGATACTGGCTCTCCGTACTATGATCAAAGATTGCTCCCCACGCCTCCGGTTTATGGAAGCAGAGTTCATAGCAGCTTTCAGGTCATCAATGCTACAGTTGAAATCCAATCCTAGTACGAGAAGGACTCCACAAGGCACATGAGTATATGCTTGTGCTCAAAATTGCAGCAAATTCCCCTTTCTTCGGCAGAAGGTTGGAGAGAAGACTCTGGTTTTAGTCGTGCAAAGGGTAGCTATGGTGTCGGCAAGAGATTGGTTGGCGTCTTATATGTTACTTTCTAGCACTGCAATACTTTAATGCCCTTGTTGATAGCTTAAGGGTTTTCGCTAACGAAGTACTATGTTCACCATAGGTCCTTAGAATTACACTCCCTTTTGGATGTAAATATTGAAATCCAGAATTTGTAATTGTTATTAAGTTTCCTCAATGTCGTTGTTTGGATGTGTGTAGAGAATTGGAATTGGAAACTTGCTCCAAACCAGGCAGCATTGGATGTACAGTCGTAACCCACCAAACAATACCGAGCCCTCCCCTCGTACTGGATGGAATTGCCTTCCCTCTCCCTTCCCGTATCTGTCTCTCTCACGCTCACATCTCTTCCCCCTGTCCATCTTGAATATGTCTCCGTCTCACCTCTCTCCCCGACCTATGACGTGAGGCTCCAGTGGAGGGACGCCCGACAACGTGGAACAAAATGGAGTGGTGCGGCTCCGGCACGGAGGGCGGCGAGGTGAGGGAAGCGCGGAGGACGACAAAGTGAGGGCGGCGTGGAGGGCTATGCCCCAGGCAGACCTAGGCACGTTCGACCTCTGCCTTGGGCAAGCTCGAGCTTCGCCATGGCCGGGGCGCAGAGGACGTCGAGGAGGACTACGAGGCTGAGGTGAAAAGAAAAAGATGATGCCTATTTCAATTTCAGGACGTCTACATCTAAACAGGAATTTGTATTTTCCAACTCATTCAATTCCAACTAACAAGTTTATCTACGTCCAAACAACATATTTGTTATGAAACTGCTAGCGCCCGGACGTCCGATCCGGGCGCTAGCCATCGGATAGTGGGGCCCACGCTAATTATTACCCACCCTCCCGCGCATGTTTCACCCACCCGCGCGGTCTCGCACCGTCTGACCCCCAAGTGGGGACTGCTCGTGCCTCCCGCGCTCTCCCCCGACCCGCTTCCCATGTGCATGCACGCACGGCACCCAGCAGCTGCGGCAGGTGGGTCCCGTTTGCAACACAAATACCAGATGAAACATTTGCAACATCCAGTTTAAGCACTTGAAACATATATCTGAAACTCTTGAAAAGCAACATAGATACATGCCTCTAAAAACTGCTGAAACATTTGGAAAGGATGCTTGCAACATACTCGACCCCGGTTCAAATAGGCAATATATTCCAACTATTAGCAAGCGAAAACGTGGTGAGATGGTTAGCAGGGGTGGAGTTCACGCTGCAGACCAGCGTTCGAATACCCCAGTTCCACCTTTTCTCCTTTTTTTCTGTGGATTTTACAAGTTTGGGCCCCAATTTGCTCCATTGGGCCGGCTGATAGCTGGATTTCGGCCCAAAACGTTGGGAATATGCTCTTTGGATCCCCTTTTTTTAGTAAACTGATCTTTTATCTGAACCCTGCAGGGTCATCGGTTCACGATTTTTCCGGTCGAACCGGTGACCTAGTTTGGTTTTTTTGTTCTATGGTCATAACATCTAAAAATAGCGTTCGAAACATAAAAATTCAACATTTGCAACATCAAAAATCAGCGTTTGCAACATCAAAGAACGTGTAAACAACTAATATCATGTTGTGTGCGACGTTCAATCTAGCATTGAAAAAATACAACGTCCCAAACTAACTATTGCAACATCATAAAAAATATTGTGCAACATCCAAAATCGCATACCGAAACATCATGAAATCTGATGATGCATGAAAAATATCAAAAAATCGCAGATGCAACATCGCTTACAAAGTACCCACAGTGATCATTGCCAGCCGGCTGCCTAATGATCCATTTGGCTTGAGCTACATCAAAATCACCCAAAAAGGTTTACACACTTAGCTTTTCTTACGGTACTTAGCGTAAATAAATCTTTATAGGAAGAATTATATCTTTGTAGGAAGAACTATAAGTCGATCAAGAAAACTCTGATTACCTTAATGATGGCAGCTTAATTTGATTGCTAATTAGTACTAGTTGCGAATTAGATGATGTGAGCTCCTTGCAATGTACGGTGCCACATGATCGGCTACACAGGTAGCTTTTGCCAACGCGGCTTCTCTTTGGGACTTGGGCGCCGGGGCCCTTTGGGGGTGCATGCTTTCATGCATGGAGCATGCGTCTGGTCCGGGTTCTTCTTTGCTTGGGGTCGGAGCTGAAGAACAAATTAAAGATGGATTTGTTCGCTCTGCTAAATTGGCCGAGAAGCCAGAACCCATCTAGCTTGCGGAATTGAATCTCCAGGTAAAATGAAAAGCATGTGTTCCGATCGAGTTTCTTGTATGGCCGGAGAGGATCTAATATATAGGTAGCGGCATACGGTCATATAGACAGCAGAGAGGCGCGGCCTAAGAACGCGAGCTCTTGGGCTAGCGAATTGAAGAGCTCCCAGAAAAGATAACCATGGCGGAGACGGCGATCGCAGCGGTGCTGTCCAAGTTCGGGGAGTTGGCGGCGAGCGAGGCCAAGATACTGCTGGAGGTGGGCGACAGCATGGCGCTGCTGCGCGACCGTCTGGAGTGGCTGCAGGCCTTCATCCGCGACGCAGACCGGAAGCGGCGGACGGGCACCGACCAGCTGACGCGCGTGTGGGTGCGGCAGACGCGCGACGTCGCCTTCCAGGCCGAGGATGCGCTCGACGAATTCTTTTACCAGGTTAGGATGATTGCCTTGTGTAGTATGCTAATTGCCAAGGGGAATGCTAATTGTATATACTCAAGCGTACGTTATAGGAGCATGAAAACGTATGATGTTTTGATATCACGAAACACCATAATTGTCATGATCTGATCTTGGACCTGTTTGTTTCCACTCAAGATTATATAATTTATACTCTCTAGATTATAATAATCCATAAGCTGCTGAAAATATACTTATTCCATCTCCTATAATCTAGATTATATAATATTACTTGTAAACAGCAATGGACGGTGCTTTGTGAAGAAACATAGATTTTGACCATGACACCTATACTAAGAATTAATTTATTCAAACACTATTTTTAGACCATGACTTTACGTGATCTTTACTTGATTTTTGTAAACCATCTCGAGGGTAAATTACTTGGCTAAAAACTCAAATGTAATTTTTTTTGGAACAATGTTTATTTCAAATCTAGAATCGCTATGATGGCAAATCTAAACAAAATGGGTCTACTGTATTATAGCATCTACTCAAAAAGTTTGATTTTTGGAAATCATTGTGGATAAGCAGTGAAAATTAAGAACTATTATTTCAAGTCTACAATAGCTATGATGTTATAGATCGGAGTAAAATGGGTTGCTAATTATTATGTCACATACTAAAAAAAAGAGTAAAATACATGGCCGGTCCTCGAACTTGTCAGGGTGTGTCATCCCGGTCCCTAGACTTATAAAATCAGAAATCCGGGTTCTTGAAACTTGTCAGAGTGTGTCATTCCGGTCCATGCAACAGTTAAAATTGGTTTTGAGGGTGGTTTTGAGCCATGTCATATTTGTTTTAGTTTAAAAAATCCAACAAACACTATATATGGTTTTTAAACCATAAAAAATATCTAAAAGCCTCCAAAAATTTCATAAAAGATAGTAGAGATACATTAGAGCACAGGAAGCCTAAAAATAATAATTGGAGCTCATGAAGTACTTTTGGAAGCTTCTAAAAATTAGATTTAAATCTAGAAGAATGGGAAAATATAAAAACTATATCTAATATTTTTTAGATTTGTTTTTGGACTAAAAACATGGTTCAGAATCACCTCGAAACCACTTTTAATTGTTGTATGGACTAGGAAGACACACTCTGGCAAGTTGGAGGACTCGGATTTGTGGTTTTATAAGTTTAGGGACCGGAATGACACACCCAGACAAGTTTAAGGACCCGGATACCTGGTTTTATAAGTTTAGGGACCGTGATGACACACCCTGACAAGTTCGAGGACCGAACTTGTATTTTACTCTAAAAAAATTAAGATTTTGAAAACCATCTTGAGGGTAAATGGGTCACTTGACAACTCAATTGTAAGATTTTGAGAAAAAAATATTCAAATGTACCATTGCATGGTATCAGATCCATGCAAAATGGCTTGTTGTTGACTTATTGCATCTATTTAAAAAATTTTAAAAAATAAAAGTCACTTTTTTGTATCGAGTATCAACCATACGGGAAAAATTGAATGACGGGATGGTTGACAGGTAGCAGACTGACGGGCGAGGGTGGACCAAAGGAGAGGGTGGACTGACCTTACTGTCTTTGGTCTTGTTTAGTTTCCACCCAAAATTCAAACTTCACTATTTATCAAAGGGAATCTTACATGCATGGAGTAGTAAACGTGTGTTAATAACAAAACCTATTCCATAACCCCCAGGTAACTTCGCGAGACGAATCTAATAAGCCTAATTAGGCCATGATTAGACAACGTCGTGCTACAGTAAACAATCTCTAATGATAGATTAATTAGGCTTAATAGATTCATCTCGCGATTTTTCGTCCATCTGTGTAATTAGTTTTATAATTAAATCATGTTTAGTCCTTCTAATCTTGGATTTAAAATTGCGGATTCAAAAAAGTTTGAAAAGTTTGGTGAACTAAACAAGGCCTTTTTAGGAGTAGGTATGGCACATAGCATCATTTATTTCTCACGGTCTCGATGTGTAGTTTGAAATATGGTTATGTTATAGTAAATATACCATGGATTCGACCAGCAAAATAATTTGATCAGGTAGGATCCAAGGTGATAATAGACCACGGTCCCTAGTTCTTTTATAATATTACTTTTTAATTATTATTAACTCACAAACATATAATTTTAGTAAGGTCCATTTTAAACACTATCCTGGTGATATCGCGTAACTAGAGGCCTTCTCAAAGACCCGCAAGATCTCTTTGACTACCAGAAAATCAGAAGCGACCGACGACACAAAGAGGATGACGTCATCCGCGTAGAAGGAAGCGCGATAGGGTAGCGTGATATCACCCAACGGTGTGAGCAACCTATGAATATTGTGTCTCCTGATCAAATAAGGACAGAGTATGGACATAAACGAGCAACTGATGCCAATACAAATACACCGCTTTTGATCCACTTCCATAGAAAACAAATACTTCGTATAATGATTAGCTTCGAGCCACTGGGTCCATTGAACACCAGTGCTAACACATAGGTTGGGTCCGCCCCTGGATCAGGATGCTTAGTTTATAGACCCCTAATTATGGTAACCAAACTTGTTAGAAATGTGTCGAATATTTATTTGTACTAAATGGGTTATATGGATTTGATGTTGTATTAGTGGTAGAGGGTTGAGATAGTGGTAAACTTGTGCCCGGCCTCTCCATAAATAGAGAGGGCCACTATGCTATAACCAAGGTGTGCGGTGCATAGACACCCTCACTATCACAAGGAAAAAGCCACAGAGTGATAGACTAGCTGGGGCACTGGCCGAGTTGGGCCAGTGCTCGGGGCGGCTGGTGTCGTTGTGGTTGCCGGAGACGTAGGCCTCGGCCGAACTCCGTTATCAAATTTTTCGTGTCTCTGATGCGGTGTGTGGTCTCTAGTGAGCATCGCCTAGGTAGACCTCAAATCAAATCGCTTTCGTTGTGCGACGGTATCACAACAAAACTTTATGCGAAATTTAATTCTCTACAACTTAAAAGTTTGCAAGACAGTAAATGCAATTTCAACTTACATATCATAATCGAAGACAAGTGTTTAATCAGGAACACAAAAGTTTTTTTAGGGCCAGGAACTGCAGAAGTTTCAGTGTGGACATATTTGTTTGTTGAGAAGGTGAAAGCGAAACCACTTCAAGTGGGTGTCTGCAACTCATTTTTCAGATAATGGGCTGTTAGTAACTTGTACAAGATTTTTCTCCTTGAATAACAGGTTGATCTAAAAAGGCAGGGTTATCGGTGTTGGAAAGTGTGGCGCAAATACGTGACTGGTTGCTGCACCCAAATCATCATTCGACATTGGTTGTCTGCCCGAATCAAAAGAATCACTATGAGACTCGGAAAAATCTCAGAGAACCAAAGGGAGTACAGGATCGAGCATACACCATTAGCGCCAGTGACATCTTCCACTACAGCCACTTCAGCATGGTATGCAACCCCTCAATCAACCCTATAATTTTCCATTTTCACTGTTGTATACTTTATCTAAGGAAACACACACGTATTATGAGGTACCACTTTTCTTTTCATTTACATAGCACATACATGTATAGAAGGGTTCCTGAGAGGTAGAATGGATTGTGATTTGGTTTTATGTTTTGGTTTAAGGTCTTCAATTCAGCATTAGCTTCGTTAGAAAAAGACATGCATGAACTACAAAGCATAGGAACTACAAAGCCTAGGATGCTAAGGGAGAAGGAGAAAATACGTACGGTATGAGAGATTGATTTAGGAGAGGTTGATTGAGAATAAATTTAGACTGATCTGGGCATATGGGTGCTAAGGGAGAAGGAGATCTCCATCAGATAAAACCCATCAGCTTGAGTGGCAACAAAATAACGGCCACTAAAACCGTGTGCCCCTCCCCTTGGAGCCAGATAGCCCAACGCACTGAATGTGGCTTACAGTTCCTCCTTGAGAACAGACACAGATCAACAAAGTTACTAGCCTGGTTCCTTATTCAAAATGTGAGTGTCAGCAAATATTATGGGCCGGCCGGCCCTATCCCTGTAGGGTCGTGGGTAGCAGCAGGTCACGCCGGCCTTTCTGGCCAAGTGTCTCCCCTCAGAGATGCATAGATGGATAGTGGATTAGGCAAGTATCTCCTGCATTTGGTATGTTTCCTAAATCCTATGCCATACTTGCTCTCCATAATCAATCTATATATGTGCATGAGTCATTGCTCTCCATGATCAATCTATTATTTTGCCAAGCCATATTTGCTTTCATGGTATCAAGAATCCAGGTTTCCACCTTGATTCTTCTTCCACTAGCCTAGCTCGTGTGCCCCCACTGGCTGCGCCATGCCCAGGAATCTTCTCCCCTCTTCCTCCGCTGCTGCTGCCAAGCGCACGGAGGACGAAGATTCCGAGCACAAGGAGTGTACGACGGCTCGTGAGAACTAGTAACATCTTCCACAAGTCGGATTCGTCCCAAGAGGCCAAACCTACCAGGACTCGACCTAAACCGGTCAGACCGGATAGTCAAACCGGTTACAGTGCCAAATCGGTTATAGGATAGAAACCGGTCTAACCGCTTTCACCGGTCAGACCGGTTTGTCCAGACAGAACGGCCTCGTGCCAATTTTGACCTCTAACAAGTAGTAATAACAATACTAAATTAACAGGCAAAATGATGTTGTGGGTTTCGAACACGACGTGATGACACTTAAGCAAATGCTGCTCCGTGAAGATCACTCGAGGCAAATGTTCGTCTCCGTACTTGGGGAGAGTGGTGTCGGGAAGTGGACCCTTGTAAGTATGATTGTACCAAAGGAGTTTGAAGTTACCGTTTGGTACAATGTGTCGCCGGATTTCACCTTAGATGATCACCTCCATGAAATCTACACAAGATTAAACTACAGAGAGGAGGGAACTGCAAACCTCCATCAGCCAAAGGAAGGCACTGATATCACTGATAAGCTCCGACAAGCCTTAGTGAAAAAGAAGTACCTGGTGGTTATCAGTGGCATATCCTCCAAAACCATACTGAACTGCGTGAGGGCAAGCCTGCCTGATGACAATAATGGAAGCCGAGTGGTGCTAACAGTGGACACTGAGAACGAAGAAGTCGCATATCATGCCAATGCCATGAACCAAGAGGGCATCAATGGGATCCACCTGTTGAGCCGTTTGGATGAAAAAAGAAGTGGACAATTGTTCTGTTCGAGGGCCTTCAGGAAAGAACTATCTGATGAGAAGGAAGACATGACCAAGTATGACAAAATTGTGTATGATATAACTGGGGGTTACCCTCTGGCTATTGTGATTCTGGCCGGACTACTCCGATTCAAGGAGAGACCAGGGCAGTGGGAAGCAGTGCTGCAACAGCTCAGGCCTGGAAGAGGAATGGAAGAAGCACAAGGTGGTGAAGGCAACCAAATAATTGAAGCTGTGCAGTCCAAAGGGAAGTGTATTGAGTTGCAGATGAACCCTGCAACACATGCCAACCTGTCCACAAGAACAACGATTGAGAGGGTCTTCTGGGCAAGCTTTGAAGACCTTCCCAACGACCTCAAGTCATGCTTCCTCTACTTTGTTGCTTACCCAAAGAATACCAACTGGATTGCCGATGATATCGTGCAGATGTGGATGGCTGAGGGATTCATCAAGCCACAGAAGGGCAAGACTATGGAGGAGGTGGGTCATAACTACCTCAAGGAACTGGTATTGAGATGTCTTGTTCAGATTGAAGATATGGATGATGCTGGCAACATTGAGGAGGTCTGTGTTCATAGAACCCTCCATGGGTTCCTGCAGTCAGAGGCTCGAGAGGCTGGCTTCATGGAGGTTCAGGACATGCATAATGTGTTTGTTCCACCGTCAGTGCGCCGCCTCTCTTTCACGGGTTTTGGCGGCAGATATACCCCATTCACCAACAAGTTTAGTAAGCTGCGTTCCTTCATATGGGTCCAGGAGGAAGATCAGAGCAATGATAGACGGGGCGTGAACAAGAAGTGGTGGCATGACCTTAAGTTTCTATGTGGGTCCAAGTTCCTTCGCGTAATGGCCATAACTGGACTAAGGATCAAGGAGTTGCCAAATAAGATTGGTAACCTGATGCACTTGCGGTACTTGAGTGTTAATTGCAAGGACCTGAAGGAGCTCCCGCCTAGCATTAAGAGGCTGCTCAACCTGCAGACGCTGGACATAACAGATACTCAAGTCGAGAAGATTGACCCAGGCTTCTGGAAGATAAGGTCACTCTGGCATGTCATTGCAGACAATCTCACGCTTCCAGAAACCATCGAGGAAGAACTGGGAGAGCTGCAAACGCTAAATGGTGTAAAGCCTGCCGAAGGAGAATGGAAGCAACAGAATTGTCCACTGCACAAGATGACCAAACTCCGGTCACTGGAGCTGCAAGGAATCAAACATGGTAAACACGGGGCAGCACTGGAGAGTGCTCTGGCACAGATGCATCTCCTTGGCCGCTTGATGCTGCAGGGTGATGTTATTCCTTCATGCGTCTTCACCGCACGGAACCTTCGATACCTAGAGACGGTAGAGCTGGATGGCACTGTGGAATGGCCAGAGATCGGGTGGGATGTTAGCAAGGTCCGACCGAACCTTGTTCGGATCAACCTGAGAAATAGCAATGAGGTGCCCGAACACATCCAGCAGGAAATTAAGGACATACTAATAATCGAAGAGTGAGAAACAACATGTGTAAAGGAAGCCTTGTGCAGCATGATTTCGTGTCGTTGTTTTTATATCTCAATATTTCTTCAGTTCGTGAAACAATTATTGTACCATGTTGTTATCTATTTATCCATGTCCTGCTACTGCTGTTGTAATCATGAACCGTTTGTGCCAAATAAAAGAAGAATTGTGTGGTTTGTGTTTTGTTCCAGTATTTTGAATTGCATTGCCGGCTTCATGTTGGTAAACGGGTGGTACAAGTATAATCACAGGAGGGCCGGGGAAGGCCGCTAGAAATTAACTAGATGTCGCAGAAGCTCTAAAATTGCTGGACATACAGAGTTTGTTTGGTGAGCTCAAATTTACTTTGCAGCTTGTACTGTTTCGCTGCGATAGCAAAGCTAACTCCCCGCTGCCCAAGACCATGACGCATTACCCAAAGGAAGGAGACGAATTCATATGGAAAGTGCAACTGAAACAGTTTTGATGTGGTCCAGGATGAAATTGAAACAAGCCCCGATTCCCCCACAAATTAGATAGAACAACGGTTAGAAATCACGGATCGAAGTGGTGGGGAGTTACCATCTCTGACGAGGTTGGAGTTGGACTCCTCGCGATCGCGACCGCCGCCATCGTCGGTGATGGGTTAATTTGGGTGGACGTGGGGGAAAGACCTGACCCGCAGGTAGGGCTGAAGTCCAGGAGATCGCCTTCTGCTTCGTGGTGATGTCGACAAGAGTTGAAGCCACCAGGTCGCCGGCGAGAGCCCGGAGGGACAGACAGAAGCGCCGCCACTGGAATAGCTTGGCGGCGGCCGCCGTCGTCGCGCAGCACCGCAAGTCCGCACCCGTCGTCGTCAAGGAGGATGATTGATGATGATGATGCTTCGTGGGCCGGCCCAGCTGCGGGTGCAATGGACGACACGTCACCATCACTATTTGTTTATCAATTTTTCCTTTTTCTTCTTTTTTTTTGAATGAACTTTTTCTTCTTTTTCCCTGTTGTCTTAGAGAAAATAAAAAATGTCCTTGCCGTCAAATGTTTTACTATTCGTTAGGGGAATCTTTCCCGCCGCGAGAACAAGTTGCAATCCGGCATCGGCTTCAGCTCCGTCATTGACACTGGGATCTCCGTGCTGCACGGCCCCTCGCCATGGCGCCGAGGACGAGCTTCTCCATGGCCGCACGCGCTGCGCTCTACTTGTCCAGCACCACGTATGGTTGCATGGGATCTGCACATCAGCACATATGTATACACAGCATGCATCACACACATCAACTGCTGTGAAAGACGAGCTCGGGTCCTATCGCTTAGCCGTCAGCTTCTCTTCCGCGACGGTCGCCGGCAGCATGATATGGTCCTCCGGACCTCCATCGAGAGGAATGCGGTGCAGTCCGCCGTCCAAGGCTCGCAACCGTCACCGCCGCCCGCCATAACCAGACCATCACAGCGCCGCCAGTCGATGGTCGTCGCAGCCTATTCACACGTCAGTCGCCGCTGACGTCTTTATCCAACGGTATAGTTCATGCTTTACGTTTTCCCACGTCTATAAATCCTTTTATTGTCCATGCTCCTCGTATTGAACCATATAATTAGCGAGAAATTATGGATATGATTTATTTTAAGTCCATATGTTTACCTCCGGTTTATATGTGGTCGTGTATTATTAGTCACAACTAGAGCTGAGACTTGGGTCGTGCTATTTGTGTACTGTTTAAGTACAATATTTTGAGATGAACCCTGAAATGTGACATGATATTATAAATTTTGTGTTGTGCTGACATGGCATAAACGTAGGTGCCTAGGACGATGGGTGAAGAAACACAACATATCATGAGCCGTGCTTAGGCTGGCATGGCACCAAATGGCCCATCATCACGTTTGCATCATATCATTGAATATTATCCGTGCTACCTTTTATATAATGTGTCGTTAATATCACCAAGTAAGAATATTACAAAATCTACATTCCATGCATGGAATCGTGGCAATGGTCGTTAATAAAATAAAAAATATGCCGCCTTCAAAATGATCAGGGTTGATTCTAATATTCACCTATAATGCCCCACGTAATAAAGTTTGTTTTCTCTGTTAATTCTTAATTCTGAAAGAAATTTCTACCATATGGACCAATAGCATTGCACGACTATTTTTTAGCCTACCCTCATGGCCTCATTACACAAAGTACCTAGGTTAGTCGTAAAGGCCACTACTGACTCTCGGTGTGGGAGGAACTTTCCCCTTTCTCCTGCTACAGTCCGGAGCGTGAGGCCTCGTAGATCCCCCTCAAATCCCGTCGGCCCCCTCCCTTCTCCGTTGCCGGCGAGCTTGCCGGAGCCGAGAGGGAGGGGTCCCACCCCCTCCACAGCTGTAGATTTTAGTATTAGCTTAGTTTGTGCTTTTATGGCCGTCGCTCTTCGTAGCGTTTCTAGCTCCCTGTTGCTCGTCGGATTCGTCGTCACCGTCGCCGGTTTTGGCGTCGCTGCTGCCGTCGATTGCTGGGGTTTCGAGGTGAGCGCTAATAAAATAAAGCCTTTTCCCTTCCTTCTCCGGCCGATTGAGGCCTTGCTCGCCATGGAGGACGGTGTGGCTCCCCTTGCCTACGCCATATCGGAGGCTGCTCTGGCGGCCTCGCACTTGTGGGTAGCACCATCGTCACGAAGCCACCGGTGGCCGTTTCCGGCGTCACCAGCTGTCGTCGAGGCCTTCCGTGCTGCTGAGGAGCTCCGCACTATAGCGGCCATGCTTGGTCTCCCTTTTGAGCTCAACACGGTGGCCGGTGTTCTTCGTTGCCACTCCAGTCTGCAACACCATCAGTCAAGCCCTGTGCATTTCTTGGAGGCTTCGAGACCCACTGTTCGTATATACTTCGCTGGTAATCACTCACCTCCAGCGGAGATACTTCAACACGGCGGACAGCTCGTGCCAATTCTTCTTGCTGGGCAAGGTTGCTTTGAGTTTGCTGTGAGACTTACTCATGCTCGGTTAGAATACATCTATGGTTCGAGGATGCAAATTTCGGTTTATCAAATCTGCGAAGGTGATTGTTTGAGTCCAGTGAAGCCTACAACAAATCTACGACTCAACGTTCTACCTCTAGTGCCGCAGAGCACAAGTGAGGCCTTTGGAAGTCTTTGTCGCCATTGTCCGGTGATAGTGTTCACCGTCGTTCCAATGGGACACCATGAAGACCCTCCAACACTTTGGTGGATTGTAAACTCGAATGTCTTTTTTAGATTCAATTTGCTATGTTCTACCGTGTGGATGCAGTCTCCAGATGTAATTCAGGGCTCTTGTCTAGTACCTTGGGGGCTTTCTCCATGTAATTGGGGATTTTATTCCCCAACCTCTGTACTCTGCTCTTAACGTTTTAATATATGAGACTTTCAAAAAAAAAAGACTCTCGGTGTGACAGTGAATACGTTGCAAGATGATGAGTAGCCAGAAAAGATAACCGCATATTCAAGTGTCATGCTAGATTAGCGAGGAGGAAGGTGGGCTGTTGTGCCGTGGGTCATGCATGGGCCCAGAGCAAGCAACACAAGTCTCTTAGCAAGCATGAAAACAAGTAGACGCAAAGACTCCGCACAGACCAAGTCTCAACTCATGAGGTTAATTCCAAATGTGAAACAAAATTCAGAATGTACCACTTGATAAGTTAAAAGAAAAACAAAAAAAACCATACGATAGCTTTTTGAGAACTCATGGCCTCGTGGGCATGAAAATGCAGGAATATACAGTGAATTCACTCAAATTGTTGCGAATGTTTCCCACGTATTTAGATTGTATTACACCAGCTATTTCACTATTTTCTAGTAACTGTTACATGTCTCCTCTGCTGCTTGTAATAAGTACCATGCATGTATGCGGCCATGCGGAGTTGATCATGCTGCCAACCTTTGATTTTTTTTTTTATCAGCTACTCATTTTCTTGGATTAAACAAGTACTGCTCTCGGAATCTGTACTCGTCTCATTTTGTAACAACCTAAAAGTAGCAAGATTTTGTACCCAGTGGAGTCAGCCCTATTGTCAGTGACAATTGTTCGCATGTCCAAACAAACAAACAGAAATCAAAGATTAAGCCAGTGGGATCACACAAACTTGCAAATTACAAAATTGATAAATACGTGCAGAACATAGTACAGTATATTACAGGCATTATATCACAAGCTTTGAAGTGAGCAATAGACTTCCTCAGACCAAACCACAGTGTCATCAGAGGTTAAATAAAGCACACGTTGAGCAGCTTATCAGGCAAGCCGCAACACAAATAGTTGTAGGTGCATTGTTCCTCATTTTTCTGGAGAAGACTCACTTCACTGAGAACAAAGTTCCTCCGATATACTCTTACAACGTCTAGCTTAGAACGTATCAGTTTACAACTGTTGCTGCTACCAACAAAAGAACAGGCATAAAAGATGCTATTCCTTGTTGAACCCAAAATTATGAAATATGCCCTGAAGGTAAAGAGTTAGCTTGAAACACATTTGTAAACTGACAGGGTGAACTGGACAAATGCAATTTGATTCCACAAGAATAAGTATGCTCTACTAACCTCGGCATCATTGATTCCATAAGCCACACAATAGTGTTTCTGAAAGAATAAATTGCAAGTTAGAGCACAGATGCATTTACTTTAACTTGAAGACTAAACACGCCTTCAGAAATAATTCTCACCTGCATCATATGCCACTCTTCAAACTCATCGAACAATTCCAACCGTTCAATCCTGCATCCGGAGAAGGCAGTCTTGTGAGTGGTGACATCAATGAAAGATGCAACATAACACAGGCTGGAAACTGCTTCCTCCAGGAAGCTCAAATTCAAAAATCTAGAATTCCATTAAATAGGTAACAGGCTTTCACCAGTTCACATAATTGTACCAATCAGGATGACCCAACCAAAATATTTTAAAGAAACAAATAACGCAAATCCTACTTTAGATTCAGAGAAGTCAGAACACTATTATTGTGTTTCAATACATTTTTCAGAAATTACCAGAAATATTACCTGCGTCTTTCTTGACTGTCAATGAAGTCATTATAGATTCTCAGCATATCCCATGCTACAGATCTCTGAAAAAATGATCATAAGAACCCCAGCAACTGATTTTTTTGGCATGTTAATATTATATTCATGTTAGATACAAAAAAAATGTAGTTCCTGTAATTGGAATGCATTTTCCTAAACCACACATAACAACCATATTCTGATTTTTATGAGTTTATCTGGTGAATATCCAACAAGAGGTTCCATTGAATGAATAACAGATCTAGATCCTAAGAACAATAAAGTTTTCAAATAAGAATGAGTGATCAAATGGAATACCTGCCATCCATTGTTAAGGAAAAGTTTCTCTTTGTGAGTCAAGGTCGGTGTAGCATTTATACCAAGGAGGGGGCATCCTCTACTCTGCGTCAGCAATACAAAAGATAGCATCAGGTGATATACTAACGCTATGAATAAGAAGGTAGCCCGTATCTATACTGAACAGTGCAGATAAGAACAGAAGCCAATCAAATAAGCACCAACAGTGTAAAATATCATGCTGTGATTATCATGCAAATTTAACCCAAGTCTTCGACCGAACCTCAAGCCAAATGGTGCATGTGCCACAGCAAATTAAAGTTCACAAAGATTCATGGAAATACAGTGTAAACAGGTACCTCAAGATTTCTAATCATTTGCTCCCCAAATGCATCATCAGGATGAATCTGCATCAAAACATAATTATCAATTCCAAAGACTACATATAAGAGGCAAAATAGAGCACAATGGAATGATTTGACCTGCTCATATAAGAAAAAGACGGCAGTGGAGAACTTTTCAGAAGCCCAACTAACAATGGCACCCGTGGCAGTTGGGTCCAGGTAAATAAGTACACACTCTGCAATTATAAAGGTCGGCAAGCTGATGACAACAGAAAGTTATATCAAACATTTGAAACTGTGGTTTACATTGAACTATAAGAGATAAAAACTGCATAATGCCAGTATCCTACTTTGGTGCCCCCTATATCGTGCAGCATAATTTCTTGTCCAACGTTTTTTCATATCAGATGAGATGAGTAAAACATATACATAGTGCAGAAAAGAAGCTCACCTAGGATCCATTTCAGCCATGCGAATAACTGAATCCAGTTTTGGTATGTCCCGAATATCGGCTGAAAATAACTTGTAGTGCGTACTTATCACTTCACCTTTTTCTGAAACAGATCGATTAGTTATTGCATAGGCTACAGTCACATCAAGGGGATAAAAAAGAAATGTTGAATTTTGTAACATGAAATCATCACTCCAACTTGCAATTCTAGCTGAAATCTGAAGGTACTATTTGGCAAAAGCCCACTATCCCTTCAGTTTAAGTTCAAAAGTTCTAGGGAAGATACAGAGAGCTTCCTTCCAGACAGGATAGAACAGCTACCTCTGAAAATCCAAACAAAATCGGAACTTTTCTACTATGTAACTAGTACTTCATGCTTCTCCAAGGACCCTTACTTGCTACTATAAATCAGTGGATACACATCAGCCAATGTTCATTACAATAGCTCCATGTAATTGGACAGAAATATTGAGAATAAGAATAAGCTATAGAAAACTAGATAAGAAGCAACTTGACTTTTTCTGTAACGATTATAAGATTTGGTTACTACTACTCATCACTTTGCTTGTGTCTAAACACAAATCCGTCTGCTAGAGACAACAAAAATAGGATAAGAGTCAGACAACCAGTAAAAGAATTGACAAATAGATAGTTCTGAAAGGATATAGTAGAGTGAATGAAATAGTTTAGAAGTTTGGGTCAAAGTGAAAGGACTCGGCATTCAAAAACGGGTGGTACCCAGATAATGAATGGGAGAAGTACCTATTGAAATTGAAGCTTCTGAGCCTAACTTTTCCTTCATTTCACTATAGTGGTTGATGATGGCGGCTTTTTTGCTGGTTACCTGCCAAACACGAGAAGTTGACAGATATTACTAGCGTGCACAAAGATAAGAAGATGCATATGGGAAAGATTCTAAATAACTACTAGCATACTAAATTAAAAAGGATTTACATTGCATCAACCAGTAAACTGCACTTCAGTATGGAAATGAGAAATTCCAATACCTCTTTGAAATCCAGCTCTACATAAAGGTGAGGAGCAATTCCTTCATCCTATTAAAAAGAATACAACACACGAAAAAAATGATCAATCAGTCACATCAACACCAATTAAAATCTATGATCTGTAGTGATAATGGAATATACTAACTTGCAGCTGGAAGAAAGTTGTGTCAAAGCCAGCGCCAAGCGACAGTATTTGTTTCGGCTTATCATTATTACTATCCTTCCCTGCATTGAGGAACTGATGCAGAAGCTTCCTGAGAACGGACCAACGAGCATAGTACCCTTCACAGTAATTTAGAAAGCAAAAGGTTCAGAATTCCAAAATACTTAATATCTAGATCATCACCACTCACCAGAATAAAGACAGTATATAGAGGCAGTACCTACCACGATTGATTATTGGAGCCCTCCTTGTTGCTCGCCTAACAAAAAAGCGGACATAATCATCCTTCATGTATCCTTTGTTAACACAGGACCTGCAAAGTAAGTCAATATGTCATGGTAGTAACCAATCATGAGTCATGACAAATACCTAATTTGCAATCAGAATGCTATGTAAGCCTGGAACCATTCCCAAATTTGCATAGTTTACAATGGAGTTGCTGGGTTCTCTAAGATTCATTTAATACCATGATCTAAATAGCAGCGACTATAGCCACGCATGAGCCTGCTGGACTGAAGTGTTCAGGGTTGACATTTTAGACACTTTGCGTATCAAGTAACAAGGCCAGCACCAGCCAACGTAGTACTTAAAGGCTAAAGGCAGTTTTATCTTAGTATCCTCTAGCCACTATGCAAAAACATAAATTCATTCAGAAACTTTGTATAAGCAGTCAACCAGGCAGACAAAAAGAGATTGACGCATAACTCTTTCTTAACTTTGCAGCATTCATTTCCTACGGAGAAAACGTAAAATGGAATGTTCTATGACACTGTGTGATCCATTGCAGAGAAGAGACATAGAGAACTTCATATGAAAATTGTATTAATAAGCAAGCATACTTCGTCTTCTTCAGAAAGGAATTTGTGCATCATGCTACATGCTTATTAACCTGGCCCTAGTCGTGATTTTAGTTTTTATACCACGATTCGTTGCAAAAGAAAGCATAAGTATAAACGAACGAATCAGCCCAACAAACCAGCCAGCCATGCCTCTCTATGCAGCAGCCAGTGGCAACGGAGAAAACCAAACAAAAACAAAACAGCCACACTCAACTGAAACCGTCACATGCTGAGACGTGGGAAAGAAATTGTGATTTACTCACTATCCACAAGCCACTATGCAGAATGTACAATTGTACATTGATTCAGAAACTTCATATGAGCAGTCAGCTAGCCACACATCAAGAGAGGGTTTCTGAGTGGCGACAAATAGGTAGATGTGGCATAACTCTTTCTTACATTTTTTTAAAGTTCATTTCAAAACAGCAAAAAAAATGGGCTGTTTCTATTAAAGATGTGGCATAACTCTTTCTTACATTTTTTTTAATGTTCACTTCAAAACAGCAAAAAATGGACTGTTTCTATGAAACTGCATGATCCCTAGCAGGAAAGAGACAGAAAGGTTTGTCTGAAAATTGGGTTGATAAGCAAGCCTGCTTCAGTGCTTCTTCTTCTTGTAAGAAGAATTGCTCATCATGCTCCGTGCTTATTAGCCATTCAGCCTGGCTTTTGTACTGCTTCGGTGCTTTTATTATCTCGATTCGTTGCAACAGAATGCCTAATAATTATTAACACAGGAATCGGCCCAACAAGGCGCAGTTGGCCCCTTCTACGCACCAGCCTAGTTGCAACGGAGAAAGCAATACGAAACAAAACAGGCGCACACCGCACAACAGAAACCGTCGATTGGGCAAACGGGGGCAGAGATGCGGCTGTCGGGGAGAAGGAAGCGGGGGCTTACAGCTTGCTGGCCGCGGCGTCGTCGTTGGTGGCCTGCACAGCCGCCGGGCTGCTCCGCGCGGCGGCGCTGCCTCCCCCACCGCCTCCTCCTCCTGCTGCTGCTGACGCCTCCTCCATCCGGCCGGGGCACGGCGCGGGTCGATCGATCAGGGCGCGCCGCCGGCCGCAAGCACGCACGGCGGCACGGGGCACGGGACCTAGCCTGGTGTACGGCCGTATGCGACACCAGCACACGATTCGGCTCCACGCCTCCACCCCACCGAGTAGAGAGAGAGAGACAGAGGAACACGGCCCTTACCCTTGGGCCCAACCCAACAACCTGCCTGCCTGCCGCACTACTGGACCAGAAACAGGCTGTGCGGCCCAAGAACACGACGGGATGCGGGACCTGAAGATGGGCCTGAAAACCTGTGAACTCTGCGGGATTTCCATTAGTAGTTAATTGCTTCGAGTGGTTAATCCGGTTGTTCCGAGAATTATACGAGCATTTTTACGACAATTAGGTCAAATGTGGACATTTATAGTGGATACTATGATTCAAACGGAACCTCTAAGGTTACTCTGAGTCTTGTATATAAAAAGAACGTTGATTTTTAGGTACATTGAATTGTTGGATTTAGGTCTACAAAATAATCCATTGTGTTTTGAAATTTAATTATGAACCACTTCCTATGAGTACACGCACACAAACCCTACCCCTATACCTCTATAATTATGAACCACTTCCTATGAGTTTTTCTTTTTTTTTGCGAAAGACCAGTTCAGACGTAGATGTTCACACACGCATGCACGCTCACCTCTATTAATATACGCACGCAAACCCTACCCCTATACCTCTATAAGCACCTCCGAGAGACTGGGCAGTTGTTCCGATCTTGAGATTTGCCGAGAGTTTTATTAGACGAGGAAAAACACTCACTCCAATCAATAAAAGTGACATTGTTGACATTTATGGCTCACCCAAAATGCGGTTTTGTTCACAACTTCTCTATCCGATAAACATATAAAACCTACCAAAATTGGTGATACTATGGTACCACTCTTCGAAACCAGTTCATACATGTAGGTTTTCTTTATCGCAAACTTAATAACTCATAACAACACCAATGTGTATGGTGTAAATATATATACGAAAAAAAAACTGCTGCTCCACACATCCCAAGACGCTATTATAAGAGAAGGATATCATATATATCAAGAATTATTTCCTGGGCAACCTTTTCTTTAGACTGATATATAACATGGTTTCGTATCAGAGTACATTATGGGTTTATGGCAAGAAGGCCAGACTTGTTACAAATAACATATAGCTAGTTTCCCTTTTTTAAGTACATAGCATTTTAGTAGCCAGGAGCTGTGGATCCAAATTCTAACTCATAGCAAGTGATCGAGTTCTGGCTGGAAACACGCCTAGTCTGCGTGGATTGGTCTCTTCTTGCCTTGGCCCTATTGAGCTTAATCTCAACTGCAGTTCGGAACTCATCCCATTTACTATCAGTGAACTGAAAGTATGCCTTTCTTGCCGTTGCGCTGAACAAGAGAATAACAGAAACAATGAATAGTCCATATGCAAACCCCAGCACAGCACATAAATATGTCCCCCTGTCAAACTTGTGCTGATGCCTGCTGTTGTGTTGATTGCCTGTCAAACATTCTGCAGATAATGGAGACACACAAAGATTTGCATTACCCACATATGTATTGTCTGAGAAAGTATCCAATTGATTGCTTGTGGGTATCCTTCCTGACAGGTCATTGTATGATAAATTCAGCGCCGACAGAAAAGTCAGGTTTCTCATGCTTGAGGGAACTGGACCTGACAAATCATTCCACGAGAGATCAAGTGACTCTAAATACACTAGGTTCCCAATTTCCTTGGGGATAATCCCATCTATCTGGTTTCCTGAGAGGTTCAAGGCTCTCAGTGAAGATAGAGCTCCTATTTCTTTTGGTATTTCTCCTGTAAGTTGATTTCTTGACAGATCAATAATGTTTATCAGGAATTGATAGAGCAACGAACCTCCAGAAACTGAGCTATCCATGCCTATATATACAGCCAAATGTGGAGATTTACCATCATAAACTGTAGCGAATTTGAATAGTGGGAATTCATCAGTGTGATCCAGAAAAGCATGCTGGTACTGCATAGCTGTTAAATTTCCTAGAGAAATTGGTACATGACCAGATAAGTTGTTGCCAGCAAGATCCAAGAACTGTAGAGCCTGAAGTTGGGACAGCAGCTCAGGTATTTCTCCAGAAAATTGATTTGACCGTAACGATAGGAAAAGTAGAGAGTGCAGGCTACTACCCATCCAAGTGGGTATGCCTCCAGACAGCTTATTATGCGCAAGATCAAGAAAGATCAATCCGTTGCATGACTGCAATGAGGTGGGCAAATTACCAGATAAGCTGTTCAGTTTGAGAGATAATATTCTAAGGGAGGTTATAGAACCCATGGTGAAAGGTATTTCTCCATGTAGCTTGTTGTTTGATAAGTCTATGGTTTGCAGTCTTGAGACCTCCTGCCAACAATCTGGTAGAACACCTGAAAAGGAGTTTTTTGAGAGAACAAGGACTTCCATGGAAGCCAACCTGCAAAGATATGTTGGGATTCTTCCACTAAGAAAATTATTTGAGAGAAACATGTAATAAATTTCTTTGGGTATGAAGTCTTGTGGCAATGGACCAGACATGCGGTTACTTGACAGATCCAGCACTTGAACGCTAGGTGGCAAATCTGGAATCCCTCCCACAAGTTGGTTTGATCTCATATTGAATACTCTCAACATTCTCATTTGTTCCAAACTTGCTGGCAACCGACCGCTGATGCTGTTGTTTGAGATATCCAAGCTAGTGATGGATGAAGAAAAATTCCAGAGCCAGTCAGGTAATGTGCCCGTGATCTCTGTGCTGCCAAGATCAACCATCTCAATTTTAGTTTGTGATTGCAGCCAGGTAGGGAATTGGGGCCCTACACGACATGCATGCATCCCTAGCACTTTGAGTTCAAAAGGTGGAATCCATTTTGGTTCAATTACTATCTTCAGATTGTTGGATGCTAAACTTAGAATTTCCAAACGGGAGAGATTACCAAAGTGGATTTCTGATAGCACACCTTCAAATGCATTAGATGAAAGATCCAAGTAAGTTAAGTTTGGTAGCTTGCCGATATTTTTGGGTACTTGTCCAGAGAATAAGTTGTTACTGATATCAAGAGCGGTTACACTTGTCAAGTCCTCAAGCCAACCAGATAGGCTTCCAGTTAGGTTATTAAAGCTGACATCAATAGCATGCAGTTGCTTCATGCAGTGGAACATGTTCTTTGCTATAGCAGTATCTCCTAACAAATGGTTCATGGACAGATCGATGTGGTTTAAGCTGCACAACCTACACATAGCTCATGGTATTTCTCCTGTCAAGTGGTTATTCTTCAATTGAAGAAATTTGAGGGAAGTCAAGTTTCCTATCTTGTCAGGAATTGAGCCTGAAATCTGACAGCTGGACAAGTCTAAATATGAAAGAGAATGCAGCCTCCAGATCCAATTTGGCAGACAAGAATTCAGCTCATTTTTTGTAAGATCAAGTACCGTGAGGGCTGTGAAGTTAACATGAGAAATAGAATTCAAGTTGGTGGCAGGAAGAAATGCATCATTCAGATGAAGCACTTGAAGCAAAGGAAGCTTACTAAGGGCTTGTAGCCAAT
Source organism: Alloteropsis semialata (assembly GCA_004135705.1). Taxonomy (NCBI): domain Eukaryota; kingdom Viridiplantae; phylum Streptophyta; class Magnoliopsida; order Poales; family Poaceae; genus Alloteropsis; species Alloteropsis semialata. The sequence goes on from CM014273.1 coordinate 64,894,865, forward strand.
CTGACGATGCAGCAAGATACACCCAACTAAGATCTAGATATTTAAGGGACGTGAGATGAGAAACCCAAAGGAAACTGTCCATTCGGAACATAGAAAAATTGAATGAGTTCAGATCAAGATGCCTGAGGGTGGACAAATTACCAAGCTGAGGAGGAACCATTCCACCGAACTTGGCATGTGAAAGATCAAGATACCTCAATTTCTTGAAGCCTCCTACAAATTCTGGAATGGCCACCCCACCAAAGTCATTGTGGCTCAAGTTAAGGTATGCAAGCCTCTTCAGAGCAGCCAAAGATGAGTTGATCTCCCCTTTGAGACCGTAGTGGCTGACATCCAGCTTGATGACATGGAGGGTCTTGTTGCTGCAGGACACCCCACTCCATTTGCAGCAATCCTGGCCCTGCCAGGAACACAGCTCGCCTCCTGAATCCGTCACACCTGCCTTGAAGGCAAGCAAGGCATCTCTCTCCTCGGATATGCACGAACTTGCCTTCCCAGCTGTGTTGGCAATCGTAAAGTAGCAAAGGACTAGAGCTGTGAGCAATCCATGCATCCTTCCTCTCATGGCAAATTGGAAACCAACTAACAAAAATCTTTCTAGTCTGTAGGCAAAAAAAATGTAAGTATTAGTGGAACCTTAGCATTATTCTATGCAATCCATGTAACAATAATCTTCAGTTGGAGCTCTGCACAACTCAACCATACATTTGCTATATCTGAAATGAAGAAACTCACCAGAGAAATGGTAGGATTTAGCCTTTTTGTTTATTCCCTCCTCTCTTGCATCTTCTTTACTTGGTGTCTTGATGATGGGCAAACTGATTTTATGGGTATGTGCCCCTTCCTTTCTAGCTAGCTCATGTCCTCTCCTCTTTACATGCCTCAAACTGCAGAACCATATTTATAGAGTGAGATGCTCTAGGCCTCTAGCTAGTGCATGCACAGATGAAATTTGATTGCCTGTCAGTGCGTACCCAGATGGTCACTCGATTCTACCTGCCATCATTAAGTCCATTATTCATGTGCGCAAAGCAGATTGTGAGGAAGAGGAAACTCACTCCTGACAACCCGTGCAGTGCACTACCTACTGTAGGTCAACACATGCATAGATTACTGTTTCTGAAAGTGGTGTAAAGAAGGGTTCCCTGGACAGCAAGACACCTTTGGTGCACATGCGCTTTAGTTCATGTCTCACTTTTAGTACTACAGCATGTTCTTATTAAGTCAGGCGCACAATCATCGTGTTCTTTGTTTTATTTTGAAGGGGCTGTGAGAGGATATTGTAACTCATTCTTTGGTCCTGTTTGGATCTCTAAAACTAATTATTAGCTTCTAGTAAGAATTAGTTGAGGCCCTTTTTAGATACCCAGCTAACAGGTTGGCTAGTAAATCGTCAGTCTTTTTTTTTTCTTTTCTTTTTTCTTTTTTTCTTTTTCTTTTTCTTTGCGGGCGTATCTTATCAGCTGTTAGGAACCAGCAAATGCACTTCAATTGAGGCATAGCTCTTTCTTACCCTTACATTCATTTCTAAAGAGAAAAAAGGTAAAAGTGGAATGTTTCTCTAATACTGCGTGGTCCCTTGCGGCAAAGAGACATAGCTAGAACTTCGATTCAAGATTGGACTAGCAACTAACAATTCAAGATTGGACTAGCAACTAACAAACAAGCATACTTCGTCTTCTTAAGAAGAGAATTGCACATCATTCTACCTTAACCTGACCCTAGTGCTTTTTAGTTCTTATTATGTCAATTTTTCACTGCAAGTCAGCCCAAAAAACCACCCACGCCTCTCCTACGCAACAGCCACAGTTGCAACGGAGAAAACAAAACAAAACCAAACAGCCGCCCTCAAAAGGAAAACCGAAACAGTCGCACAACAGAAACCATCACGTGTGGAGACGGGGGAGAGATGTGGGCGTGAGGAGAAGGAAGGGGGATTACAGCTTGCTGGCTGCCGCTTCGTCGTTGGTGGCCTGCACGGCCGCCGGGCAGCTCCGCGGCCCGCGCGGCAGCGGCGGCGCCTCCGGCCTCCCCCGCCTCCTCCTGCCGCTTCCGCTGACGCCTCCATCCGGCGGCTTGTTACCATTGCTGATCATGAAGAAGTTAATACTGAAGATAACGATGTGGGCTTCGCAAACGGTCTAGATGGGCTAAAGTCAGCTCCAGGCCCAGGAAGCCTAATGTAAGCGCGAGTTGGTGGGCTTCGGCAACATGATGGAGAACGAGAGAATGAGCGAGGCATCAAACAATTGCATGAGGCGAGGCCCAACGCTCCTACGTGGCTGGTGGCTTTAACTCTATCCACCTGACAGACATATCAACATCAACATACATAGGTGCTTGAAATTTGTCGATGCACCCTGCGGAGGGTATAGTGGCTCCGGTTAAAAAGCAAGCCCCTTGTCTTTTGCCAGAGAGAAAAATGATAGGTAAAAGCAACTTTGGAGGGGAGACAGGAGGCAAGTAGGGCCAGCATACGGTGGCTTGCATTAGGTATATGGTGGTCTCAAAATTTTAATGGCCACATGGAACACAACTTTTTCACAAAACTACTACTAGTGGGTGCTTGCCTTGGGCTTGCCCTGATCAATCTCTGTCAATCTAATCCTGCCCCCACTATCCTCTGAGTTCCCCTTACTTCTTCCTTCTGCAATCAGCGCTGCTTCACGATTCAGACACAGAAATCTGGATTCCTCGTTTCCACATAGCCACTTTACATCATTCCCTAAATAGGTCGGAGGCATCCCTAAACCAAACTCATCTTGGATGGGATCCAGAAGCAGTTCGCGGAGCAGAACATCCGGATCGACAAAGCGTTGCTTCGAGAGCAACATTAAGTGGGTGTGGGAGCAGCGGTCCTCCGATCTCGAGAAATGCACGGATGTGCGTGTCGTGCCGTTGGAGGCGGCGACGTTCACCACCTGGAGGCCACAACTTGAGGCCTTGGTGGAGGATATCAATGTGGAGGTCGGGAAACTCACCAAACACTGGATCGATCGATGCTCGAGCACGGGGCGCACAATGCCGGCCTCTTCGAGTATCAGCTTGTGGTGGACGACGTGGGTTCGCCTTTGACTGACGTGGGTGGCCTTTCGGGCCGAGACTGCACTATTTTCGTAATTTTGTCATTACCAGCATTATTACTGTAGTTGCCAAAAAATTGTATGAATGAACAATTTTATAAAAATCATTAATATGCCCTCGATATGCTTAAGAAAAAGTAACGTACAAGTTGGTTAGCTGGACCGGAGGATTGGATAATGTTCAGAACGAACACCCATCTAGTTAACCATGAACTGTCATGCCAAATCGTCACATTTTCTTAGCTTGATCAAGATGGTCGTGATGCTGACTGGCGACCACGGCGAGAGAGTGGGTCCCGCTGACCAGCTGGAGCAGAGTTGGCCGAGTTAATTCCTTTTATTTTTAAGAATGATCATGAGTAATCATTGATCAAGTCATTAATTTGGTTGTGGAAGTTTATATTTAATTTTCTATCACTTCTCATAGTAGTATTTATGTTTGTTATCTCTAACTTCATAACTAAGGTGACAATAAGTGATTCTATTTTAATATGGTCGCTTCAATTAACTTTTGGCATATTTGTCATATGAATCAAAAGTTAAAGTGCTTGTAGAGCCAAACGATTTGTTTTTGGTACCCGTGTTATTATTAGTTAGCATAGTTAATCTCTTTTTTCAATCCTGTCTGTTGAATTTTAATTGGATGGTTCCAAATTCGCTGTTACAAACGAATAAGGTGTTTTGATATCCAGCTTCTAGTAAAAACAACAGAGTCGTCGACATTGGGATGGTGGACCACACGGGCAACAAAGCCGGGCATGCCAAAACGGACAGCTAGAACCTTAATGCTACTTATAGCCTGGGAGCTCTGGAAAGAGAGGAACGGTAGAATTTTCCAGCGTAAGGAACGCCCGGTGACCGATCTCTTCCAAAAGATCAAAGAAGAAGCCAGAGCGTGGTGGATGGCTAGGGCAAGATGCCTATCGGAATTTTCGGGTTTTGGGTGACCCCTTTTTCGGCTTTTTTCGTCTTCTCTCTTTTTTCCCTTTTCTCCTGTAATAAACCCGCTGGGGTTTTTTACTTGTAAATCTCTTCTTTATTAATAGAAACGAGCACAATCTGTGCTCCGTTCGTTCAAAAAAAAAACAACAGAGTCAAATATTGATCTTCTCTCTCTCGCTACCTCTCTGTTTTTTTTTATAGAGGAACTCCGGATCCATTCTGGATGCATGTTAATGGCCATCATGTGAAGGCCAGATAATCATGGAATCTTTATCTTTATAGTATTAAACATGTGTTAATATAACCCACAATTGATTCGGTGGATCGTGTAGTTTATTTTGGGTCAAAATAGCTTGATGGTGCACCCTGGCAACCATCTTATTGGCCTGATGCGAGCCGTCGACCGTCGTCGCCAGGAAAGCAGGAGGTAGAGCAGTCTGCGACTCTGCCTGCAGCCTGGAGCTCTCCGTCTCAAGTCTTAACACAGCAGGTTTGTGCTCGATGCTCGATCCATTTCGCCAATCCTTTCTGTACTTACTGCTCCTGCGAACTTGTACTGATCGATGCTTAAGTTTCAGACGGGTTTGTGTTCGGTTTCCAGAAAAATCATTCATCCATGCGTCTGTGTTAGCTCCTTGACTAATCTTACCTGCAGCGACAGCTGACCTTGTTCTGCATATAAACGATCTCAATTGGTACAACTGCTATAGTGAATGCTAATTTCCTGACTATGTTTCATTCACTTGACTCTACAAATTTCGTGGCACAGCCCCATTCACTGTTTCTTCATCGATTAACATTCATCAACCACATAATTATTCTGATTACTGATTATCGATTCAAACTTGAAAGGTACAGTTATAAGTGATTACAAATGGCCCATGAAGCTAGTGTGGTCGATTGTTTGGAGCGTATGCTACTTGATGTAAATGCGAAGCCAATAGCCGTGCCACTCTCACTTCTAGAAACCATCACGAACAATTTCTCTGATGACCACATAATTGGGAGTGGCGGATTTGCAAAAGTCTACAAGGTACACCAATCAATACCTCTCCTCAGTGAATTCCGTCCTTTTTTCCATCAGCTTTACATTTTGGGATCAATTAGTTGGTGTGTATAATAGCTCAATATATTTTGTCTTGATCGCCATTGTATCATCTAAACTCTCATATTCCTGTTGACAAGGCAAGTGTTGTGATGCAGGCAGAACTTCAAAATGGGGCTTTAATCGCTGTGAAGAAGCTTTCCAACACACTTGCAATGGACGATGAGAAATTTATCAGAGAGGTTGGTTGTCATATAAAGGTCAGGCACAAAAATATAGTACGGTTTCTAGGATATTATGGTCACACAGAACTGAAAGTGGAGAACTACAAAGGGAAGGCGGTCAAGGCAGAAGTAGGACAATGGCTGCTCTGCTTTGAATTTCTTCCCAAAGGGAGTCTTGATCGGTATATAAGTGGTATATTTCTTTCCATTGTGCTTATATGGGAAAATCCAAAACTGCGTGCCTTTCAAGTTGATAATTTTCGGTTCTTATCCACAATTACATAATGTATTAACCATGCTTTACACTGATACCTCTGTTTCACAATGTTTATCCGGTCTGCACACCTATGTGGCTCAGTAGTAAATTTTGGTAAAATTGTATTGTTCTTGTTATCTTTGGAAAGATATTGATATATCCAACAAGCACAAGTTTGGCATAATTTTGTTTAATTTTCATCAAATGCTACATCACCTGTGTATGCAGACCAGATAATTATTGCACAACAGAGGGATTAACAATTCTTCCTTTCAAACTTTCTCCTTCATTAATGGATAAACTATCAAAATAATAAATATGTTCCTCATTCTGCAGATGCATCCCAAAGATTTGAATGGAGTCGTTGGTATAATATAATCAAGGGAATTTGCGAGGGTCTACATTGTCTTCATCAAAAGAAGATTGTACATTTGGATCTCAAACCTGGAAATATACTATTGAATTCTAACATGGTGCCAAAAATTGCTGATTTTGGTATCTCAAGTTGCTTCGATGAAAAACAGAGCCGGGTTATAACAAAAAGTTTGATTGGAACACTGTAAGCTAGCTAAACATCTTGAAATTACAACTCTTTTGTTTAGTATATATTTGCATTTGCTTTGTCTTATGTTTCTCAGAGCCGCCGCCTCTTATCACAAAGTTTTCCCATGCAGGGGATACATGGCCCCAGAGTTCCTTGATGGGGAAATCACATTCAAATCAGACATATACAGTCTTGGTGCTATAATCATGGAGATATTGACAGGACAAAAGGCGCCTCGTGTCGTTGAAAAGGTAAAAGCATGACCAACTGTGGCTTGTGCGCTATATGTTATTGCCATATTATCTACAGCTAGCCAATCTAATAGTTCACTCATACAATAATTGGCCATATATATATCATTGTAAAAAGGGGCTTTATACATAATACATACTCTATACTAAAACATTATTGACTGGCCTACCTCCAATCCTCTCCTCTCTCACTGTCCTTCTCAGAGTCTCTGTTGTAGCTAGGGGTGGTAATTCATCATGGCCCTTATGCTTTCTTCACAATCTAGCTTGACCCTAATTAATTTTAGTTCAAAAATATATAGTATTTTAGCTCGGCCCTTATCCAGCCTTATCCTTAAAACTAGTAGGCTAATTTTTTAGGCCCTTTACCACCCCTAGTTGAAGCTGACTAAAATCTACACCCTGCTTCTCTTCTCTCTCCTTTGCTCCTACCTTCAACTAGAACAAATCTGGTGTGGCAACTTTTATAGCTCGCTTACATCGTCTTATTAGACTTGCTCACTCTAAGAACTAAGAACAGTTGACACGACCTAGAAAATATGGTTGTGTACTGTGCAACATTATGTTTTAGTGAGACCTAGAAAAACTACTGCATCCAATCTTCTTTACTTAGTTTCTTATTTAACGGGTATCAAGAAATTCCAATATACAATTGCCGAGGAAGCTGCTGCCTATAACGAGTTCTTACATAATTTAGAGATAATTTATTAGTACAAACCATCTATTAGTACTGGTTGTAATAAATGGAGTACAAGAAACATTTAGCCTTGCTTTTTGTGCTACATGATGCATTGTGCAGCTGAAGAGACAATACTCTTCTCATTCTTCATGTCATCAGAATTCCTTTGTGGCAACTGGCAAATACTATTGGCAGTAAGAGCCCTAATCTTTTAGATGGATATTAAGAAAATTTGAATTTGTCCATATACCTGTACTAAACTTGTTCTATATACTAAATTAGTTTTATATCATCAATTATCATGATGTTACCAATGACAGGGAGCAAATTTGTGGACTGGGCCAACAAATTTAAAAGTCTGGTCAATTTAAGGCCAAAAATTTGTGCCTAAGCCAGCCCATGGACAAAAATCAGACCGACCTTCTAGATCGGGCTTGGGCTGCCCATTCATTTCTATTGCAAAAATGATTAAAACAATTGTTTCGGCCTAGGACAATTTTTTCGGGCTTGGCTACCTTTGTCTAGGCTTAGCCCAATGGGCATAGGCCGAACCAAGGACAAGAGGCCAGATTTGTTATGGTCAACATATTGATATGTCTTGCTTTAAATTCCATAACAAAAATAAGGGGACACCTTAAACTGCTAAGCAACAAACTGAAACCTGAATAGTCTAAGCCAACTACAACATACTCACGATAGTCACAAAAATTCACAATTGGAACAAGGTTCTTGTCAAACACTCCAACCGTGCGTTTGAGAGAAAAATAACTTTGGATATATTTAGCTTATAAACTTAGAAATTGTATGCGTAGATTTTCTTGACAAATTATAATTTATTCATGTTTGATATATTTTTTCTCAACCTATGCTTCTTTACAATTTTTCTCTGGTAACATATAACGAATTAATGCTTGAAAAAAGCCACCTAAAAGAACAAAATGAGTGTTCACATGAATAAATAGATCAAAAATATAAAATAAAAGGTATTCACTAATGTTTTTATTCTTCACTGATGTAGTGGCTTAAAAAAAGCCACCTAAAAGAACAAAATGAGTGTTCACATGAATAAATAGATCAAAAATATAAAATAAAAGGTATTCACTAATGTTTTTATTCTTCACTGATGTAGTGGCTTAAAAAAATTCAAGATATTTCTCCTTAATCCTTATTGTGATCAAATTTAGAGGTGAAATTCTTATGGAGTTTGATTAGGTGTGTCTGATTCTTTTTTTTTTACTGTTAGGGCAATTTGTGTTATTGCTTCGATGCTTATTTGGATTTCTTTTGCGCATTACATCTAGTACTTGAGTTTGTTGGTTTACATGTACTACATACTTCAGTTTTCTATTTCTTGCTTAACTTAAGTCATGGTTGCAATTTCTTAGGTGCTTGAGAGTTGGAGTAATAGGTTCAAAAAATCACAAGCAGACACACAATTGGGACAGGCAAGGGTATGCGCTGACATAAGCATTGCGTGCCTTGATGCTAACCCAGCTAATAGACCTGCTATAGAGTGTATAATTGAGGCACTTGATAAAATGGAAATGAAAGATGGTTCTACTGGAATTGGCGTGTGCGCTTCATCAGTAGCACTTGTAAGTTTAATAGTGGCACATAGCATGCAGCCACAAGCATTATTTTTATTTTATTTTATTTTACTTTTTGCGTACAATTTTCACTTTCTTTGCTTTGTGTTGGTGACCAAGTCAATTATGCTCGGCAGGAAAATAAAGGTTTTACTGAGCTGTATCAGGGTATACCTGTGGTGCCAGAGGAAACATGCTCTGATTCTGACCTTGACTGTGAACTTGACCTTGAGTTTGACTCTGACTCCGACTCTGACTCCAACCCTGAGGTAAGTGGTTTGGCTCAACTTCTTGTGTGCTAATCCACGACAGTGTGCAGTTGATAGTTGTTTCTATTGCATCATCATCCCAGCTACAACGAATAACCTCAGTACCCAATAGATGGGAGACAAGATATAAGGTGAGTTTATAACCTCCAAAAACTCGTTAATTCCGGGGAACCACAACATACTTATTATAAGCAGTTTTTCTACATTGAGTTTATGGAAATTAAATATATAAGTGATATATCATTGCCTGCAGATATGCTCCCTTGGGTCCACTGAGATTAGTAAACTTCTGGACGTCCACCCATTGGAGATCTACTTCCCATTCAAGCCAAACAGGCTCATCCACTGCCCAGTGAACCTGACCAACAAGACACACCAATATGTCCGTTTCTGGATTTCATTGACCAACCAAGATGCATTTCTCAACCTTTCTTTTCCATCATTTGAAATAGTGGAGCCACATTCATCCTTGGCCATTGCTATGACGGCAAAGCAACCAAAACCACCTTTGCGGAAGACATGTATGTTTAAAGTGTGGATGATTGTCATGAGTTCGAAGGCATACCTTGACCGGTTAAAGGAAGATGTTGCTACAGGGGATCTAGAGAGGATGACCAGCGGCGAACTGAAGGGAATCGAAAAGTGGGGGGCAAAGGTGGGGGTCGAGGTCCATCGGGTGATACTAAAGTCTGTCATCCGTGACCCAGCAAGTTGCCAGCCAGTGATTCACAATAGGAAGGTGAGTTTGGCATAATTCAAGCAACATGTGAAACTGCCATATGATCATTCCTAAGGGTGTCTCTTCTTATTTGGCTGCATCAGTTCATACCTGCACAAAGGTTTGTGTTGGGGAACATCTCATGCATAGATGTGCACCCCACGGAGACATGGTGAGTTGAAGGTCCAAATCGCACACTTTTATGTGGATGCACCTTTTGATTCTACATAAACCCAGTTAGATAAACCTCTTATATATTGTACCACATGAACCACAGGATCTTGGTGGGTTGTGAACAAAGGTTTGCTTGCATTTGGAACTACAAGACAAAGGTATAAGCACTAACTGTTAGATCTTAACATTGTCATTTCTCATAGGATCTACTAGTGTAATGAACATGAACACCTAATTAACTTAATGACGAATCACGTCGATTATAGATGCCTCGATAGGTCACGAAGACCTGATGCGCACTTGTTGAAGATGGAGTTAAGGGATGAAGGGTTTGTGGGTGCAGCGTGCCCAGCAACGTCAGCCCTATTGATGACGCCGGCACAATCTTCATGCCATGCACACCTTGATTAGATAGGTTCAGANGGTTGCCTCTGCTAACCGCCAGGCCCCATGGCTCGTTGCTCACTGGGATCACGCAATCTCCCGCGCGGTGGAGGTCGAGGCATGTAGGCAGGGTCCAAGCCGACGGCACGGGTGAGCTGGGAGGGGCGGCGGCGCCCCCTGCTTCCCTCGCCCGAGGGGAGGAGAGAGGGAAGGGGAGAGAGATGAGAGAAAAAATCGACCGTTGGTTGATTACGAAAACTAAGAGTGTGTTTTTTTTAAAAAAATCAAAGTTCACTCTTGCTCGATATGTGGCTGTGAAACGCGGGGAGGAGAGAAAACAACATGGATCTTTAATCATTTTGATTTTGATGATGCAGGGTACTAGTGCCAATATGCATTCGAACATTCAACGAGGACAGAGTGTCCCATCTCATGTGGAGTCAAAGTGACAATAACACTTTCATCAGTGCTTCCTCTAGACGCATAAAGGTAGTGTATTATTTGCAACCTCACTTCTAAATCGTGTCAACTGGTGGTGGCCAGAGATTTAAGTTCATCTAGGAATACGTTTCTCATGCTTTTACAAGGACTTTTCTACATGAAATTTTCAGACTTGGGACATTCATTTGTCAGATCATATCATCATGTTGAAGGGTACGAAGAGCGCTTGTTATCTTTGCACTGGTAGTAATCAGCACCTCATGGTTACCATTACGACAGATGACCATAATGCAAGCATACGTATGGCATTCTTCTCCACAGGGAGGAATAATAAGTGGAATCAGTTAATAATTGTTGTGTGTATCTAGTACATTAATCCTCTTCCTCTTGTTGAATCAGATATGGGATTTGCAGAAAAAGGAATGTCTTCACCAACTTGGCCAGAGTGAGGACTGGTACAGCGTCTATGACATCGCTTGCCACCCAACACTACCAGTATTATTATTTGTTATTGCCCACAAATGGTCAACAAAGCATTGTTATATTTACTTATGGGATGCCAGGACCTACAGGTAACCAAATGCTCCTGCTTAATTTTATGGTAATACCAAAATCACTAGCTCACCCTTCATTTCAAAAGAAAAGAAAAAGGAATAACATCTTGCTCGATCACTCGACTGCTATCATGCAGCAAATTGTTATAATATTATTATATATATATACTCTCTAAACTTTAATAAGGGTCTAATACGGTGAATTAAATATGTATGTCTTAGAATTTGCTATAGATGACCAAGGAACTATGGACTTGTCTTGTACTTAGCTGACACATTGTAGGATCAAGGATAACACCTAGAGGGCGTGAATGCTAAATAGCAGAAACCAAACTAAAACTGCAATCATGTAAATCTTTTTTTGTTGTTTTACACTTTTACTAATGATTGATCGGTGGTCTCATAGGATTGAGGAAATTATTCAGCTTCCAGAAGTCCCTCAAGGCAAGGTGTTCATCACCGACACTGAAAACTTAACAAGGTGACAATTTCCTTCCTATTAACATTATAATTAACAAATCATTATATTCTAGCGAAAGAATATGTATGTTCTCCCTGCAACAGTACATTGTTGATGCCCGGTTGGGAATTTCTGTCTTTATTACTAAGCCACTAATGTAAATAGGTATTCCAATATTAGAAGAGTTCTAAATTTACTAGTACAAAAATTAACATCTCTTGTGAAGCAGTATAGAAAATGCTTACCTCCTTGTTGTTCCCATGTTTATTTGTCTTCTGCTCTGCTACTTTGCCATAATTCTTTTTCTAGCTTTACATTTCTAACATCCAAACATTTGATTATGCAGGATCATTGCCGCATGTCAGAATGGGATATCAATAATAGAAATAAATTTGTCAAGGGTTAGAACTGATAACGGATTGGTGGTGGAAAGGAACTAAGGTGTTAGCAGCAATTTACCGGAGGATAACACTAATATGAGAATGGATTTTTCATTCTGGAGTTCAACCATGATATATCATAAGTTTGGTGCAACATTGGTCATTTATCATGAAACCCATCTAAAACTGGTCACTACTGCATGACGTGCTTGTCAACCCTATAAAGTAGTGGGTCATTATAGATGTGCTTGCTTAGTACAAAACTGACTCCTGACGTTCTTGTCGACCCTATAAAGTTTCGGCATATACTCCATCTATTAGGCTATATAGATTCATCTATTTCAGAATGACCATTTGACAACAAGGTCCGATCCATTATTGTATTATTTTCTATGGATGTGTTGTTTGTCTTCATCCTATATAAAACTCCTATTGAACACCCCCTCCCTCTCGAACACATGAAATTAATCGGTGCTCGTATGGGGAGGGGGTGAATTAGGCTTTCTAAAACATTAGCCTATAATACATTGATGGAAGAGCCTGTAGGAGGTAAGTAGGGGACTAGCTTGTGCTGCCAAGCCAGCCTATGTGCTACCATTTCTCAATCCGAGACTATCCATATGGCTAAAATTCTTTTGTAGGCTAAATTATGTAGTGCAAATCTAACTACGTAGTGAAGATCTAGAACTCTGATGTATTAATGATCTGAAAAAAAATGATATGTATTTGCAGTAATCACTGATAGCACTGTTGAGAGTAACCCAGTGAAATATCTCGATGACCGCATGAAGATTGTGGCTCCAACAGCGACGGAGGAAAGATGTGGTGGATGGATGGATTCCGGCGGGAAGGAAGGGGCAGAATATGAGAATAGGGGAGACTTTAATCAGCTTACTGAACACGGCGTCGTCATTGGCCGCCTGCATGATTCCGGGCTGCTCCGCGCGGCGGCGCCTGGACACCACCTCCATGTCCTCTTCCGGCCGCCGCCGCCGCCGCCGCCGCTCGCTAGGCCGGGGCACGGTGCGCACCGACGCGACAACACCGACGAGAGGCGGAGAGTGGCGGAGGGAGGGAGGAGTTAGTGGGCCATGGGCCATGGCCCATCTCGAGCTGTCACGGTCGTTAGGCGCCTTGGACTGATGATGGGCCGGAACGCGTCGTGTGGAGGGACGAGGCGTAAGAAGAAGAATGGTGCACGTGCTTCTTCGTACACGAAACAAGGAAGCCCATAAAGAAGATCCGATTTGCTTGCTGGTTGTATTGCTTTGGAAGTGCGGAGGCCGAAAAAAAGGGGTCGCGGCCCGGGGCAGGGCCCGTGGTCCCAAAAAGAACAGTGTTGTCCCTCACTCAGGAACGAAAGAAAAAAAAAAGTTCGATCTTCTCATGCCATCCCAACCCTCCAATAGTTTCCATAGCATTAATTACATTACCACTTAGGACTATTAGCTTACATGGCACTATATTAAATAAGAGAGAGAGTGGAGAGAGGAAGAAACCGGGTCTCATGCAAGACCCAGTTTCCTCACGGGAACCTATGCACTAGACACCATCAAGTCATGCATTGGGAGATGGTAGTGTCCTCATGATAATTGAACAACAAATATGATTGGTAGAGATGAGAGAGAATGGTGGATTGAGTATTAATTATGGACCTACATGAAGAAACTATGCATTGAGAGATGTAGTTTCTAAACATAGTGTCTTGCTTAGTTGGCAACATAGACACTATCTATGGACACCATGGGTTGGGGATGGCCTCAGCACAGCAGGGGAAAAAAGGCAAGGCTCTTCGTATCTCGAAGTAGTGAACAAAACGCTATAACTTGTGGAACAGATCACGAGTTCTTTGTTTTTCTTGGCATCTCAAAAGAAGAAGGGTAAGGTCGTTGAGAAACCAACTGTGGCAGCAAGCCTGAAAGTGAAACGCCAATTGTCAATCTGTCGACATCAGCCTGTTCGCTTGGCTTATCAGCCACCAGCCAGCAGTACTTCAGTCTCACAACAAATCAGCACCAGCCACCAGCCACCAGCCAGCCAGCAGTACTTTTCTCTCACAACAAATCAACACCAGCCACCAGCCACCAGCCAACCGAACAAGCTGCTGGACTATGGAGCGGCCGGCGGGCGAGCTGAACCTGCCCGGAAAGTCGAGCAGAGGATCAGAGGAAGTTTCTGGACAGAGTCCTGGGCGACGCGATCTTCTTTTGTTTTTCCTTTAGGGAGATGGCTGTGCAGTGTATACCCACAAGCCTAGCTATTGCTAGACTAGGTGAAGTAGTACTAGGGATATGGAGTGAGGTCCGGGAGGGACCAACCTTAGACTATCTGCAATGGTGGCCTCTATATTTTACCCTCCAAAGCAAAATTTAGAGACCCTGTAAATTTTTTCCTCCTCTAAATCTAATCCCAATTGCAACGGTGCCCTGTATATCCATCCGCTGCCGAACCCTCCTCCCCGGCCTGTTCCCGTGGCCCACCAGCCAGGGGAGGGCCACTGGCCGTGGAGGATGGGGAAGAGCGCCGCTGCGGCCCTTCTCTCTTCGCGTCGGCCGCTCCTCCTCCCCCGGCGCCATCGTCTCTGCTGCGCCGCTATGTCCGCCCCCGTGCCGGCAAGGAAGCGTGCCTGTGTGGGCATGGAGGCGCCGGCCACCAGTCGCGCCGCCGGCTCCTGTGCACCAAGATCCCGCCGGAGGGGCATTTGATTGAAGATGGCGCCGACGGAGCAGCTGCACCAGCAGCCGGAGAATCGAGAGCTTGTTGGCTTGCGTATGGTGTCGTGGTGGTCACTGCTCATACTCACATCATCACATCACACACACACAGCCGCGGCACCGATTAATTTCGCCCACCACCGGTATGAAGCTCGCCGTGGAGGTCTCCGACGCGGCGGACCTCGCCCCAAAGGACGGCGCGGCCTCCTGCAACCCCTACGTGGAGGTGGACTTCGACGACCAGCGGCAGCGTACGGCCACCAAGCCCGCCAGGCTGCCCTCCCTCCCCATCGACGTCTCCGTGCTCCACGACCGCCGCCTCAGCGACCACAACGCGCTCCGCCCCCACACCTTCCTCGGCCGCGTCCGCGTAAGCGCCGCCTCCGTGGCGCCGTCCCCCGACGAGGCCGTCCTCCAGAGGTACCCGCTCGAGAAGCGCGGCCTCTTCTCCCACGTCTCCGGCGACATCGCACTCAGGATCTACCTCGTCCAGGGCCCCAACAACGACCCGGCGGCGGCAGCCATGGATGCCGAGCGGAGCCACGAGCGTGTCGCGGCCGCCGCGGCCAGCGGAGACCCCGAGAGGATCCTCAGGTCCGCCTTCGCTGCCGCCCAGACGGTGGAGCAGCAGCCCGCTGCCGCGGCGCAGGACCATGAGCCACGGCCGCGCATCTTCCGCGCCGTGCCTGGATCTTGGAGGCCGCCAGAGTCGCGCTCGCCGCCGCGCGCGGGTTCGACACCAGCGGGAGGGCGGCGACGGCGAGAGGGAGGGGGAGGCGGCGACAAGAGAGAGAGGGAGGCGGCGACGGAAGATTTTGCGGAGGGGGAAGAGTCCCCGAAATTTGGGGGATGGGGGAGCGGCCCTGCAGAATCGCGGACGACATCGAGGGTGTCGCTGCACACGATTTTTAGGGATAAAACCGGTACAGTAACGGTTCAGGTTTGTTTAGAGGACACCGTTGCAGATAGCCTTATCTCCCGTGATACGGAGATCACCTGCAAATGCAAATCCTCAGAAAAGCATTACCATCCAGTCAGTACACAAAGCGATGGCTAGCCTGGCTTCAGAGAGTGCATCACGGGCTGCGGACCAGAAGGCCAGACTTGTTCCAAGCTGCGGACGAGAAGGCCAGACTTGTTCCAACCAGGGACGGAGACAAGGGGGGGCTGGCAGGGGCCATGGCCCCCCTATGCTTTGTATCAAGCCTAACCAAGTAACCAGTATCTCATAATTTATATAGAGTAGTAATTAAGTTATATACTAGATCTTTAGCAATTGAGTGTTAAAATGAAGTATGATTTAATTTTAATACAAAAGTAGATGTTTTTGCAAGCTAATAAGCTCTCATGCATCCTGATTGAGCTAAGTCATTTTTATTTTCCTTCCAACAATTTAGTTTTATCCGATACTTCAAGCTAATACTTGTATTACATAAATACACAATATTTTTCACTTACATATTTAGTCCTCTTTCAACAACTCTCTTCCACACTTTTGGTTTTAATATATATCGTACTCTCAGGCGTCTTGACGAACTAATGTGCAAAATACCATGACTATCACTTTATAGTTTAATTTGAACATGATTATTATGGGCATATCTCGAGAGTGAGTCAAAGACACCTATCATATAATGTGTGTATATTTTTGTCGTAGTTCATCAAAAGCAAAGTGCTACACTTAAAAAAAAACTATTAAGAAATTTGAGAAAACAAACACCTATGTAATTAGCCATCTAAAATAATCTCATAAAAATATATTTAGTAATTAAAGAGATCATCAACCTCTATTGCAAGACATGTTCAACACTGTTGGCCCCCCTTATATTTCAATCCTGGCTCTGTCCCTGGTTCCAACAAGAAGAAATATGGCTAATTTTACTAAGTACTAATGCATATATAGCACTATCAATTAGTGACCTGGAGCTGCGGAACCAAATTCCAACTCGTAGCAAGTGATTGAGTTCTGGCTGCATTCTCGCCTAGCCTCCACAGATTGGCCTCTTCCTGCCCTGGCCCTATTGCACTTAACCTCAACTGTAGTTCGGAACTCATCAAATTTCCGGTCAGTGAACTGAAAGTATGCCTTTCTTGCGGTTGTGCTGGACAGGAAAATGGCAGTAACAATGAATAATCCATATGCAAAACCCAGCATTGCACATAACAAAGTCCCTCTGTCAATCTTGTGTCGATGCTTGCCGTCGTGTTGGAAACATTCTCTAGATAATGGACGCCCACAAAGATTTGCATTACCCAAATATGAGGATGAGTCAAAAGTAAGAAAATCCATGCTTAATGGTATCTTTCCCGACAAGCTGTTGTAGGATAAATTTAGAACCTCCAGATAAGTCAAATTTATCATGCTTGTAGGAATCGAACCTGACAAACCATTCCACGAGAGATCAAGTGCCTCTAAAGACCATAGGTTGCTCATTTCCTCAGGAATGACACCAGTTATGTGGTTTCCTGAGAGATTCAAGCCCTGCAGTACAGATAGAGCTCCTATTTCTTTGGGAATTTCTCCTGTAAGTTGGTTTCTTGAAAGATCGATAAAATTCATCATGTAATAAACAGATGAACCTTCTGTCCCTAAGTACACAGCTGGATGTGGAACTGCACCACCATAAACTGTAGTGAATTTAACCAGAGGTAATTTGCCAACATATGCCTGAAATCCTCCCTGATTTGACTGCATAGCTTTTAAATTTCCTAGAGAATCTGGTATACTGCCAGATAAGTTGTTGTCAGAAAGATCCAAAATCTGCAGAGCGCGAAGTTGGGACAGTTGCTCAGGTATTTCTCCAGAAAACTGATTTGACCTTAAAGCCAGCACAAGCAAAGACTGTTGGCTATTACCAGTCCATGTGGGTATGCCTCCTGATAAATAATTTTGGCTGAGATCAAGAATGATTAGCCCGTTGGATGACTGCAATGAGGTGGGCAATTTACCAGAGAATCTGTTTGCTCTGAGGTTTAATATTGCCAGAGAAGTTATAGAACCCAAAGTTAAAGGTATTTCTCCATGGAGCTTGTTGCTTGAGAAATCTATAGTTTGCAGCCTTGAGACCTTCTGCCAACAATCTGGGAGCACACCTGAAAAGAAGTTATTTGAGAGAGAAATGGCTTCCATCACAGGCATGCTGCAAAGATATGTTGGGATAATTCCACTTAGGAGATTATCCGAAAGAAACATATAAGAGATTTCTTTGGCTTCGAGGTTATGCAGCAATGATCCGGACAAGCAGTTTCTGGATAGGTCCAGCACTTGAACACTAGCTGGCAAATTAGGAATGCCCCCCACGAGATGGTTTGATGACATATTGAATACTCTCAACATTTTCATTTGTTTCAAACTTCTCGGTAACCGACCAGTGATGCTGTTGGTTGATAAATCCAAGCTAATGACGGATGAAGAAAAATTCCAGAGCCAATCAGGTAATGTGGCCATGATCCCTGTGCTGCCTAGATCAACCATCTCAATTTTAGTTTGTGATCGCAGTCAATTTGGAAAGTAGGGCCCTACTCGACAAGCATGCAATCCTAGACCTCTCAGTTGAAAAGGTGGTATCCATTTTGGTTTAATAACAGTCTTCAGATTGTTTGATGCTAGATTTAAAAAAATCCAAACTCGAGAGATTGTCAAAGTGGATTTCAGATAGCATGCCTTCAAATGCATTGGATGAAAGATCCATGTAAATTATGTTTGATAGCTTGCCAAGTTTTTCTGGTACTTGTCCAGAAAATAAGTTGTTGCTAATATCAAGATGGGTTAAACTTGTGAAATCCTCAAACCAACCGGATAGGTTTCCATTTATTTTATTAATGCTGACATCAAGAAAGCGTAGTTGTTTCATGCAACGGAACATGTTCTTAGATACTGCAGTATCTGTTGACAGATGGTTCATGGACAAATCGATGTGGTTTAAGCTGCACAGACTATGCAAAGCTCGAGATATTTC
Source organism: Alloteropsis semialata (assembly GCA_004135705.1). Taxonomy (NCBI): domain Eukaryota; kingdom Viridiplantae; phylum Streptophyta; class Magnoliopsida; order Poales; family Poaceae; genus Alloteropsis; species Alloteropsis semialata. The sequence continues at coordinate 64,913,528 of CM014273.1, forward strand.
TCCTGTCAAGTGGTTATTCCGCAACTGAAGAAATTCGAGGGAAGTCAAGTTCCCTATCTGATCAGGAACTAAGCCCGAAAGCTGACAGCTAGACAAGTCCAAATATGAAAGAGAATGCAGAATCCAGATCCAATTTGGCAGAGAAGAATTCAGGTCATTGTTGCTAAGATCGAGTTCCGTGAGGGCCGTGAAGTTGACATGATAAATAGAATTCAAGTTGGTGGCAGGAAGAAATGCATCATTCAAGTGAAGAACTTGAAGCAAAGGAAGCTTATTGATGGCTTGCAGCCAATCTGAGTATGCAGCAAGATACAGCTCACTAAGATCTAGATATCTCAGGGAAGTGAGACGAGAAATCCAATAGAAACTGTCCATTTGGATCATAGATGAATTGAACAAACTGAGATCTAGATGCTTAAGGGTCGACAAATTACCGAGCTGAGGAGGGACCCTCCCACCGAAGTTGGCATGTGAAAGATCAAGATACCTCAACTTCTTGAACCCGCCTACAAATTCTGGAATGGCCACCCCACCAAAGTTGTTGTAGCTGAGGTTAAGGTACGCAAGCCTCGTAAGAGCAATCAAAGATGAGTTGATCTCCCCTCTGAGACCGTACTGGCTGACATCCAGCTTGATGACATGGAGAGCCTTCTTACTGCAGGCAACCCCACTCCATTTGCAGCAATCCTGACCTTGCCAGGAACGCAGCTCAGCTCCTGGATCCGTGACACCTGCCTTGAAGGCAAGCAATGCATCTCTCTCCTCGGGTATGCACAAACTTGGCTTTCCAGCTACGCAGGAAACCATGAAGTAGCAAAGGACCAGAGCTGTAAGCGATCCCTGCATCCTTCCCCTCATGGAAACCATGAAATAGCAAAGGACTAGAGCTTTAAGTCTTTAACCATGAAGTAGCAGAAATGAAGGCGGCTGTGGCTGAAATTGTCAGGTTGGCTTCAAATAGAGAGACTTCCTGAGGCAAATGCAGACTGAAGACGACGACTTGGACCGCAAAGTAGACAAGTCCGCTCATCTAGTCTTTTGTGGATTGAAATTTACCTGGAAAGAAAAACTTTAGTGGATTTCAGAATTTATCAGGTCGCTTTCCTCTCTAGTCTCTTCCCATTCTACTTGGTATATAACATTGACCAACTGGTCAGCAGTCAGCAGAAGTATCCGTGCAAATCGGGAAAGTCCTGTCATGGCAAAAATAAAATGTCCAGTGACTTAATTTGTCCTCTTGCTAAATTCAATGAATACCACCCAGTACGAGTCCACCCTTAGTCCTCAAGTATGGTACTAGCTTGCGCTGCCAGGCCAGCATATGCATGCTACCATTTCTGAAACCGAGATTATGCGGATGGCTAGCATTCTTTTGTAGGCTGAATTATGCAGTGCAAATCGAACTGCGTAGCAAAGATCTAGTACTCTACTGCAATAGTGTAATACCGGTCCATATGAGGAATCACCGATAGTGCGGTTGAGAGTAGCCCAATGAAAGATCCCGATGACCATTTGGAGATTGTGTCGATAGCAGCGACGGAGGGATGTGGATTGGTGGATTCCAGGAAGGAAGGGGCAGAATCTATACTATAAAGAGAATAACTTTTGAAAATAATTTTCACCAAAGTTTGGCCACCCTTACCTCTCACATGAGGTCCCACCAGACAGGTGAAAAGCTGGACAGGGGGGGAGATCGAAAAAACGATGGAAGGAAAATATTTCGGCGCTTTTTGCCTATCTTTTTTCACCGCGGCACCGTGCTTACCCGCCCGCCCGTACCCAAGTTTCCGTCAATCTCGCCGCCTCTTCCTCGCTTCTCCTATCCATAATTCCATCCTCCGGCCTCCCCATCTTCTCGATCCCATCCCTGTCCCTCCCGCACTTCGATCCCACTCGACGACAGTGAGATGGAGGCGTTCTGCTTGCCCATGGCTGCAGATGCGGAGGCGGCATCTCGCCTCATCTTCTTCCCTAGCCCCTCAATCCCTATGGTGGAGGCGGAGGGAGACGCAATGGCGGCTGCGATCGACGCGCAGCCATGGTGGCCGCCCTCAAAGGAGGAGGCGGACATGGCGGTGTCGCGTCGCATGAACCAGCAGCTATCGACACTGTCCGTCATCTAGCTGGACAAGGCGGCACGGCGGCAGCGACCCTCTATGGTCAACGAGGAGGCATCTTGCTGCCGGCTCCAGTGGTGGAGAGCGGCGTCTGAGGGGGGCAGCGCCGTCGCCGGCGGTAGGAGGTCCTCTCCACGCTGCGGATCTGCATGCCTGGCGATGGGCTGACAGGGGCTGCACGTCGCCGTTAGGCTCCGGCGAGCGAGCGAGCTTCCCACGGCGGGCGAATCCATGTCGGACCGAGCTTCCCACGACGGGATCTCCTACTCTGTTCGGTGGCCGAGGCCCACCTGGTGCTCGCTGCTTGGATCTAGAGCCAGCGGCCTTGGCATCAGGCCTCAAGCACACCAGGTGATCTATTTTGTGAGCATAAAAATCAAAGATTTTTTGCATTGATGTAGTGCTTATGTTGTGGATTTTCTTCCATGGAGCTCGGTGAGGCGGAGATGTAGTGCTGATGTTGTGGTGGTGGTGCCGTCAAGACGCTCCGGCAAGGTGGCGCTGCAGCTAGGGAGCCCAGCTATTGCTGCCCTTCCCCGGCACGCCGGCGATGCGAGGCCGCTGCATAGAGCACCCCGGCGACATAGCTTCTTCCTGGCAGGGGCAGCGACCCCATCGGCAGAGTACAACGGCAGCCAGACCACCCACAAGTAACATGTTCGACTGAATTCCCCTGAAGCGATTTTTCTATGTTTGTTGACAAGGTGATTAGCATCCTGCTTATTTGGCATGTCCGACCAAGCACAAGCTACAAGCGTATCTCCAGGTTGATCTTGTGTCCTTGCTCCGGCCATGTGCTAAATCTCATGCTTACAGATTTAAAACTTGTTTTTTTCTTCCGTTCATGGGTCTTGACTCCTAGATATAGTGCATACATGCTTTGGAGACCTTCCAAAAGTATATGGGAACATAGGGTACATGGTTTGAAATGTTGTTGTAGTCTGTCGGATCCTACTCTGGAGGCATGGCGTTGCTGCGCCATTCAGAGTTAGGCCAGTCATTTTGGCATGAATCTTAGTCTACCTTATTACTCAGTTCATTTTCAAGAAATATTTTATTCATTTTCAAGAACTGTTGTTTTTCTGTACAGAAATGCAAATGTCATGGGTGCACTTTTGGGACAATGACAGGAAAAGCAATCAGATTAGACAAAGTTAGGAGTGCTGACTGTATTGACATTGCCAATTTCGAAAATGGATGCCCATAACTTGGAGTGCTGCCTGTATTGACATTGCCAATTGGACCTTTTAATTGTTACATCAATAGTGTCTTTTTAAATGCTCTTTGCTTAGTCAATCAATTAATTGTTAGTTAATCAGTGGATTTTTTTTACAACACGATGAAACAACTGTTGAATTTTGTGATCTCTCTATAACTCTGTTCTTCCAAGACACGATTCTCTTGCATGTCTTTCATTTTTCTGCACGTTAGTCATATATGCTACTTCATTTTGAACTGATAGGGGAGGTGGAGCAGGTGCCACCATTGATGAAGCAACTGGAAATAAAGCTGTAGAGATTGGATAGCCGGCTACAAGTAACATGCTCCATTATTCACAGGAAAAGGTAATTCCTTTTTTTAACTCCAACTTGTTTAACTCTAAATTCCTAATCTCTATTTTAATTTCTCGCTGCATGCAGATCAGATAACTCTGGAGAGAAGGGTCAATTTTAGTGGAGAGAAGGCTACAAGTAACATGCTCGTCGTTTGGTGCTCATCCTCCCCATCCATGCGTGTGCTCAAGCTGCTGGGGCACGGGTCCGCCTCTGACAAGTGAACATGCACGTGGTCTACGTCGAGGCGGCCGCGTGCCTCCAGGAGTGGAAGTTGTGGGGGCTAGCTCGTGAAGGCGTAGAAGTTCGAAAAAAATCCACGTTGATGGCGGCCGAGCTCTCTGAGCTGTCCCTGTCAAAGAAAATGGTGCTGGTGCCTGTCTAACTCCCTTCGCCAACCTTCGCTCCATTGGCGATTCTCTGGCCAGGTGAAGCCAAGCTCATCCATATGCTCTCTCTCCTGGTAATCCCCTCTCATTTCCTCCTTTAATTTCTCCTTTCTTCTTTGTTGTGTGTGATCGATTGTTGCCATGCACAAGAAAGATGCAAGGTACCTGAAATATGTAAATCTGGTGGAGGGGCACAGGGGTGATTGAATTGGACTGGGAGCTTCAGATGCGGACACAAATCACAGCCAAATATGCCTTCCTTTACGCGGAATGTGCTTGGCAGAATACCACAGAGGTACATAGTCGATTTTTCTTCCGCCTCTGATCAACTAAATACTTATTAAATATTGCAGACTTGTGACCAATGCTTTATGTATCTGGCAGCAAAAGGTAAAGTGGAATTAAGATGATGAAGATATGTCTGTAATTTCCTTTGAGGTACAGGGATTCTATTAATATCTTGTCTATTTCCAGGATTAATCTTTGCTGCACTGAAGATTAACTAGGAAGCTGATTAGGTGGGTTAACTTTTGAACAGTGGCGGAGACAGGATTTTGGACTTGGGTATTCCCATCTTCTTACCAAAAAAAAAAGTCAAGATGAACAGTACAAAAGTTCATAATGTGTCAATACTGACAAACGACAATATAAATCAAGTCACAAGTTGTTCAACTAATAGACATCCATAGAACTAAAGCAAAGTAGAAAATTAAATAGCAGTTGTAGCTCTAACTCTCTGTTTCGGTTCCTTTATAATGGCTTGGAAGAGTGGCTTTAATTTTGCGTTCCTTCATGACTTGAAAGCGGTTGATGATATCACACTCTTTGACTCACAAAAAGAACTCGCGCTCGATAAATGTGACCAAGCAATCATTCAAGTATTGATCCCAACGAGTGTCTGCTAGCCTGCCTAAACCCATTTCTTGGTTCAAACCCTTTCCAGATTCAATGTCATACTGATTCAATGGCCTGCCTAAGCTCTTTCCCATAGAGTTCTCAAATCAATCGATTGCTTCTTTTTCATTTTCCAAATATGTAGATCTACAGAAAAACATACACACTAAAATTCACTGACTATGCCATTTCCCATTTCCATTGTCCAATCGATCTATCCTGCCTCTAAATTCTACAAGCACTGAAGCACACTATCACAAAGACTCAGAGTCAAGAGTGAGACCAAGAATTGATGCTCACCGGAACTTGACTGCTTGAGTCGTCGCCGTTCGGCCTTCGGCCTTCCCTGGCTCCCCGCGCCCACGAGCGAACGGGGCACCGCCGGCCCCCCACGCCGGGCTCTGGCCACAGCCCGCAGGCCGCCGAACGCTGGCCGCTGGCCCTCACCGCACCGCAGCCATGCCGGCGCGCCCGCGAGCGGCCGGGCGCCGGGGGCTAGGCGCGTAGCAGGCCGTAGCCCATAGGCACAGCTCGCAGCAGCGCAATCCCTAGACTCCGACCTAGGGTTCTTGATTTTGGGGGATTTCAATCTTGCAATTTGGGGAAAGAAGGGAGACATGGAGCAATGGCGAGGAAGCGAGCGCCTGGCTGCCGTGCGCCATTTCCGTGAGACCGTGACTCCGTGCGTGAGAAAAGGATAGGGCAGGGCGTCAGTGATTTTGTTGGCAGTTGTGGGCTTTGGCCACTAGGCCGGCCTGGTGGGAAAGGAAGAGAGAATTTTAGACATTGGGCTCTAACTAAACCGAAAAAGGAAGAACACACACGCACACACACACGCGTACACACACACACATATATACTTGATATATACTTGTTTTTTGCAAAAAAATATAGGGTATTCCTGGGATTACAGGGGCATCAGGCTGTCTCCGCCCCTGCTTTTGAATTGCACCTTGATCCCATTATCTTTATTTCATTTGGAAAAATTTAATCATCAATTTAATGTATGAAATAAGCATGGTTCTAAAGTGTTGCAGCAAATTTTCTTGTGTTGTGAAAAATCTTTTGGTAGTGCTCTGATCTGAACCAGATGGACCCTTGAATATGTACATGTTTTTGTTTAATCATGCCTAACTATTAGAGTTTTGATTGCACTTATTTTTTGCTCTAATGGATTTCAATTTTGTGGAGCTAAGTGACTTTTGGATTTTTATTTGGTTGTTCACTTACTAACAGCAAAGAGACTCACTGTTCTGAGTTTGTCCTTTTTTTTTGCTTTATAGGTAAGATGTCTTACCTCTCTGAATCTTATTGGGCAACAAACTTCAAGATAGTACTGCTGAAGAGATGATTGGGCCAGTAATAAACATGGACACCGTAATTAATTGTGCTGAAGGATTAAGTTAGAGTTTTTGCTCAAGAAGCAATGGCTGGTACCTCCATCCAATTGACTCTACTTTATCTTGAACTGATTTGAAGAATATTGTACTTATCTGTAGCTGTGGTCCGCCTCCTATGGTTGTTTTTGTAAATACCCTGAACTAAAATCCATAGCATGATATCTTACAAAATGGCATTGATTTTTTTGCTGCAAAATTAACCTGTTTATCTATAGGGTAGGGAACTTGCTTATATAAATGTGCTACACTTTGAGGTCTTAAGTATTTCTTGGCTTAACTTACAATGCACATTGAAATCTGTTCCTTTGCTTTGTGCAGGATTTGTGTGATCCTTGGAAATATTTTTCCTACTGATGTGATTACACATGGTCCAATACTTTGTGAGGGAGCTAATGTTCCTACATATATGTTCTATCGAAAGAGGTGAGTTCTTCCTTCCCATGTTATGCAGGTTGTATTATTCCGCAATGGCATGGGTTGAAAATGGTAGTCTAAACATTTTTCATGGTCATGTTACAATTGGATCATTGATTTAGTTTAAGTCGCTTGTGCTTCAGACTCGGCTGATTCTTGCAAAAGTATAACTGTGCAGCAGCAAATGTTGTGTATAACTATAACTGTGCTACAACAACCATTTCCAATACTTGAAGCAGGACTGCATACAGTGCTTACTACAAAGATGGGTACCTCCCATGGTGTTTTCTAGAGCAGACTACTTCAGATCAGCTGAAAATAAGATTGATTTTAGAGATCTAGATTTGTTAGCTCTTTGGGAGTTAGGACTCAGTTTCTATAATACAATTTTAAATTTGTTGTGGAAGCTCGAGCTTTTCATGCGTTCAAAGGTCAGTGAAATAGATCCAAATTGAGGAAGCCAGTGCTTATGTCAAACCTGAAACTTAATTTCGGAAGCGACTGTTTGTATGATATTTTCCCAATACAATTATTGATCAAAGCAAATCTGTATATTTTTTTGTTATTAATGTGCATGCCAGACGTGTGTCACTGCTACAACAGATGCAAGGGTCCCATTAATGCTAATATGAGAAATCATTTTCATGCTCATTTTCCACATCTACATTGAATCACAAATGTCACTTGCTCATGTAAGAATCACTAAGCAAACACACATGCAAGTCTTAGGCTTGTCTCTAGACCCCTGAATGACCAAACAGTTCTTATCAAACTGAAACCTGAAGATATATAAATAGTGCCTTTTAAGTAGCTACAATGTTAATAATTGACGAATTATTATTTTTGACAAAATAATTGATTCACATCTCATTAGCTGAAACAGGCTGTCAGACAGTTTTCTTAGAAGAGCTTTGAAGTTTTGCTCGTGCTCCACAGTACCATGAAGGTTTTCTTAGAAGAGCTTTGAAGTTTTGCTCGTGCTCCACAGTACCATGAAGGTTTGGGTCTTTGTAAGATGCTAAAAAACAATATCATTAACATGGTAATCTTGCAAAAATTCTCTTGCAAATAACAATCTGATTGACAGCTGACTATTGAAGTTTTTGTGTGATATTGCTTTGTTTTTTCGTCAAATAACCTGAATTGCCCTTCAACTAAGCCAGGTAGGGATGTTAAAAGTGTTGATTAGCACCTTACAATTTTTTACTGGTTTCAGGTTAGAATATATTCATAAAAAAGGTACACTGCAAATCATGCCTTCTTTCTTTTCTGTAGGCTGTTGGAGGAAACCCTTCTAATGCTGAGAATCAATGCACCCTAGGAATGCGCCATTGCCGTCCCATCCAACCTCGATGCGGACGTGGCAGACACAGCGAGGACCTTTTTTTTTCATGTGTAGGATCGATGGATTCTGGTAATTCTTTCATGTATGGTAACACAAGTTTGTTAATTTGATGTGCTGAAACTGAGAAAAAATTGGCAGGCCCTGGCAGACATCGGCATGGAACTGGCTGAAACGGTTAATTTGGTGAATGCTTGGGACAAAGGGCCAGCGAGGGTGTAGCCATGCAACAGCAGCAAGGGTGGGGACAGGAGCGGCAACCTGCGGATTTGCTGGCAAGGTGAGTCTCTCTCATTCATAGGTGCTATGTAATTGAGAAAATACGCGCATGCAGGAAAGTATATCTATGTGTAAATTTCATGTTAAAATGTTTATAGACATTCTATTCTTGAGAAAAAGTTGCATGAATTCCCTCGTGCTTCAGTTTGTGATCATATTATAGAACTATCCTAGAAAAATCTATTGTCTGTGGCTCAATACTGATAAGAGACTCCAATTTGAAGAGAGCTACTTCCATGCAGACTTGTGACCAATGCTTTATGTATCTGGCAGCAAAAGGTAAAGTGGAATTAAGATGATGAAGATAAGAGACTCCAATTTGAAGAGACTCCAATTTATATGATCAACACCAACAGTAGGCAGAGCTGTTCTACTTCCATGCACTCAAAATTTGTGAGTCCTAAAATATGTCATCGGTGTTCCCATTGTTCTTTGATTTGTGCAAAATCAGGGCCTTCCCTTTTGTGCCTTGGTGCAAGCTTCCAGTCATGCAGTAGTGTACCTCGGTTGACAACTGAAGGAAAGGACTACAACATACATGGTAGTGTGTTTTTCATTTACACCACCTTTAAGTGCTCTCTTTCTTTGCCACTTATGCATGCTCGTGTAGTCGTGTTCCCGGTTTCCTTGTGCTATTTTGAAGCTTAATGGATCACTCCCCACTACCTGGTGTTACCCTTGGTAATATTGGTGAAAAATTTGGCAGTGGTGCTTATAACAGTATGGACAATTGTGATCTGCGATTGTAATTAATTTTTTGTCGTGTAATTTTTTTTATATATATGCATATATCGTCTTTCACGCTCTNTGCTGCACTGAAGATTAACTAGGAAGCTGATTAGGTGGGTTAACTTTTGAATTGCACCTTGATCCCATTATCTTTATTTCATTTGGAAAAATTTAATCATCAATTTAATGTATGAAATAAGCATGGTTCTAAAGTGTTGCAGCAAATTTTCTTGTGTTGTGAAAAATCTTTTGGTAGTGCTCTGATCTGAACCAGATGGACCCTTGAATATGTACATGTTTTTGTTTAATCATGCCTAACTATTAGAGTTTTGATTGCACTTATTTTTTGCTCTGATGGATTTCAATTTTGTGGAGCTAAGTGACTTTTGGATTTTTATTTGGTTGTTCACTTACTAACAGCAAAGAGACTCACTGTTCTGAGTTTGTCCTTTTTTTTTGCTTTATAGGTAAGATGTCTTACCTCTCTGAATCTTATTGGGCAACAAACTTCAAGATAGTACTGCTGAAGAGATGATTGGGCCAGTAATAAACATGGACACCGTAATTAATTGTGCTGAAGGATTAAGTTAGAGTTTTTGCTCAAGAAGCAATGGCTGGTACCTCCATCCAATTGACTCTACTTTATCTTGAACTGATTTGAAGAATATTGTACTTATCTGTAGCTGTGGTCCGCCTCCTATGGTTGTTTTTGTAAATACCCTGAACTAAAATCCATAGCATGATATCTTACAAAATGGCATTGATTTTTTTGCTGCAAAATTAACCTGTTTATCTATAGGGTAGGGAACTTGCTTATATAAATGTGCTACACTTTGAGGTCTTAAGTATTTCTTGGCTTAACTTACAATGCACATTGAAATCTGTTCCTTTGCTTTGTGCAGGATTTGTGTGATCCTTGGAAATATTTTTCCTACTGATGTGATTACACATGGTCCAATACTTTGTGAGGGAGCTAATGTTCCTACATATATGTTCTATCGAAAGAGGTGAGTTCTTCCTTCCCATGTTATGCAGGTTGTATTATTCCGCAATGGCATGGGTTGAAAATGGTAGTCTAAACATTTTTCATGGTCATGTTACAATTGGATCATTGATTTAGTTTAAGTCGCTTGTGCTTCAGACTCGGCTGATTCTTGCAAAAGTATAACTGTGCAGCAGCAAATGTTGTGTATAACTATAACTGTGCTACAACAACCATTTCCAATACTTGAAGCAGGACTGCATACAGTGCTTACTACAAAGATGGGTACCTCCCATGGTGTTTTCTAGAGCAGACTACTTCAGATCAGCTGAAAATAAGATTGATTTTAGAGATCTAGATTTGTTAGCTCTTTGGGAGTTAGGACTCAGTTTCTATAATACAATTTTAAATTTGTTGTGGAAGCTCGAGCTTTTCATGCGTTCAAAGGTCAGTGAAATAGATCCAAATTGAGGAAGCCAGTGCTTATGTCAAACCTGAAACTTAATTTCGGAAGCGACTGTTTGTATGATATTTTCCCAATACAATTATTGATCAAAGCAAATCTGTATATTTTTTTGTTATTAATGTGCATGCCAGACGTGTGTCACTGCTACAACAGATGCAAGGGTCCCATTAATGCTAATATGAGAAATCATTTTCATGCTCATTTTCCACATCTACATTGAATCACAAATGTCACTTGCTCATGTAAGAATCACTAAGCAAACACACATGCAAGTCTTAGGCTTGTCTCTAGACCCCTGAATGACCAAACAGTTCTTATCAAACTGAAACCTGAAGATATATAAATAGTGCCTTTTAAGTAGCTACAATGTTAATAATTGACGAATTATTATTTTTGACAAAATAATTGATTCACATCTCATTAGCTGAAACAGGCTGTCAGACAGTTTTCTTAGAAGAGCTTTGAAGTTTTGCTCGTGCTCCACAGTACCATGAAGGTTTGGGTCTTTGTAAGATGCTAAAAAACAATATCATTAACATGGTAATCTTGCAAAAATTCTCTTGCAAATAACAATCTGATTGACAGCTGACTATTGAAGTTTTTGTGTGATATTGCTTTGTTTTTTCGTCAAATAACCTGAATTGCCCTTCAACTAAGCCAGGTAGGGATGTTAAAAGTGTTGATTAGCACCTTACAATTTTTTACTGGTTTCAGGTTAGAATATATTCATAAAAAAGGTACACTGCAAATCATGCCTTCTTTCTTTTCTGTAGGCTGTTGGAGGAAACCCTTCTAATGCTGAGAATCAATGCACCCTAGGAATGCGCCATTGCCGTCCCATCCAACCTCGATGCGGACGTGGCAGACACAGCGAGGACCTTTTTTTTTCATGTGTAGGATCGATGGATTCTGGTAATTCTTTCATGTATGGTAACACAAGTTTGTTAATTTGATGTGCTGAAACTGAGAAAAAATTGGCAGGCCCTGGCAGACATCGGCATGGAACTGGCTGAAACGGTTAATTTGGTGAATGCTTGGGACAAAGGGCCAGCGAGGGTGTAGCCATGCAACAGCAGCAAGGGTGGGGACAGGAGCGGCAACCTGCGGATTTGCTGGCAAGGTGAGTCTCTCTCATTCATAGGTGCTATGTAATTGAGAAAATACGCGCATGCAGGAAAGTATATCTATGTGTAAATTTCATGTTAAAATGTTTATAGACATTCTATTCTTGAGAAAAAGTTGCATGAATTCCCTCGTGCTTCAGTTTGTGATCATATTATAGAACTATCCTAGAAAAATCTATTGTCTGTGGCTCAATACTGATAAGAGACTCCAATTTGAAGAGAGCTACTTCCATGCAGACTTGTGACCAATGCTTTATGTATCTGGCAGCAAAAGGTAAAGTGGAATTAAGATGATGAAGATAAGAGACTCCAATTTGAAGAGACTCCAATTTATATGATCAACACCAACAGTAGGCAGAGCTGTTCTACTTCCATGCACTCAAAATTTGTGAGTCCTAAAATATGTCATCGGTGTTCCCATTGTTCTTTGATTTGTGCAAAATCAGGGCCTTCCCTTTTGTGCCTTGGTGCAAGCTTCCAGTCATGCAGTAGTGTACCTCGGTTGACAACTGAAGGAAAGGACTACAACATACATGGTAGTGTGTTTTTCATTTACACCACCTTTAAGTGCTCTCTTTCTTTGCCACTTATGCATGCTCGTGTAGTCGTGTTCCCGGTTTCCTTGTGCTATTTTGAAGCTTAATGGATCACTCCCCACTACCTGGTGTTACCCTTGGTAATATTGGTGAAAAATTTGGCAGTGGTGCTTATAACAGTATGGACAATTGTGATCTGCGATTGTAATTAATTTTTTGTCGTGTAATTTTTTTTATATATATGCATATATCGTCTTTCACGCTCTCATGTAAAGTAGACAAAGGACTACATGCTCCTGAATGGTGTGTAATGTTATTTTTGTATTTTCATGACTTAATGTGTAGCAGTGTTTTTCTCCCTCAAACCCCTTTAACCAGTAAAGGGGATTGGTTTTCTCTGTTTATCCTCTGAGTGAGAGAGGAAGACGCCTTGACTAGCCATGCCAGTGTACACGGAGGTTGATTTGCTTGGAGGTTAACCTGAGTGAGGTTAACCTGAGTGAAAATTGGATTTGCATGGAGGTTGATTTTGGGAACTGCCCAACTGTCTTTGAACGCAAAATGAACAAAGGCATCTTAGGACCTGAGCGATAGCTCAGTGGATGGGTTCGGTGGTTACGAACCCTTCGGTCCTAGGTTCGAGTTTTGAGCGACCCAGAATTTCCTATCTTAGGGGATTTTTCCCAGTGTATTTATGTAGGTCCTGGATATCCGCGTGGCGCCATAATGGGACTACGACGTGCTTGTCATCTACGAAGTTGCGGTTTCGGTGATCTCCAGAAGGACGCAAGATGTGTATAGGTTGTAGTTCTAGGGGTGTGCATGTGTGTGTGGTGCGAGTGTGTTGAGTAGAGTTCAGATACTACAGCTTGTATACTAGGAATCCAGACTAAAAAAAAGACAGATGTAGATTTTCGTTTTTGGTAAATGAGCTCTAAATTTTCTGATTGATGGGACTTTAAAATGATGTTACTGATTTTTTTATAACTGCAAGCATAACACATCATATACACAAGGTTTAATGTGAGGCTATAATATGAAAAAACAACTTTTCATTACGGCATGTATGTTTTTTTTATAAATATAAAACTATGTTAAGTAGATTTTCTTTATTGCCTAGGCATATGCATCTCCACTATTTAATCTAAATTCTTGCTTATTAAGTTCTTTAAATATATTATTATCTTATATAAATATTTTTATAAACACAGAGTCACTATTTACTAGATTTTCTCTTATAATATAAAGTTTTTGTTCTATAGTTTTTTAAAAACGTGCCTGTGGCACGTGCCATTCCACTAGTAGGGGAAACTTTACGGAGTTTTGCTCCAGTGGTCCTTCACTAGAAAATTGCACGAATCTTAAAGCATGTAAGTCTTTAATTTAATTAATTTCTGTCTTGGGTTCTATCTGGGCCCGGCCCTACCCCTGCCCGGATCAAGACCAAGGCCCGTCCATGCTCCAAACAACCAAGCCCACAGGAAACACCGATATGTTAAATCAGATCAGGGGACGCCCGAGCCCGAGGGAGGCGCCGCCGTCATCTGTTCTGCCTAGTTGAGGAATGGCGAAGGAGAGAGAGGAGCCGCCGAGAGACGGGAACCGCCGCTGTCATCTGTGCGGCCTAGCTGAGGAGGAATGGCGAAGGAGAGAGGGGAGCCGCCGAGAGAGCGAAGCCGCCGGCGGCCATTGCCCCTCAGAAATGCCGAAGAGGAGCACCGCCGCGCGTGGACGGGACGGACGTCCTCAGAGCGCTTCGTCGCTGCCGTCGGCGACCTGGCCCCTCAAGTGGCAGTCCTTATGGTTTCATTTCTTTCCGGATCGGTCTTTTCGCCTGGTCCCTCGGCCGCGACCTTCACCGCCGGCCATCTCACTCTGATCCGTTTTCGTCGGCAGCGGTGGCACATTTTCGCGAGGACTGGCGGAGAGGGAGGCAGCACTTCGAGGCGATGGCATTCCACGGCGGAAGCGCCTCCCAGGTTCGTATACCCCACCCTTGATAGGTCGTAACACTGTAATCCGAGTAAACAGTGTAGCTCTGATTCAGGAACCTTGTAACAGGCATTTCAGGTTCAGGTTGATTGATTGGTTGAAATTAGTTGATTCAGGTTGATTGATTGGCTGAAATTAGTTGATATTTTGGAGAGGATCCTAGAGCGCTTAGTGATTGGAATAGGCCGGCTGTAGTTCTGACTAAGGAACCTTATAGCAGCCATTTTGCCTTGATAGTATGATTGAAATTCATTGATATTTTGGAGGGATCATAGTTCAGATGCCCCAATAAATTATCAACCTGAGAACATGGTACTGGCATTAAAATACTACTTGTTGAGGAGAGAAAATTTCTTATGATCACTGAATATGATTGTTCTTCTGCACCCTTGAAACCGTATATTCTGTGGAAAATTGCAGAAGCGAGCACTGAGCATGTATCCAGTGAAACGTTAAGTTCTTTTCTTTCAACGAGAAGATTTTTTTTGCTGAAACGGCTATCTAGTTATTTACTTCCTTCAAGAAACAATCCACCTTATTTTTTCAGTTATTTTTTAAGGATGACAAATTCATTGTGATGTCTAAGTTCACTAGCTGTACCCATGAAACAGAACGTGACATACCGAAGACAATCAAACAGTTAATTCTGTGTATAGTTGCTGATTGTTCCTTCATGTGCATCACCAGGGCATCTAACAGAAAAAGCTAGAAAAGGTGTCAAGTCTCTAGAGGCAGTCAAATGATTCCCTTGGTCCAGGCAGGAGAAAGGGCAAGTACAAGGGGAAGAGAAAACACAAGGGAGGCAGAAGAACGAGATGTTGAAGAAAACACACTTTTGTTGACAATTTTGTATGAACATAGTTAAATGTAATACAGTACCTCATCAAGAGAGTATCACTGATGTATTTGTTGCATGCTTGGTTCAGTTTTTATCCCCTCTTTTTTTACCCCTGCGAACCTGATGCTTGATGTCTACAAAGTGTTATTGTGCGAACCTGATGCTTGATTCTACAAAGTGATATTCTGCTCAGCACTAATAAACTGCTAAGTTGGCACCTTGTAATATCTTATTTCAACTGTGTAGACCCTCCAAGCAAATAACATGATATTCTGCTCGATACAAAGTGGTAAGATGACAACTTGTAATATCTTATTTCAACTGTGTATACTCTCCAAGCAAATAAAGTTTTTGCCTTTCTGGGCTCACATGAGCAAACATCAGCAAACTCCGGCATGTTGTCATCACACCACTTTCCAATTGGACTTGAAATATGCTTGTCCCACATTCTTTGATCAGGTAAATAAACACCTTCCATGCAACTTCACAACTTCCTGCTAACAATAGGATGTCAATTCACAAAATAAAATTATCACAAATATTAAAGTGGGAAGGCAACATTAAGTTGTATTTACTCACAGTCCAGGATAGAAGCAAACTGATGTGCCCATAAAAGGTGCATATTGAACCCATCATCATGGAGCCTACAAATTTAATATGATCCAATAGCGTCACCTTGCGCAATTCTAGATCTCTTGTACCTAGAAGAGAAGTTGTATGCATCCTTCCTAATGATGCCAACTTCACCATACCCACCATATCTACATTGGAGAACATCCATGATGACATGCTTACGGATTCCAACTGCTTCCATTGCCATGATCTCAGTTTTCTGAAAATCCTTAATTTTCCTATGAGACCACAGGAAGGGAACTTCATCTTGTGTAGCTAAGCGATGATTATGTTCATCTACAAAATTATGCACATACCATACTCCCCGGGAGCGATCCAGTCTAATCTCTAGTTTTGCTTGACAACCACAACGTGTTAGGGCTCTTGGTCTACGGCTGCTACCCTTCTTTTCTAGCCATTTTTCTTCTCGATGTCCTTCTCTAGAACACAAGAAACGCCTGAACAATAGTGCTTTAGTTCGTCTACCACGCCTCACCTTCTGTCTTCTAACACTGAAACCCTTCTCCCTCGCGTACTTATTATAGAAAATGTAAGCATCCCCTTCAGTTGCAAATGTCATTTTCACTATTTCCCAGTACTCAGCCAATGTAGTGTGCCTCTCTGCAGCATGTGACATTCTTCTAAACATTTCCTTGTCATAACTAGCATTGCCATTCTCCTATGTGGACACAAGTATAAAAACTTACGTCAATAAAAAAACTCAGTTAAAACATTTTAAGACAATATGGCCATCAAACTAAAAGGAACAAAATGACTACAATCAAGAATTCCACCTAATTTAGGACTGAGGGAGGCAAAAAACATAACATGATGCATGATTTCCAAACATAAACTCCAAATACAAGTCACTGAATGCAATTAATTATGCAACATGTGAAGAAAATTTTCCATCATCTTGTAGCAACACAAACTACCAGCCATGATATTGTAGAAACAAAAATGCAGTGAGTATTATTGACAACCAAGCATAGAATGATTATGCACCTGACCACACATGTGTTTTACCTTTGATGTTTGATTCTGATTCGACGATGTGTTATCATCATCCGAACTGATATCATCAGCGGTCTCAAGATGAAAGTCCAACCCCTCCTCATCTCCAAGTTCGCCATTCCTATCCATTATGCTCGGCGGCTGTTAACAGACCCCCTGATCTAACTTTATCAGTAATGAGCCATTGGTACCAGTCAAATATGAAGTTTATACTAAACAAAATTACAATGGTCAGTGCAGCTAATTTGATCTGCCACTCAAGATTCTGGTAACGCTTCTCAATTGCAATCTACTATTGCAAGAAGATGTTAAACTAAAGAAGCCTGATCCAAAAAATATATCACAGTAGCAGAAAATGCAATGAGGATGAGGGAGGGCAGGGGATACATACCAGATGGCGTCCACCACCATGGAACGCCTTCACCTTGACAGATACCGCACTGCCTCCCCTAGGCTCCGCGGAATTGCAACTCTTCTACCGATGAAAACGGATCCAGGGGTGAACACGAAGGTATCTGCCGACGGCCAGCGGGCTGTGCTTGGCTCGCTGAGGAGAAATGGCGAGGGAGAAAGGGAGCCGCCGCCGGCCGATGCCTCTGAGAAATGACGAAGAGAGCAGAGCAGGTGGATCGGTATTTCCTGTTTGATGGGCCTTTTGGTTTGGACCATGGATGGGCCTCGGACTTCATCTGGGCAGGGGTAGGGCCGGGCCCTGACTGAACCCAACACGGAAATTAATTAAATTAAAAGCTTAGATGCTTTAGAATTCGTGCAAATTTTCTGTGAAGGACCACCGGAGCAGTTCTCAACTTTACGGCTTACAGGACGCGTCGTCGTCATTGGTGGCCTGGACGAGTCCAGGCTGCTCCGCGCGGCGGCGGGTGCACACCAACTCTGTGTCCTCTTCCGGCCGCCACCGCCGCCGCCATTCGGTACGACGGGGCACACCGGACACGGTGCGCGCCGACGAGGATCCTAGCAGTGAGATCTCCCTAGCCGTGGAGGGAGGGAGGAATGAGCGGGGCCATGGGCCATGGCTCAGCTCGAGCTGTAACGGTCGCTAGGCCCCTTCGACAAACGATGGGCCGGAACGCATCGTGCTGCTGCAAATACAAAACAAGGAAGCCCATAAAGAAGATCCGATTTGCTTGCTGCTTGTGTTGCTTTGGAAGTGCGGAGGCCCACAAAAACTTGGGTCACGGCCCGGGGGTTAACGTTGTCCCGTGAAAGTTGAAACCAAACTCGTGTGCCATCGCTCAGATACGAAAGAAAAATTCTCGAAAAAAAAATGTACGAAAGAAAAATTCTCAAAAAAAAAGGTACGAAAGAAAAAGGTTTGATCGTCTCAGCTCAGCAGGGGAAAAAACCAAAGAATTTTCGTCATATCCCAAAGTAGCGAAGAAAATTGCTAAGGGGATGTTTAAATCCGATGAATTGGTGAAAAATTTTGACACTGAGAAGCGTGTCCTGTGAGAGGGGCACGGTTGCCAGTGTGAAAACTTTTGGTGACTTTTGGTGAATTCACCGGATTTAAACAGGGTCTAGTTGGGGCAACGGTTCACGAAGCTGATTTTCCTCGCATCTGAGAAGAAGGGCAAGACCGGTTAGAAACAACGGTGGTAGCAAGCCTGAGACGCCAGTTGTCAATCCGTCGACATGGAGCGACCGCCGCGCATACATGCCCCGGCGGGCGAGATGAACATGCCTGGAAAGTGGAGCAGAGGAAGTTTCTGGATCGACAGAGTCCCGCCGTCCTCGGCGACACAAATCCTTTTTTTTTCTTTTCTCTTTTCCTTTCTGGAGGAGATGCTGTGTACCCACAAGCCTAGCTATAGCTAGGTGAAGTACTACTAGAGATATGGAGTGAGGTCCTGGAGTGACCAACCCTATCTCCCGTGATACGGAGATCAACTGCAAATCCTCGGAAAAGCATTACATTACGAGGATCGAGCCCTCCTTCCTTTCCTGCAGCCAACATCATCACCCATCACCCAGTCAGTCAGTAGTACACAAAGCCAGTAGCAAAATCCTCGGCGCAAAAAGAAATAGTAACGGATCGGACAGATCGACGGAGATGCAGCTAGCTCTGACCGGTGACCGCACGCACGCACAGGGAGATGGTGGATCATATGGATGTGGGCCGTCGTCGTCGTCGTGCGACCACCCACCTGGCATGTCGGGCGATCCCGCGGCCCGCCCACATGCGCGCTCGCCAATCGCGGGGCCGCTGCCCGCTGCTGCATGGCCCTCCCCTCACCGATCGCCGTCACGGCTTGCCCGGTGCGGCCGGCAGCGGCGGCAAAGGCAGGGCAGGCAATGGGTGCCCGAAACCCGAAACCTGATGGGTTTTTACTTCATTAGGGCATGGATTTGGATCAAGTTTTGTACCCATGGGTTTGTTGATGGGCAAAAATCTAGACCCATCGGGTTTATGGGCATGGGTCTGGGAGCATAGTACCCAGACCCGCAAACCCATGGGTTTTTTTGACCCGATTAATCTTAGCAAAATAGTACATATTAGTCTAAAATATCCTATATATTGCTATTGATTGTCGGTCAGTTGGTGTATTATGCAAGTTAGTATGTGAATATATATTCCTGCTCATCATAAGTTGAAGTGTTGAACACTAAACATGACAGTTTAATAGCTAGATTTTTGTATTCATACCACTAATATATGAATTCATGTGCATATAATATTACAATGGTGAACTATTATCTTATTATGTACTTATGTTGCTTTATATCGATGTTGCATGCATATATGTGCATAAATCCATATATGCGACTATTGTTATTGGCGATATATTTTGTTGGACATGGGCGACCCGTGGGTATCCGCTAACCCGATGGGCACGGGTTTGGGCATAAAATTGGACCCGTGATGGGTCATGGGTTTTTTAACGGGCGGGTTTTATTTTCGTGGGCATGGGTTTGGGATGGCAAAACCCAACGGGTTTGAACCCGTTGCCATCCCTAGGGCAGAGGCAGCCACCACCATCACCGCCGGCCGCTGTTCGTGTCATTGAACTGCAGCGGACACCGGACAGACAGATGGATCATCGATCGCGCCCGGGCCCGGGCCACATGAGCAAATGATTGGGGCCGGGGAAGGGAACCGCGTGCTGTGCTCCGTGGGCGCCCCTGCCTCCTGCATTGCCTGTCCGTGCAGAGTGCTGGCTGGAGCTGCTGCTGCTAGATCTGAGATGTAAAGCTAACCTCGCTGCAGGGTTAGAGGAAAATGCACGCAAGCCGGCCGCACGCGTTAAGCCTTAAGGTTACCTTCTCAGAAGTACCATAATTTTTCAATGATGGAACAAGAGTCCAGCTAGTCTTGCAATAGGACCGCCTGCTTCCGATGAGCTTTGTGTACGAGCACTACTGGAATTTTTAACATTTACCAAGTGTTGGTTTTCCTGCACGCAAATGGAATATGGTTATTGGTCTTGGCTAGTTTGAATCTGAGATTATTTTTCGAGAGTAAATACGGCTCAACAAATCTTTTGGGGGACTCGGGTGCTTGGGTAGCAGACATATTGGCAACAGAGACGGAACCTAGGCTAAAAAAAACTCCCGGAAAAAAGTCAAATCGATATATATGCATAGCCTCTGGTTTGCAAAAATATAATGTGTAGCACTACTGTATGTGGCAAGTACATTTATATGCAGCACAGCGCATGCACAATCATGAATCGCAGAAGCAGCACCGAGAAGAGCCATGTGCGGCCGCAATGCATGCATGCAGTGCATGATTCAGCGGTTAGCTCTCGCGCTCCCGATGGAAACTGATGGTATCAGATTCAGAATATCAGATGGTGGTAAAGCCTATAGCTGCCAGCCCCTGCACTGCATGCATGCATGCCCTGATCAGAGTTCAGAGAGGTGGTTAGTTACGGGCATGCCCTGATGCATCATGCATGTCCTAACAATTAAGCGACCGAATTTGTACTGTGTATTTGCCCGCACGCAGACCGTTGCCACCATGCATGATTTGGATAACATGCCCCTGTCGGCCCAAATGACAATACGTCCAGTCATCGGTACCAAGCTCCAGCGACTAGGATTGCTATTTAGTATCGTGGCCTAATCTAATCGGCCGATCGACTGACTATTATGACGGGTGCTCGTGCAACTTGCAACTCTAACTACTGAATTGCTTTCAGGTATGTTACCTAATGTTTTGCTCTCGATGCTTCGTCAGCTAGTAAAGCAATATGTACAGGCAGCCACAGACTCACAGGTAGGTTAGCTAGCTGTGCTATATATATATTCAGATATACCTGTACCAGAGGATCAGATAATAATGTTTCAAGGGATGATGAACAGGCACACATCTAATTAGCATCAACGGTCAGTCAGGCCAAACTGTCATGTTTTATATATTCAGATAGGATGGAATGGAAATCTACGAATAGTTGGTTTCATCATCGTACTATTTTGGGCAGTGATCGCTCACGATGACCATTTTGCCCATCAACTAATACCCGGTTTCCGGCTTACACCATACCTCTCGATCCTGCGCCGAGATTCGGGCTTCCCAGGCCGGGCCCGTCCTGATGTTGACCGGCGACCGGGCCAAAGATAGAGCAGCGGTGGGCCCGCTGGCCAGCCGGGGGGTCGGGTCGGGGCGGGTGGTCTTGCACGTGCGCGCGACGCGGCCGTACGCCCCCTCCGCGCTGGCGTGCCTCGGGATTCCCCGGCGCGCGCATGTGCACGCCACGCCGGTCATGGTCGAGACCTGCAGCTTGCAGCCATGGCGGCATGCACGTAGGACGTAAGTACTACTGCTCTGCTGGTGCATGCTCTCGCTCACCTCACTGGCATGCATGGTGGCATACTGGCATGGCTCCTTCGTCAATACTGGATCGATGATGAGCTACTAGCGCCGGCAGGAACGACCAACAATGATTAGACCTAAGAGAGAGGGAAATAGCTAAGCGTGTCCTTGGCTGTCGCGCCTTCAATTGAATACCTCCCCTGTCCTCTCCAGATCTGGACTGTGTGTGTGGATCAATGGATCCATCGGAGGCCCAGTGACCCAGTCCAATCATATATATGTATGTATATATATAAGATTCCTAGATTATTGAATTATTAAACTTTTTAGAAACGAATGATTTGGTACTAAATTCATCAACTATACTACTTAACCAGTGCGTACTTCAATATATAAAGAAATATTTAAATTGCTGGCAAGTATTTTATATATTTCCTGCATTGTATGTACCACTTACTTATATGTGAATCATTAGTTGCACGTACGCTCGCAACGACTGTCTCTTTTCCTAACTATACTGCTGTAAGTCCTAGTAATTAATAGTACTCTATGATTAGCCTACCCGGCGTTTGATTATATTGCCATAATGGAGCGATCGAAAGTACGTGTGGCTGCCGGCCGGCCAGTCCGATCGAGCTTGCATGCCAGACAGCCCCGGAACCGTGCATGTGAGACGTGAGCTTGCCCGCGCGCAATGATTCCGTCCACAGCGGGACTGACAGTTACTCCGTCCTGGCCCCACCCCCTGACCCCTTCCACTAACCAACCAACGCAAAGCAAACGAACTCAGCGCGATCTATCTGAGCTGGTTAACTACCGGGAATCGATACGGCGAGATCGACGATCCATCTGATATACATAATATATATACAAATGTTTAGTATGTTTGCCTTTGCATGCATGCCCATCACACACACGCGCACGTACGTGCTAGTGCTAGTGCTGCTTGCCTTTAGGCGCTGCACCATGATCTGCACAGCAAGGCTCTGTCGGGCGACGCGCAATTATGTGGCCCTCATTAGCAACGGCTATAGGCGCATGATTAAGCTACTAACAATCAGCATCTAAGGCATGATTAGTTCGGCATTATGTTTGCTTACGATCCACTACTGTTGATGATGCCAATAAGCCTTTAATTTGGGAGAGCTAGCACTACTCTTTGTCTACCTGATCATGCATCAGGTTCTTTTCAAGTTAGTACGTACGTACGTGCTACAACTGTTGTGTGTGCAATTAACGACTAACGGAAGAATAAGAATAAGAATAAGATCTCGCTTGTACGTATACGCCCGACGGAAAGATAATTAAATTGGAGTTGATTAAACAGCTAATAATGGGCCACTTGATTAACATCATGCAGTGAGGTGATAACATAGTTATCCCCTCTTGTCTACTCCCTCTGTCCTGAAATATAAGACACTCTAATTTTGTCCTAAGTTAAACTAGATAAATTTTGACCACCTTTTTAGAAAAGAATAATAATATTTATGGCATCCAAATGAGTATCAATAGACTCATTGTGAAATATATTTTTATATTTTACTTATTTGATTTGCTAAATGTTAATTTTTTTCTCTATAAACTTGGTCAAACTTTCAAAAGTTTGACTTAGGACAAACCCAGAATGCCCTTTATTCTAGGACGAAGGGAGTAAGTTACAATATGACCATTCACTAACTGTGTATATTGTAGTTACTATGATTATAAACTAATGATTATTGGATAATACTTTTGATTACTAATCTACCCACACTGTCAAATCTGTATTATAATAGCTAAAAATTATTGGCCAAACTATAGGTCAAAGATTATAGAGTTTGAATCTTGGTATGCATACACGACTTATATACCGGATTGGAGGCCAGTAGTAAATCATCATCACGAGTAAAAAGTTGATCTATTGAGACGAAAGAACCCAAAATAAAACTTACTACTCCTTTGTTCCAAAACACATCTGTATATTTTATTTTTGTTCTTGAAAATTATTTTCAACTATAAGTATGTCCTATAAACAACATAGTTAGTAAAAAACAAATGATAAAGTTCTAATATATCCCAAAAAAAGATTATTGCCCCACTTAAAATTTGACTATTTTGCAGGAATCACCAAAAAAAAACCCTTTCTTCCTCCGTACCAAAATAAGGAGTAACATTTTGTTGACACCAGATTTTCGCATCTGATATGCTGAGTCAGACGGTGACATGGTGAGGCTGGTACTGCACAGTGGGCCCGTTGAATGGTCAAACAGATGATGCCGGAAAAGAAAGCCGATGCAGAATATGGGTCCGATAAAGAAGGAGAGTCCGATCTGATGATGAATGAGAGAATGTGCATCGGCTAAAAGGGAAGCGTAGCATGAACAGGGACTATTTCCTTTTCAGAAGGCGTATTGAAAGTCCCATTCTATGTTAAATATTAGTTTACTTTATCTGCAAGATTAGTCAAGTCCGATCAGAACTCTTCATGACCAGGGTATAAATATAAACCCTCGTCCATTGTAAAGAACTATTCTCATAATCAATACAACCCGGCTTCACGCCAAAACCTTAGGAGTAGGAGTAGATACCGACGAACTCATTGGTGGACGGGCTGCATCAGTTCCTGATCTCCGACTTACCAGTAAGATTGTCAACTTATCGAACTAGTTTAAGCTTTGAATTGAGGCGTATCGCCCTTTCTCGTTTATACTGTTCAACCGATTTATCTTTGAATTATCAAGATTGATATAGATTCCCTGCGTCGGAGCTAGATCTCTATTGATTATTCAATAGTTAATCGTTTATCGAGTTGTACTTTAAGTCTCGAAGTCAATCTAGATTCCCTGCGTCGGAGCTAGATTTACCTCTGGATCATCAAGATTAGTCTAGATTCCCTGCGTCGGAGCTAGACTCATCTTGGTTATTTAAAGGCAGCTTTTGCGGTTGTTTGGAGTTGCTAGATTGATTTAGATCTGCGCCATGTGAATCAATCTGATTCTTCAACAGCTTTGAGCATTGGTTTTAGTCCGATTTGAGCAATACTTATCTTACAATATCGTTCTAGGTCCGATTCATCTTCATAGTTTTATCAGGTTGTTCTTTGATTGTTGTGTTTGATTTAGATTCCCTGCGTCGGAGCTAGGTTTGCACAATATATCAAAGATTGATCTTTGATCGCTAAGAGTAGTTTAGATTCCCTACGTCGGAGCTAGATTCCTCTTGACTATTCAAAGACAGCTTTGAATATCGGAACGATCTTGTTACTATTTTTACTGTTAATTTGCTTGATCTGAATAACACCTATGCGAGCATCTTGTTTAGTTGTTGGGTTGGTGAATTAAGTTTGATTGTTTAGTTATTTGGTCCGATCATAGCTGGAGTATGTGCGTTGCATCCGTTTGTGAAACCGTGTCGAAACAGTCCTGGTCCGATCGGCCAGCTAGATGGTCCGATAAGATAAATCAAACCGGCAACTAGGCAAGGTGGACAATATATCGGCTCACACTTTGATTATTTAATATCTTGCTCAAAGACATAGCTGATCCGTTATTTACATATCGACCATGTTTTATGCTTTATTTATTATTATTTAAAAGGTTGATCTGTTACAAGGTCCGATCCCGATTGGTCCGATTCGATGTCTGATTGAGGTCCGATTATATTGGTCCGATTGAAGCCGTCTATGAAGTCCGATTTTGAGGTCCGATTGGCATCGGCCGATACAAGACTGATAGGGTCTTGGCTAAAATCCAACGTGCACCTGACGTCTGGAATAGAGCTGGCACAATCAAAGAGTAATTTAACTGTTTTATCCCCTTGTCAATTTCAGGTCAAATTGACTGGCACGCCGCGAACCTGAACGAAGTGCAGGCTGGCACTGGAGTGAAGCAGATCTCCCTGGTCTTATTGTGTTGATCGCTGAGGATACGACTGCCGATTTTTTGCGTCAACACATTTATTTCAAGGAAAAAGGTAAATAACAGTTTTACAGCTCGATCCGTACTCCGAAATGATATCTCACTATATGTTGATTTTTGTCTAAAACCAACATATTTTGTGAAGAATACAATGATAAAAGTCTAATACTCCGTATCGAAGATCAGCCAAAATAAAACACACATCGTATTCTTGAACAAGGGATCCGAGGATGAGCATGTCGTACTAAACCTGCCACTTTATGGGGGTGGGGGTGTTTAGTTCCCCTTCCATTTTGCAAAATGGAGGTATTTTGCAAAATAGATGTGCATCGGATCGTGTGCATAGAGAGAAAAAAGTGTATTAGAAAACGTGCATTTTGTAAAACGAGGCATTTTGCAAAATAGAAGGGAACTAAACGCCCCCATAGTTAGCTTCTCCTGCACAACCGTGCAAACCGGCAGGCCTACCATGCAGCGCAATCACGCAACCGCATTATTGCATATTTTCCCGCAGATCGAATGATCTGCCCGGCTACAATCGTACCGCGCCCTGCACAAAAATTATTCCCCCTCGATCGGTCGCCAGAGACCACCACTTCGCACCCGCACAGCAATCTCACCTGGGGACCTGGATTAGCCAGCAAATTACCCCGGTTGATTACTCCGGCAGCGCGCCCCCGCTGCGCCCTCAAGGGTCAAAGCCCTCGCCACCGAGCTCCTTAATCAAAGGATCCCCATCCCCCCATGGAGATCCACCCCACGAGCGCCCAGCTCATCATTGTCGACCACTTGCAACCGTCTAGCACATCTCTTTCTCCTCCAACTGATGATCTCGTTGGTCGGATCCCCCTATTTATACCCCGCCTCCCGCACATTCCTTCTTCACCAACTCCGGCGGCCACCAGTGCCCAGCAGTGAACCTGCGCTTTCGTCTTCTACCCCTAGCTAAAGCTTAATTAAACATGGCGCCTCAAAGCTTGGACCTTGGGCTGAGTCTTGGCCTGGGCCTGGCGGCGCTGCAGCCCAGCTTCTGCTACTCCGGCAATGCCGCCGCCGCCGAGGCGAGCCCCGCCGCGGCGGAGGAGAGGGACAGGAGGTGCTCGCCCGACGGCAGCCCGGTGTCGAGCGGCAGCGGGAGTGGAAAACGCGCGGCGGCGGAGAGGTCGGCCGGCGCCGGCAGCGGCGACGAGGACGACGACGGTGGCGCGCGCAAGAAGCTGCGCCTGTCCAAGGACCAGGCCGCCGTGCTCGAGGAGTGCTTCAAGACGCACCACACCCTCACTCCGGTACGCACTCGATCGACCGATCCGTGTTCACGTATCGCGCAAACAATCAGTGCTGCTGTAGGCTGATCGATTGTTCGTTCTGTTATGCAGAAGCAGAAGGTCGCGCTGGCGAGCAGCCTGGGCCTCCGGCCGCGGCAGGTGGAGGTGTGGTTCCAGAACCGCCGCGCCCGGACCAAGCTCAAGCAGACGGAGGTGGACTGCGAGTACCTCAAGCGCTGGTGCGAGCAGCTGGCCGAGGAGAACCGCCGCCTGGGGAAGGAGGTCGCCGAGCTCAGGGCGCTCAACGCCGCGGCCGCCGCGCCGGCGCCGGCGCCCCCGCTGACCACCCTCACAATGTGCCTCTCCTGCAGGCGCGTCGCCTCGTCATCCCCCTCCTCTAACGCGTCCAACATTCCCGCCACGCACGCGCACGCGCATGCCGCCGCCAATGCTGGCAATGGCATGGCCTCTCCGGCGGCGGCGGCGTTGGCCGCCGGCCACCGGCAGTTCTTCTGCGGGTTCAGAGACGCCGGCGCGGCGGCGTACGGGAGTTCATCCGGACTCGCAAAGGCTGTCAAGGCGGCCAGATAGAGATAAGGCTAGTTGGCCAGCTCTCCGCGCGCGCTGATCTGAATCTGCTCTACTCTCTCAGAGCTCCGAAATGGCAAAGTTACAACTGCAAAGCAAGTGTAGCTGAAAAGTTTAAATCTTTATGCATCTTTTGAGGAAAATGAAAGCGTAGTTTTTAACAAATTGATTAGGATCGGTTGTTGAGCTCTCTGAGGATCGATGCATGTAAATCCATGTGAAAATTAAAGCTGTGGAAAGCAATAACAGTAGACGAAGCTAACCCTCTGTATCAGAGTTGATTATCTACTAGTAGTAATGGAAATGGAACGCCCCCTTTTTTGAGATCTTATGGAACTCTAGGCAGCTGTTGAATCATTTTCGATGCAAGTGTAGCGTACAATTTCAAATGCCCCCTTTCATTAGCAGGAAATGCAAGTTGGTTTTACAAGGGAAAAGAACTTGTTTGGAATACGCGTCCTGTGTACATCGGACAATATATAAAATAGTTGAGTGGTTATTGTGCAAGATTGGATTCAAATTTTTGGTTAAACCGCCACATCAACTTTGGGCACAATCAACATCAGAAGTTGGTTTGAAACAAAGTAAAGCTGGATTATTGTATATATCACTGTACATGCCAGCTTTGAGACGGCAAATGAACAAGTTTCAACTTAATTACCCTGCAAAGAGAAAAATGTGAGTCATGACAGTAGTTATATTTGGCCCGTCATCTGGCATAGTTAGTTCACCATTTAACAAATATAATGAACCAAAATCAAGCAGCAGGTGTGAACAATGTACAAATAGAGTGACCTGTTTGTTTACGCTTATATTCTGTTTCTCAGTCAAAATAAGCGAGAGTCCCACTAAACACCCTGCTTATTTTCGCTATTCTCGCTTCTGTGTCCATTTCAGAGATTTGAACTAAAATAATAAAAAATTGAGAATTGAGAAAATTTTCACTTATCTTAGGATCTAAGCGTGGCTGAGATTCATAAGTGGAAACAACACACCCTATAGCGGGTGGAAATCATCGGAAAGTACACACTTGGCCCAAATCAGTGCAACTACTAGCTATTACTACCATATTAAACTGATGCCTTGCCAATATGTGTAGGTGAGAAGTGGGAAATCCCTGCACTAGTTGAATTTGAAACACAGGTAGCAGGATCATACAGCATGTCCTCATCGTCCCCATGACTGAAACTCTGAAGTCTGAAAGCACCTGATGGTGTCTGAACACGATGATTGAGTTGGGTGTAGAGGACTGCTGAGGGGCTGAGGACAGGGAGCAGTTCAGATTCAGAACGTACTACGGCCTAGCTGATGCACTTTACATGCATGATGCATGGGTACAGGTTACATGCAGTGCATGCCTGACGCCCTGACCATAATCCTGCTGCATTGGCTGCGGATCGGAGTGGTGGCATGCAGGTGGCTGCAGACGTGGCCGCCGTGGCCACGAGCCCACGACCACGGCGACGAGCCAGTAAAGACGCGGCCGGTAACATGCCATTGCCAGCCGAACAGGAGCTGCCCGCGTGCAGCCGCAGTACGACGGATCGTTGTAAATTCCGTGCGCACGTGGATGCCTCTGTCTGCCGCCGTTTCCATCATGAAGACGATGAGAGCTAGCCTAACCAGATGATGACCGGCCGGCCGGTGAACACATGACCGGGCGAATCAGATGCCGGCCGGGCGCGCGTACGAGCGCGCATATGCGACGCCGCCGCTGGCGACGACGAAGCCGCCCCGAAACTGACCATGTTCAAGCTCGAAGCAGAGATTCTTTTTTCCTTTTTTTTGTTTCGAAGAAAAATGGAAAAACCCTAGCAAGATGGTCATAATATAATGTAATAAATTGGTGCCCGCTAGTGTGCTGGCCTCCTTGTCGTTTAGGGCCGTTTCAATTAATCTTGCAACAATTACATTTTTCTGTGGTTTTGTGATCACATATATATATTATACTCATATGGTTGCAGTTTGCAAATATAAAGGATGAAGATATATAACTTTGATGAACATTATACCAAAGCTTCCCATATAAAAGAGGAGAAAATTCTACCTTTAATCATTATTTTCTTCTGTATAAATCTAAATAGTACTCTTTTGTTTTCTAGTGTCAAGATCTTAAAAAGGCCGCACATTATATGAGCAAATATACATATGCTCTCTATTGTAATAATGCCAGTTGGATGACAAAAAAGTAAACAAAAGAAAAAAAGAAAAGAGGAAAAGGCTAAGCAATAGAGAAGCTAGCTAGGCCGTGATGGCGATGATAAAATAGTGTTGTGCTGACAGGGCCGAATGTTGACTGGCAGATAAAGCGAGCTCGATGGGTGTGTGGCCGCTGACCGGCGCTGCACGTGTGGGCGACATGCCCGTACGCCGGGCCTCGCTGGCGCCCGCCTTGGGATTCCACGCAACGGCAACGCCCACATGCACGCGCAGCTCTCCGGAGCAGCGCGCGGAGCTCCCTTCGCTCGTTCGCCTGGGTGCGTGCGTGCGTGCCCTCGTAGTCGCTTTCCTTCTCCTCCCCGTCGATCGCTCGCCGCCGCCGCCGTGCCCGTGATTTGCTTAGTTGTTTAGGGTTTGATTAGGGCCATGTTGTCGCCTACTTTAATCGCCCTACTAGGCTGTTGCTTGGCAGCGAGGACGACCCATGCGCATGCGCCATTGGCCATTGCTGGATCGGATATGGAGGAGCTATCGGTCGTCGTCGTCGAGATCGAGGATCGAGCTGAGCTAGCCGAGAGCCGGCCTCCTCGTGAACCGGGGCCGGCCCGGATTTGCCGCGGCTGTCCAAGAGATCTCGCGTGGTGTGTGGGTGCTGGGGCAACGGCGACGTGCGGCAGGAAGAATGGGTGTGCTGTTTTGGACGCTAGCGGGGCCTCAACCAGCGCCTTGCCTTGCATTGGATGCGTGGCCATCGTCTCCTGCTGCTGTCCCTCTGCGTTTAGGACCATTGCTAGCTGATGTGCAAATAAACATTTCGACGATGCATTTTTTTGCCGCGTCTCAAATTAAGGTACGGCGTACACTAATAAAGAGCGTGATGCAGTATTGTTTTATCTTTTAGGGGAAAAGGGGAATTAATAAGAAGGAAAAAGCAAAATACACACACAAAACTACATGTAATCGATCCTATCTCGATCGTAAAGATGATTAATTATTCTATCATTAACACATTGTCAGTCATCTGAAGCATACATATATGCACACACATTCTCTAGATATCTTCAAACACCATTATTATCGGTCGATCTCGATCACCGAAAAAAAATAAAAGCGGTACATATGAGCATGCAAAATATTTGGTCCAAGCAAGTAGCATCAGCACTAAACAAAAGGGATTAAAGAAAGAGTCAATAAGCATGTACTCTTATGTAGCTTCCCACGTACACAATTATTGGGATACGCATACCACACATGCATACTGTCTGTCGTATACTCCTCCGATCCAGCAACCATACATACCGATCCGTCGATCTCGTTTGTCCCCAATATATCCCAGCCTAGCTAAGCTCACTTCTCAGGATGGTCGAAATGATTACCACCAGAGGCTGGGGCGGCCATGTGCGCCCCTGGAACATGCAATTATTTAGCAGCAGCTCATTGCGACAACATGCAGCAGTTACCGACCGATCCATGGATCCAGCTGCCTGGCTAATTACATGCTGCAATAATTAACTAATAATCGTCATCAACTTGATCCCGGCCGTGGTTTTGACACCACGGCTATGTCGGGTCGGCAAATCAAGCAGAAGTATTACTCTTGCCTTGGCCTGTAGTACTAAATACAAGTGGTCTCATACCTTGACGCACTGTTCTGCATACGATGTACCATTTTGACAGCTACCTATAAAGTCTGTGGCGGTAGTATATGTATTTTTTATTAATAAAGTCTAATATTTTTACAGGTGCTATAACTGTGGCACCAAATTTAATTACACGATGATTTCGACGCACCGGTTGAAAAGAGAAATGTCTACTGGTAGTGTATATAATTTTTTTTGCGAAATACTAGTATATATAGTATAATCACAAATATATACATAGTACATTATGATTGGCAGGGACAAGTGGAGCATATATATCATGTTGTGCAATGTGTGTTACCATGCTCAATGTATGGCGTGGATCATATATATGTACATATCTGGTACTATCATTGTACTCTCTATCTGCATACAGTAGTCGCCAATAATTCGCTGGTAGTTTTCCAATAATTCGGATATCGGATGAGATGACGAGATGATATATACCCATATGGATCATGGATGGACCGGTCCGGCTGTACAACTGTACAACGACGACCCCATAGAGAGATAGAGCATGCAGCATGGTGTTGTGGCTCGATCCATCCATCCATATGCTCGCTCGTTACTGCATGCATCGGCCGGCCGGTCACCACTCACCCCTCATTCATGATTCATGGTCGCAACTGAAAGCTAACGGACGCCCAGCTGGCCGTCACGTTCCGCTGCCGGGCGGCCCTCCTCTGCATCTGCATATGCGTGTTAGCTGCTGTGTGTTGCTAGCTGTTCTACTCTACCAACATGCTCGCACTAGCTATACCTCTAGCAGTAGTAGGTCGTCGCAGCAGCACATTGTGTTCTCCTTTCCTTGTTCCGTTTTTTTTGAATTTCAAATGCTAATAGCAATGTGTTCCACATAGCGATTTACGCGCAGAAGCAAAAGTTGGTCCAAATGGTCTGTCACGGTGCCTTAATAACAACATTCACAACGTTGCTTAGAATCAGCATCAATCCCGGCAAAGCTATAAGCCCAACTTGCATTTTAGTTGTAGGCATGCTTCTCTAGTTTACAATGCATTGTCAACTCGGCTTCACGATTTATTTTTTGCAGTACATTTCTTTCCTGGCATAAAACCGCTGTTCAAATGATATTTGACGAATAACCCTTCTTCAATGATATCCACGTAAATGATGATTCGAGACACAAACCTGGAAGCAGCTGCTAGATTAGATCTGCACATGCGTGTCTGAAAGATTAGACATGAATGAATGAATGAGTGGGTGAATTAACCAACCAATAATCAAGCGGTACAGTAGCAACCGTCGTGGATCGATCGGGCCCATATGCCCAATGCAAGTAGTAGTGGATGCCCAACCGATGAGGCAAGCAGGCAGGCCAGGGATCATATGATGATTGGTGGGATCCGGGACCTCACAATCATAAGCTCGCTGCGGCTGCTGAAGTTGGTGCCTGCCTGTTCTGTTCGCCCCCAAGTGGAGCGCGATGAGATATACCCCTGGGCTGAGAGAGAGAGAGAGAGCGGCCGCGTCGCGTCCACGAGGGCAGCACATGGGGATGGGGGAGTCGGGTTCCCCGGGGGCCTCGTACAGGTGGGCCCGGGCCCGGTCGACACCGGCCGGGGGTTGCACGCAGGGGATGGGGATGGAGAGCTTCGAGGAGGACCAGACCGTCGCATGATTGGCCCGCACGTGACACACAGCTGGGCTGCCAGGCAGCCAGCCAGCCACACCCCCCTTTGCCCGTCCGTCCGTGTGTGCGATCTCAAGCCAGCAAAGAAAAAGAAACGGCAAAATACTGATGCTACATCCACACTCAAAATGTACACATCCTACACCATAGAGCTACGACAGACGACAGTGGACAGATGTCATAGGACTCTGCTTCTGTAGTGGTCTCGTGTTGTAGTTGAGAAAAAAACGAGTTTTTTTCATCCATGTTTTAAACTTTTGTCACGAAAAGAAACCAAAAGTACTACTAGCTACTAGCTAGGCTCAACACACATTTGACTTGACGCTAGACCATTTTCAGTATACATAGAACCCAATCCGAAACGCAGGTCTTCATATAAATTTCGCAAGAATCAGTACAAACTTTTCATGATGAAGACATGGGCTGGCTTTAATTTCTACGGGGCTACAGTCAGTTGAGCAAAGGAATTCTCTTTCGTCACAGCAAAGACAATAGTATGCGCCGATTAGCAAGAAAAAGGCGAAGATAATGACAACCAATGGCGTTTAGTTGTCTACAGATATGTATGAATCTCCCATCCTATTTTCCATTGATATGGACATCAGCAGCTGAATCACACACCAATTATTGGCACCTCATATACTAATAATCCACCATATCTTTTTCGAGTAAGGATATATTTAATTGTACACACTCAGTGCTCCTATTTTCCACCAAAAATCTCCCTCACAATCTCAGGTCTCTCCACACCAACCATGCATTTCATCAGCACCATGCTATATGTCCTTGCTGATGAACAGTCACGTCTCGATTAAAATACCCTTCCATAAAACGAAATGTGCCATGTATGAAATTGATATAGTAGGTAGGGTCAGCTCTAGCACTGTTGCCTCTCGATCGCTAGCTTGTGTGACAAGCGCTGATTAAAAATCTTGCCGGTAAATAAAATAGAGAGGAGAGAAAATTAATAAGAATTAAAAAAGGAGGGCCACTTGACCCGACAACAACATCTAGGGGACTTGAACGCCACCCTAAGTGCACGTCCTACGCCATTATTCAAACACCCCCCACCTGCTTAATGCAGCTTTCAGCATAAGGTTGGTCCTATCCTCCCTGTCATGTCAAGATACATAAACACATGGGACCAATATCATTGTATAAATCATATAATGATCATGCTGCACCACTAAATAATCAGTTCCCTCCGCAGAAAGGAAAGGACCAATTCAAAGCTAATGATGATGATGCCATAATAAAAATCTGCTAAACCTTCTTTTTGCACAAATTTAATTTTACCATGACGATCTCTGATAAAAAAACGATCAAATAAACTATATGCTCTTTTTAAGTTATTTGAAATCTAGTAGTGGGGAAAAAAGGACATTGTGCTTATTAACATTCTGAATAATCTTGAGAAGCTCCAAAATTTTTTATCACCTTGGTCAAAATAAGCCAATGGAGCTGAAATTTGATCAAATAGCTCCTTAACTAGTACGAAGATTATACTACGTTATCAACTAAACTTCCTGATTGATGATTAACATTTCTAATCCTTCTCCCCTACAGCAAGACCACTTAACCTTATAGTTATGTAACTCAAAGTTTTGTTGGCTTACTCCAAATTCAGATTCTGATGTCGGGTTAGATTCCGTGGTAATGCATGTTTTCCTGTTGAACATTCCCTGGTTTAATCTAACTAACAAAGCCGATGGAACCTGATCAAGCGGCACCTCAAATAGAACAGAGATTATACTACATTATCGGCAAAAAGCTCCTGATTCATGATCATATTCTCTAATATAATCCTCCCCTCTTACCAGACCACTTAGCGTTAATGATTCCGTGCGGCTTACAATTAGTAGACCAACTTGTAACTCGAAAGTTTGTTAGTTTTCCCTTCCTCCCTAATATTCCGAATCTGATGTCCACCCAAGATATGTTCAGATTTCTTTAACATCCCCAGACTTAATCATCAGGAGACCGAAAGAGAGGGGAAGAAGCTCAGTGAGAGGAAAAGAAAGGTGCAAATAAAGCTCACAGTGCAATCATTGAGTGCATCAAGGAGAGAGAGGAGAAAGTGCAAGGCCCCACGGTGCATAGAATGGAGGAACAAGTGAACAACCACTGATGGAGCTGGGAGGCAGGCATGGCCCAGCCAATAATTCCTCCAACCTGGGGTGAGGTAGGTTGGACTGATAGATCAGTTAGAGGAACATGGGAAAGGCTGGAGAAAAAAAAGTGGAGTTTTTTTTGTAGAAATGCTAGGAATATGTAGAAAAATAGCACATCATTTTTTTTCATAATCAGCAAGCGCCCATCTTTTTTTTTGAAAGACCAATACAGACGCAGACACTCACACGCACGCACACTCGTCCCTAAGAATACACGTACTATCGAGGGACCGGGCTGGCTGTTCCGATCTTAGATTGACGAAATCACCACAGGCGCCTCGCTATCCAGGGGCACGTTGCCTGCCAGAAAGAATAACGCCGGTTAAATTTTGAAATAAATCCAGAAAAATACGATATCCATGCCGAGGGCAGGTTCCACCACAAGGAACTCAAGCAATTAAACTACGCTTAGTTCCACGAGCACCCATCCACTGTTACGGCAACAAAGCTATCAGTATAAAGACTCCAACACTCTATTTGTGGTGGGCGGCATCTATCATGGTCGAAGTCGCTACCGCAGATGCCCAATTCTTGTAGATCATTCCTACCTCTTTTTTGTGAAGATGTGGATCATTCCTACCTGACCGTTCGGTAATGGTTAGTGTGACAGAGTCGCTGTGTTCACCTGGCTATCATGTCATGGAGTTGGTTCAATACAAAATGGGGAAAGGTTTATGCGTTTTTGTTTATCCATGGAGAGGGAAAAAAAATACTAGTGGAAAGAGGAGGGAAGAATGATGGGTCCTGGCGTGTAGGAAAAAAAAGTTTTTGATGAGGAAGGGATATTGGGGCGGGAGGAAATGATGGGCCGTGGAGCAGGGGGCTGGAATGGAGCCCCCAATGATTGCGGGGGGTTTGTGGGGGTGTCAGGAAAAGCGCCGGCAAAGCGAGGCGCACGGCCGGGCCGGTGGGCCAGCCCTGTCCCTCCCCGCCCTCTCGTCGTCTATCGTCTTTGATCTCTCCTCTCTCCTCCAACCGCGTGGGCCCCGCCCCAGGGGGGCCGCGGGCAGCGAGCGCTGGAAATCATGGGCCATGTGCCTTTGTTCGGTTCCTAGTCCGCGTCCGCGTTTCCCGGCTCGGTCGGCGGCCCCGGACGAGCCGAGCCGATCGGGGAGAGGGACGAGCCGGCTCGACGTACTACGCCAGCCTTGTTAATCTTTGGACTCTGAGGCCATCCCAGCGGTTTTCATAGCATTAATAAGGGTGTCATGTAAACAATTTAGTGACGTGCCAAAAAATTAATGAGATGAGAGAAAAAAATGGTTTTTCATGCAAGAAACCATGTCTACACAAAAACCAAGAAATGAAGAAAAGAGATAGGGTGAGAAAAGAGAGAGAAGAGAGGGGATTGGATAATAATTTATTTTGAAGAAATTATGCATTGGAAGGATAGTTTCTATGGTAGTGTCTATGTGACATGGCAACTATGAAAACTACGTAGTAGTGTCATGTGTTGGGGATGCGCTGAGGAGGAATGTTTACTGTGCTGGTGTGGTCCAGGAGGAAGGTGATGTTATTTTTATGGAATTGCTTAAACTGTCATGAAGATGAACTCGGCTAGCTGGACAGAAATAAATAATGTGGCAGAGAATGCAGCGTGAAGATTCACAGGTGTGTCTGTGTTCATCAGTTGTCGTTTCCATATGTTTTTAGAATCACTGTAGTAGGATATTTATTTATATATTAATAATATGATATATATATATATATTTATTTCCATTTACACGCACAATACGTTTACGTGATTGTTGTGGCCACACAACTTGGAAACATAATGAATGAATTATTACTTGTATAGTAGGTGCCACTCATATATAGTAGCAGACATGGATAACAATCTAAAATGCTGGCAGTGGTAATTCAGGTGTAAGTACCCAGATACACAAAACATGGCATTGTTGATCGCTTAAATTAACTGCAATATTTGGATACACAACTGGATCATAACATAAAATGGGGAGAATGCAGCGTAAAGATTCACAGCTGTTGGCTGATTAGAATCACAGTGGCATATATATAGTCACTACTGGAAAAACTCACATTGGTGGGAGGACATTAGTGCCGGTCCCCCTGGAGCCGGCACTAACATGTTCGGAGGCAACATTTAGTGCCGGCTGGGAAGAAACGTGCCTGCGGAGACACGTTAGTGCCGGTCGGGGGCTGCAGCCGGCACTAAACGACGTCATTTAGTGCCGGCTGGTGTTATTGGCCGGCACCAAAGTGGCGCGCCCATTTAGTGCCGGCCAATAACACCAGCCGGCACTAAATGACGTCGTTTAGTGCCGGCTGCAGCCCCCGACCGGCACTAACGTGTCTCCCGCGGGTCACTTCAAAAGAAAATATCTTCCACCCCAATCACATGTGATGCATAGGTGGGATGGTAAGGAAGCACGCGCGTGAGGCTAGAGGTCATGGGTTCGAATCCTCGCGGCCGCGTACGCGCATTTACGCGTGAAAAATCACCGTGCCGTGCGACAGGCGCGTGTGCGCGCAATATTTTTTTATTTTTTTGGCGATGTGCGTGACCGACACTAACGTGCCACACAGCCGGCACTGATAAGAGTTATTCCGGTAGTGAGTATAATCTTATACTACTACTGTACTAAATAATTTCTTAATACCATGCCTTATTGGTTGGTACATACTGTACATTGCGAAACGGAATGATTATTACTTCCGTAATAAGACGACCGCCGGTACGTA
This sequence comes from Alloteropsis semialata, assembly GCA_004135705.1. Lineage (NCBI taxonomy): Eukaryota > Viridiplantae > Streptophyta > Magnoliopsida > Poales > Poaceae > Alloteropsis > Alloteropsis semialata. The sequence goes on from CM014273.1 coordinate 64,951,060, forward strand.
ATGAATGAATCTAGATAGGTTAATCCAGGTGTCGTCGTCGGTACTGGGATACGCAGGGAATGGCGTGGTACGTTGTTCTTACCGCCTGGAAACCGGGAGCAAAATGTTGGCAATCAACAGGCCAGCTAGCTGCCATGCTACACTGCAAACAAATTAAAATCGACGATATGATGGCATTTGTTTGCTTGCTAATTAACCTAGTAGTAGCCTATTACTCGTAAACGCGACGTGGATTTGGAAGCTAATGATGGATCGAGGAAGCTAGCTAGCGTCCTTGTTTGGCAGCACGGCCCGGGACACCGGCGACCTGCTACCGCCCGCCCCAGGAATTCCGAGCGAAGCAACCACACGTCAGAATTTGGTTGACCTCTTCCTCTCGTTTCCATGGCGATCGATTTGATTTGGCGCCACGCGCGTGCACGCATGGATCCACGCAACCCTGGACGTGTTTGTTTCCGCTTATAATCAGCTTATCGGTCAAAATAAGCAAGAATTCCACCCAAACACCTTGATTATTTTCGCTTATTCTCGATTCTCTGATAATCCATTTCAGAGATTTGAACTACAATAATCGAGAATCGAGAATCAAAAAAATTTTCGTTTATCTTAAAATTTAAGCATGGTTGAGAGAAGCGGAAACAAACACGCGCCTTGTCGAGTACGTAGCTGGCCCCAGTAGTCGATCGTGTACGTGTACGTGTACGTGCGGACATGCGCTAGAGCCTAGAGCCTGCCCGCTGCGTGGTCGCTTGCGGCCGGGTCGCGCTTCCTAGGGATCATCAGCGCCACTGGCCGGACTGGAGGAAGACACCAGCAGCGGCCGCAGGGGAGCCAACCACTCGGTCGCTTTCCGGCCGCAGATTGTTGCACGGGTACGTGGCGCGGAACCGGTCAGCGTGCGTGCAGGAAGATCCAATATTCTCGTAGAGGATTCCAAAGCGAGCTAGCACAGGGGCGATGTGGCCGCGAGCCTGCTGTTCCGGCCGCATAGCATGCGTAAATCTTGGCCACTAGCCCGCATGCATATGCGGCAGCGGGCAGCGCACGCTCTCCTCTGAATCGAATGGTTCCTCTTGTCTTCGTTCTGACTCGCTCCTGACCCTTTTACCCCGTAGGGGGTGTTTAGATGCACCTGTTATGCATAGTATTTATGCATTGGGTCACGTGCACAGAGAGAAAAAATGAACTGACACGGTTCTCTAGGTGAAAACTTTTTTGCGTTTTGAGGTGAACTAAACAGGGCCTACTTATTCACGATCATTACATCGCATCATCATGCAGGATGAGATAGCGATGTCGTACATTGGAGAAGCATAGCGATGGAGATATGGGCGCATCCGCGCATGCATACGGATAGACTTAGAGGGTGTTTAGATGCGCGCGTTTTGCATAAAGTTTATGCATTGGACCGCGTGCATAGAGAGAAGAAATGAACCGACACGGTTTTTAAGGTGTAAACTTTATGCAAAATATGTGTATCTAAACACGCCCTTATTTTTGTTTGCGATTTCTATTTAGCACCTGTACATGGCTGAAGGTTGTAAGAGTGGATGGTTCAGTGCAAGTTGTCCACATAATGTAATAAAGAGATTTCTTTATATGAGAGAGAAAGATTAGTAAATTGATTAATTAAGAAACATTGCAATAGTAACTCCGCTTAAACGGTAGACATGTTTTCGCATTTTATTCCTCGAGCGAGTTCTCTATTACAAGTAGCTCATAAAATCAATTAAATCCAGCAGAGGATTGTCTAAATAAAGTATCGTGTCTCCTCGCGAAGCCCTGCCTACAACCCATGCAATTGGTGAGCGTGTGACATGCTATGTACACTTGCTAATGCTAAGCTAGGACATCTATAGATTACACATACACTAATCATTTCAATAAAATCATCCTCACCAAACCAAAGCAAATGCATTGGATAGACAGACAGCTAAACACACGCACACGCAACAAGTTCCGAGGCGGCTGCTCCTACAATCCCCTACCCGCATGGACAAACCAGTGTTGAACCTATGATTTTATAAATAGACTAGGCAATGGCCCATGCGTCATTACGGGCATACAAAATTTGAATGAACTAACAACTGTTAGAAAAATGATGCAAAACACGCAATGATCAGGTCACGGTGGGTACAAACACAAATAAGATATTGGCCAATAAGGTGACAAAGACCAAATCTCGCAGAATTTTCCTATATATTTGGTGATGTGAATCGCCTCAAAGAACTTAATAGGAGTAGAGATGTAATATTCATGTTTTATTTCTAAACTGTTATTATAGTATATGATTTTTTGACTCCACTATTTTCTTAATATCGATATAGGGAACGAGGGTTTTGTGTGGAATTTTATTACCACTACAAGGCATTTTTGACATAAATTAATATTCGTGGCTAAATTTTGATTGCCACTAGTTGCCATAAATACTCAAATTTATCCAAATATTTTTGTTTGCCGTAATCATATGCATATATTTGGCCATTTGGGCACTAGCTAGTCAAAATATGATATTATGACTTTCATTGTAATTGTTTCAATGGTATCACTATATTTTTATTTAATAAAAAGGCATATTGTCAATCCAAATAAATATCAAATAGTTCCTACTAAAAATATCGATACCAAAGATTTGATCGGTGGCCCAAGACCCAAACACCATTTAAATGTAGCAATGGAAATATCTTTTATTTATATAAAATTTTACAATATATATTAAAAGTTAAAAGGTTCGTATGGTTTCTATAATATCTTGTAAGCACTATATATCTATTTAAGTTAAATAACATTCTAGAGATTTTCTTAGCAAGACAGAGATTTTTGGAGGTCTCTTTAACGCAACAACGAACCTCCACCATGTGCTTATTCTAATGGTAGCGCCAAAGGGGTGGCATCACCACAACGGACACATGAATCATGACCGTTCATCTATTATTACGGATCCAAGACAATGTATGAGATACAAAACATATATCGATATTTATGACATGAGATAAGCAACAATAGACTCATCATAAAATATATTTTTATTTTTTATCTTTTTGGTGTCGTAAGTGTTGATATTCTTTTTTATGAGAATATTCTTTTATATTACCTTTTCACACTTGCATCATATAGGTTGACTTAGAACAAAACTAAACCTACACTTATTTGAGACGGAGAAAGTAGATCCATTTGATATTTTTTATTACTTAAATCAAAAGAACCATTACACATGAATATTTTCCTCTAGCAAAAAATGTTGCTAGACATTTTGTTTGTACACCGTGCATGCCCTTGTAATGTCTCATCTACTCCGCAGACCAACGAGCCGAGCCGAGGCAGGTCCCCGACCGAGCCGAGGGAGCCGTTGGTGAGCCGAGAGAGAGGGTCAAAGAGGCTGGAGCAGATCGCTCATGGCCGCGATGATGAGCTGAGCCTGAGCGATCCATGCTCCATTAATAATTGCGCGGCGCGGCAGGAGAGAGAAGAGAGAGAGAGAGAGGAGCTGAGCGGAGATCCACTCCACCCGCACGGCACAGCTCATCATTTGCAGCGCTGCGCTGCCACAGCCACCCGTCCCAGCTGATTCCCCCGCCTATTTATACGCCTCCCCACCTCCACCACCGCATGCCATTGCCATCGCCTTGCCATCCAGCAGCTCTCCCACCTCACCGCGCCCTTCCTCCCACTCCGGCGAGGAGAGACGACCCAAGACGATGATGCCGCAGAGCACTAGCCTCGATCTCGGCCTCAGCCTCGGCCTCACCTCCCAGGGCAGCCTCTCCTCCTCCACCACCGCCGGCTCCTCCGGCGCCCTCTCCCCCTGGGCCGCCGCGCTCAGCTCCGTCGGTAAGTAGAGTACCCACCCCCGACCGATCGATCGATCGATCGATCGACGCCTCCGCTCGAGGATGTGGCGAAACACACGGACGTCTGTTCTGACAACGTGCGTTTCTGTTATTGCAGTCGGGGACGTGATGATGAGACGGGACGCGCACGCGCAGCAGCACCACGGCGCCGCGGCGGCGCTGACGGATCCCGACCGCGGGGCGATGCGGGCGTCCACCTCTCCCGACAGCGCCGCCGCGCTATCCAGCGGCGCCAGCGCGGACAATAAGAGGGAGCGGGAGCTCGAGCGCACCGGCTCCGGCGGCGTGCGCAGCGACGAGGAGGACGGCGCGGACGGCGCCGGCGGCCGCAAGAAGCTTAGGCTCTCCAAGGACCAGGCCGCCGTGCTCGAGGAGTGCTTCAAGACGCACAGCACGCTCAACCCCGTAAGCCTCTTCCCCGCCTTCGTCTTCTTCGGTTCTTCCCCGCCGTGATCCATGGAGCTAGGAATCATGAATGGAATTTCAAGTGTCCGGAGACTGATCGAGATTTCCATCTCTTTTTTCCTTCCAGAAGCAGAAGGTCGCCCTGGCCAACCGCCTCGGCCTGCGGCCGCGGCAGGTGGAGGTGTGGTTCCAGAACCGCCGCGCCCGGACCAAGCTCAAGCAGACGGAGGTGGACTGCGAGTACCTCAAGCGCTGGTGCGAGCGCCTCGCCGACGAGAACAAGCGCCTCGAGAAGGAGCTCGCCGACCTCCGGGCGCTCAAGGCCGCGCCCTCGCCCGCCGCGCAGCCCGCCTCCCCCGCCGCCACGCTCACAATGTGCCCCTCCTGCCGCCGCGTCGCCGCTAACCACCAGCAACAATGCCACCCCAAATCTAGCGTCCCCGCCCCCGCCACCAACGTCGTGCCCAGCCACTGCCAGTTCTTCCCGGCCACCGTTGACCGGACAGGGCAGAGCACGTGGAACGCTGCTGCCGCCGCCGCGCCGCTCGTCACCAGAGAGCTCTTCTAAGGGCGATCGATCGATCGATCTCGCCATGGCGACGAGAACCAAGTGCGCAAGGCGACGGATATGGATGATTGATTAGAAGAGCAAGTTCTGATTAGGATCTGGCAGGTGGTGGCCGGAGTAATTAATCAATTAATTACGGTTAATTAATCAGGACAGGAGATTTTTTTTTCTTTTTTTGTTTCCTTTTGGATTTATTCATCAGTTGGGTTTCTGAAAACGACGACGACGACGAATGAACAACAAACAAAGATGGCTGTCTGCTTTTTCCTGGACGGCGTGTAAACCAGTTCACCTAATCTGCTGGTTGGTGAAATAACAGCGTGATTGATTGTACTAATTGATTGGTGAAGAAAGTTAATGGAAATCATATCTTTACAAATTTCTTGCCCAACAAAAGCATCAGCAGCTATATATTTCTGTCGATCAATCATTCTTCTTGTGTTTTTCCCCAACACTGCTGCTGTGTAATCTGCACACCTGACCTGACCTAACATCTTGCTTGCTGTTCTTCAGTCCCAACCAAATCTTACTAGTATTACAGTGACACCTGATGAGACTGAGATTTAGGCGACGGCAAGGCACTATTCGATACGGTTTCATGAACAGGAAAGGTTGGTAGTAACTGCAGATAAAAATATGAGCAAGGTGGGCTTGTTCATGTTCTTTAATCGAAAGCAAATCTGCAGAGCAGTGACACAGGTTAAAGTCGCGGTCAGAGCTTTAATTGGGGTGATTAGACTATGATCCTGCTTGATTGGGTCTGGCCCCGGGCAAGTTCTTTTCAACCGACAATTGTATCTTTACGCGATCTGCCGGGTTCAAAGTTAATTGAAAGCTTGCTTCCAGCTTTTGAGTCCTCCCATGAACAACTTGTGTTGCCAATCAGTGGAAGAGGGAGGCCTAACCTAACACAGCTCATGTACTCAACAATCAAGATTCTAGGAGTGCTCAGAAACAGCACTAGAAAGACCCTGTTTAAAAACTTAGGAAAAATTTCGATCCCTACGAAATTGAACTGTTTCCTGTGAAATCTTGCCTAATTAGTCTCGGCGAAAATCCTGGGTTCTAACCTACTACTTCTAACATGTAAAGCTGTTCTTTGTGCTTTAACCATGCCCATGCAGCTGATTTGTTTACTTTTACCGTCTTCTGAAAAGTTGTTTACTTTAACCACTGTTCCATTGCTTTAATACTTTGCATCCATATTCAAACTGATGCATGTTGTCATGAAGGGTTCACCTGTCCCCAGATATTGTCAATATCTACTCCATCTTAGTTGATTGACAGTTTGCTCTCATCTTTATGTTGTGCTCCTTCTCAACAACTAGTAGCATTACTGAAAGAGGGACAGTCTAACTGAACATGACAACACTTCCTTTGGAGAAAAGAACTGCCGTAAAACAGCAGCAATATGCACAATTCAAAGCTACTGTTTGAATCAAATGATGAATCATGATAATCGGTATTGACAACAGGCATACAAACACATTATTTGCATAGGAAAGGAGAAGTGTTTAGCTAAGACAGCGAGGTAGCTATATATGCAATCACCTCTAAAAGAAAAGGCTATATTTGCTACCGGACTATTTTTTTTTTACATTTTGCTTGAGCTGCATATCCTAAAATCCTTTCTGAAGACTACTTCTACATAAGATTTTCAAAGAGAAAAAACTACTGACATCTTCATTCAAAGTGAAATCAACCATTGCTGCATCACTTGCTTTTCAATCTCCAGTCCATGATTGCAGAACGAAGAGAGTGATTTGGTATCAGGCTCTTGTTCGGTAGACGCAAGTTGGTCATTGGGGACGTGTCGTTCGTACTTAGCCACAACTCAATCGCCTTACGATCATAGGTGTAACCATCTGATGCAACATATGGATCGATCATCACTTCCTGAAACATCAGTGGAGAGAAACAGCTCAGCAGAAGTCCTATGAAATGTCCACTACAGTTCACAAAGAGGAAATTCTGATTCCAGACCTGAAGTATGGGGCAAATGAAATGGCTTGGAGGTGCTGTGTTTCCCTGAAGAACAGACTCCCTGGCCTTGGTTGCAACATCCTTCATTCGCTCCAGTGTCGGAAGAACATGCTCGTTCAAGTCAGGCCGATCTTTACGCCTCATTTCAGAGCACCTGAGTGCCAGAGCAGCCAGTTCTTGTGCCTCATTCAAAGGCCACTGCCCAGCAGTTGCATCCAGGACGTCAACAAAGCAGCCATCCTCTAGTGCGGTCTCCACAACATGTGCAAGGCCCATCGGTGATCTTGCTGTCAGTAACTGCAAGATCACAATGCCTAGCGCGTAAACATCGGACTTCATGGATAGTACACCGGTCCTTTGATATTCAGGGTCAATGTAGCACAACGTGCCCACAGGTGCAGTGTTCTTAATCATGGTAGACAGGTATTGGCCCATGCTTGGAAGCAAAGTTGATAGGCCTACATCGCCTATCTTGCTAACCAAGTTCCTGTCGAGCAATATGTTTGCAGGTTTCAGATCACGGTGGATGATAGGCTCAGGTTTGGAACTATGAAGAAACATCAGAGCGGTGGCCACCTCCCAAGCTATTCTGAAACGGTCAAACCAGGTCAATGGTGGCGTATTATTCCTACGTTGCAGCATGTCATCCAGGCTACCATTTTCCATGTACTCGTAAACAAGGCAACCACGTTCAGGGCATGCTCCAAGCATCATCAGCAGGTGAGGGTGCCGAATTTTACCAAGGACCTCAAGCTGAAACAAGATGAGTTGCTACCTTTAGATTGTGAAGTAGTTTAGGCCAGGGTGATGATGAGCAGAACATAAATGATGCAGACACTAATCAACGTATAACAAACAACATATGTGATTGCATCTAGAAAGTTAAGAGGAATGTCCACAAATTGTGTGGTAGAAGCAGAAAATTTTTTACTAATATTTGTATAAGGTGCACTTTGTTAAGGAAAACGAGAATACCTCCTGCTGCAATTGCTGAGTTCCACAGCCTTCAGGGGAGTTTAATACTTTGACTGCTGCTACTGTATGGTGGAATTTTGCCTTGTAAACGGTGCCATACGACCCCTTGCCGATCATAAGAGCAGAAGAGAACGATGAAGTGGATGCCTGAATCTCCTCCCATGAATACCTGTTGTACTCATCAAAACAGCGTCCCACAATCCTCTTTCCCGTTTCGTTCCCATTAGCTTCTTGGCTACTACAGCTGTGTTTTTCTTCAATTTCATCAGAGGATTGCTTAAATTCAGCTCCTCTCCCTGCTTCATGTTCTCCAATCTCCTGTTTTCTTACCAATCTCGTTACCTTGTCCTCTGTAAGTTCTATTTCTTTAAGCTTGATTTCATCCTCAATGTGTTGAGTGTGCAACTTATGCAGCTAATAGGAAAGATGCAACAGGAAACAGTTAGATCATTTATGGTATATATATACTTTTGAATACTGCCTACGATGAAGACATATCATTACTTTTTGAGTGGTGTCAAATGATTCGTGTTGCGCAGATTCATGAAGCTTATGAAGATGTTGTAATTTGACCCTCAACCTTTCAATCTGAAGCTTGAGATCATCCTGCTTAGCACAAGTTGTTCACAAAACACATTAGTTTCTTTTAATGTAATTTTACTACTGTTTCGAATGAAGAAATTTACTGTATTCTTTGGAGGTGTGGGAATACCTGATCATTAGAGCGATTTAAAATTCCTGAAATTGATGCCTGGTCAGAGTTATCAGGCAAACTATCTCTGTGGAAGCTCTTGTAGATAGAATTTCCACTGCTACCACTACTGAAATGCATCTCTGATATGATTGAGTGTGAATTTGTCAGGGCCGGGTCATCATGGCAAGAGATCTCGCTCGCAACACTGCTTGAAGAGCTAGCTCTCCTGTTCGACAACTTGTTTATGATCGCCAGTGCTTGGTCACGCTGCAGTGGCAGAGAAGGTTGGCAGAACGATACATTTGCTGTTCCATACGTGTCTCCCCACTCTGTAGTTGGCAGATTATTAGTACACTATACTACAGTAATATGGATAATGTGTAAAGAACAAAAGAACAAATGCTCAAATGCATTGCTCCTTCCGAAAGTACACCACTTGTGATTGAGAACCTGCTGATGTAGGGGGATTAAAATTCTAGGAATATGATAGACACGCTCATAAAATATCTTAACTACCAACATCGCGATGTTGTCTCACAGTCTTTGTGTTTAGAATAAAGCACTCAACAGTACCAGAAATCAAAATTTTCGATATACAAACAACAAAGCATACTGAATCCCAATATGCACATACAAACAAAACTAGAAGTTTTCTTCATCAACTTAGCTCTATATAAAATTATAGGTCAAACTCTTATTCGATTCAGTATCTGCTTAAACCAACTTTTATTTTTGTGTGGAAAAGGACGTGTGCCAACCAACTGTTTCAAATAACATCAACTTGTGTACTTGTATATTACCTGAAGCCGCACAGGAGGAAAGACTTCTAGAACTAGGAGAAGAAACAGTTGAAGAAGATATGGATCGAGGTGTTTCAACAACATCCGTTGTAGCTGAGCGCACGAATGATAGTTTGCCTTTCGAAATTACATATGCTGTACAGAAGCTCGGAATGGACTCAGAGATTTTGGTTGCAGTCTTACTTCCTTTGAGTTTCCTGAAAAGTGATGCATCTTAGAAAAACCCAGAGCGATCCTTCCTAAACTGTCGTCTAAATTACCTCAGTCCTTAGTGTTTATTTGCATGAGGTGTAAGGATTCAGCATTCATGGTTTAGTTTTATTGCACCACTCTTTTTTGGTGAGAGCTGTAATTTAACAATGGCAGTGGAACATGTCACTAGTACAGTCCTCACATATCTGTCCTATAGTACATATGCCCTTTAGCTAATTATTTATTCACTTCGCATTACTTTCTTTGCTAGTTTTTACAAAACCCGTGTGGCAAGGTACTTGTACAGAACCTGCAAGTGGTGTAGGCCAGTGGATGGGGCAATAATTAAGAAGGCATGACCATTCTACCAAAATCTTTGCTTTTTCTGAATACTTCTTAGTTATACTAGACCAGCTATCAGCATAAAGTTTAAAGCCTTTACATTAATTTGTCAACTAGATCATCTACATTAGCACACATTTGTTCAGAAATCACAATCACAGGTAACACTAATGCATATGTACTAATATTTAAACTTCATACCAGGTTTAGTATGGATAGTGTATCATGTGTCAAATTTTAGCACTGGCCTCAACACTTTGGATGTGTTCATACTTGAGCATCAGCTGCTCTTGTTCACTTAATCAAACTAGAGTAGCATGAGTGCATGACTATAGGACTGGTCAACATGCATATGTGCTCATGTATAGATTGATCACGAATATGCAGTAAGATAGATTTTTGTTTAAATAAATACCAAACGTGAACTTACCTTCGGAATATATTCTTTGATGAAGAACCTAAAACTAACTTGCAAATATTGAATTTTCCTATTTCTTCACTTATTGCAGCAGCAACATCATCTGATTCAAGTAAAACAGCTTCAGCTTCTACCTGCCCATCAGATATAGAATAAAAATGTAGTAAATATACTAGTATTTGATCAATGGGTTATTCAAGTACAAGTGATTCCTCAAAAAAGAAAAAAAAAACCCACAGGAGTGGAATGTATCTACAACTATGCAAGCCAACCTTTTTCTGAGCACACATCTTCTTGAAAGGAAGAAGCATATTACTCGCTTGCCATTCCGCTTCTTTCCTGTATGCAGATGCTACGTCTTCACGTACTTGTGAGATTGGGATAAAATTGCCCACTAAGAAAAAGAGAAAAAAGAACCATTTAGTACTCAAATGATTAGTTGTAGCAAGAAAGAGGTACACTCATAATTACATATTGTTGGCACCTACAAGGCTATAACAAAAGGCTCTCGAATCATGCAGCCTGATTGTGCAGTACACCAAATTCAGTAGCTGGTACACTGTTGGTGTGGCATCACAATAACAAAATTTGTTCAGAGCTGGTGCTTATGGCTATCGATGGATCTATCCTCCCTACCATGCATAAATGGATACCTAATAGATACTTTGGGTACAGTCCTTGCAGAATAAAAAGGGAAATTACTTTGGTGTATCCTGGATAAACTAGCTAGTTCATAAGCTATGTCCTCCTCCAGTACTAAAACAGTGGGTATCGGCATTGCAGTATTTCTTAACAACAAATAACAATCTGAAGGTTTATTCTGCTACTTTATCCAACATTGCAATGCGGATTCCACATTCGGCGCACTGACCTTATAGAACATTTTAATTAATTCACTCCTCTGAAGTTGTATCTAATCCTCTCTATCTTTAATCAGAAACCATACCCTCTCTCAATTCCCCACTTCTTCTTCTTTTTTAAAATAAAACAAAACACACCACAGAGACTGGAACTTCAGAGGTTGCATATAGGAACTGTGTTTTTCTCTGAAGACTACATGAAACTGCTAGTCTGCTACTGCATATGTAGAGTTGAAATCAGTGCGGAAGAGGATGGCTCACTTGGGGTAGGCACCATGGTGATCGGCGGGCGCACGTGCAGGATCCGGAAGAGAACCCTCCCTTCGGGGACGAACTTGTCGAGGGCCCACTTGAGCGCGTGCCTGCTGCTCCTGCTCCCGCTGATCGCCACCGCCACCGTGCTGACGGCAGGGGCCTCCATTTCCCCCATCTCGCCGGCGGCTTCCTCGATCTCCATCTTCCCCCTTGCCTCTCCTCCTCTCCCTGTATCACTTCCCTTTTCCTAGGCACTGTTACAGAGGACCAGGGGAAAAAAATCAGTTTCCTCCCTGCCTTCAGTCAGCGCCGTGTATCTCTGTTCTTCCCCCAATCAACTCTTCTTCAAAAAAGAAAATGCAAGGAATTGCAAAAATCTTACAAGAAAACGGTGGTGGCTCCGAGCCGACGTGAAGAACACGAGGGTTCGAAATTTTGCAAACGCCTTCCATTTGGCGAAGACTGAAGAGAAACTGAAGACGACGAGTACAGCAACAACGGAAACCGCGAAGCAGACAGAGGCCAGGGAAACCAAAAAGGAAAAGAAAAAGAAAAAAAGCGGAACTTTGCGGCGACCTCGGTGTCTCCGATGTACCAAACGAGACGAGAGAATCTTGAGGCCTGAGAGGCAGAGAGAGTGGTACGTGACGTACCTCGGAGGAGCCATGGCGAGAACGGCGTCGAAGGAGAGGGAGAAGCCGGAGCCGGAGAGGGAAACCTGCGGCAGAGTCAGTCAAGAGGGGCCTGCGTGGAACCAGGGACTGGCGAGGGAGATGGCGAGTCGGCAGGGCGGATTGGCGGCTAAAGGCAGCTCTGCAGTTAAGTTAGTTGGTGGGAACCGAATAATTACACGCGAAAAGGAGGTGATATCTGTCGTGTGTAGTAGGCGAGAAGAGGCCAAAAAATAAAAATAAAAATAAAAATAAAAATAAAAATGATTCACAAGTCACAGCCAAACAAGATACCACCATCTTTTGTTGAAAATTGAAAATGACCTTGTATTTTATATCATTCGTCGTCGTGGATATGAATTAAAAACCTGCTGCCTTTTGGATGGTCAATTTGCAGAGGGGCTTTGCTTCTGAAGGATTGTGTTGTGTCTGAATAATCACAGATCATTTTTGTCCTGTGGGCTGTGGCGTTTTGTTTACTGTTTCAGAGACTCCTGTGTGACCACGGCAATTGCAGACATGATTGGCAAATTGCTCAAATTTTTATTCAGACGGAGTAGCTGCCTTGACCAGCAGGCAGCAGATATTCCAAGAAAGATGCCCCATCATCAGCAGCCAAATGAACCTCCAAGAGGGGAATTCAGAGTTCCAGACGACCGCGAAGTCTACGCGGAGAATGGGACAGCAACAGCATCGATCGTTATTGTTCTCGCGGCGCGGTTGCTTGGAAGGCTGGGCGAAATGGAGGCCTCGATTTGATGGCGAGGTTTGGCAGGTCTCGCCGGCGACGGCGAGCGGTGGGCGGCGATCAATGCTCTCTAGTCTCTCGTCCTTGCCTGAGCGTTCCGTCGTCGTCGACGACGACGACCTGCCATTGTACCTGCACCACGTAGACCCGCTGACCGCGTTAAGCTCGCCGTGGACTGGAATAAACAAACGTGTGGGGTTCACACTTCACAGGATTCCCGCCGTGCTATGCTAATCTTTTTTTAAAAAAAAAACTGTGTAGATTATATGCGACATGTGACAAGATTTATTCTCTGAAAATTGGGAGAGATTATGCACGCAGTTGAAAATTTCAATGGCCGATTTCGAAACGGGGAAAAAGATACGAGGGATCCGTATTTGCTATTCGGAACATAACGGGCCGCCAACAAGTTCTAGTAGGCCGAATTAAGCCTTCTAGGACAGCCCGACGTCAGCCCGACGTCATTCGGTCGCTCGTCAGATGTACTATCTAAAGAAAGGCCCAATTCATGCGGGCGTGGCAAGTTCGGTCCGGCCTTTTTGTGAGTTGCCAGGCTATGGTAAACTCAACAGGCTTTAGAATGCCTTTCTACGGCCACGGCCATATTTTGGGGGAAGCCGCACAGTTAGCGGATAAGTGGGCTAGTTTCAGTGGCTGGGCCTTTCTAGGCCCAATGAGTGGGATTCTCAAAATACGAGTATAGCCAAAATTTGGATAATCTTTCTCTCTATCTTTTAAAAGAAAGAAAAGAAGAGTAGAAAGAGGACAGAAGATGATTAAGCAAGAATGGGGTTCTTTTGTTTCATATAGAGCCCTAAAATATTTCATCATCAGCTCATAACCTCTGCATTAGCACAGTTGTTACTATCTATCCTGCCTGCAAAGCAACCAAAAAGACAACGACTTCACCAGGAAAAAAAAAAAGGTTTAGTAAGCCTCTCTGGCTGCATTTGGTCCACCAAAAGCCAGTTCGCCGAGCATTTGGCGCCAGTGCAGCAACAGTCCAAGCACGGAAAAGGCAAAGCGTCCACCAGACCAGCACCAACCGTCGAGCCTGCAGACCAAAAAGTTCAGGAACCTAGCAGCTACGTGCCCAACCACACCCACTGCACTTGTAAAATCTTGTAGCCATGTTCTTCTTCCACTGGAACCTGCACCAACCATAAAGGTTCGAGGTTCTAACGATAGCACCACCATGCGCCTGAAAAATGGGGATTTTTGGGATTGGTTAGTGACAATAAATTCATGTTTTTTTTTCTTCTTATGAAATCCAGATTCAGGCTTTAATCCGAAAAGAAAGAAAATGTACATGGTAGCCAACGCATTATCGTCCTTGAATCTCACCCCCAAAAAATGCAGTGCGTTGTTGATTGTTGTCCTGAATAATATTATAAAATATATCTTATGCAGTGCAACGTTCAGGTCAGGTAGCCCTTCCCAGTTCCCACTGGAACCGCAAGTGGATGATACGCTTCCCAGGTCAGGTAGCCCTTCCCAGTTCCCAGGTCAGGGAGCCTATCACTGTCAGCGCATCAATAATACGCTGTTTTTTATTTGGTTGCTGTGCTAGTGAGTAGTGAGAGACTAGAAAAACTTTTGAACCTCTCTCTATCCAGGGAAATGCCAGATGTACAGCGACGCAGAGAGTACCAGGATGCAAATCCTTGACCTGGCATTCATCTTCTGAAGTTTTTTTTTTTTTTGAAACGAACCGGCAGGAGAGCTGCCTATTGTATTAATAAGAAGAAGACCCCGGACGGGATAAGTACAAACAAAACAGGAGTGCTCTATGTACAAGAAAGAACGCAAAGAAAAGGAAAAACTAACTATACACTAGGGCTGACAGCTTCTTTGCTCCTGCCATCATCCAGTTACCCGCCTCTTCTTTAATTTGCGCGAGGACTCTTTGGTGTGTAGCCTCCTTCTTGTCAAAAATTCTCTTATTGCGTTCCTTCCAAATCAGCCAGGAGGCGAGCATGATGAAAGAGCGCAAACCTTTCCTGGAGCAACATTGCACTGTAGCTAGTCTTGTCCACCAATCATGAAGGTCGTCCGTTTGTGTCCAGTGTTGCGGGTAGATTTCTGGTACTGCTATCCAGCTTGCTAAATCTTCCCAGAGTCGCCGTGTGAATCTACACTCCACGAAAAGGTGTTTGGCCGTTTCTGGACATCGCCGACAAAGTTGACAGTTGCCCTGGTTCGTCCACCCTCTCTCTTGCAGTCTGTCCGCCGTCCACAGTCTGTTCTGCAATGCGAGCCATGAGAAAATCTTACAGCTTAGTGGCGCCCACACGTGCCATATCAACGTGTCAAAATTGGTAGCCGAGGATCCAATAAATTGAGCACTGTACGCTGATTTTGCCGAGTAGTTGCCATCCTTGGAGAGCTTCCAGGATACCTCATCCGTTTGTTCTAGGTTTAGGCTAACTCGCTGCACGGCTCGCCACAGGCCGACAAACTCCGCGAAATGTTGTGCTGATAAGCTTGGATGTTGTGGATTGAGGTCCCTGATCCAGTTCTGATTCTGCAAGGCATCATGTTGATCCAGAAAATCTTCTGAAGTTTTTGGCAATTCAGAAACATGCAGTATAGAGGCAAGTTATCCGCAGTTCCGCACCAAGATTCAGAACATGCCACGTCGCACGCGTGTAACAAAAAATGGGCTCCAGATCATGAATCAACAGCACAATCTGATACAACAGAGGAGGATCCATTTCCCTGATGAACTCTCCTGTTCATCCACCTACCACTGATGAAATTCATTTCGCAGCCTCTTGGGGAGCGCAATTACAGAGATTTACATACAAAATCGAAGAAAAGCAGAAACCAAAATCGAAGACTAGCACTGAATCTACAGCACTGAAAGGGAGCAAGAAGACTACAAGACGGTGGATCATGGCATGTACAAGACTACAAGAGCAAGAAGAGGAGGAAGAAGGAGCTGTGCTGATCAGGGCATGACGGTGGCGGAGTCGAGGCGGTCGAGTCGGCTCCAGACCTCGCCGAGCGTGGGCGGCGGCGCCCGGCGGCAGGCGACGGCGAGGAAGATCCGCTGCAGCTCGCCGACGAGGCTCACCATCCGGCGCGCCGGCGCCAGCAGCAGCGTGAAGGGCAGCACCCAGATGCCCAGCTCCAGGATCAGCATCCTCCGCCGCTCCTCCTCCTCCTCCAACTCCGGTGGTAGTTCCCAGCTCCGACTGCCGCTGCCGGCCGATCGATCGCTTCTCCTGCACGCACGCTCTCCGTTTTTGCAGGAGACAGGAAATTAAAAGGAGAGGGCAGGCATGATGGCGGGAGCGTGATGATTGGTGCGGCGGGCGGGCGGCCCCGGTGGCTGAGCACGAGCAGAGTAGCCCACGTCGGATCGGATCAAGAGACAGACAGACATATACCTCGCCGGGGAAGCAGGCTGCGGCGACGTGCTACCTGCCTGCACGTACGCGCCTTGGATTGGGGTTAGGGATGGATGCATCTGTCCGTCCTGACAATCACCACGCCACACATGGCCTGCCCTGGGGACGTACAAGTGCCATTTCGGCCTCGTTTAGTTTGGAAGGTGAAAACTTGTCGAATCGTAAAAATAGATGTCGGAAGAGATATTCGGATACTAATAAAAAACTAATTACACAACTCGCCTGGAAATTGAATTTCGAATCTATTAAGTCTAATTAATCCATCATTAGAGATTGTTTACTGTAGCACGACGTTGTCTAATCATGTCTAATTAGGCTCAATAGATTCGTCTCACGAATTTATCCGAGGGTTATAGAATAAATTTTATCATTAATCTACGTTTAATACTTAATTAGTGCCGATGTGACGGATAAAGACCGAAAACTTGCCGATCCGAACGAACAAGGCGGATTCCCATCAGTTTTCTGACTTTTTTCACTGTGAAGTGTTTCGATGTTTCCGTCTTGCCGACGGTGTTCCTGGCCCCACACGAGAGCCAGCTGACCGATGCGGCGGCGGAGGATTCCCAGCTGGTTGTGTGTGTATCAATTACACGTGGACCTTGATCGAACCGTTGGACCAGATTCTATAAACACTCTTGGAGATTATGTAAAATCTGAAACTTTGCACGCACATCCATAGTCCACCCATGAATATAATTTTGTCTCAAGAGCTGTGATTCAAACTTGAAATGGAGAAAATCAGATGGAAATCATACTTGAAGAAGCATTCGTACGGAGAGATACACGCGCACTTGAAGTGAAGAGACATTTGTCGTCGAGTACATATACATCTGAGATTTATCGCTCTCGTATGATTTCCATAAAGATGGTTTTGAATCTCATTTTTGCAATAAATTACATCTGTGGATGTACCATAGATCGCCGAGTTTTAGACTTCTTTATTTTTTTAAAAAAAAGAACTTTTAATTATCTTTTTAAGTTTTTTTTGTACAATTCCACACCAAAGGGTGGTTTCAACGGAATATTTCCGCAGCAATCCAAGCCTGGGGCATGTTTGTAACGTGGTAATTTTGTAGGGGTTTTGAGGTAAAAGGTGAAGGAGGCGGGCATCTCGTGGCATGAGTTTTTGACAAGGACGGGCAGTACTGATGGTCGCTGAATCATTGGACCAGGTGGCGAGCTCCTGCCTGCAGGCTCTGGCACGCCACATGGGACGGATGGGAACATGCGCAGAGAAGACTGAGCTCGCCGTTTTAATTGGCCAACGTGGACATGTCCGGTACACGTATGCATCAGCCATACAGATCACCACCGTCAACAAATAATTCAGCAATTCTTGCTGTCGAACCCCTCATGCTACAGCGCTCACGGTACTCAGCTCGGCATTTTTTTTCCCTGAATATTTTCAGCAAGTTTCTCCAGCGATGGATGCCGCTTCTATTCTTTATCTGACCGTCGAGGCGAGTGGTTACATTACATGGATGATGTTTGGATAATGCAGGAGAAGAAGATGACAAATGGCGAGGCGTCATTCGTGGGAATGGTCAGGAAGGCACGGGCGCAGTGTCATGGTTTTGTCGCCTCAATTATTGTTGCGTCTCGGCTTAGATGCTGACGGAGATTCCGACCGCTGGATAATCCTGCCGCCCTAGATCATATCATCGCGGTGTTGCGAGATGCAGATGCAAAGCTCTGTCGTCAGACAAGGGCCTCCACACCGATGTTTTGTGATCCTTTTAGTACAGACTCTGAAGAGAAGATGAAGAGCGAGGGTTTTCTGCCAAGCGTGTCCAAATCAAAGATCTCGTGGCTCATCAGCTTCCATCACCTCTCGCCTGCACAGTTATGCAACCGGCTAATTGTTCACTGAGGCCGGCACTGAGCTATATATCTCGTGCCACTGCCAGTCCACCACCGAGCTGGCCCGGCGAGCGGACCATCAGTCCATCACTGTTCACTGCTCGTCGACCTACGCTGTCTGTGTCTGCATGAACTCTTTGTTGCTGCCTTGCTGGTCCACGGCAACGTGTCTCACGCTGTCCGTAGCAGACAAACAGAAGTGATCTCTGAATCTTGGTGCACCTCTGAATCTACTCGGCAGTCCTGACACCTGAAACACTTGAATTGCTCTGGAAGAGTTTGTTGTTTTACAGGTTGTATATATCCCGAGCGAAATTTGCCGAAACATCTGGCATCTGAACATCTATCGTCATTCGCGTTTGCATGATCATGATCGTGCAAATTTCAGAGTTTGCTTGGGCAGTATACGAAAGCTTATAGGGAAGTTTTCTGAATTCTATCTCGTTTCTGAAGCCACAGTCATCAGGCTGGCAATCTGGCATACAGTACAGGTACATGGCAACCCATGGCGTTTCAGAGTTTCCCGCCACTGGCGCGCGCGTCGTCGGGCTCGGGGCCGACGACCCTGCTCCAGAACCAGTGCGCGCGCCACACCCCGGCGACCTGCTCGATGGGCACCCCCTTCGTCTCCGGCAGGAGGAAGTACACGAACGCGGTCATGGCGGCGAGCCACGCGGCGAAGAAGAAGAAGATCCCTGCCTTCATGTGGCACAGCATGGACAGGAACGCCTGCGCCACGAACACCGTGAACGCGAAGCTCACCGCCACCGTCACGCCCTGCCCCGCCGCGCGCACCTCCAGCGGGAAGATCTCGCTGGGCACCAGCCACCCCAGCGGCCCCCACGACCACCCGAACCCGGCCACGTACACGGCGATCAGGAAGATGAGCACCCCCGCCCACGCCTTGCTCACGCCGCCGCTGTCGCCGAGCTCCGCCGCCATGATGGCGCCGATCAGCACCTGCGACGCCAGCATCTGCGCGCCGCCCACCATGAACAGCGTGCGCCGCCCGAAGCGGTCCACGGCGAGCATGGACGCGAACGTGGAGGCCACGCCGACGACGCCCGTGACCACCGCCGATAGCAGCGACGCGCTCTCGCCCATGCCGATGGTGCGCAGCAGCACCGGCGCGTAGAAGGCGATCGCGTTGATCCCGGTCACCTGCTGGAAGAAGGGGATCATCACCGCCATCACCAGCTGCGGCCGGTACCGCCGCTCGAAGAGGATCATCCGCAGGCCGTCGCCGCCCTCCGCCGCGGCGGCACCGTTGGCCGCGACGATGTCGTCCAGCTCGTCCCCGACGTCGACGTCCGCCCCGCGGACCTTCTGCAGCAGGCGTTCCACGTCCCCGCGGTCTCTCCCCTGCTGCAAGAGGCTGTTGGGGGTCTCGGGCAGGAACAGCGCGCCGAGGGTGAGGAGCCCCGCGGGCACGCCGGCGAGCGCCAGCGACACGCGCCACCCCCACCCGCCCCTGATCTTCTCCGTGCCGTAGTTGATGACGTTGGCGGCGAGGGAACCGACCCCGACGCTGAGCTGGAACCCGTTGCTGAACGCGCCGCGGAGCCGCGCGGGCGCCATCTCCGACATGTACAGTGGCACGGCCTGGTTGGCGAACCCGAGCCCCACGCCGAGGAGCACCCGCCCCAGGATGACCATGTAGATGTTGACCGAGGCCCCGCCGACGATGGCGCCCGCCAGGAACGCGGCGCCGCCGAGGACCATGGACGCGCGGCGGCCGCGCCCCGCCGTGACGCGCGAGGCCAGGAACGTGGTGAGCAGGCCCGCCACGTAGAGCGACGAGGTGAAGGCCGTCAGGAGCTGGCTGTCGAACTTGCAGTAGTTGCTCACCCGCGTGTCGCCGCGCATCCGCCGGTACACGTCCGGGAAGAACTTGCGGAGGAACGGTGCCATCGACGACACGCCGCCTGCATACACGTATCATTTTGCGTGTCAGTCGACGCCATGGAATGCAGTATAGCTCCACAGCTTTTATAGGGAATGAACGTGAAGGCGTATAGTTCTTGAAGCAGGACAGAGTTATCGTTACCTGCGATTCCGATGTCGTAGCCGAAGATGACGCCGCCCATGCCGGCGGTCATGCAGGACAGCACGACGAAGGCGGTGATCCGCCCGCCGTAGTGGCGCTCCTGGCCCTCAACGGCAGCGACGCCGATCGCCATGGCTGATCACTGATCAGACCAGAGCTGTTTGCCTGCAGTAGAGCTCAAGTGATTTGATGCTGATCTCGCAGACCATTCTCGTCCTTCGGTTTCAATCACTCGATCCATAAAAAACCATGGCTTGGACGGTGTACGAAATGAGCAGAGCAGCGCAGGGTGCCACTCAGACTCGAGGCTTTTGCTATCCTGATGCTACTGAATTTCTACAGGCTTGTGTTGACTAGCTGTACACTGACGCAGATTGCTTCTTGTTTTTGTGCACTAGACAAGTCAAGGTCTATTGCTTGCCTTGTTGCAACCGGGCACGAAATGTATATGTTTTCCAAGAGGAAATTGAAATTCAGGCACGTCACGTCTCACGTGCTGCGAATCCAATTTTTAAAAGAAAAAAAAGGAAAGAAAGAAATTCAAACTCTGAAAGGCGACGTGGCTGGCGTCAGTTCATACATTGGAAATGGTGTCCGTGCTACAAACCATCAGCAGTAAACCAGTTTTAATCTACATCCATAGAGCTACTACCACTGCGGACATTAAGCAGCAAGCCAGCAACTGTCTAAGAACAACTGCAACAAACTCAATGTACAAATAAACTGTCCAAAGTCTGAGGTCAAAATGGAAAAATCTGGTTTCACTCCATTTCTCTGAATATACATGAGTGTATTTGTGCTGTATCTATGCACATTACATGCCGTATACTAAAACGATCAAAATGTAATAAGCAATGTTATAGTGACGCCACATCCGTTGGCAAATCTTCTGTACCTAGCTAGTACTTCTTGACCTTTTTTTTATATTATAGTCTGCTATGAATAGTACCATATCTACACTCACAACTCACAAGAACCAAAGACATGATACATGTGCCTCCAAGAATTCCAATTCGCTATACCTGCCATCCAATGAATCTGAACAATAGGGATCTGATCGGATAGTTCAGGCTTATAGATTTGAGAAGGAACTGGGCAGCTTGGGTACTCCCTCAAAAGCCCATGTCGATATGAGGTGATGAGCAATGGCGAAGGGTCCAGGGACGAACATAGGAGCAGGTTCGACACTTCCCACTTTGAAGTCATCAGTGATGCTCTGCCCTTTCTCAGCACCCTTGCATATTTGATTGACCTTTAGAGCGTTGGTTCTCTGAGCTTTCTCATATTCTGCAAATGTCAGCGCTTTCTTGACGTCTTCACGGCTGTGCCACTGGGCATCTACATGCATGATAAAAGTAAAATTTGAGAACAGTTTGCCAGGTGTCATTACAGGGTTAACATCTGGAAAAGTTTTCATTTTCCTAAAAATGATCACCAGTACAGAAAATCAACATATCAGTTTAACTAAGTTCCATATCTGGACCATATAATCTGCATATGATATTATGTGTCGACTGTCAAGTGTCATGACTCATGAACCAACTGGTTCACTAGAAAGCTCAAACTGCTGTGGAAGTGTTGTAATCTACTCAACACCGACAGTTTATGGTGTTCCGCAGGAAGAAAAACTGTAGCTAACGCAGTATAAATGGACAGACCAATTAGTCGTGGTAGGAAATAGGAAGCGAAATTAACAGGATGCAATCAAAAGAGTTGACATTGATTTTCTAATGATGTTTTACCTTCGAGCTCCTGCTTGTCCACACATATCTCCAATGATTTAGCATAAGCAAAGAAACCCACCATAAGTTGACATGGCATAGTATTTGGCCCGACTGAAAACAGCATTACATGCAAGGATGAACACTATCAGAATAAGATCGAGTACAAGAAAACGGTGCAACTGATAACTTAGGTGTTTGTGACACTGTGTAAACATTCCTGTATTTTGGACAGAATAATTACAAACATGAAAAACACTTCCAGTAGCATTCTCCTCTATTGGTTTTCATCAGAAAACAATGACAAGACCATTACCAGGCCACGGCTGAGAGCTATGATATATGACTTGACCGACTTCAATACCAGTCTCTTCCCACGTTTCCCTTCTCACTGCCTCTTCCAGGCTTTCTCCTGGCTACAAACAAAAGATGCAGTGTACATAAGCTTCTTCTGATTTTCGAGAAGAAGATGACGAACTTGCTGGCTCCAATACACACTATAACTTGCAGGGAACATAAGCTTAGGTTAACAGGAAATAAGCTTCCTTTTAGTTTCAGAAATGGATTTGTTTCACATAGGAATACCACTACTTTTATGGTTATAGCAGTGATGAAATTCACTTAAGGATTTTTTTTTTCCAAATGCAACCTTTTGAACCAATCCTGGCTACCAGGTTCAGATCACTAAACAGAAACATTGGATATTTTAAAAGCCATTCTCATTATGTAAGAAATAATTACTAGATGTGTGACAGGTCAAACCAATCTCTCAGTTCTCATTTTTGTAGAGTTCGGCAATCATTTTTGTACCTGAAGGGTTATTCCCCATTTGCAATTAAAATTCAATCTGGGTATTTTACCAGACAATTTTAAACAAATCACCTCAACCATTCTCATGCAAGCATGGTTAATGTGATACTGCAACACATGTTATTAGCTTATCTAACAAGGATAGTGTAGGCGCACTCCTTTCATTAATTGAACAACTTAATAATAAACACTTGCATTGTGAAGATAAACATATTTTTAGAAGAAAAAACATGGACACCTAAATTTACCCTTATAATTGTGCCTTTTTCCATCTACCCCACCCAAAGTCAGTTTAAAAATATCTTGACAAAAGAATAGAGAATGCAATGGAACACGTAATAAATAGGCACAATCAAGTGCTGGAGAGAGATAGGAAACGTCTCAGCTCCCCTCCCACCTCGCGGCGCCCACCCCACCCCCTCCTCCACCTCCAGCCCCCCGCCGGTGTCCACCCTGGGCCCGGCGGCCACCCAAAACCCCCTCCCTCTGGCGCCGAGGGCGCTTACCCCCCGGGCTACCTGCGGCCGGTCCAAGCTCCAGCGATGGAGGGACGAGAACCCCTCGTCTGGTGGCTCGACGTGCGGCAGCTCGCCCACGTACAGGGATGTACTGCTGGCCGTCCCGGGGGTGGGCGGCGGGCAGTTGGCGGCTCCGGCGTCGCCGGCCATTACTCGCAAGC
>CM014273.1:64974397-65000453 GCA_004135705.1 Alloteropsis semialata
GCTTCAATTGCTTTTCACCGGACCACCGCGCGGCGAGCTGCCGATCGAGACCGCGTTGCTTTGCATGCCGGTCTCTCGGCCATCGCCTCCAGTGCTGTCCCTCCCGAAGGCCTAAACCCCAGCCAGAGAAATCCCTCCCGCCACGGCGCGTACTGGTCTGGTGGCCAGTGAACTCGGATGAGAAGGCCGTTCAGAGGCCTCTGGAACCCACGGTGGCACACCCGTCCACGGGGGCTGGGGGTGGCCGTAAGAGAAGAAGGCGTGCGCGGAGATCACGTCCCTCCAGGGGCGCAGGCGGGCCGAGCGACGTCTCTGAAGAGAGCGATGCACCATTGCTGTCACGCGATGACGAACCGCCCGCTGCCATGACCGCTCGACCGCCGAGGCCCCGGCGTATCCTGGACCGCTCGGCACGGATTGCTCGCCGGGAGGACGACCTCGCCCGCGCCCTGGTTCTAACCGTACTGGGGAATCGTCGGGACGGGGTGGCGGAAGACATCCTGGCCACCGTGTCTCATCGGTTTGAGATCGAGGAAGCGCGGCTCATTCTTAGACCTTTTGGGCCTGCCAGCTTTCTCTTGATCTTGCCGAGTGAGGACCTCCTGGCTCAAGTCTACAATGGGGGGCGGCCGATTATCACCCCCTCGCTGAGGCTCCATGTAATGCGGTGGACGCGTCTACTCAACTCGTCTGGGGGCGATCTGCAGTCAGCAGTCGAGGTCCAAGTCAGAGGCATTCCGGCGCACGCTTGGGAGCTGCCGACGGCGGAACTTCTCCTCCACGAGTACTGCTGGATTGATGGATTGCACCCAAGCATGGAAGATCGCCGCGATGTGTTCCGGCTGCGAGCCTGGTGTTCAAGTACCGAGCACTTCCCCGGGGAGATGGACCTTGAAATTGTGGAACCTCCAAGCGCGGATGGAGCTCGTTCGGGAGTACGTACTCTCAAGTACCCCATATCCATCTGTGTGTCCCCACTTCGTCAGCCCGGGGAGGGTGAGGAACCTCCTGTTTCTCCGCCGCCAGCGGAGGATGATGCGTCTCGCCGAAGACAGCTACGGCGTCGCCGGTCATCTTCTCCGGCGCAGGTGGTGACGCCGTCGTCCAACCTGGGAGAACGGGTGCCAATTCATGCGCGCCTGGGCCCACGGTCTCAAGAGCCCAGGAACGATGGGTATGCTGCTTCGGTGCCCAAGCAGAGCCTTGATGGCCTGGCGGCTGCCTCGGGCCCTACCCCGGTACCTCCAGCACGTCTCGCTTCATCAACGGGATGGGAGGTGCACGAGGAGGCTACGCGGGGTTCCGAGGATGACACCGCAGGATTCGAGGCAGGCGTGCGATCTGCCGCCGATCCTCTTGATGATGCAGTTACTGCGAGCGGTGGCTTCCAGAGCAGCGGTGCGGAAGGTCCGGCGCCGGCTGTCGCAGGCTCAGCGGGGAATTCTTTAGGTGGAGGAGGTACCGGTGCAGAGCCCATGGGCCGGTCTGGGGGCGAGGATGCCTCACCCACCTTTGGGCCAGATCCACACGAAGGAGGGTGGGGAGCATCGTCGACGTTTGATGGGCCTGGGCTGGAGACCCCTGCCCCAACGGCCGAAAGGCCGGGCCCTGATGTCCCACGACCGGCGCCTGCCCCTGGCCAAGAGGCATCGCCCACCTCTCCGTCGGCGGCACCGCTGGCCGCCCCGGTCTCGCCCGCCCCATCCCGCGGGGACGATTTCGCCGGAGTCCTCTCGCCGAGTTTGCCTCCGGCTGCTGGTCCCCCCTGGTGGAGCAACCTCAGGCTGTCCCGGCCACCCCTGCTGCTGGTGCCCCTCTTGTGGGCGCGCCTCTGAGGGCGACGCCACATGCTTCTGGTCCGCGGCATCCAAGGCGCCATGAGCTGCTGGTGTACTCCCGCCGCCGGAACAGGCCAGGGGACGAGGGGGACGCTGAAGCGCCGCTGCAACCCCTTAGCCCCCCATTGGAATTCATCAGGAAGCTGACCAAGACGCCGAGTGGTATGCTCCCGATCCCCAACATCAACAAGCGCAGAAAGAAGGCCCCTCCTCCGAGTGGGGCGCCACGCCGAAGCAGGCGAATTGCGGGGATGAGGGCGGCGAGCCCTGAGGCATGTCCCCCACATCTAAGGAGACAAATCATGCGGGCGCTGGACTTAGAAGATGAGTCGGAAAGGGAGCAGATCAGCACACGGGCAATAGAAGAATATGCCAGAGGATTTGGTAACTCTCTAATTCATTCACATACAAGGGCATTGGCAGCCCTCTGCGGACTAACACATCCGGCTGAGGAGGATTTCAGGACAGGCTCAGTGGATTGCCTTGCCTGCTGATAACATTCATCCTGGTCGAGCTTTTTCTTGCTGATTTATGGATCCTTCGCAGATTCTGATTTGGAATGTTAGGGGGCTCAATTCCACCGCTAGGCGTGATGCAGTAAGAGTGATGGTAAATTCATCTAACATTGATGTTCTCTGTCTACAAGAAACAAAGATGGCAGATGTGTCGAGGCAAAATATTTTGACCATGCTGGGCAGCGAGTTTGACAATAATTTCATCTTCCTCCCATCAGTTGGAGCGAGCGGGGGGATCCTGATCGCCTGGAGAGCACGGGTTGGACCAGTCCAAGCTAGTAGGACTGATGTGCATTGTGCCTCAGTTCAGTTTTGTCCGACTACAGGAAATGCTTGGTGGCTGACTTGTGTGTACGGCCCCCAAGACAATCAGGAGAAAATCCAATTCCTCCAAGAGCTCCGCAATATCCGGGAACAGTGCCCTGGACCATGGCTGGTAGCCGGAGACTTCAACCTCATCTACCGAGATGAAGACAAGAATAGCAACAATCTGAACAGAGCAATGATGGGACGGTTCAGAAGATGGATCAACGACATGGCAGTCAAGGAAATACCCCTTCATGGCCATAAGTTCACATGGACTAGCTCCTTCTCGAGCACCTCTCCTACTCTGGTTAAATTGGACAGAGCCTTCTGCTCCCTGGAATGGGAGGATCAGTTTCCTGACTGTCTTCTTCAAAGCTCAGCTTCAGAAGACTCTGATCACTGTCCCCTTATCTTGGGATTGAGAGACAATTTTCCAGAAAAGAGGCGCTTTCATTTCGAGGCTTTTTGGCCTGGCTTGGATGGGTTTGTTGATGCAGTGACCGACTCTTGGTCCTCTGTCCAAACCCATGTATGCCCTGTGGAAACACTGGCCCGGAAGCTCAAAGCCACCACACGAGGATTACAGAGCTGGAGTCAGAAAAGAGCTGGACACATCACCTCTCAACTCAGCCTTGCCAAGGAAATCGTACAGCAGCTGGACATTGCTCAGGATAGCCGCACCCTACAGCCTAATGAGCTTTGGCTGCGCAACGCCTTGAAGAAGCGAACCTTAGCTCTTGCATCACTAATGAGAACGGTGGCCAGATTGCGGTCTCGCATTGGATGGCTAAAGGAAGGGGACGCTAACTCCAAACTGTTTCACATGCATGCCCGCCATCGGAAGAAGAAAAACTTCATTGCTAAACTGCAAGAAGGGGAGCGAGTCATCACCTCTCATGAAGAGAAGGCTGCTGCAATTCTGGATTTCTATACCAATCTGATTGGATGTGAGGGCACAAGGGACCGAACTATCAACCTGGAGGCTCTCAACATACCACAGTATAACCTAGAGGCCCTGGACATCCCTTTCTCTGAGGAAGAAGTCTGGAGCACCATCAAGACCTTGCCATCTGATAAGGCTCCGGGGCCGGATGGGTTTACTGGCAGATTCTATAAGGAGTGTTGGCCAATTATCAAGGACGATCTAATGGCAGCACTGCATGCTGTTTGGGGAAAGAAATTCTGCAACTTATGGAAACTTAACTCTGCATACATCACTCTGATCCCCAAGAGATCGGAAGCAGATCAGGTGAAAGACTTTAGACCAATCAGCTTGGTGCATAGCTTTGCTAAATTGGCGACTAAAATCTTGGCCAACAGATTAGCTGGCCATCTTAATGACATGGTGTCCCCCAGTCAGAGTGCATTTATAAAGAGGCGTTTCATCCAAGATAACTACATGCTGGTCCAGCAAACAGTCAGGTTCCTACATTCCCAAAAACAGCCCAGGATTTTGTTAAAGTTGGACATTACAAAGGCCTTCGACTCCGTGTCTTGGCCTTTTTTGATGGAGGTGCTTGGGAAGCTCGGTTTTGGGACAAGGTGGAGGGATATGTTGTGTGGGCTGCTTGCCACATCCTCTACTCAAATATTGCTGAATGGGATTCCAGGCGATTACATCCAGTACAAGAGAGGATTACGGCAGGGTGATCCCCTTTCTCCAATGCTGTTCATATTGGTCATGGACGTCCTTAATTGGATGGTAACAAGGGCCTCGGAAGCGGGATTGCTGCACCCCCTTTCCAGAAGGCCGTTACAGCATAGGATCTCACTCTATGCGGATGATGTCGCACTTTTTCTCCAACCTGCAGCAGCTCACATAAACCTTACACTAAATCTGCTCCAACTCTTTGGAGAAGCTTCGGGACTTAAGACCAATATACAGAAAAGCAACGTGCTGCCAATTCAGTGTACAACAGAGGACATGGCCATCGTTCAGAACCTGATGCCATGTGAAGTTGCTGAATTCCCTACTAAATATCTCGGGCTGCCACTATCTCTAAGGAAACTCACTAAGGAACAAATACAGCCTATCATTGATAAGATTGCTGATCAGTTACCTGGATGGAAGGCCGACTTAATGACCAGAGCAGGACGAGTAGTGCAAGTGCAATATGTGCTCACAGCCATGCTTGTGTATTTGGCAATGGCAACTGATCTGCCACCCTGGGCAATCAAAGCAATTGACAAAATCAGAAGAGCCTTTGTTTGGCGAGGCCGCAAAGAAGCAAAAGGGGGACATTGCCTTATTGCATGGCCTAAGGTGTGCCGGGCAAGGGAGTTAGGAGGGCTCGGTATCTCTGACCTGAAAAGCCTATGTCTGTCCTTAAGGGTTCGATGGCCTTGGCTACGGAAAACGGAACCAGACAAACCTTGGGCAAAGCTGCCCCTGCAAGTTAGCAAGGAGGTGGAAAGCTTCCTTTCGCTGGCTGTAATCACAGATTTAGGGGATGGGTCAAGTACCCTCTTTTGGAAAGACAGATGGCTGGGCGGGAAAAACATTCAGTCCATAGCGCCTAAGATCCATGCTCTAGTGTCCAAAAGGAAAGCGGAAAGGCGTACTGTAAGAGACGCTATCAACAATGACAGGTGGATTGAGGATATTGAAGGGAACATCTCCCTGGAAGTGTTTATGGAATATCTAGAGCTTTGGGTTACAATATCTGAGGTGCGGATTTTGGAAGGAGTTCCTGATAGACACTTTTGGAAGTTCTCTGCCTCGGGACAGTATTCTGCGAAATCTGCATATGAAGCTCTGTTTCAAGGTGCCATCCATTTTAAACCTTATGAAAGAATCTGGAAATCATGGGCCCCGCCCAAATGTCGTTTCTTCATGTGGTTAGTTGCACATAACCGATGCTGGACAGCGGATTGGCTGGCTAAACGTGGGCTGCCTCATCATGATCGCTGCCTGTTCTGTGATCAACATGAGGAGACCATCCAACATCTCCTGATTGGCTGCGTGTTCTCCAGACAGTTCTGGTTCTCCATCCTCCAGAGGGTGGGGCTGGCTGCCTGGGCGCCACAGCCCAGTGACACAGACTTGGATGAGTGGTGGGCAAATGCGGAAAAGAGGGTCTGTGATGACGCAAGAAAAGGGCTGAACTCTATTATCATACTTGGGGCTTGGATCATTTGGAAGCATCGTAATGATTGTGCGTTCAATGGAGCCACCCCCAACATTGGGGCTGCGCTGGCCATGGCAAGGGAAGAGATCCACTGGTGGTGCGTGGCAGGAGCAAAGGGACTCACCCTGTTGTAGGTGATCAGTTCAACAAGGTCTTGAGTGTGTGTGTGTGTGTGTGTGTGTGTGTGAGTGTGTGGGTTTATGTATGACTCTTTCTTCTCCTATTAATACAAAGATACGCAGCTCTCCTGCGTGTTCGAGAAAAAAAAAATAGGCACATGATATTATATGCAGCTGTCAATAAGAAAGGCTATATAAGCAGTTATTTGCACCTCAATAAAACCAGCAAGACAACTCCACATACGAGGCACAAATCTTGACTGGCGACTTAAGAGCGCTCGATCATTTTCCTTATCGATGACCAACATGATCACAACCTGCAACACCACATGTATATGAAAAGCGCGAATGCCATCTGTCAGTGTGAATATTACTATGGAATAAGGTCATGGTAATTGGTAACAAGCAGCACAATGTGTAGCCCCGAATGGCCAAATCCTAATATAAACAGTAATATAAACAGTTAAACACTACAGGAAGAGAGCACAATCCATACCGGATCGACACGAGGGTATATCCTCTTCTTGCAGGACTCGTTGCTGCACTGCTTACGCCTTCCAGCTTCTGTAGGAACAGCCTTCGCTCCACAAGCTCCACAAAATTTTGCCGTATTGTGCCATTCCAGCAGTGCTCGAGCCTGCCCGCATCAGAAGTCAGAAATGAGATCAAGCTTTTCTCTGAGTACTCAGGCAAAAACATGTCCCTAAATTACAAGTGAGTGATGATGGTTAACTAAGAATTGAGAACCCAAGAAGCACGCATACATGTCCGGCGATGGCGAGGTCTCCCATGGCGTCCTTGTCGCTCCAGTCCGTGGCCACCATGAGCGTCCTCAGGTCCACAAACGCCGACCCATCCTCGTCCCCCGCGCCGCCGTCGACCGTCGGCCCCTCACCCTCGCTGACGTCGACGGCCCAGTACGCGGCGGCCTCCTTGCCGTCCCCCTCGGCGTGCGCGCCCAGGAAGACGAAGGCGTCCGGGGCCACCCCGGGGACGCGGGAGGGCGGGAGCCACGCGAGGCGCCAGGCTGGCGCGGCGGGAGGAGCAGGAGGAGGGTCAGGGGAGCGCGCGAGCGGGCGGCCCCGGCGGAAAGGGAGGATCTTGGAGAGGTACGGGTGGGGATTAGCGGCGTCGGTGGTGGCGGCGGGGTCGAGGAGGGAGCGCAGGGCCTCGGCGGCGGCGGAAGGGGAGATGGCGGTGGTGGAGGCGGAGACGCCGCGCAGCGGGTTCGCCGCGAAGGCATGGGCGCGGAGATGGATGGCCATGGCGGGGGGTTGGTGTGTCTGGGTAGCCGCAGGCTCTCTCCACTGCCGTTTCTACCCGGCAAGAGGGTTCGTGGGCAGGATTGGTTTCTTGGATGACTGGACGGCGTGAGCAGACGAGACGACGACGCTCCATGCCCTCCTGGCCCAGTAATTCACGGCCCGGCAATCCCCGATCGGGCCGTCGGCTCTCTCCCTGGCTGTTCAAAAGATTTGCTCTCAATTCAGAAATGGGCATGGCCGGGCCGCATGGGTGAGCTCCTTGGCTGCATCAGAAACAATTTTCTACTGTAACAGACAGCTGATCCTCTGAAAGAAAAACAGTCTAATCGACGATTCATAGAACTTTTACCTGGAACACTGAACCTGGAAGAGCTAGTATTGCCACCTTAAGATTGATCCATGTTTTCTTTCTTGCGTCTGTTGGCTGTTGCCACCATGGACACTGGTGGAACAAAAATGCAGAAACATCACAAGAAAAACCTAAACAGGAGTGTTCTGTATTCAGGTAAGAACATATATGGCAGGAGCCCCTTTGCTGAAGGCATTTGGTTTCAGAAACCTATCATCTGACTGCCTGCGATGCCGATCTGTGTGCCAAAGATCAGAGATTCTCAGGTTCATTGCCGACGAGTGTACGTTCCTAAGAATGCAGCTGTGAGATGAGAATAGATATCTTATACGACGTAGCAGTGCTCCTGCTTAGAGAGAGAGAGAGAGAGAGAGAGAGAGAGAGAGAGAGAATGGATGGATAAATGTAGAACGAAGGTATACGGGCTCCTGTAAACATATAGTCTGAAACTCTGAATGAAAGTTTTGGTTTGCAAACATGATTCCTGTCCAGAACTTCAGATATGTGGAATGAAACTGAAAACGAAGCACATAAGCTAAAAGCTAATTTTTATTCAGATGGTAACATGTAAAATTCACAAATCTTTTTTTTCATCAACTATACTGAATACCACTTTCTTCTTAATAATATGCACCTCTCCTACGCATTCTCGAAAATATACTGAAAATCACGAAATGATATAGTCCCCTTCCAACATCAACAACATCTATAAACACACTAAAATCTGCTAAAAATAAGGTACCAGCAGTGAGTCATATCAGCAATGATCCTATGGCGCCTCTGGGATGCAAGAAACAATGAAATCTTTAGAGGAATAGTCTCTGGCCCCCGCCTTGTGATTTCTTTAGTATGTGATGATCTTAATATCTAGAGTCACCGCTCTGTCTCTGTGACTCACAAGAGAGAAATACGCCACTGGCGTTGTACCTACATTCTTGTAACTCTTAACTTGAACGCTTCCTTCACTGGTCTTGGATCCAGTGGAATATTTTGAATGCAATCCAGGTGGGGAGGCCTCCCCCCACCTAGTTCCGTTAAAAAAAAAAGAGAGTCATATCAGCAATGACAACTCTGACTTGCCACAAGCTGCCTGTCTTTCCACCACCAGTCTTTTGTTGTAGCATCTTAAAACAAGAAGAGCCTTCTCAATGGGTTGTCTGTCATCATCCTTGATGACATTGAGATTCTGAGCAATACCACACAGGTCTCCTGTACACCCTGCGGAGAGCACACCAATATCCGGCCATCTCTGTGCAATCAATCTAACATCGTACATACGAGGAAAATGTCCTCTCAGACGCTTGATGTAGGAACACCAGTCGGCGGGGAGGTCGTCTGCTGCCAGGAACGACTTGGTCAGACAGGCGATCCCCTGTGATCCTTGATGCGTTGCCCAAACTACGTTGGGGTTGTGTGTAGCGCCACATGATGCCAAAAGCCAAGCCAACCGTCGAGGATGCACGCAGACAGTGTCCTTTGCAAG
Organism: Alloteropsis semialata; assembly: GCA_004135705.1. NCBI lineage: Eukaryota > Viridiplantae > Streptophyta > Magnoliopsida > Poales > Poaceae > Alloteropsis > Alloteropsis semialata. Next base: position 64,983,401 of record CM014273.1, read on the forward strand.
ATTAGTTCCGACATTGGAGCATCTAAGGTAGAATTTCCACAGACGGCCATATGCTAGCATTCCTTCGGCGTTCATGAACCCGATCACGACCTGGAATTCAGTGATGCCTTCCAAGCTGCTCTTCATGAGGCCATAATCTTGCTGCTCAGCAGCAGCAACAGCATTCAAGGGGCTTCCCCAGCCCAACGGAGGAAGAAGCACATGCACTCCAACGATCTTGAAATTGCTCGTAACCAGTTCATCGATTCGCTGTGCCTCTTGATGGAAGTTATGTCCCAGCACCTCAACTGTAGTGACACTGGTATCGTTGATGTGCCGTGCACACTTGATAGCCATGTCGTACTCTTCCATCCCCGAGAGTAAACACTGCCGAGAATCCAGCCGATGCAGCTAGCGCTCTGAGAAGCGGAGAATCACCAAGAAGCATGACAGTGTGAGCAGGGCATCGGAGCCAGCGTGATGCTCACCGCCAATACGCTGAACTCCCAGATGCTCAGCGAGGGCAGTGAGCTTGCCGCTGAACCCTTCCTTCACCAGCTGCCCGAGGACGCGCACGTCATAGAAGATGGGAAACGCTCTCCGTACCTGGCGCATGAAGGCTGCGCGCTCCGGTGGCAGAGCACCGCGGCCTCCCGGCTGCAGCAGGCGGAGGAGGAAGCCGAAGTCACGGTCGCCGTGGTAGGTGACCCAGGTGACGAAACCGTCTCCGAACGGGAGGTGGCGCAGGAGACCGTCGAGAAACTGCTCCGCCGTGACGCCACGGTCCCTGTGCTCCGCAAGACAATGCCCCTGGTCTGACAAGAAGGAGATGGACGCGCCGTTGTACTGACGCGCGTCCTTGTCGAACTCGAGGTTGATCTCCAATGCTATCACGGGCGACAGGGCTTGAACTCCTCCATAATAACCATGATGAGGCTCGAGCCCGAATGCAAGTGCCAGGCCCATCTGCAGTACATCGCCACCATTGACGAAGGTGCGCAACTGCTCGTACCAGTCGATCCAGCTGATCGGCCGGTAACGCACGTCGGTGGAGGCGTCCGCGACGAACTCGAGGTCGAGCGCGATGTAGAGGTGGCGGCGAGGCCGACGAAGCTTGTCGACAACGCGCGCGAACACCTCCGTGCAGTTATCGCGCCAGACGCTTTGCACGGTGGTGGCCTCCGAGATGCGCATGCGCCCGAATAGGTCAGCCGACCCCGACGATTCGACGCCCGGGGCGTAGAAGCAGCCGCGGAACTTCCCGCGGAGCAGCTGCGCCTGCGCCTTATCGCGAGCGGCGAGGGGCTCGCCGTTGGGGCCAAAGCCGATGCCGTGCACGTTGTTGCTGTACCCAGGAGCGTACCGGCGGAAGTGACCGCCGAGCGCCGCCTGGACATGATCGGCCGTGGAGAGGTAGGAGAAGACGCTGGGTTGGCCACCGAGCCCCTGGACATGATCGGCCGTGGAGAGGTAGGAGAAAACGCTGGGGTGGCCGTGGAGCCCCTGGACATGGTTGGCCGTGGAGAGGTAGGAGCACCCGCGGAGGTGGCTGCCCAGCGCCTGAACGTGGTTGGCCGTTGAGAGGTAGGAGCACCCGCGGGGGTGACCGCCCAGCGCCTGGCCGTGGTTGGCCGTGGAGAGGTAGGAGCACCCGCGGGGGTGACCGCCCAGCGCCTGGCCATGGTTGGCCGTGGAGAGGTAGGAGCACCCCCGCGGGTGACCGCGCAGCGCCTGGCCATGGTTGGCCAGCGCGTGGTGTCCCGCGGAGAGGGCCCCCCCCCCCCCCCCCCCCATTCGGACCGAAGCCGTCCCCGCTCACGCTGAGGGTGATCCCGGCGATGCCGCCGAGCGCCTGCTGGACGGCGGAGAGGGGCTCATCGCGCTTCGGACCGGAGCCGTCGGCGCTCACGCTGAGGTTGATCCTGGCGATGCTCCCGAGCGCCTGGTGGACCGCGGGGAGGGACTCGTCGCGATTCGGATCGGAGCCGTAGGCGTTCAAGCTGAGCGCGGTGGTCCCGGCGATGCCGCCGAGCGCCTGCTGGACGGCGGAGAGGGGCTCGCGACTAGGACCGAAGCTGTCGCCGCTCACGCTGAGGTTGATCCTGGCGATCCTCCCGAGCGCCTGGTGGACCGCGGGGAGGGACTCGTCGCGATTCGGACCCGAGCCGTCGGTGTTCAAGCTGAGCGCGGTGGTCCCGGCGATGTCATAGGATTGTCCGCCGGAGTGCCCACCGAACGCCTGGTCCGCATCGGGGAGGAGCTCGGTGTCCGGGTCGAGGTCGGCGGCGGCGTAGGAGCAGCCGTCCACAGAGCAGGCTTGGATATCCGCGGTGGAGTTTCCGTTGGCCCTGAATTGGTGGGCGCAGAGGCGGGTGTCCGCAGCTTCACCTGAGGGTTCGCATGGTGCGACATGGCAGCAGTAACCGCCGGCGAGGTAGTCGATGTGGGTTTCCTCCATGGCGGCGGCGGCAGTAGTAGCCTTACAGGTGTAGTGGGGGTTTCTTGAGGGTTTTAGCAAGCAGACAAGCAGTGAGGAGTCGATTGGACAAAAGTTCAGTGGTTGTATAGGCCCCGGCAGGGGGCTGGCTGCTCACGAAGGCCTCAAAGTGGTCACCAACCAATACCAAGAACCAAAAAAGGAAACGACCCGCCTCACGTGAGACGTGACGTCAGATCAGACGATGAGAAGTGGGAACTGGGAACTGAACTGGGAACTGGTCCGCGTCAAGAATGTTCTTCTCTTTGGGCCTTTCCCCAGCAGGCAGCCCACATCAGTAAAATAGAAGAGGCGTGCATATTGGGCGAGCAGTTGGATGGCAGCGGAGGGAGAGGCTAGGCCGTGAGCTTTCGTTTGTGGGGTGAGCCGGTGACACGGTGGTGTTGCGCACGGAGAATGGGGGCCTTGGTGATGAGGTGATCAGATTCAATTTTTCAACGAACCATCCAGATTTGATGCTAATGTTGAGCACTGATATCCTCTCATCCGGCAACTGCTTCAGATGCATATACTTGCAGTAGCTATGGCAGCTAGGGTATTGCCATATTGCCACTGAAAGAAAGCTCTCACGGCATGGCGGGGTATAACTTTGTCCGCCCGTAGTGACGAGGGCTGTGCATGGGTGGGTTTACACGGACTTGGGACGTTTTTTGATTCATCCATTTGTTGATCAGTTTAGATTGATTGGATTGGGTTCGATTAGGTGGGTTATAGCCGGTTCTATGTATATATTAAACAAAACTATGATGTTGGTACGAGCGGTATGTACGGTGTCGATGCACCTGTGCGTGGCTTGGCATGGTGTGTTGAGCTTGATATCGACGACTGCCATGGCGATCGAGCATGAGCTTTGCAGTCCTCGTCGTCGGGCGCTTCCGGCACAGCGACGCCCCTATCTGGTAAACGGCAAGGAAGATGAACGGGGAGCTCGGCCTCCACCCGCCACCAGAGCAAGCAGGCAAAGCATAATGCACGCCACTTACCCCTCTCCGCGCATTTAGGCCTGGGAGGGTATGAATAACATCACTATTGCATGTACCCAAATTCAAATAATTAATATCAAATCTTCACCTTCCTCGTTCTCAACTATATCCAATAGATAATTAACTTTTTACTATATAATTTATATATGTAGTGGATAAATAATTTTCTCATGCCATACACTCCTTGTTTTTGATGAATAAATATTTTTTTTTATCATACCCTCATTTAAATTGGGCGTGAATTTGGATATATGAGTTTTGGAGCAACAGGCCTACCCGCATTGCAGCCAAGCAAGAAGAAGAGATGAGAACGGAGGCCAGCAAGTAGCAGCGCTAGTGCAGCAACGGGGTTAATACTTAATACAGATTTGGTGGGTCTTAGACAGGTGGCTTGCCAGCGTTAATCAATCGGTGAACCGTGGACAGCACTGCCAAATTGCATGCCGTACATGTATTTGGCGTTGGATTGGGACAACTAGTCATTCTATTGTATATTAAGCTTAATTTAGTATGCATATGCTTCTCCAGATCCCCTCAAAAAGTTGGAGGCTCACGCGCAGGCAGTTGGATCGGAACTCCTATATGCTTCTTTCCGTGGGGGAAGACCTGCAGAAAAGGGCTGGCATTGGGTTGCAACTTGCCAACGCCTCCGTCTCATGTGCAGTTGCGCACACGCAGTTTGGTTTGCAGGACACTGCAACATTGATGTTTTTTTTTGAAACTACAACATTGATGTTTTACAAGGGCCAATCAAATCATTTCGGAAGTATTACTCTTGTAGAATTGAAGCACGACCCAAAATGAAACATAATATTGTGTTTGGGAAATTTTTTTTGTTTGATGGCTATATATGGCTGGAAGAAGTATAGGAAGAAAAAGAGAGAGAGAAATGGATGGCCATGTTTATTTGCCAGTTTTGTTACACATGAAGCATGACTGTCGGAGAAACAATGAACCATTTACCCGCAAAAAAATGAACCATTTACGTTTTCATAGATCCACTGGGACCGATTAACCAAAAAAAAAAGTACAGTAATTGCACAAATTGCTTATGGGGCTTAACCCAGTCGCCAAAGCAACGTGACTGCTTAGTAGTAAAGCAATAGAAACAAAGTCAGAGGAGATGAGTGACCCACTTCGTTCTGAAGCCAAAATACAGTCGGTCAGACAGTGACGGTTTTGTTTTGGAGAATACAAGTTGATTAGTTGATGTCATCCACTGGCCTGCCAGATGGCTCGTCGCCGGCCGGCCCGGACCTGGTGGGCGGTGGGTCGAGCTAGCGGTGCCGTCGCCCCGGNTGAATGAAGGCCTTATACAAGATCTGATCAGGCGGTTAACCATAGTAGCATCGAACAACAGGAGAATAGACATGTAAGCAACAACAATGTTGGATTGGATAGATATATCTAACTGGTAGTATGTTTACCTATTCAATCATTCAATCAATAAATTACAGGCTACATTTCGTGTTGTACAGATCCAATATTGGTTAACGTGTTAAAAAACGCTACTTAAAATATTGGTTACTTTTAAAGAAACATATATATGTGTATTATTATTCTTGTAAATGTGCCTGTGGCACGTGCATCTATACGAAACAAATTGCGTGTTGTATTTTTGGATACATATATCGGTCTGATTGAGTCTGGGGCTCATATGGCAACTAAATAAACATTTCCATCTCCTCAAACGATGAACCATATATGGAAACTAAATAAACATTTCCATCGCCTACTATGATGAACCATATATAAATCGTGTCATGTGTTTATATACCAACCAACGCTGCCACTTGTTGACTCATCTACACATAGCCAATAGCCATTGATAGAGGAGGTAGAGGTGCAGGTTCATGGAGAACCTGGCGGCAATGCGAACCAGGCACCTCGTCACCTCACGGATGACGGGTCTTGGTTGGATTCGTTCGGCGTCCGAGAGTCCGTCTGACCTACTTGTACTCCACATGGCTGTCACGATCAGCCATGTGTGGTTCGGCTTAGGAGGCGTGATTGAGCGTGTACGGCGTCCAATTGTCCTCACCCGGGAATCAACCATGCCTGGCCTCGATCTACATGACGGGGACGATCTGGTTCTCCGCACCCGCCAGGCCTTTAGTGATCGTTTTGGCGATGCGGAGGATTTGAATGGACTACCCCATGCGGACTGGTTCGAGTTAGTTCCTCAATCCATCCAGTCTAGAGTTGTTGAGAGCAGAAATTTGCTCCATGCTGACCGTGCCTACACTTGTCACCTTTCTTTGCACGGTAGAGTCCAGTTTATATATTGTGAAGGTACTGAGCTTGCACGGTCATGCATTGAAGTTGGTTCGTTTCACTGGGACATAGATGCTACCAGTTCGTCGAAGCTGATGTGCGCAACCGTTTTTTAATGGCCACCAGGGTTCTTGTCAATCGTGATAGAAGTCAGTAAGAGTTTTTTAAAAAAATTAAACACTATTGTTCCTTGTGAAGGTTTAATTTAATGATACTCATCAGGTCATTTTGATCAATGTTACCAGATTGCTTAGAGGAATCTGAACATTCCACAATCACTTTCATCGAAGCCGGTCGACATCCATGGATCACCACACTTGAAGGTTATTCAATAATATAAATTTTATATAGAACGTGAGTATTGATGTATCTGTAGAAATAAAACTCAAAATTCCTCGTGCTGCGTTGTGGTTTTGATTAGGTGTGAGGACTGGACTGCGTATGGATGCCAGGCTACACGATGGAATTAAGATCGCTGTGTCAGCACGCGCCATTGATATCAACAAAATAGAAGCAGGGTCAAATTCAATATGGATCGCACGTTCCATTAAAGATGTGTATGGGTATATGATCAATGGTCATCGAATGCAACCAGCTTCTGTTGTTCTAGATAGGTGCGTTTGTGGATCTGGCGTGAGACGCAATCCAAACGGCCAGTTACATGAAGAAGACCTGTGCGTCTGTGGGATTGCTCCGTCATTTTGATATTACTATTTTGCAGATCAAACAATAGTATCAAAATACATCTTTTATCCTTTATAGTATTTAATTTAATTAATAAAAGTTAACTTTGTTTGTTTCATTCAGTTTTACAGATGTAAGTTTTGTTCTTTTCCCTTTTTTTAAACTTAAGATCTAACAACATCTCATAATATCCACGAACAATTATTAATATGTTTGACGAACAATAATTATCAATTATGTGAAACGAACAATAGTTATCAATTCTACTATTTTTTATTGTACAATTATAATTTCCTAATTTTTTTAAACACGTGCGTGCCGCACGTGCACCTTACTAGTGGCTATATATGGCTGGAAGAAGTATAGGAAGAAAAAAAGAGAGAGAAATGGATGGCCATGTTTATTTTCCAGCTAGTTTTGTTACATATGAAGCATGACTGTCGGAGAAACAATGAACCATTTACCCGCAAAAAAATGAACCATTTACGTTTTCATAGATCCACTGGGACCGATTAACCAAAAAAAAAAGTACAGTAATTGCACAAATTGCTTATGGGGCTTAACCCAGTCGCCAAAGCAACGTGACTGCTTAGTAGTAAAGCAATAGAAACAAAGACAGAGGAGATGAGTGATCCACCGCCGGGGCCATTCGTGCCGACGCCAAAATACAAGAAGTGACGGTTTGTTTTGGAGAATACTACGACAAGAGTTGATTCGTTGGTGTCATCCAGAGCCTGCCGCCAGATAGCTACTCGCCCGACACCGCGAGACCATTGGATTGTGATTCAACACAAGCAAGATGACCGTTGTGGAATTACGGTGGGATTTATCATTTACTAGTAGGTCGACGAGGCCGACTTCAAGCCAGATGGGAAGAGAACAATGCTCGCTCAATCTTGTGGTGAAGACTTCCCCCATTCATAGCTCAGAGTTAGTTTCAATTTCACTTCTGCCATCTTAATTAATTGCACAAATTGCTTATGGGGCTTAACCCAGTCGCCAAAGCAACGTGACTGCTTAGTAGTAAAGCAATAGAAACAAAGTCAGAGGAGATGAGTGACCCACTTCGTTCTGAAGCCAAAATACAGTCGGTCAGACAGTGACGGTTTTGTTTTGGAGAATACAAGTTGATTAGTTGATGTCATCCACTGGCCTGCCAGATGGCTCGTCGCCGGCCGGCCCGGACCTGGTGGGCGGTGGGTCGAGCTAGCGGTGCCGTCGCCCCGGGCCCCGGAATCCAAGGGGCCCCTCCCTCGCACGTACGCATGCAATACATGTACTCTACACGGTAACGTTTGCACACGTATGGCTGGTAGCGAAAACATCGAAGAGATCATCGCCGAAGATGGCGCACTCAATCGACTCGATCCCTGGTCTCGCCGCCCCTCACGCCTCCTGCAGTCTTGAAATCAAGCCGTCTTCTCGGTTCTCGCTCGCCTTCGTCATCCCCACCGGCCACCGGCCATCGTGTCACCGGAGGCCGTAGACCGAGTCTGGCAAGAGGCAAGACCGCTTGTTTGGCGCGGCCGCCAGCGCGAGCCGTGACTCTTGGCCGAGACGCGGACGGTGGATGTCGCGACGAGGTCAGCCGTCCATGTCCGCAATCTGGCGACCAGCAACACCCCGGCGGCGCGGGCCCGAGTCCGCGCATTGCCGCAGCTAGGGATGCCCAACATGCACGCATGCGGTAGATCACCGATCCACGTCACCAGGGGCCGTCGAGTTTTTTTTTTTTAAAGTTTAAGGGCTAAGGCGCCGTCTTACTTCAAACATAAGACCGTATCAACCGTTTACAGCGCAAAGGCTCAGCAAGCCAGCCACAGAGGTAACAGCACAGCTGTGACCCAACCATCTTACCCAAAAACTGAGACTAGCAACTACCCCTCCTTAGTTCTCCCTGGAAATGACATGAGGCCTCCGCAGATTCATATTCTGACTGGGACAGGGGCCGTCGAGTTCTCCAGGATCGAAAGGTACAGTGAGCTATAGCCTACATTCACATAATGAATTGATGCTTTATAATATAAATGGTGATCACATATGTATCATATTTTGTGAATTGCATCTCGCCACTAAAACCATCAGTTTCTAGTACATTGAGCGGCTGAGTTCTTTGTAAAAATCACTAAAATTTGCTCCATGAGTTGATCTAGTAACTTTTCCACAATGGGACGAACCTGGAATTTTCTTACCAGAGCAATGAAATCACAGGCAGTTGAAAAGTGCATGTGACTTTGTTTTTGCGTTCTGTGGTGTGGAGCCCTACTTGCCTCTACTTCCCAGCAGAAGTACAGTATTTAGCAAATAGAATGATTAGTTTCTAATTATATTTTTAATAGAAATTAGCACTGCCATACCTAGTAAGCATGCATCTAGTGATATTAAAAAATTATATAAATATTTATCTTAAGGGCCCCTAATTTTGATTTCGCCTCGGGCCCCTAAAATCCAAGTACAGGCAGGACACCGTGAGACCATTGGATTGTGATTCAACACAAGCAAAATGACGACAGTTCTGGAATTACGGTGGGATTTATCATTTACTAGTAGGTCAGGGACGAGGCAGACTTCAAGCCAGATGAGAAGAGAACAATGCTCGCTCAATCTTGTGGTGAAGACTTCCCCCATTCATAGATCAGAGTAGGTTTAAATTTCACTGGTCGATGAGCCAGAACGCACGCACTCGCGGGCGCCGTTCCAATCTCTATGTCTCTATGCCTGGTAAATGAAAGATTGATCTATATGAAATTTTAGTGCGTCGTATCCGTCTGCTGATCATTCACCGTTCTTCGTCCTTAAAATCTACTCCTATCTCTGATGGTATTTCATAACCCGTACGGGGGCACTTTGTAGCTTTCTAAATCAAACAAAAAAACTGGGCCAGGCCGCGGGTATGTACGTGGCTACGCACCCATCAGTCTACACATGGGCCGACGGAGTTACCAGCACACTGAGAACACCAACAAGGCCCGTTAGTCATGCACTCGAGAGGACAGGCAGGCACGTCGATCTGGTGAAACAGTTTTTATCTCAAATTCGAAATAAATGGGTAGTTTACTCTCAAGTTGGGAATGGGCAGCGGAGCAGCACGGCATGCACCAAAGGGGGAATCGCGCATTGCTCCCCAACACCAATTAATGTGTTTTTTTTGGGTGACCACAGAGATCATGAATAATGGGAAACCTAAGCACTAGCAGACTCCAAATCATGTTTGGTTTGGTTGCAAAAGAAGTGAAATTGGTGATGTTTTATTCGTTTCACGCACCTGCCTGTCGTCGATCCGCTGCTCTGCACCGTTGCCAAGTCCAGCAACCACCATTGCCAAGTCCACCAACCACCATTGCCGGCGACGCCCTCCGCTCCGTCCTCAACGCTGGTATGGTTGCCTGAGCTGCAAACATCAGCCCCGCGACTCAAACAAAGAATACCTCGTGCAGTGACCGATGCATGCCAGAGTGGTGGCGCTCTGTCCCACCACCACTCCAAACGCCCGGGTTCGACAAGATGGCGTTGTGGCACGGTGAAGATGGAGCTCGGAAGCAAAATGTGAGGGCTCCGTACCTGGTGGGTTCATCGGTGGCGACGCCGGTCGGCGTCGAACAGGATGATGTGGACAAGGAATGGATGAGAAAGAAGCCGCCGGCAGATCGAGGGTGCGGCCTCCAGCGAGGTACGGTCTCCGGCGACACATTTGTGGATCTCCCGGGGAGGTCAACTGCGAGGTTGGGGGTCTCAAGCTAGAGGAGCCGGATGGCCGTACAATCGAGCACATGAGCACGAGGCCCGTCATTCTAACTCGGCTGTCAGAAGGAAGACAAGATAACGGTAGACGACTGAGCGACTGACCGACTCCACTTCCACCAACAAATCAAGAGAGCGGCCCAGCTCTGGATTGCAGGTTGGCTATTTTTTCTAGAGGCAGATGGGCTCAATTTTTTAGAGGCAGGTGGAGCTGGGCCATTTTTTTTTAGAAGCAGATGGCTGTCCGCCTGTCCCCGTTCAGTCCCGACTGGAAAAATCCTTTTTACTAACGCAGCGTTATAATTTGTTTGAGGTTCCACCTGTAAACATGTGTTTTCTGGACGGGCAGACAAAGGGTGATAAAGTCAGACTGCGTCGGAAAAAAGTTATTCAAGTTTGTCATAAAAATAAACACACACACAAACGATAGCTCTGCCAGTCGAGGTGCTATAAACCAAACGAAATTGTCATCCTGGCTACAACATCCTCTCAATTGTCATCCATGGACAGGACCCAAACTGGTGTACTGGCGAAACATACAGCTTCAAATGGTCGTAGTAAAGCATATGCATGTGACGATTCAAACTGGTGAACCATACAGCTTCAATCATCTTAGTAAAACACAGGTTTCAAGGCCGCAAAAAATTAAAGTAGGGGACATGCACCAACAGAGTAAATAAGCAAACACTTAGATGACTATATATGATGTTTAAGATCAATACATAGCGCAAGTACATCAAGCCGTACAATTCAGCAGTCACTGAATCAACACAAACACACACAAAAAAAGGGCAAACGGCACGCAAAACAATTAGAAAGCTTGGGTACTTCTCCACCCTTCGCAACCGCGCATACGGCAGTAGTGCAGCACTGGACTTGGCAATCAACAATATACTCGTGTACGTAGTAAACTCATCCTTCCTCGATGCCTGATGGTGAGTGTGTGGCAGCAATTGGTTCCATGCTCAGCCAGCTCGTCGCATCTCACCGGCCCGGTCACCTCAGTCGTTTCTTAATTCCCGGTGCCTACTACAAAGCAGAACAATTCCTTTTTTAGGACATTGAGCATCGGCACATCAGGTCTAGCTTAAAGACTGATTGAAATGAAAACCTGGATCATGTTTCGAAGAAAAACAGCATCTTAGGATTGATTGATTGATTGGATCTGGTAGATCCGTTACATGATTTGAGCTCTTTTATTTGGATTTTAACCAAAGATGCATCGTGTATATATTCATCAGAGAAAACCGTAACTGGAAAACTGAAGAAGACATGTGTACCTGCTTCCCTAGGTGCATTGCACCTGTAGCACTCAGTCCTGCTTGCAAAGTTGTGGACGTTGCAACCGGGCCTGGCAAAAATTGACGAGCACAACAAATTACTGTTTGTTTCAAAACTCGTTCAAAACAATTCCATGAGATCAACCTCTAAAAAATATGGCTGCTTAATTAATAATTAGCATTCATCATAAAGCAAGCATGCAATGCATGCCACTGTTTCTTGCCATGCACACAAGGCACTCATCTGTACTTGAAGCGAACAGAATAGTCAGATCACCTTGTGCATATCCAGTCGCCAGATTTCCACCCAGCGCGAACTGCAGCGCTGTCACGGCCACGAGCAAAATCACCCTCAGCACCGGCTGCACCTTGTCCCGCCGGGAAGTCTCGGACAATAGTGCCGCACTTGAAGCAGCTGCTGCGGCTGGCAAAGTTATGGTAGCCGCAGCTGCAGTACCAGTCACCCGGGCGGATGTCAAGGGAGGTGAGCACACCACCGGTGCTGTAGCCGTCACTGAACTGCAAGTCGGGGCGTGGGTCGCGGCAGCGCTGGCAGTAGTCACGGCGGCTGAAGTTGAGGTGCTGGCAGCTCTTGCAGTTCCAGTCTCCAGGCTTCCTCTGGATGTTCATTCGAAGTAAAAAGCTAGCTCTGCACGCCATGCATGTGTCAAGATGTTGCAGCGTGTAGTTCAGAATATAACAGAGCAAAAGTATAACAGAAGTAAAGATACTCGTTTCTTCATCTATTTGCATGATATATGAACAGACATTACAAAAGTAACCTTGTTATGTAGCAATATTATTGTTATATACATATATATGAATATGTCCAGGCACCTATGCGATGAGGCCCATGACGGTCAAGCTAGATAGGAGCTAGAAGACTGAGACTATCGTGTGCGATGTGCGAAGCCCATAGATTCTTTTGGCTTTTGTAGATGCTTGTAATACATGCAATCACAAACTAAAAAGAAAGAATATTTTAAGGCAAGACAGGACAGACATGGAGAAAAGTGATTAAGCTAAGACTGCCTTAAATTAGGCCAAGACGGAACCCCAATCAATCACACCATGCAAGAGAGGTCTAATTATTCTTATATATGCCGGAAATTAGCAAACCATCAATTAAATTGCATATATCATGTATCATATGGAACAAACTCACCCTTGCACATAACTAAAATTAATACTTGATTTTTAGACAAATTAACAGTACATTTAACATCTATAAAAGATCTATTTTATTTTGAAAAAGAATGGATAGTCGATCAAGCTGTCTGAGTCTAATACAGAGGGGACAAGGACAAAGAGGAACAAGAAGCAAAGCATACCCTGTGAACTTGCAAAGCCTCTTCTTTGTTCTTGGTACTAGGGTTTTTAGTTGCTGTCTTGTCCTTGTGTGCTTGCTTGCTGTGTTCTTTCCTTATGGATGGTTCCCCTTTTATAGTGGAGGCACCTCCATAATTGCGAATCCAGGGTCTGCTGTGGAGGCACGGAGATGCTTTGATCTTAGCCTTTCTAACTGAGCTATCCAAATCGAACAAGAGTGTGAGATGAAAGCAGAAACAAGAAAGGAAAATATGCAAGAGGACAGAGATGCTAAAGATAGGAGGATTTCACAGTGTTATGTCTTGGATCTACACCGTGGGATATCAATTACAACTGAATACATATTAACAGGTATATAAAAAAAACTACAAAAAAAGAAAATAGATATAACATCCATTTCCATATACTTGGCCACCTTGACTTTTTCGTTAAAATCACAAGTGTCAATAATTGACATAAACATAAGAAAACAGTAAAAATTATATAACATCCTTAAAACACCTCTCATGACAAATTTTATCACTATAATTTCCACTCAAAATATTTAGAAAAATGTTATTAATCAGAGTTACCAAGTATTCTTAAACAGATGGAGTAGTTGTTACGGATATCACAATCGAAGTATCAAAATTATGAGATACGGCAAGGAACTATTTGTGATGAGAGCATTTAGTAAGTGGTCAGGCAAAACATAAAGCAGTTAAGTAGTTTCATATAACTAGATGCACTCAAACTAGCTTTGCATTTCTTAAAAAAACTAGCCTAGCATCGGCATGTATAATCCAGTAATCCACTATAAAGTTATGAATGACAATGCAGGGCAACACCACATGAATATATGCAGCACAGCAAAAATATTGCCTTCACACAAGCGCAACGGTACCTACCACACACAACCCAATTATGCATATGCTAAACCAGTTAAGACTAAATATGAACGTCAAATTTATAACCTTTTCATATAAATATATAAGATGTTTCGAGACTTGAAATAAGCATAAGACAGAAGTCGATATTCTGACTTGAGAGTAACAATTCATCGTGCTCCCGTCTATTCTCTTTTCTGGGAGAAACTAACGCTTAAGCTACCCATGACATTTACTTTAATAATTTCCATGCAACAAAGGTGGAAGGATCAAGGAACATATTTCTTTATACTTTGATTCTTCCCCCAAATATATACTGGTGGAGGTGCATATCTAGCAATGATACACACTTCGTGTGGCTAATAGAAATCCTAATGTTCCCAGTTCTGACCAAAATGCCACATCAACCAAGGAATTTAAGAAAGCAAATAAAAAAGAGCACACAGCTATTAGTCTATTACCAATTCACAATTAAAAGGGAAAAAACTTTTGGTAATCTGTATTCTCATCTATAATAAATGTAACTGAAGTTATGAGCAACATGTGTTTACAGAAAGTTGAAGCTTGATTAGTGAGGCGCGGCTTGCCTCAACCCAGACTGCTGTCTGCTTTGCAATCAGGAGAATGGGACGGGTACAACATATTCTCATTTCTTGTGTTTTGGCGCGGCAAGCCTGGTTTACTATCCTTGATTGGTCGGTCTTGCTGCTGTTGCGCCGCAGCCCCATGGCAAGCGCTTCAGCGTCTGGTGGAGAGATGCTGCCGAGTTGGTACCATAAGAGCTCAAGAAGGGGTTCCACTCTCTGTCACTTTGGTAGTCTGGATGGTTCGGGAGCACTGCAGCGACTGCGTCTTCAATGGTGCGGCCCCGTCCATGACTCGTTTGGATTGCAACGTTCAGGAGGAAGTGGACCTCTGGATCTCAGCTGGTGCCAATGGTTTCACATTTCTGATAGCAAGTTGAGCAGCATCTCCATGGTGGTCGTTTTCTTGATGTTTCTCCACAGCGTGTTCTGTTAGTTAGCCAAGGGACTCTGTGTTGTGTTCTCTTCCTCTGCTGTATCCTTCCTTCTCTGTGTTTTTCACTTTTTTATGTTTTGTTGTGTGTGTGTGGTGTATGTTTCTTCTCGAAGCGTTTACAGGCAGCTCTCCTGCCAGTTCGAGAAAAATAAACACAATGGGTTCATTGAAAGATACAATATAAAATCATTCTGTTAACGTTTCAACACATCAGTAAATCATCTCTTTGTTAAACTATCATTGATAATCACACGATCTACTTTCGCAATGGATCTTTGCCAACCTTTGCTCAGCAGTATGCAAGAGCGGAATAGAAGAAATTATTCTTTAAGTCTTAACATTCCAAAGTAGATAATATGAATAACTTAAGGAAAAAAATTGCCGACAAGATTTATGGTGAATTGATGATCAAATCACTGTTTTCTAGTAAGCCTATTACTCAAAGGAAAAAGAGAAGACAGGTTGAGCTTTTTTTATCTTCAGTAAATCTTTTGCCCTTTTACTAATTTAATTGACGATCTGCACTTGTCCATTCTAGATGCCTAGCTGCCCCCAAAAGACAGTACTAAAGTTGGCTAAATGTTTGATTATATGCTAGGGGCTGATGGGCATAACTACAGATTACTTGTATTATTGGAGGTTAAATATATATAGCCTTTTGAGAATCGATTCTCCACATACGTGCATGATCTTTAGTCATTCACAAAACCTATTCTGATATACAAATATTCTCCCAAATCACACTTTACACAATAATTCAAGATGTTCTATGTTCAACCCTAGTCAGCCATCCGTACTGTTTCATTTGCTAGAAAAGCAGCTACTTTCGTTGTCCTTTTTAGAATTTAGATTAGTACTTCTGTTCATCTCCTGCTGTTGCTATTCATAACCAAAACCAAAGTAGTCATATATCATGAATAGCTCTGTTTCTCAGCAGTGAAATGAGAAGAAATGAGAACAGCAGGGGGAATATACTATAGAAGCCAACCTACTGTGATTAAATATTGTGTTCATCAAAGAAGGAATAAGTATGACTGATATCAAATGATATGGCTCCCACCAAGGCACAAAGCATTTACGGACTTCCTAAAAAGGGTTTAGTTCTCAAACTTGAAAGTTTATACGGATTATCTAATTTAGAATGAATATGCTTGAATCAGCTCTGGTATATATTTCTTTCAACTGCAGTTATTCCTATATGTTGGATGCAGATGTATTGCATGCCAATGCAGAGCACTGGATTACAAATGAAAATCATTGACTAACAAGGAAATTAGGCCTGATTCTGAGTCTACACATCCCCCCCACCAATCACATATAGACACATCAATAGTGTGTTCCCTTAGTAATACAAAAAAGACACTCACATATCATTATCACACAACTTTTATTTTTCCTGTAACTTAGGATTCTTTAGCACCATCTACAAATGCTAGAGCAAGGTTATGCCGACGCCTCTCGCGGTTCTGACTTGGGGAGGCATCAATTCCACGCGGAAGCGGAAAAAGCAAGGGATTGAAGGCATTATCAGTTGCAAATACTGTTTCCACTAGATCATGTTGGTTTACGATTCATAGAATGCTGATCGGCAGAGCAAATTAGATGGCAGCTTGATCTGGTGGAGGTGAAGTTCAGCCCACCCTACACTCAACTTTCTCAAAAAAAAAAAGTAAATGATTCCAATGTTCTAATTCCCGACTAATTTGGATTTGCCGATTTGCATATATTGTTCCCGTGTCGCGAGAATAATGTCCCCTGACTCCCTGTTCCCTGAGAGGGAGCTCACATATACACTGTCCAGTTCCTGTTTTCCTAACATACAACCGGAATTCTGCAAGACAGTGGTACTCTTTTCTAAAGATACATTAGTTGTTGATTTGAAGTTTTGGAACCCCTGGACGCGTGATTTCTCTTGAGTTGACAAACTGACACAAACCAAAAGCTTGAAACTACAAAAAGAACGGTAGCAAATCTTTCTTGGTCTTTTTGTTCCTCTTATCCTAAATCCCATGGAAAGCAGCAAGAACCGTAAAAAGCAACTAAAGAGGGAAAGGAGAGTGGCAGGGTCAGGTCGCGCATCCCTCCACTTTTGCATCCAGAGAGTTGAGTGAAAAATGGCAGCGCAACTTTCGATGGAAACGAAGGAGGGTCAGGCTGGGCCTGCGTGGTTGAATACCTGAAAACCTTGTTTGGTTGGCGCCGTGCTCGCTCAAAGCGGATGCTCGGAGTCAGGGAAGCCGCAAGCGCGCCTCCTCATCTTCCTCTCGGTGGTGCCGAGCGCGAGCCACCGGCGGCTGGACCGACGGAGCTGGCATTCGAGAGGCATCGCACCCGAATCGAGTCTTTGCACCCTCGATTTCTCACAATGCCTCCGGTGCCGCCGCCGCAACGGGACGGCCT
>CM014273.1:65000471-65011957 GCA_004135705.1 Alloteropsis semialata
GCGACGGGGCAACCGGCAACCGCCGCCGTTGGCCGTTAGCATTAGCTGTACGGACAGGGAATACAGGGCACGACCGGAACGCGGCGGCGCCCTGGCGAGGCCGCACCACCCCTGCCGTGGTCGGTGAACGGAGCGCAGGCCGTGGCAGGAGTCCGACCTCCGACCCCGCCGCCGCCCGCTGCACTCACGCAGCTGCGCCGCTGTCTCGCGATCTCGGGCTGGGCTTGGAGAAGTGGCGAAATTATTGGGCCGTATATGGGCCACGTAGAAGTCCTCAGCGAATGGGCTAGGCCAAATTTAGGACGGTGGGGCAGTGGGCCTTATCTTCACTCAAAGAAACGATTGGGCTCAAAAAAAGTTACACAGGCCGAGAGGAGCCACGAGGCTGGGCTAGATTTTACTAAAAAAATTACTCCAAAAAAACGAGGCTGGGCTAGATTCGTTGCAGGCCTGGCTGCTTTTAATGCGGTGCACCCACAGCCACAGTGCTATGACGGAAAGACTTAGCTGGGCCTTAGTTGAAGAATTGCAACAGAAAAAGGCAGCGGGCCGAGCCGGGCGTTGCATGGGCCAGATTCGCTGCAGGGCTGCACTGCTGCTGGCTTTTCTGTCTCCTTTGTTCTCCGATCAGGCGCTCACAAAAACGAAAACCACCGGCGGGGTCTGTCTGCAAATTGCAATTCTGCAGGCATCTCCTGGAAGAAACGGGCGGGGAAAGGCGAGAGCAACTGGACACGCGATGGCGTCTGATTAAAGGGCCGACAGATGGATCAAAAGGCATGCGCCATTCAGTTCATCTCCCCGCGCATCCTGACAGTGAGTGATGATAAGAACGAGCGAGTGCTAGACAGGCAGAAGAGAAGAACGCAGGAGGATGATGGATGGATGGAAGAAAGTAAGCACCGACCTGCGTGATGCACATGTGCGTGCGCGGTTTACACAGCACATGGCGTAGCATCGATGGAGCCATTGAGGACAATCTGTCAGTAAACCCATCCGGATCTGTCGACAAGCAGAAGCCAGGACGTACAGATTAACATTTTCCAGAGAAATATTAAAGGTTAGCCACCCAATGCTAGATCAATTCACCGACCACAGGATCAGATCAGCTTACTCTAATACTAAAAAGCTCATGATCATCTTCCAAGGCCAAATACCAAACCGGAGTCTAGACCAACAAGACAAATGAAAAGAAGAAACTACCATGTTGTTCTCCTCCCACGTATATGGTTTTTTAGGTCCGGTTTCGACTGAAAAAAATTACAGTAATGGTTCTTTCTCTTCTTCTAGTAAAATTTTGTGGCAAAACTTTTGTCGCCCTTCGAAAAGGAAACTAAAATGTTCATGTAGATTGTGCTTGCAAAACATCTGACTCGGCATCTATCCAAATGTGTGCACTCGTCCACTCGTTGTTGTTTTTTTTTAGAGAGAAAACAAACATGGACTCCAACTTTCTGTATAATAGATAAATATCGCAGCCGGTGAACAATTGGAACGGCAGGCTGCAGTATTTTCAGTGAAACCAGTTTCAGTTGGCCTTTCACTGTCAAGCGTGGGTCACTTCTCACCATTTATAAAACATTCAGACATTCAGGGCGTGTTTAATTTACCATATTTTGCATAAAGTTTATGCATTGAAAACTGTGTCAGTACATTTTTTTCTCTCTATACATGCGGTCCAATACATAAACTTTTCACCCTTTCCACACATCTAAACACCCGCTCAGTTCTTCATCATCAACTAGAATATACGTCGCATACGGCTACTGTTTGCCGCAATTCGAGTAGACGTATGTGGATTCAGTAGTCACCGTCAATCCCTGTCAGGTGATCATTTCATGCGTGCATGATTGATGATGGAGTGCTGAAAAGAAAAGGAAAAGAATTAAACGAATTGATGGACCGTTGGATTGCTCAAAACCGTCAGCGGTGACAGACTAAACCGCCACCTTTTCGCGCCTTTGCTCGTCCTGCGTGGAACCAGCACCGCTGCCCTTTAGACTTCAGGAGTAAAAAATGATTGGGAGACTACGGCTACTGAATGCCAAGATTGCGCTCAGCAATTCAGCATGTCGATTCCATAACCTCATGACACAATAGCATAGTTTTCTCAAAGTTACCAAGTGTCAATGTCTACATGATACCTTTCCTGATGACCAGACTCTGTTCTTGTCTCTCTTAGCTCATACGTACGTACTAAGCTCCTGATTAATTAGTTCGCTATTCCGGAAAGTTCGTAAACGAAATACGTAGTCCATCTTTGTCATATTTACTCTGTAAAAATGGAATGTTCTTACCTTTTTTCTTCCGAAATGGAAAGTGTCCTGCATGTCTCTCTCTCTCTCTCTCTCTTAGCGAACAGTTATGCATGAATTTTTTTTACAAAGTCTGCATCCAGAACTGCTAGTAGTATTTCATTGCTGCGAATACATGCATGTTACTGACAATAGTAGTACACAGCATGATTACATTTCATAGACTACACCACTCTGCAGAAGCTATATGCTAATAAGCTACCAGCTACCTGCTGGTCTGCACTGCAGGGGCCTTCTTTTGGCCGGCATCAAGCCATCAAACATAATACACGTACGGCATATATAGATTAAGGAGTACACGGCAGCACAAGTGTTGTTTGCGAGCTTTATCAAATTAAGGACTGAAGAAGGCCGGGTGGGGGCGACCGGTGCCCTGGTAGGAGGTGTTCTTGAGGTGCTCGGGGGCGTTCTCGTAGGAGTGCCGCCTCGCCAGCGACAGGATCTTCTTGTCGGCCGCGATGAAGTAGGCCATGCCAGCAACTGCAACCCATGTATCAGTACTAGCCTACTAGGTTATAGAACATGTTTGCAGAGATCAGAGAGATCAGTAAGTCTCGCTCTGTCGAAGACAAGCGATTGAAATGTCTGTGCAGTACGTAGAGTAGTTGTGTACCTGTGGAGATGATGAGAGCCTGGCCGGTGGGGTTGATGTTGGCCTTGGCCCATGGCAGCATCCTCACGCTTGCCATCTGAACGAGAGGACATCATATCAACAAAAATGGTAAGATGCTGCAGGGCTTTATGATGTTGCCACGATTTTCACACTGATGAGGAGAAAGAGATGAACTCACGGTGGGGATTGCAGAGGCGATGGTCGCTACAGCTGCTGCCTTAGCTCCTGCAAGGGTTGCCTCTGCATATGCAGACATGTCGATAATCATTAGTCGTCAGTGCACCCAAAGCATTGTTGGGAAAATTGTGCAGTGCAGTTGAGTTGGATCAATGTGTATGCGTGTAGTACTACCTCTTGAGCAGCGCTTGGCGAGGTCAAGGGACGCAGTTGACATGCTGATTCGTTCGTGAGGATGGCTACCGAGGAAGCGGATCACTGAGTGGCTGTAGCGAGTGATGAGGAGGAGCAGTGAGTAGAGCGTGATTCAGTGAGAGCGATGGAGGAGGAGTAGGGTCGCTGGGTTGGAAGAAGAGGGAGGGGGAGGCCGTGAAATTATAGCGGCGGCAGCGAGGCCAAACGAGCGGCGGGGAGACGGGGAACCGGCGGGCGGGGCGCGGAGGCCGGACGTGGTTTTGGGGCGAGGTGAAGGTGAAACCCATGTGTGCCTGCCGACGACGACTGGCCGGAGCGCAGGAGGTGGTGAATGGTGATGCATGAGAGCCGAGGCGGGCGCTTGGCGTGATGCCACGTCCGGATCACGCGTTCCTATCCACTGGAGGCTTGGGGATGGGCGGGACGCTATCTGCAACTGCATCGGTCTCTGCGGCTCTCTGCCCCATCTCTTGCCGCGCTCTGCTGCCGTTTCACCGGCCGGAAAGCAAACGGAATCTGAATGAGAACGGAGCCACTGCGTGCCTGAACTGTAGATAAACGTGAGCAGCACTAGAGACGGATCGTTCATGGAAATCTGGAAAAAGGTGGTAAAAAAGGAGAGCCTTTTTTTCCCCTGAGGATGACAGCGATCTGATGAGCCGGGTGGCTGTGCCCTCAGTTTTTGGGGTGTCGCTCCCAGTTTTCAGCAGGCAGCACCGCAGCAGCGAGAGACCGGCGGGGCCCCATGGATGACGTACGTCACGGAGTGTCTCTGTGGGCCGAGGCATGCTTTCAAGGACCCACTTTATCCGCTGCAGAGATGGCGTTTAACACTCCTCTGCAGAGAGATGTTAGTATATCTAGTACTGTGGTAAATATTCGACAAGGAACTTAATGATAATAAAAGTAATAAATAAATGTTCCAATTTTAATCTCTTGAACTCAAACCCAACATTTTTTATGTATTTCCTTCAAACTTTGTTTTCCACAATATTAATGGTGGAGATGGATATTATTGCCTCGCTGGTATGTGAATTGGTTTCAAAACATGAACTCACCGTAAAACGAAGTAACACGTGCTTGTGCTTGTCGTGACGTTGTCAGAGGTGGGTGTGATGTTTGTTGGGTGGAAGGGCGTGGAACAAGCGTGATGGTTCGGGTTGGGGACTTGGGGTTCTAGCAACGCATGCTTGTCGCGACATTGTCAAAGGTGGGTGTAACGCTAGCTGGATGAAAGAGGGCGGAACTAGCGTTATGTCCAGTGGCGGATAGAAGCCTAGGGCCACTAGGGCTCTGGCCCTTGGCGTGGACTGGATTTTTCTATACTATAGCAACTGTAGCATAAGACCCTAGGTCCAATTAGCTTCAATCGGCCTTTTAGTGGCCCTAGGCGTCGGTCCAGCCGTGGTCCGCCCTTGGTTATGTCGGTGATGATGCATGATTCGTGGGGTGGTTGCAACTGGCAAGTGCTTGTCTTAACGTTGTTCGTGGTGAGTGTGACGCTAACTAGATCGGAGGAGGTGGGACTAGCGTTAGGGCTTGGGTTAGGGGTTCAACTCTCTAACCGTGACGTCATCGATTCTCACATCAACGGCATGGTTCTCTGGTGTTTTAACCTTGACCAGATGATGACTAGGGTGAGCTAGTTCATGTTGAGCTGAGACACTATATATTCTTCAACATCAATGGCGATGAGAGTTACCCGCGGTTTTGGGACGAAATCCATGGGTGGACTGGCCGGCCGGTGCGCAAGGCGTGACAGCACCGACGGGTAGGGTGCGGTTCACCTCCTCCTCGACCTCGATCCATCTGCTTCTCTCGATTCCACGTCTGCCTCGCCCTTTTCTAACCACTCCCGGCTTGGAGACAAACGGTGCCTGCATCTGCATGGTCGGGGCTGTGCCTAGTGCCTGCCATGGAGAATCTCATGAAATTAGTGCCTTCTCTATCGGTGTGCTACTGAAAATACAGTAAACAACAGAATCATGCACCGCTGTAAGTTCGACACGTGTCAACGGCCCAAATTAAGCTACTGTCACTGCTCATCCAGAACTGTACGTACACAGGGCAGAGCACAAGTCATGGCGTCTGTGTCTATGAAATATGAGCTCCTGCTTGCTGCATCCTTCATGGTTCATACTGCTAAAACGTGCTCCTCATGAGGTAGGGGATATATATTGAATATAGCTTATCCAATGTGGAAATTTAATTTCCGGCTGAGACTATTTATTTATTTTAGTCTTTCAGATAACTAGATGGGGTCCCAGTGACTAGTGAGCACGGTGTTAATGTGTTATCCATTGTGTAGATCTTGACAAAAATAACTTATCTGAAAAAGTTCTCTGAAAAACATTTCTAGATTTTTCACAAAATGTTATTTGAAGAATTTTTCGCAATAATTTAATTCCTAGAAAGTTTAGTGATTCTTTTTCCCACAAATGTTCCTAAGGGGAGTTTCTAAAAATGGAATGCCACCAAAAGAAAGTTTAGTATTTGGGCCGGGTTAGGGTGAGGTGGGTTGATGTTTGTCGCTTGTTGTCGGAAGGGGTCTCACGTGGGCATCCATTATCATAA
This sequence comes from Alloteropsis semialata, assembly GCA_004135705.1. Lineage (NCBI taxonomy): Eukaryota > Viridiplantae > Streptophyta > Magnoliopsida > Poales > Poaceae > Alloteropsis > Alloteropsis semialata. The sequence goes on from CM014273.1 coordinate 65,006,346, forward strand.
CTAGAATCATAACCGATAGTCGCAACCATAATCGATCATACCATATTGTCGTTTTTGCTATATATCCATCTGAAAAATGGCACATATTGTTTTTCACCTTAAACTGCCAAATTCCTTTTTATGTATGTTTGGTGATTGGCTTAATGGGGTCAATAAAAAAAAGTTGAAGTATCAAATTCTTGTTGGAACTAGTGCATTATGTTGGTTAATTTATTGGCTAAGCTGGACTAACAATGTGGTGTTTGACAAAGCTCAAGTTACGTTCCTAATGCAGGTCATTTCAGTGGAACACATTGGACTCACTTTTGGTCCTTTGCAAAAGGAGGAGTGTGCCAGCATATAAAAGTGACATGCCAAAAATGAAGTACTTTCATGTTTATTGGTGAGAGTGACAAGTTGTGGGATGCTGATCGATAAAAGAAGGTCCTCCTTAAGTTAGGTCGAGTTGAACATGACATATTGTACTGGCTCTCTTTTTTTTTCTGCGCAAACCAAACCATGTTTGCACGTGGTTTAGTTTGGAAAACTAAAGGGAAAGATCTTGTATTGTGCTAGCTCCGGCGGCATCTGTGGGCTACTGGTAAAAGCATTCAAATGCCTCCAATTTATCAGAGTGGTAACTGTTTACTTTGTACTAATAATGTAGACAAACGTGAGCTGTACTCATGGAGAAAGGTAAAAGGAAAGAAAGAGATATGCCTTTTCTTCTATTTTCTAAAAAAAAAGAGGGTCCTGGATGAAGATCTGGTGGCTGTGACCTCAGTCATGGGATTGAGTCTCCTTGGAGCTCCCGGTTTTTAGATGGGCTGCAGCGAAGACCGGCTGGCCCCCCATGGATGCCATGGCGTCTCTCTGCGTGCTCCTGAGGAGGTTGCAAGGGATTTATATAGCTTGCATCCGAGATGGGCATCTAATTTTCTGCTGAGAGAGAATAAGATCGGGGCCCAATTTGCGTGGTGTTATCGATTATTTAGTCTAACTTATATGAAGAAGTTATCTGGCAACACTTCTAAAAAAGTTTTTTGAAGAAGTTTTTGGTAAAATATTTAATTTTTTCTCAAAAAAGTTTGGTGAAAAAGTTTTCAATTATTCTTCCTAGGAAAGATTTCAAAAATCTAACGTTGCGCTGGAGAAACGACACTGGAATAGGTTAACATTTGAACCTTGTTTGTCGTATGTTAACGGAAGGGGTCGCACGTGGGCTTCTATCATTGTAACCGTCATAACTATAATCTTAAGCGATAGTCATAACCGTAATCATAACTTGTCGTTTTGCGAGATTCATATGAAGAACGGCGGTACAAGCTACTTTGAATCTTAATTAAATCGCCAACTTCTTTGTTACATATGTTTGGTGATTGGCTTAATGGGGTTAATAAAAAGTTGATACATCAGATTCTTGTTGAAACTAGTGCATTATATGTTGTGCAATTTGACTAAATCATAATAATGTGGTATTTGACAAAGCTCAACTAAATTCCATTTTGCACGTGGAACAAATTGGAGTAAAATTTGGTCCTTGCCGCAACCCTCCACGTAAATTTAGCTTTGCCAATGTTTGGAAGCCACAGCGATGGATTCGATCTTTGCCAAGGATGGGTTGAGTTTGATTTGCGTCTCAAAATTTTGTGTTTTATGTTATGATGTGTCCTTTTTTTCTTCTAGAAGCTCTTCTAATAATGGTTGAGGCTGTTGAGCTTCTGTGCGTGTTTAGAGAAAACCGGCCACTTGCATCTAATAAGTGGTCTGAGAATGCATGTCTAAATTGGACATGGAAGACACATTACAATGTTACTACTTCTACCGTTGATCTGAAGAGGAAAAGTTTTTGTTTTGGCAGCAAGGTTTTCATCACGGTTAATTATATGGCACAAAGTTGCAGTAGTACTCTTAATTGGGGGATCAATATATGATGAAGCTAATTACAACAGACTGGAGCAGCAGACTATTATAGTTCCTCCAAGAGTCCAGGTACATCGATGCCTATACTAGCTAGGTTATTTTTTGACATCGATCGATGAGACGATGACGGCTTAGGACTAGTGCATGCTCTCTAGAGGAAGCTTGCTCATTCATGGCCTGAAGAAGGCCGGGTGAGGACGGCCGGCGCCCTGGAAGGAGGTGTTCTTGAGGTGCTCAGGTGCGTTCTCGTAGGAGTGCTGCCTCGCCAGCGAGAGGATCTTCTTATCCGCCGCGATGAAGTAGGCCATGCCAGCAACTGTGGGATACATTTTCGTTCAGCAAAAGCATATGTATCAGTTATAACTTCTTCAGTTGAAGCCGAAGCCATGGGAGATCGATGCATCTAGCTAATCAGTAGAGGAGAGTGGTGTACCAGTGGAGACGATGAGGGCCTGGCCGGCGGGGTTGATGTTGGCCTTCGCCCATGGCAGCATCCTCACGCTCGCCAGCTGAAAAGACATCAGCCAAATGAGATATAGCCATATAGGCACAAGATTATTGCGTATAAGGAATTGAAAAGAGAGACGATATGATGAAACTCACGGTGGGAATCGCAGACGCAATAGTTGCTACTGCAGCTGCCTTAGCCCCTGCGATGGCCGCCTCTGCATCAGTGTACAAAGGAATCGATCGATTAGGCCGGCCGGCTAAGCAAAAACATCACCAAAATGGCATTCCAAATCTTAATTTGTGTCCAACGTTATAGCTATCTGAATGAACTACCTCGCGAGCACTGCTTGGCTAGGGCAAGCTGCTGGTCAAGGGACGCACGGTTCACGGTGGACGGCATGGTGATCGATCCTCTGCGTAAGGGCTAGCTAGGGCTAACAGTTTTGATGTGTGGGTCGAGGAGTTGTCCTCAGTGGCCAGTGATCACTGGCTCCGATGGAGACGATATGAGATGCCGCAGGAATGAAGAGGGACTGAAGGAGCCTTGAATTTATAGGCCGCGCCAGGCCGCCAAACGACCGGCGGTCCAGGGGACCCGGTGGGCGCACCGCCGGGCTGGCCGGGGCGCGGACGTGGTTTTGGGGGAGAAGGCGAAACGCTCGTCCGCGGCGCCGGCTGGCCGGCCGGTGCCCGGGGCGTGAGCGCGTGACTGCGTGAGCAAGGTGATAGCCCCAGGCGGGCACTCGTCCTCCACGCCCGCTTCACGCTTCACGCCGGGCGCGGCTTCAGAAACAGTTCCTGGAGCTCTCTCGAAACTGGCCTGGCTTTTTTCCCCCAGATTCTCACGAAACTATATTGGCAGTAATCGAACTGGCCGTTCTTTGCAAGCTAAAATATAGGCTTTTCTTAATGTTTTTTAGAGGAAAAAAGATAAAACTTTTTTATGCCAATGACGATTATCTGGGTGGCTGTACCCTCAGTTTCAGGACTTGAATCAGGGACTCAGGGTTTGTTTGGTCAAAGAAACTTGAGAAGTGAGAGTCATGCTTTCCCACTGGAGGGTGGGAGGGAGATAAGGGTTGGCCTTTACCGGCCGGTCTTCCGTCAGCGGATCCTAATATTGCAAGGGTTCGATTTAAAGGATGAGAAAATTTTCTATTTGATACCGGAAAAGACTATATAGTTCTAATCCCCCTTCCTTCATTTGACACCGAATTAAGTTCTCAATCCATTCTCTTCTTGACCCTTCAGCTCCGTCATACACCCTTACACATTAGACCACCCAAAAATCGCATCTGATCCAATCCCTGCTCCTGCTCAGCCTAATGTACAAGGGAGCGGAAATTGCTAGTCACATGCTACGTTAAGGGCCATGGACTCTATGTTGTAGCTTGCCTGACAGAACAATACAAAAAAATGTTTTAGATAAGAGGTTCACACTAGCCATACCAACAAGAAAATTGGAAAGTTTTCCACAGAAGTTCATAGGAAAGATTCTAAAAATGGAATGTTGCAGTGGAGAAACGACTTCTTGGAATAATGTTTGGAGTATGTGTGTAGGGTGGGGTTGTCTGTCGCTTGTTGCTAGAAAGGTTGTGCATGGACCTCTGTTATTATAAAGGTCGTAACTGTAATCATAACTTGTCGTTTTGCAAGATTCTCCTGAAGACACTACGGGAAACCCGGCATTTGCCGAGTGCCTGAAGCTTCGCCGAGTGCAAAATTTCGGGCACTCGGCAAAAATGGGATATGCCGGGTGTAGAAAATAATACACTCGGTGAAAAATGGACACTCGGCAAACCCTCTCTTTGCCGAGTGTCGACCCCAGAGCACACGGCAAAGCTGGATTTACCGAGTGCTCGCCACCTGGCACTCGGCAAAGCCCAAACTGGCCCCACCTGCCAGGCCGCCGCCGTCGCGCGGTCGGCACGGCCGTAGCGCGGTCCGGACGGCGGTTAACGGACCACTTATTTGCCGAGTGCCAGCCCTGGGGCACTCGGCAAACAACGACCCGGCCCCACATGTCAGGCCGCCGCCGTCACGCGGTCTGGACGGCGGCTAACGGTCGGGACTTTGCCGAGTGCCCCAGTGTTAGCACTCGGCAAAGAGCCTGTTTGCCGAGTGTACTGGCTGGCACTCGGCAAACATTGGCTCCATATTTCATGTAAATGCTTCCAAACCTTTTTTGTTGATTCAAGTATGATACAGTGTACTCTATGTTGCAATTTAGGATTTTTTTCGGCTCGTTTACTATATTCAATGATTTTGTTTCATTAAATTGAATTTTTTGTTTAATTCAAAATTTGAACTACAGGTGTTTGAAATCTTGGAACAGAGTTATTGTAAAAATGATATTCATGTTACTAACTCCTTATTTAGACAACATCAATGAGAAATAAGTCATTTTGGCAAATGATATTTGCGAAACACGACGATGTACGTGTGGTAGGATTGTTTTTTAATTATAAAAAATTCTAATGAACTCCGAAAATCCTGAGATTTGTCGAGAGCTCATGATATCTTATGTGGAGGCTGTGGTAAAAAATTTAGAAGCTTCTGCAAAAGTTTTCACATACGATGCTTGTAACCGGAACATCTCCGAAGAAGTTTCGTTGAGTTCTAATAGATCGTTCATGATTTGGACACAGAGTGACATGACAATTCGAGTTTCACTTCCAAACTTTTTCTAATGGCAATATACTACCTAAAATGTATCATGTCAAGTTTTGGTAAATTTTCGGATCCATTTCAGATTTTATAATTTTTTTATTACGTATATTGAAACTGAAATGATATACATGGATTTTGTTGAATAATCACATAAAATAATGGTTCTTTTGTTCTACAATGATGAGATATGCATTGTACAGTGGAGTTGACATGTTTTTTTCAATATTCGTTGCACCAAAAATCGAAATTTCCTATATTTTCAAATTTTCAAGGCCTGTTTGCCGAGTGCCCGCGGAGCAGCACTCGGCAAAGAGCCTATTTGCCGAGTGTCTGCCAGCTGGCACTCGGCAAAGGCCCAGGGCCCACCAGGCAACCTCACACGCAATATGTTTTAAAAAATTTAAAAAAATCTTTGCCGAGTGCCTGAATCTGATACTCGGCAAACAGGGGCTTTGCCGAGTGCCAGATCTCGGGCACTCGGCAAAGTGGGGGAAACCGGTACTTAGCCGGTTTCTCCTTTTCCTCCCTCACTCGGCCCTTTTTCCCCGAGCCGCCCGCAGCCGCCGCGCACGCCGCCCCCGCCCTCCGCC
>CM014273.1:65012188-65030061 GCA_004135705.1 Alloteropsis semialata
CTTAGTGTCTTTCTTAGTTAATGATGTTGAATTTTGAATTTGGATATGGAATGTTGGATGTGGAATGACAGTTGGTTGTTGAATGTGCTCGGCCATCGTGCCGCTTTTCGAATTGCAGGGTTTGGAAACCTCCCTTTGCAGGGGAGGTGCTGCCGAAATTTTCAATTTTTAACACTTTTTTTTCTTTTTTTTGGGCAGACGAGTGTCCCCTCCATCGAGGCCGGCCTACACCCCGCCGACTTTACACGGTGAGACAAACATGCTCTCTTTTCCTTTCTTGTTCATTGTTCACGTAACCATAGGCGTCTCCCGTTCGAAAGAGATACGGTTGGACATATGCAGATTTTTGCATATGTGTGACCGTATCTATTTCGAATTGTCCACGTTTTTGGACAGCCCGAGGATGTGTAGATGGGTTTAGTTTTCATGGTCTACTCTTATCTGAGTCAGAATTTCGGCATCACCTCCCCGTTGTTCTCCGGATACACAATCTCCTTTTCTAGGACGTGTATTTGGAGAACAGCGGGTAGGTGCTGCCGAAATTCTGGCTCAGATAGAAGTAGAGCATGAAAACTAACCCAATCTACACATCCTCGGGTGAGATTAGGACCTATCTATACCTAGTAGAGAATGATAGACATTCCGGTAGATGTAAAAGTTAGTTTCATATCGCTCGGTGATCTGTTAGAGGATGGAGGACCGTGAGTGGATGTACACGGGCTTTGCTCAGAAGACTGCTGAATGGTTGACCAAGACTGAAGATTTCGTGAACAAAGCGTTTGCATTTGCCAAGAGTACACAGGCTTTTTGTCCATGTGTCAAATGTACAAACCGTAAACGACAAACAAAGACGGACATGAGCAAACATCTCATCAAGCATGGATTTACGCCGGACTATACTCGGTGGACCTGCCATGGTGAGGCCCAGCATGTGAGAGACGAAGTCGTGAGACAACGCATCGAGGAATTTGATGATGATGCCGGGGTCGGAGACATGTTGAATGACTTCGATGAAGCACAGATAGATGAAGTTTCTACGGAGGAAGAGCCGGAGGCCAGTGCGAAGGCTTATTATGAGATGTTGGCTGCAGCATAGAAACCCCTTCACCAGCATACCATGGTCTCGCAACTGGATGCCATTGCCCGTCTGATGGCCGTAAAGTCTCAGTTTAGCCACAGTCGAGAAGCCTTCGATGTCATGTTGACAGTATTTGGCAGCTTGCTTCCGGATGGTCACATTCTGCCCAAGAGCATGTATGAGTCACAGAAACTTCTTCGCGCACTTAAGATGCCGTATGAGCAGATACATGCTTGTCCGAATGGATGCGTCTTATTTAGGAAAGAATATGAGAACACGAAGTACTGTCCACAGTGCAAGTCGTCCAGGTTCGTGGAGGTAGAATCAGCTGATGGCACTAAGAGGCAGACCACGATTCCCGAGAAGATCCTACGGTACCTTCCTTTCATACCGAGGATCCAACGGCTTTACATGATCGAGGAGTCCGCGAAACAGATGACATGGCATAAAAATGGTCGTCGATACAATCCTGAGAAGCTGGTACATCCAGCCGATGGTGAATCATGGAGAAGATTTGATGAGATTCATAGTCAGAAAGCTCTGGAGGCTCGCAATATACGTATTGCCCTGGCAACCGATGGGTTCAATCCGTATGGGATGTCTGCTGCCGTATACACTTGTTGGCCCATGTTTGTTATCCCTCTCAATCTCCCCCACGGCGTCCTCTTTCAACGACAGAACATCTTCTTGTCGTTAATCATTCCTGGATACCCGGGGAAAAAAAATGGGTGTGTACATGGAGCCTCTGGTTGATGAATTGGAACGTGCTTGGAAGGAAGGTGTTTTGACATACGACCGAGCTACGAAGAGAAACTTCACAATGCATGTTTGGTACATGTACTCCCTGCATGATACGCCGGCGTATGGGTTATTCTGTGGACACTGTGTTCACGGGAAATTCCCATGCCCGGTATGCAAGGCAATGTTGAGGTTCATTTGGTTGATGAAGGGTGGCAAATATTCTTCTTTCGACAAACATCGTCAATTTCTCCCTCTTGATCATCCATTCAGACGAGACACGAAGAATTTTACGAAGGGTGTCGTTGTTGAAGACCCTCCACCACATCTGATGACAGGTCTCGAGATCCGTGCTGAGTTAGAAGCTCTGAAGCTCAACAAAAAGAAGGATGCTTTTGCGGGATATGGTGAGCTACATGCCTGGACTCATATTTCGCCATTGTGGAGGCTCCCCTATATGCAGGACATTCTTCTACCGCATAACATTGATATGATGCACACGGAAAAGAATCTTGGCGAGGCTCTTTTTGGTACTGTCATGGACCATGCTGACAAGACAAAGGACAATGTGAAGACTAGAGTGGATCAAAGCCTGTTATGCGATAGACCGAAGATGAACATACCGCCTCCCACAGACGGCGGACGTTGGTAGAAGCCTAGGGCAGATTACGTCCTGAAGAGGGATCAAAGGAGGGAAGTTCTCAAATGGTTCCAAACGTTAAAGTTCCTTGATGGGTATGCAGCGAATCTGAGGAGGGGGTGAACTTAGCTACTTTGCGAATCAACGGGCTCAAGAGCCATGACTACCACATATGGCTTGAGCGGCTCCTTCCGGTGATGATTCGCGGGTATGTACCTGATCATATCTGGCTAGTGCTGGCAGAGTTGAGCAATTTCTTCCGCGTCCTTTGTGCTAAGGAGATATCTCCTACCGTGATGCAAGATATGGAAAGGCTGGCCCCGGTGTTGCTCTGTAAGTTGGAGAAGATCTTTCCACCCGGCTTCTTCAATCCGATGGAGCATATGATTTTGCACCTCCCGTATGAGGCAAGAATGGGGGGGCCTGTGCAGAACCGTTGGTGCTATCCAGTTGAAAGATGTCAAAAGGTTCTTCGAACGAAATGTAAAAATAAATGCAAGATTGAAGCGTCCATTGCAGAGGCATACATTCTGGAGGAGGTCTCAAACTTCACTTCAAAATACTATGCTGACAATCTTCCTAACGTGCACAATCCACCAACTCGTTACAATTCTGGTGAAGTTGACACGACCCTCAGCATATTTCGAGGGCAACTCGGAAGTGCAAGTGAAGGCACACCCAAGACCTTGAAATACGAAGAGTGGCGCACAATCATGCTATATGTGTTGACCAACCTCTCCGAAGTCGAGCCGTACATTCCGTAAGTTCTCAACAAACTTATTCCATTACTGACCCATATTCTTCATCCAACCATCGTTTTTCTCGGTGGTACAGGGAATTTGTTGAACAATCCTGGCGTCAATCGAGGCAACCTAGACCGGACGAAGTAGATACCCTTCTTAGAGAGGCCAATTTTATTTCTTGGTTCAAACGGAAGGTTCATTCTAATTTCCCTCCTATTAGTTTCACATTATAACTTGGTCGTCCAATAACATAACGGACAATCATGCTCGAACTTGCAGGCCCAAACCGATGCGTCTATGAGTGCCGAGTTGAGACAAGTTGCCGATGGTTGTGCCTATAGGGTCAAGTCCTTTGGCTGTTATGATGTGAATGGTTATCGTTTTCGCACAAAGAGCCATGAGCAGAAGATGCCCAATCGAAGGACCACAAATACCGGAGTTTGTACGCCAAGCCTTGATGGGGTCGAGTATTATGGAATAATTGAAGAAAATACGAACTCAATTTTGGTGGATGCAAACCTCTTCATCCTGTCATATTCAAATGCCATTGGTTTGATCCCTCAGCTGTGAGACGGACCCCTAACGTTGGGCTAGTTGAAATTCAACCATCATCCGTCTATGCCGGAGAAGATGTATATATTGTGGCTCAACAGGCTACACAGGTTTATTACCTCTCGTATCCGTGCACAACCGACAAGCGTCTTCAGGGCTGGGATGTTGTGTACAAGGTATCACCACACGGAAAACTACCAGTCCCAAACAATGACGATTACAACTTCGATCCAAACACGTATGCCGGAGAGTTCTTCCAAGAAGATGGGCTAGAAGGGAGTTTTGTGATAGACTTAACCGAAGCGGACGAAATGGAAGTAGAGCAAATGAATGAACAAGTGGACGATGGAGATGTGGTTCTTAACTTGAAGAACGTGCAGTTACTTGAAAACATGCTTTTAGGCGTTGGGAGTGATGATGAGATGGAAGAACCTGAGGAGCACGGGCATGAGGATCTCGAAATGCGTGATAGTGATGGTGAGAACCAAGAAGAAAATCTCGATCACGATGATTATTTCTAATACATGTATGATCCTAGCTATTTTTTATTTGTAATACCATGCATGTTAATTACTTTATATATTTTGCTCAGTTTGCTTCTATTTCTCATTATATTTTGCATATCTTTCTAATTATGTTTATTTTGCCTTTTTCAATGCAGATGGTGGGCGGAGTTAGGAACGTGAAGTCCCTTTACCGGAGGGGGTCACGTGAGGAGGAGGCATCTTCAGGGTCTGGGAGCGGTGGAGCCAGGGGGCGAGGGAAGGGTGGACGCAGGGGTCGACGGAAGGGCAAGGTACAGACCCCTGTACCTTCGTTCTCGTCTTCGTCTGAGGAGGAGGTTCCTCCCGCGGTGGTGGAGGGCGAGGTGGAGTCGTCGGAGGAGGAGGGGGGGATGCGGGGGAGGGGTCCGGGGAGGGTTCCGCTTCTAACGCCCGATTATGGGCGCGCGGTCCCTCCCAACTCCCGAGGCGGCCGATACCCCAGCACACCGTCCGATGATCCGACCTAGCGGTGCAAGGTAATAAACTTTATATGTTATCATTCCATTTTCATTTAATATGTTGAATATCACTATAGAAACTAACAATCTATCTTGATCACTTTGCAGGGGTTGGTCCGTGGTAGAGCGGGGTGCTGCTCACAGCCAGAAGGTCAACGGCATCCTGGGTCTTCTGTGCAGGGCAAACTTCCCTGGCATAGTTACGCACCAAGGAGTCCAGGAGCCGGCGGAGTCGTTCGCCCACTACTACGACGCCACGGATGACCAAGAGGACCGGGAGGGCAGGAGCTTCCCCAACAAGGCCCAGCGAGTGCTTGCCGAGCTGTGGGTAAGTGTTTCCCGCAATACATATTTCAACACATATATATATATATATATGCATGCTTTCTACATTTGTCACCACTATATCGCATATATATATGCAGGATTTTTACAGATGCGCCCCGGGCCACGAGGTGGAGGTGGGTGAGCAGGCAAAGAGGGCGGCTCACAAACTGGTCAAGGACATGTACTACGAGGCGCGGATCCAGGCCGTCATTGACTACTGGAAGGACAAAGGCACAAAGTACTCCAAAGAGCAAGCCAGAACTATTTACCTGACCTACGATCAATACATCTTGGTAAATATAAAACTTTAATTACGATTCCTTATATGATTAAGCACGTATAATCTAATCTTCTTCTACATCATCCTGCGTAGGTGATTCCCTGGTGGTGTGCCTCGCATCCCCAGGCTTGGGAGAAGTGGGTGGCCTACTGGTGCTCCCCTGAGTGGATGGAGACACACCTGGCTGCCCGGGAGCGCCGTTTGCAGATGCCAGGTCCTGCACACCACCAGGGCAGCCTTACCCTCCCCGAGTACAAACAAAGATGGTTATGACATCTCATTTTATAATTGAAACGCTCAATTCTGCAATATTTGTAATCATATTTTTTTTGTGTTTTGTAGTCGGCGGCACATGGAGGCGAGGAGCTGACTGACTTCCAGGCTATTGCCGTGTCCCACATGGGCAGGGCCACGTCCGAAGTCCGCTACAACCCGAAGCCGGGCCGGAGGCGTACAGCAATCCCATGGTCCACGCCCGCCTCACCGCCTACTCGGAGATGGGAAGGCAAAAGCATGGGCCTGAGTGGGATCCGGCCGCCGCGCCGCTTGATGGAGAAGTCATCATGAGGATGGCAGGAGGCAAGAGGCATGGGAGGTACGCCGTCGGCGACAGCACGATCGACACGGCCAGTACCCCCACTCTTTCCCAGATCCGAGCCGGTAGCGCTAACCCCGACATACGCCAGCCGCAGACCGCTAGCCACTTCAACATGCAACTAATCCAGGTTATTTCTGCTTTATTACACTTTAGTTCATTTTTCCTTACCGTTGAATTCTAACGCTTTGATGGAATATTGCAGGCCCAGCTAGAGGAGGAGAGGAGGAGAACCACCATGCTGGAGGCCCGGCTGGATGAAGAGCGGCAGTGGCGGGAGGAAGAGCGAAGGTGGCGGGACGAGGAGCAAAGGTGGCGGGACGAGGAGCAAAGGCAGCGGGACGAGGCCGAGCGGCTCCGCATGCAGCAGATGAACGAGTGGTACAACTGGTTCAACGGCATGGCAAGGGACATGGGCCGATCTCCGCCTCCGCCTCCGATGACTTTCACGCCACCAGTGATGCCACCTCCGACATATTCTCCTGTGAGTCACCGCTGAAAGTTTCTAATTTCATTTCGATTAATGACAACCTTAGAAAACTTTGATTCACAATCGTAGCTTAGAAAACTTAGCTCTAGTTTATTTCTGACCTAAAACTTATGCAGAACTTTGCTGGATCGGTGGCGGCGTCGAACGAGGCTCCTGCGGGGGAAGAAGACCTGCCGACACGCCTCAGTCGCAGTCTGTTCGGCGCACCGCCTGGGCCTACTCAGTGATGCTTTGTGAACTTTGTGATTATGAACGTATTGAGCTTGTGAACTTTAAACTTTACTGTGCTTGTTACTTGTGAACTTATGGATGCGATACTAGTTGTGGATGAGATACTACTTTGTTATGGTTATTGTGGATTTATGCTTGTGGATTTTATCTATATCAACTGCCTGTAATGTGTACATATATCTATTTGAACTGCCTGTGATGTGTATTGAGTGGGGGCACTTTATACCTGACGAAACAAATAAAACAGGGCAGAAATGGCACCTTTGCCGAGTGTACACTCGGCAAAAAGGGTCTTTGCCGAGTGTACACTCTGCAAAGGTGCCATTTCTGTTATTTTATGGTCACCTTTGCTGAGTGCCGAGTCTTTGCCGAGTGTTTTTTTTCGGGCACTCGGCAAAGGGTGACACAGGAGCATCTAATGGTCAAGCTTTGCCGAGTGCCCGGTGGAGGCACTCGGCAAAGCCTGGCCCTTTGCCGAGTGCTCCGTGGCAACACTCGGCAAAGCTGGCATGCCACGTCACTCGGGGTGTGCGGCTTTGCCGAGTGCTGCCACGTGGCACTCGGCAAAGGGTACGGCTTTGCCGAGTGCTGCCACCTGGCACTCGGCAAAGCTCCGCCGTCAGCCGTCAGCCGCCGTCGCCGCCACGTCGGCGTGACGTCAGCAGACGGCGGTGAGCCGTCCGCCGGGGCGTTAGGCCCAACTTTTGCCGAGTGTGGCCCTGGGCACTCGGCAAAGTCTTTGCCGAGTGCCCGTAATATTACACTCGGCAAAGAGCCCCTTTGCCGTCCCTAGCAGTGCCGAGTGCTCTTTGCCGAGTGTAGCACTCGGCAAAGCCTTTGCCGAGTGTATATCGTCCTTTGCCGAGTGTTTGGGACACTCGGCAAACCCCTGATTTCCCGTAGTGAGAACAGTACAAGTTTTTTTTTTCATCTTAAACCGCCAAATTTCCTTTCACATATGGTGGCGTTTGGCTTAATGGGATTAATAAAAGTTGAAGTATCATGTTCTCGATGGAACTAGTGTGTTGGGTAATTTGGCTAATCCATATTAATGTGTTACTTTTGCCAAAGCTCAAGTAATAATCCTCTATGTAGGCCATTTTCAGAGGCATATTATATTGGGCTCAGTTTTTTGTCCTTGATACAAAGGCGAGAGTGCCACATATGAAAATAGCGTGCCGACATTTGGAAGCTACAAAATGATGGATATTTTTGCCAAGTGTGTGTGGATCTGCATCTCAAAACTTCTGTGATGTTTTGTTGTTTACTAAGTGATTTTCTATGGTGTGTGTCACTTTTGTTTGGAAGTTGTAATGATGGAAGACTTTGTGTATCCTTTGTTGATGTGGCCGTCGGAATAACTTTACTCTGTTATCTTGAAAAAGCGATATAGTTTTTGACGGGAACTATGATGGATCGATCAGAATCATCCTCAACATATATTAAAACAAGAACAAAGGTCACGGCTACATAGGGAGAATACAGCGGTAGAAAAACAATGGACCCCGATATATACAGAAATACTTTTGTGTATGTTTTATGTCCATTTTCAATCATTTAAATTCCCCCCCTTCTGGCAAGAGTAAGGGTTTGTCTCTGGCCTCTGCCTTCTCGATTGTTGGCTATGCAAATTTTATTGGTGGAGGGATATCTTACTATACTAATTGGAACCTCCTTTTTATTCGTTTATTTTTTAATGTAAAGTTTCATTCAAATCCATTCTTTCTCATAACTTGAGAATATGTACACTGCAGAACAGAAAAGAAGGCAGGTTTGATGAGTTGTAGTGGAGTCTCCATGTTAATCCTCGTGAGACACACTAGAAAAAAGGGGATAAATCTTAAAAATTCTAACAAAAATCAAAATCATCCGCCATCAATACTATAAAGTAACCCTAAATCCTTGCCAAAGTTATCCACACCTGCCATTATAAAAATAATGTGACTCAATTCTCAAAACATTATTTAAATTACCCAACTATGCTATTTTGTCGGACGGACCAAAGAAAATAAAAATTCTAAAATCAATTATCACACCTAAATTTTCACCATGTTTGATTGGACATCATGCATGTGCTATGAAGTGCCGGACCCCTCTATTTTCCTCTAGTTCCGCCCCTAAAAGCCTTCAACGTTACTTTTTTAAAATACATCTGATGTTGAGTAGCCAATAGGTCAAGCCACTGTCACTGCTCCATGCACGGAGGTCACTGGGTTCGAGTCCTGTAATCAGCCCTGTAACTATGGGGGCTACAAATAAATACGTGAGCGGAGCGTCGTTGCTCGTTGAAAAAAGAGCCTTTTTTATTCTTTTTGGTGACGCGTGAGAGGGGTTACAAAGTTTTGGGACTGGACCGGTGTTCTGCTCCATGTTTTCAGTTGGGCTACAAAGTTTTCATGAGCAGAGAGAGCCAGAGACCGGAAGTCCCATAGACGTCATGGCGTCTCTTTCTGTGGGCGGTGCCTGCATACGTGCTCCCCACTGAGGCAGGGGATAGCTTATCCCCCTACAGATGCAGAGATGGGCGTTTGATTTTCAGCTAGAGATTTCAGATCGACGTCTGATGGGGTCCCCGGTAATCTAAAGTAACCCACTATGTTGATCTTGCCAAACTAACCTAATGAGAACGACTAGACAACCTTATGTAACTTTTTTGATTTTCTTTGTTTCTTGATCCCTTTCGTTGTACTTATATGCTTTTATTAATATAATTAATCAGTAGGGGGCAACCCCTCTATTTCTAAAAAAAAACTAATGAGAAGGAAACCAAATATTGTCTCTTCTCCTTTAGCACGCTGTAACAAGTAAATCATGTCACATTATGCGCTCTCTGTTTTAATTTGCTAGTTTTGGTAGTACTTTGCAGTGATAAGGGTTGCTTCATATTTGGTGGTAGAGGTGCTTACGGAGGAGTTCTTCATTCTGACCTTTTTGCTATAATATTTGATTTGATCCGTACACCTTGTAAGGTGATAATAATCTCAATTATGATTATAGTAACTTAATTAAACGCCGTATAGTTTTTGACTTTTTTTGGTGCGGTAACATGGCCATCATTAATTTGAAGTGTTTTTTTAGATATAAATTACAGGAAGTTCATGCTGATCAGGAACACCAAGTTGTAATATTCCTTCTGAACTGGAGCACCAATACTGCAACTATTACACAGTGGCCCACTGGAGCACTATACTATTACATCCAGGATTAGTCGGCTAATACTGAAACTGGTAGTTTATTCGGACATTGAAGGCAGGCATGCAGTACTAGTACTGGCGATTAGCGAAGACAGGCAGCTCAACAAATGTCCTATGGCCTGAAGAAAGCTGGGTGCGGGCGGCCGGTTCCTTGGAAGGATGTGTTCTTGAGGTGCTCGGGCGCTTCTTCGTACGAGTGTCGCCTCGCCAGCGAGAGGATCTTCTTGTCCGCCGCAATGAAGTAGGCCATGCCGGCAACTGCGCGTGATTCAAGTTTCATTGAGGCAAAACATATATATATCAACACTAGGTTACAGATTCAGAGGTCAATAGGCTTTCTAAGTTGAAGAGGTGACAGAGATCGATCAGCTTGTAGTAAGTAACCTGTGGAGATGATGAGGGCCTGGCCGGTGGGGTTGATGTTGGCCTTGGCCCATGGCAGCATCCTCACGCTTGCCATCTGAACGAGAGGACATCAACAAAATTTTAAGATGCTGCAGGGCTTTATGATGTTGCCACGTTTTTCACACTGATCAGGAGAGAAAGAGATGAACTCACGGTGGGGATTGCAGAGGCGATGGTCGCTACAGCTGCTGCCTTAGTGCCTGCAAGGGTTGCCTCTGCAGACATGGAAGCGTCAGTTAGTCAGTGTACATAGCTTCAGGATCGACATGCTTGTTCAGCGAAAAGAAAAACAGATAGAAAAGATCTGAACTAACTGTATGTGTTTGCACATACAGTGCATCAGTGTGTAGTATACCTCGGGAGCAGCGCTTGGCCATGGCGAGCTTCTGCTCGAGGGAGGCACGGCTCACGGTCGACATCGTCTCTATCTTGCTCTTGTCCCTGCGCCGAAAGATTAACTCTGAAAGAAAGATAGGGTGGCTAAAGCGCTTGGAAATGAAGCAGATCGATCGGCTGGTAGTGATTCAAAGGCAGTGGGAGAGATGGGATGCAGGAAGAGGCAGTGGAGGCCTTGAATTTATAGGCAGCGCCGGGAGGACGGCAGACGAGCGGCGGGCGCCGGACGGCGACGAGAAGCGGCGGGCGCAGCGGACGTGGTTTTGGGCGGAACGGGAGCGCCCATGTGTGGGGTGTGACCTTTGGCTTGCGGACACACATCGGTTCCTATCCACTATAGCTTGCAGAGTGCAGACATAGTGCTTGACAAGCAACCGGCCTTTTGGAGTTCGATCCTCACGAAATCAGAGTAAACTAGTGGCTTTTAAGACTGGTCGGTTTGGAGAATTAAACCCATAGATAGTAACCTAGGGCCATCTAGTATGTGCTAGTACTCAACAGGGGTCAAAAAGATTACAAACCTACCAACCAAATCAACTACGGTGACTTTGGCACCCAAGAAAAGGGTCAAAATTGGAGCAGGGTCAACACTTTGACGCAAGAGCAAACGGCAGGTCATTAGTGTCAAGTTCAACATATTTCAAGCTCTCGTATTTTTGAATTTTACAAGTGGCTTAACTAGCTGTCAAACTGTAAGTTTCTTAGGTTTTGACAGTGATGTAACTACTGTGAGAGTGAGACTGTAAATGGTCGTACAAGAGTAAGAAGGAAGCAAGTGATGACGCAAGCAGAAGTGCTTTTCTGAAGGTGGCGGCGGTCTGGTGTGGGCGTGCCCTCAGTTTTCAGGGTGGCGCTCCCAGTTTTCAGCGAGGCAGCAACAGAAACCGCAGACGTCGTGTGGCGTCTCTCGGCCTGTGGGCTGTGCAGTCTGCAGACGCGCGCGCCCCACAAAGTGTACGGATAGCCTATCTCTGATTATCTGCTGCGGTTTTCAGATCTGGTCTTCCTACTCCTACCTAATATCAGGCGTGTGGGCTTTATCCACTGTTTCTTAAAATACTCTAATTCTTTAAGCTTTAGAACAAAGCTGAAAATAAATCATAATTTTTAATTGAAAAAATTGCTCCAGCCCCTGCATAATTAGGTTAGGTGCGAGTGTTACGTTTTATGCCTCATCAAAAGGTAACTGAGTAACTTGGATTTTGATACTTATAAACTGAAAGTGGTACCTCAGTTCTAAAAACTTGCCAGTGGGAGATATTGGAGGAAGACCTAGATGAAGTAAATATGTGTGTCCCTTATTGCGCTGGTCAGTGGACAGTGATCACACAGACGTGGTGCAAGTGGCAATGACAATGGTAACAAGTAAGGCTGTAAAGCAGAGCAAAATCCAGAAAGATTTCTGAATTTTAAATTTATATTTAGAACCTGGAATCATCCAAGATGTGTTTTCCAAGAATTTGGTAAGGGGTTCTAATATACATTTTGAGTGTACCTGGAAGATTTTTTTTTTATGATTTATCAGGCGATGAGCGATCACTTCCCTAGCTAAGGGGTTCCAAGAATTTGATGATTTTTTTTGGAAAATGATTTTTTTCTAAATGGTTTGAGAATCATTTCCCGATGTAAGAAACTTTTTTACTGCTCCGTTCCATCACAGTGGGCTGCAACCTCTTATGATGGTACGAGATGCGGATCGAGGCTGGAGCCGCTAACCTAGGTTGTCTAGTACGCGCGAGTAGTTCGACCATATCTGTACGCTCGTTTACAATTGCCTGGTTGTTCGGTTTTGTAAATCAAACACCAGTGTTCCGGGGACGGGCGCATGAATGAATTCTCTCTGCGCGTTGTACTTTTATCTACCTGAATACAAAGATACGAGCCCTCAAAAAAAAGAATACGAAGATACGGAATTCTTTTTCATTCGATAAATGCAAACATGTACCTGAATTCATTCTACCTGAATACAAAGATACATGCTACCTGAATTCACTCTCTGATTTTGGTTTATAATGCAAACAGGTATAACATGGCGGTACTCAACTACTCATACAAATTGAAATGATGGTGATCAAGTCATCGAATTTGTAGCGCCAACTTATATATAGGCCATTTCAAAAAAAAGAAGAGGAAGATAACATTGTATTTACATGCATCTAGCATGTATATAAAGAGACCATAAATCAAGATGCTTGTAAATTCCCATTCCTATCACATCACCCTATAATTTCTGCTCAAAAAGGCATAATAGACCACATAAAGAGTGGAATTTCAGTGTAACACAAAGTTGCATTTCTTCTGAATTGGAGCACTGCTGGTACAAACTAATTACAGAGACATATTCAAGTACTATACCATTACATAGATGATTAGCGAGCTAATAGTACTAGTTTATTCGGACATCGATGGCATATAGTACTGATGCGAAGATGCCTCATGGTCTGAAAAAAGCCGGGTGAGGGCGGCCGACTCCTTGGAAGGAGGTGTTCTTGAGGTGGTCGGGCGCCTCCTCGTACGAGTGCCGCCTCGCCAGCGAGAGGATCTTCTTATCCGCCGCAATGAAATACGCCATGCCGGCAACTGCGCGATTCAATCGTCGTTGAGCAAAACATGTATCAGCAATTCAGCATTAGGTTACAGAACATGTTTTTTCAGAGATGCATGTATCTAGCTAGCAGAACATGTTCAGTAGTGTGTACCTGTGGAGATGATGAGGGCCTGGCCGGTTGGGTTGATGTTGGCCTTCGCCCATGGCAGCATCCGCACGCTCGCCAGCTGAACAACCGCAGCAAAACGATGTGTTATTCATGGGGCTATGATACCATGTTACCTACAATTTTGCATCTGATGAGGAGAATTTTGGTGGCATGTAAAATAAACTTACGGTTGGAACCGCGGAGGCGATGGTTGCCACAGCTGCAGCCTTGGCTCCTGCAAGGGTCGCCTCTGAAGAAAATGCAAGCAAGTCTCAGTGCACATATATAGCTTCAAGACAGGCTTGTGTAGTAGCATGAAAATGATTCAGTTGACTGCATGTCTTTTTACATTCAGTGAATCAGTATGCAGTGTACCTCGCGAGCAGCGCTTGGCCAGGGCGAGCTTCTGGTCGAGGGAGGCACGGCTCACGGTCGACATCGATATTTGATTCTTGCTCGTGCTTGCACTATGAGATTAACTCTGAAAGACAAGGCTGGCTAAATGGCTAGGATGAAGAGATGGGATGCAAGAAGAGGCAGGGGAGGCCGTGAATTTGTAGGCAGCGCCGGGCGCCGGCCAAGGATGCCAGAGGCCAGACAATGGGCACAGAAAAAAGGGGAGGATAGGCGGCGGGCGCGGCGCCGGACGTGGTTTTTGGGCGGAACGGAACCCATGTACTTTCTGAACTTTTGGTTTTGGCTTGCAGACACACGTTGGTTCCTATCCTATCCACTACAGGCTATAGCTTGCAGATAGACAGTGTATGCCAGCATGTGGATGGTACAGTTACTTCTCAAGCAACCGGTCTTTAGAATAAAACCCATAGATAATCTAGCTAGATAGGTTTGGCATATGTGTGCTACTCAACAAGAGTAAAAAAAACACTAACCTAACAACCACAACTACGGTGAGTTTGACACGCTAATTGGAGCCACGAGGCAGACAGGGTACTGTCAAGCCTTTGATGCTGCTGCATGTGCAGACCAACGCCCAAGCTAGTCACTGGTCTCAAGTTAAACATTTGGCAAGCGCCAGTAGTTTTAAGTTTGAAGTGATGTAATAACTGTGCTGTAAAACTGAAGTTTTAAGTTTTGATAGTGATGTAACTACGCTGTGAAACACTGAAACTGTAAATGGCAGTAAAAGAGAAGGAGCGAAGCAAGCAGCAGCAACCAGAGGTGTTTTCCTGAAGATGGTTGTGCCCTCAGTTTTGGGGACGGGATCAGGGTGGCGCTCCCAGTTTTCAGCTAGTAGGCAGCCAGCAACAGAAACCGCAGACGTCATTTTGTCGTCTAGGTCCGTGGGCTGCAGGCGTGCGGCCCACAAAAAGGTTGTAGGAAAAGCTTTATTTCTGCTGCTGGTTTTCTGGTTTTCAGATCTGAATCTCTTCCTACTAGTACGTAGTACCAGGAGTGTGGGCTGTACCCACTTTTTTTTATTTCAAAAAAAACTTTGCACACATTTTCTTAAAATAATCCTGCAAGAACAAAGCTCAAAATAATTTCATAACTTTTTACATTCGGACTTATCATCTATGTTTTGTATTTTACCCAGCCCTGCATAATGGGCCGGCCTTTTTACGCTTCATCAAAGGCACCAAACAGTATAACAACCCCTCAAAAAAAAACAAGCAGTATAACAGTTGCTCAAAAAAAAAAACAAGAAGTATTACTTGGATTTTGATATACCTAGGGCTGAAAAATGATACAAGGAAGGTATAGATGGCGGAAGTCTGTGTATATTTGTTATGGCAGTGGCTATACATGCAGACTATGCAAATGGCAATGGCAATGGGAAGCAAGGTTGTAAGACAGAGCAAAATCCAGAAAAAGATTTTATCATTTAGATTATTTTCTTTAGAACTTGAGACCATCAAGATGATGTCTAAACAAGTAACGGGTTCAAATATAGGTCTTGTTTAGTTCGTGAAAGTTGGTTGATTTTCTTGTAGAAAAAGTGTATTGGGAAGCGTGTTACAGAGAGGGGGGTACGTTTTCCCATACATTATTTTTGGTTGAATTGCAGAAACTTGCAGGAACTAAACAAGGTCATATATTGAGCATGCCTAAAAAGATATGGACGGATCATTAGGCGATGAGCTCCTATTTGTAGTGTTAGTGTGTACACAGATCTAGCAGTGAGGACAGAGAGTCTCTCCCTCTCGCCACGTGATGGTAACCGCGCGCATACTGTCAGAATCCTAGCTAGTTAGTGAGTGGGATAGATTTTTTTTTTCTTCACTGAGAGTTGATCTGATTCTGAGTGAGGTTACTGATGCAAAAAATTATAACATGGTGCAATGGTGGTACGGTACGGAACTCATACAAGTTGAAAATGGTGATGGTACAAGTCATCCAATTTGTGGCATGGCACCCCGTTTATATAGACAATATATATCACAGAAAGATACACGCTGCATACATATCTGGCATGGATATAAAATGACCATAAATCAGGATTCAGGAAATGTGCCTCTTCGCCTTCAAGCGCAAAAAAAAAAAGGGAATCTTGCATTGGTGACGCGTTTACAAGGATGGAATTCCATTGTTGATCAGTAAGAGCTTAACCCCAAGCAGTTGCATCCCTTTTGAATTGGAGGACCTGTGGTACAAACTAATTACACGGTGAGCCATTGAATTAGTACACCATTACATCGATGATTACTGAGCCAATAACAGTAGCATTTTATTTTGACATCGACTGTATAAAGTACTATTCATTGCCAAGAAGGCATCTCAAATTAAGGTGTCTCTCATGGCCTGAAAAAAGCTGGATGCGGGCGGCCGGCGCCCTGGAAGGAGGTGTTCTTGAGATGATCAGGGGCTTCCTCGAACGAGTGCCTTCTCGCCAGCGACAGAATCTTCTTGTCGGCGGCGATGAAGTATGCCATCCCAGCAACTGCAAGAAGCAGCCATCATCGACCAACAGATCAGTCAGATTCTGCAGACGCTACGATCGAGCTGTGAAGAAGAGAGCAACACGTATGAAGAAGACATTACCTGTGGAGATGATGAGTGCCTGGCCGGTAGGGTTGATGTTGGCCTTCGCCCATGGCAGCATCCGCACGCTCGCCAGCTGAAGAACCGCAGCAGAACGATGATAAGCGTGATGGTATTATGTAGGATTGCAGGGGATGAGGAAAAACATTGACGGTATTGGAAATAGGCTCACGGTTGGAATCGCGGAGGCGATGGTCGCCACGGCTGCCGCCTTTGCTCCTGCAAGGGTCGCCTCTGCAGAGATACAAAAGCGTCAGTGAATTAACATAGCTTTGAGACAGACAGGCTTGTTCAGGATTCATTTCCAAGTCCATGCGTGCCTGTGCAGTGCAGTGATGCAGTCGATCAGTAGGTTACCTCGCGAGCAGCGCTTGGCCAGGGCGAGCTTCTGGTCAAGGGACGCACGGCTCACAGTCGACATCTTTGGTCTCGTGTAGTCCCTGAAGAACGGCAAGGTGGCTAAAGCGCTAGGAAATGAAGCAGCTCTGTTACCAGAGAGTGAGTGGCACTGAAAGGAGTGAGGGCGATGGATGGGTTGCAAGAAGCAGGGGACGCCAAGAATATATAGGGAGCGTCAGGGGCGCCAAACGATAGGCGGAAGGGGAGAACTGGAGAAGGACTGAAGCAGGGGGCGAGTCCGGACGTGGTTTTGTCTGAACCCATGCCGCCGTGCGTGGCCGGTGGAGATGATTCCGTTCCGGGTAGGGGTAGGTGCAGTTCACCTTCTCGCTCTCGCTGCATACTCTAGCTTTTCTTTTTCAGAAATCTGCTGCTGGTGCCTGTAATTATTTTTACACAGTGCTGTAACTGTAACTACGGTTTTTCTTTCTTTTTGAGAACTAACTGTAACTACGGTTTTTTTTTTCTTTTTAGAACTAACTGTAACTACGTTGTGAAACTGTAATTAAATTGCTGTACAGGTGCAGAAAGGGACGTAGTAAAGCCAAGGAAGCACCCAAAGCATCTTCCCACCACGAAAAGATAATGTGCTTTTCCGACGATCGGTGGCTGTTTTGTGGGCTGAATATTAGGTTGGTGGCGCTCCCAGTTTTCGGCCAGGCAGCTGCAGAAACCGCGGAGAGCTCACGGCGTCTCCGTCCGTGGGCTGCAGATCCTCTCCGCCTCTCTAGCTCTCTGTTTGTGATCTTCAGATCTGTCTTCCTACGTCAATACCATCTATACGTATCTACCAGTAGTGTACACTTATCCACTGTTTTTTTTTTTTTGAGAATAGCCTTATCCACTGTTTAGGTCACGCTAACAAAAGCCATTTCTCTTTAATAACAACAAAGCAGTAAATCAAATAACCTACTTGCAGGTTTTTTAATGCAGACTATAAATTAGTTGCCACAACTTCATCAATACCATGACATTCTGCAACAAGCAAGGAGATCGTCCTAATTTTCTTTGACGAGGCTCAACCCCGTTTCCATTAACATGAACGAAACCAGCAAGTTTGTAACCATACATGGATCCTTGAGCTAAAGTTTAGTCCTTGTCACATC
>CM014273.1:65030649-65048522 GCA_004135705.1 Alloteropsis semialata
CTCGCGAAGGCCGCCCGCCGCGACGAGCCCCGGCTCCACTCCGCCTCCGCGCGAGGGAGGGAGAGCTCCTCCGCCGGCGCGAGGGAGGGAGGACGAGGGAGCGCGGCGGTCGGGCGGAGGAGAGACCGAGGGCGGAGGGAGAGCGGCGGTCGGGGGCGGAGAGACCGAGGGCGGAGAGCCGGAGGGAAATAGGAAAAAAAAGAAAAAAGAGAAAAAAAGAAGAGAGAAAAAAAGAGGAGAAAGAAAAAAGGAAAAAAAGATTAAAAAAGAGAAATAAAAAAGAAAAAAAGAAAAAGTAGAAAGAGATAGAAAAAAGAAAAGGAAAAGAAAAAGGTGAGGGGAGAGAGAGGAGATGGTTGTTGGGATGGATGAATAAAATATAGTAGAGTTGGGATAGAGTATGTGATTTGGAGTATGACGGGTGCGGGAGAAGTTGGTTTAGAGTATGGAATCTCGATGACCAGGACAGAATATTCCTTTTAGAGGATGCATTTAGGGGACGACCAATGCGACAGTCTCAAACACCGCGGAAGCAGAGAGCAAACAACAAAATCCTACGGAGTAGTACTATATAGTGATTGTGGTCGATAGGCATTTTTAAACGACTGTGTCAGGCGTTGAGCTCACTTCCATTTCTGAAACTTTTTCCCGTAAACGTTTCTGAAAGTTTCTTTGTCCATGTTTTTGGGGAAACTTTTACCCCAAGACTTCTTTTTCAAATAAAATTCTTCCCTTGTTGCAAAGCCTTTTACAAGAAAATTTAAAAGGGAAATCTTTTGAGAAGCTGGTCTTGTTATCTTCTCCACTGTTAGGAGGGGCTTGGGGCCTCTTTCCACAGTAGCTGCCTGCCCATTTGACAGCGTGCACGGAGAGGGGCAAAGAAAGAGGGTTGCGAGGGATCGGAGGGCCACGGAGGTTGGACAGATTTGAAAGTTGAAATGGGGTTGATGATCAAGCGTCCAAATGAAGATACACGTTATATATAATTACTAGTAGTCATCTTAATAATAAGCCTATTTTTTCTTACAAAAAAAGAACCAATTCTTTTGGTGCGCGTTCAAGCTGAAACTTCATAGCGTTTTACTGCATTTCTGCAGAGACCCCTCTCCCGAAGAGTTAGCAGTGCCTAATGGCTACTTTTCAGAAAACCAACTAGAGCATGCATCCACTGCCAACGATGTACGTATTCATTTTCTCAGTCAGAAGAAGCATATCAGTAATGTATACGCTTGTACCAGTTCAGTTGCAACACCTCATGCATATACTAGTGCTACTAAGGCCTTGTTTAGATTCACGAATTCGATTGAATTGACTGTAGCAAAAGTGTATTGAGAAGCGTAAAAGCAGAAAAGGAGGCACGTTTTTCAAGAAGATACTTTTGGTTGAGTAGGTGCCTTTTGATGAATCTAAACAGGGCCTTAAGTTAGAGCAGGTTTAATAAGCTTGACTTATAGCCAAGCCAAATCACTTAGAGACAAGCTTGATAGACAAGCTATACAATAAATTGTCTCCTTAAGCTGTATTTACTTATTAAGCAGGCCCACTGTCATTTATTTTTATGGATGAGCACGGCGATGCTAGCTCCATTGCTGTGCCTGTGCTCAGTGTGTGTGGGGCCAGCACGTGGGAGGAGAGTCTCGGTTTGTGCGTTCAGCCGGTCGACGGGGGCGGCGACAAGCTCTCTTTCTCTCTCCGTTTCTCTTTCCTCCACGTAAGACAACGCTGATGTGGCTTGGCTATAAGCCAAGTGACGTGTTATTATTGTACGTGCTCTTAGAATGAACCATAGCATGAGTTGCCGGGGTAATATTGGGTGGAACCCAGGCGCCCAGTGCAATCATGGAAACTTTAGTGGCAGCCGTTGAGTGCTAGATATACGGTCCAGATGAGCCCCCGAGATCCCCCACAATTTTATGAATCATTTCGCATAAAACACCTTACACGATAGAACATTTGCCCAAAAAAAAAAAAGACCCTGCTGTGTCTTGTCCTCCACACCTCTCAGTCTATTTCTTGCTTGCCTTCGTCATTTCATTCAGAACTACCGCCCCAAGACCGGGAGCTAGGGTTCAGGTTAGGCGATGGCTCCCGCAGCAGCTCCATTCTTTCACTCGAAGAATCATCCCCTTGTATTGAAGATTTTGTGAGTTATAGCACCGTTCAAGTTATAGAGCTTTCGTTCACACTCTGCCGGCGCCCGGCGGCGAGGGTTTCTAGGACGACAGCGGCGGCGAATTTGGCGGGGGAATCGACGGCTTCTGCAGCAGCCCAGCTCGCAATTGATGCCTCACCAAGGCTGATTTGTTCACATATTTGCTTCGTGGCTGCTCGGTATTGATCCATCCAAGTTTCGTTTTTACGAGGATTATTTAAGTTCTCTTGTAGTATTTATTCTTCCCCAATGTGCACGTGGGATGGTTAATGTTAGTTTCTTCTCCTAAATACATGTTATTTGAATATATCTATGTTTCGTATTTACTTTGGAAGATGTTTTATCTAACGGTTGGCCACTGAATGTATGGATTAATTTTTGCGAACGTGCCTTAGCACGTATTTCATTAAGAAGAAAGCAGTTACAAACATTACTTGGCATAGGCCAAACAGAGGTTGACCTCTCCAAGCGCACAAAGGACTAAAAGAAGAGAAAAAAACTGAAAAAAGGCCAACAAAACAAAAGGCCAGCAAACTTGACAGAGCAACGACCATGACTACTAAGAAGAGATGGAGCTCCACACAACCCTAGCAAACAACTCCAAGCATCTGGGTCTACAAAAGGACTAACACCACCGAGATCGCCGACTGTGACTATCGAAAAAACATGAAGGTGGCCAAGCATCCACCAGAGGAAGCAGCATAACGACGGCAAAGCATCCGCCGGAGACGACCAACAAGCATCACGACAGGGGCGGCAAACATCCGCCAGTGCGGCCAAGCATCCGCACAACCATAGCAACAGGGGCGGCAAAGCATCCGCCAGACGATCGTAGCAAGGGCGGCAAAGCATCCGCCAACGACACGGCGGCAAAGCATCCGCCAATATAGTCACAACACCAGCAATCACGATGACGAAGTGACAAAGGAGCACAGGTAGGCCCAGGAGAGCACGACCACCACATGACCGGCCGGAGAAGACCGGAGACAGTGTTCAGCAACAGACCCTGCAGTGACGACAGAAGAGCCTCCAAAACGACGCCTCCAAGGAGGGAGACGACGCCAGTGGCGCCGTCGTCGTCTGACCATCAAGGTCAAAGTTTTCACCCGGAGAGCTCGCCGGAGAGGAGGGAAGAGGGGAAAAAGACGCCTTCGAGAAGGTGAGCGGCACCCGCGGGCGTCGCCGTCATGGCTTTCGCCTTCCCCCGTTCCCTCCACCGGACCAAGGGCCACAACACAGCCGGGCCATGCCGCGAGCCCGCCGGCTGCGGACAGCGCCGTGGCCGAGCAACTCGCGCACCGGCCGAAAGCCATGCCCCGCCGCCGCCAACCACGGGACCTCTGCCGGCACAAGGACCCGCCGCGCAAAGAACACGAGGGAGCAGATCCGCTCAGGAAGGGGGCGGATTGGCCCCCCACAGGGTGGATCCGGCCAAGGTTCGGTGGAGGCCGCCGACGCCGTCGCCGCCGCCCAGGACGGACGAGCCTGCTCTGCAACCGCAGAGGCACCCACTGCAGTGAAGGGCTGTCCCAGATCGGAGCAATGGAGAAGAAGAGCAGGTGGGAGCAGGGAGCAGCCGGCCGAGGCCGAGCCCAGCAGGGCCACCAACGGGCAGATCCGGGCACTGGAGCCACGGATCCAGCGACCCCAAGAGCGGCAGCTCAGCACAATCCGCCGGCCCGACCACAATCGAACAGAACGCCATAAGGAGAAAAGAACTTGACGGAGAAACCAAGAACTAAGGGGGAAAACGGCGAGCGGGAGGCCACTCGGCTCCGCCGCCGGCCGCCGCCGCCGGCGCCCGTAGCGGCCGGCGGCAGCGGCCGTCGATCTGCACTGGCTTGGGGTGGTTTTGGTGGCCTGGTTGTTCGCCCCTCCCGTCGCCCCGAGGGAGACGACGCGGAGGGGTACTCCCTTAGAAATTGACCGATCTTGTCTTAATGTATGGATTAATTGAAATCATGTGGGGGCAGAGTGTTGTCTATTTTAGTGGGTCTTTAGAAATATATGCTAATAAACTGAAAACGAAATTGGGGGTAGATTCTGGATGCATGGCTCCATGAATGTGTGCTATTCTATGAATCTTTGTGGGATGCTCTTTAGCCTTCTTTTAACTGTTTGAGAGATACCTTATATAAAAGAATCATGGTTTATGAGTCGCTAGCTCTGTTTTTGGATACTACAATTCATCCTCTTATTTTTCTGCTGGCTCTTAAATTCACAAACCATACTGTTAATGACTGCAAGCTAGGATTTCAAAAATTTGTGCCTTGATTGCCATGTAAATTCCAATGTGATTCATGTGAAGTTAACATAGCTAAAAACTTTCTGTAAATCAAAGCCATATGTTTGGGTTATCTCATTTCATCTCTTAAATAAACTCTCATCATCGTACTTGTTTAATTCAATCCTAAAGCACCTAGCAGAAATTAGCATACCAATTCATCTAATATGAAAGCTCCCTGAGCTTTTTATGTTTGGTCAGTTATTTTTGTCTCAAAAAAGCAATTGCAACATGTTTTGTATTCTTGTTGTTTGAGTAGGCGCAGCCGAACAGGCACAAGCACAACGACAAGTATCTGACCTTAATGTTGTCTTGACCTTGTAGAGATGATGGAATTCAATATTAAAACGAGAAATACTTCGGCACTTGATTTGCCTGGCGCTTTGTCTGATACGGAATCAATAATCCAAGTAGAAACCACTTTGGCTACGGGATGTACAACACCACAAAAATCACAGCATGTACCATTCAGTGTAAGAGAATGAAATGTGTTCATACTTTCTTATGCACCATGTACAATGTAACAGTTCATGCTTTCTTGTCCAGGGATCATCCTTCCCATTGGAATGTGAGAATATCAATTTGGGTATGGCGTATACAACACCAAAAAAATCATGGAGTGTTCCATTCTGTGTAAGAAACTATGTGCTATTGCAAAAAAAAAGATATATACCAAAGCTATAATTGGAATGTTGTTTTTGTGCAGGGATCATCTTACACACCAGAATGTGATGACTCCTTAAAACCAGCGGTTGGTATGACATTTGAGGACATAGAATCAGCCAAAGAGTTCTATAGAGCCTATGCTACACATGTTGGGTTTCCAGTACGTATGGGTCAGCACAAGGCAAAGAATGGTTTGGTGACGAATAAGCGTATGTACTGCTCAAGAGAAGGTTTCCGTAAGGCTAAAGATGAGACACAATCTGAACATGAATGCAGCGGGAAAAAGAAATATGAAAGGAAAGTCACTCGATGTGGATGTCTGGCAATGCTTGCTCTCAAGCGGACAAAGGAAAGTAAGTACATCATAACTACTTTCGTGGAAGAGCATACACATGCACTTGTCTCACCTAATAAGCAGCATCTCATAAGATCAAATAGAGACGTTGGTGAGAAGGTGAAGAATACATTGTTCAATTTTCATAGGGCTAGCATTGGCACTTCAGATGCATACCGTTTCCTTCGTGTCGGCCTTGGCGGGTTTGAGAATGTTGGGTGCACATTAAGGGACCTGCAGAATTACCACGGGAAGTTAAGGTGCCTGATAAAGTCATCGGATGCTCAAATGTTTGTTGATCAACTAAGCAGAAAGGCAGTTGCAAATCCAGCATTTTATTTTGATTATGTCATCGATGAGAAGGGTAGGTTAGTCCATGCATTTTGGGCAGATGCCACTTGTAGGAAAAATTATTCTCATTTTGGGGATCTAGTATCTTTTGACTCTATATATAGCACGAATGAGTATAATATGATATTCACACCCTTCACTGGAGTGAACCACCACAAGGCAAATGTGTTGTTTGGCGCTGCACTATTATCAAATGAGAAGATAGAGTCCTACACATGGTTGTTTAAGACGTTCTTGGTTGCAATGGGTGGTGTCGAACCTGCTGTGATTATAACTGATGAAGATGCAAGCATGAAGGTTGCGATTCAACATGTTTTCCTAACAGCAGTCCATAGGCTATGCATGTGGCACATACTCAGGAAGGTTTGTGATAAGGTTGGTCCTGAACTCAATGAGGATGATGATTTTCATGATTCTCTCAGTTTATGTGTGTGGTCATCTGAAACTCCAGATGAATTTGAGGAACAATGGGCAAGAATAATGATACGTTATGGCCTAGAATATCATGAGTGGTTTGATGGGAGGTTTGACATAAGGTCATCGTGGGTACCAGCTTACTTTAGAGATATTCCTTTATCGGGGCTTCTGAGGACCACTTCTAGGTCTGAAAGTGCCAATTCTTACTTCTCTCGTTTTATTGGCTTTAAGCATGCTTTGGTAGAATTTTGGCTCAGGTTTGATACTGCCTTGGAAGATCAGCGGCATAAGGAGCTGGAAGCTGATAATGTGACCCTCCACACAACCCGTCTTGAAGACATCATGGGGAATGGAAAAGCATGGTAGTGAGCTCTTCACCCATGAGGTCTTTGGAGAGTTCCAGCAGGAGCTGCTAGCTGCTAGAGAGTACTGTGTGTTCGAAATCATGCAAAAGGATGGAGATTTGAAAACCATGAGAGTAGCCGATAATTCCAAAAAAGTAAGGGTGGTACAGCTCAATACATGCACAATGTTTGCTTCCTGCTCATGCATGCTTTTTGAAACATATGGGATTCCATGCCGACATGTTATCCATGTCCTTAGAAGTGCCAAGATCGATGAACTCCCAAGCATCTATGCACTAAACAGGTTCAGGAAGGACTGCAAGAAAGAATCTGTACTGAGTCCAGACGGAGTCTTGTTGGAGGAAAGGGCCAATAGTCCAGTGAACCCAGTGCTGCAGAAGTTAATTTTGGACACAAGCAATAAGATGGAATTTCTATTCATTAAAGCTAAGAATTCACTTGATGCTATGCAAGTTTTGAGGGATGGTGTGTTTGCACTTGGGGACAAAATAAGTGACATGGTTCCAGGCAAAGAACTCAATAGAACTGAAAAGTTTGAACAGTTTTTAGGATGTGCAATTCCAATGCAAGTTGATATCCACCCCCCAAATGATATCCGCTCAAAGGGGAGGATCAAACGAATCAAAGGGCATGCTGACAAGGGGCAACAACAAAATAAGAATGAGCAAAGAAAGAAGAATGCACTACAGCCACGAAAGTGCAGTGCATGCAAGAAGGTCGGATTGCATGATCGTAGAACTTGTCCTGAGAAAGCAATCAAGGATTGAACTAGATTCATCTCATCATTCTTAACCAATTACTATTTGTAACCTTGGGCCATAATAGCACCCTGATCCGGTTCATGTGATGACAATTGTATATATGAATATTCCATAAGTGTTAATATATGTAGGCTCACGCATGATTAGTTTAAGATCGATTTGGTTTTTCTTCCAAAGAAATCCAATTCTGTTTGCCCATAAGAAATGTGCTCTCTTGCGGGCTGTGTCAATGGTGAACTAGTGGTGCCCATAAGAAACGAGCTTGTAAGTGTTTCACTTGTGTAATCTTTCCATTTGCCAGCAATCTGTGCATATGGTTATATGTGGAAAAGAGGGGTTGTCACAGTTTGTAGTTTGTTCAGCATAGATGCATCTGCTTGCACATGGTGATACAATCAGATTGCTAGAAAGGCCATTGCTTTGTGAGAACGAGTTGTAACAATCTGAACAAACATGTGTTCTCTGTGTTGGGTCTTCAGATCATTTTATTTGGGGTTACGAAAATAGGATTTAAGCTGGTGGGGGTACGGGTAGCTCAATATGTGAAAGCCAAGAATGCCTATGTTGTAGAGTCTCTAGGGGTGTCTAAAGAATTATTGATTTTGTGACTAAATAATAAATTGAAAATGCAAGTTAGGGCATGTACATTATGCGATATGGTATATATTAACTAATAAGCTGCACTTTATATCAGAAGACTATGGGGAACACTCATGCAAGTGTGTCAGGGTCCATGTACTGAATGCAACATAATCAGTTTACACAAGTTCAAATGATCAACTTACTTTCCTTTCAATAATAAAAAATCAAGCTGGATTTCCAAAACAGGATTAAATAGCTTGAAGACAAGTTGCAAGCATATATGTCTAGCACTAGCAGTCACTGAAGACTCAAGGCATTAATGAAACAAAAAGTGTCATCAAGCATTTCTTCAGTGTAGCTGATGATCAAAAACAAATGATGGCAATAGAGATTGACAGGAAAATAAAAGGTTCATTTTTATTCATATGGAAATACATTGTATAAATTACACCAAATTATACAGACTGCCTTAATATTTACAATCTGCCATATACCATGGTACATAGTCGACCATATCATAAGATCTAGAACATGTGTTATGCTTTTGTGTCTTGACCATATGAAAACATCTCACAACGTTCAAAAATTTGGAGGAACAATTTGCTTTATGCCAGCAATGATCCATTTCTTCATGCCACCATGGAGCTAAAGCGTGCTTCTTATTAACTTGATTTCAAAAGTATAGAATAGTCTGCATCAATGACTCCAAGGCCACTGAACCTGCAATTAAACTTTTTTTAAGAATAGAGAAGATTCTCCTGAAATCAGGATTTGGCATACCAAACTGGGAAATTTATCAAACAAATCAACACAGCAGTAACTCTGAAGAATATTCAGTTTGCAAGAAACCTATATGAAGTTATAAACCGAAAGTGAAATAGAGAATGTCACACCAGTAGTCAAGTTACTTCTAATACCAAAAGTATTTTGTCAGCTATGGTTCTTCTTTTGGTTTTCAGTCATATCAACAAAAATAGATCTATTACCTGTAGGTTTTTAGTAACTGATATGCCTATATCTTGACTCTTAACAGATTTCTATCGACTTAGCATTGTTTCAAAAGTAGCTGCAATTATACTTATGTATGCTTATATCACATTATTTGTATACTACTTTGGTCAGGGCCAGTACCCTCATGAGTTCATAGAGTTACTTCTGTCATCGTTCATCTCCATTCATGAATGAACACACATGAAAAAGTTGATGTAAGTTTGCAAATCAGGCATTAACATACATATATGTGAAAAGAATATATTATGTTTAAATAGAAAAAACCCATGACCTAGCACATCTGAAACATGTGTATCACACGAAACATGCTAGTGTTTCAATGGAACACTTCCTAAATTTTCCATCTTTACCCTGATGATTTCAGTTTCTCTTACTTTTTTGTAAGCAATGGCAGTGCTTACAGAAGTAATATTTATGCCAATAGGCATAATCATTAGAATCCATAAATTATCACTAGAAAATGTCAAAAGCTTAATTAGACAATATTATTAAGTCTGTATGATCTGTTTCAAACTACATTCAGAAATTATCTTCAGCATACCCTCCTTGATTTTGAACTTATCTTCCTTCAAAGGCCTTGTGCGTAGAAATATTTTAAGGAACAATAATTCATGTATGTTGAGAAGAAAGTACATCATAATTCAGAAATCATGATCGCCTTGTGCGTAGAAATATTTTAAGGAACAATAATTCATGTATGTTGAGAAGAAAGTACATCATAATTCAGAAATCATGATCCATAGATAATGATTAAAGTCCACCTCAAGCAAAGGTAAAACATAACTGACCAGTTATCTTCCTGAGGAGAAACAAAGCCACATCACAGGCTACTAGGAAGCACCAAAATCCTCTTCGATCTGCAGCAATATAAAACTACACAGTCAAATTTAGTTGTTGTCCACAGCAAACACACACATATATATGCTCATAACGATCGATCTTAAGTGCTGCAACCTGTTAAAAGGATCGCAAATGTAGTCATATTTTGGATTGGCAAACTAATCGCAATCTGAAACAGTTTTAAAGCAGGCATGCCAAGTCGCCTGCCCGTGCGGTGAAGAGGTAATCTAGCCCGTACGAGGAGGTGGATGATGGGGTAGCAAAGGTGAGGAGGACCTTGCTGACCGTCGAGTCGAGGGATCGAAGGCGGGGGGCGGCCCCTGTAGGTCACTGACGTTGGCGTCGAGCGCCATGATACGAAGGCGAAGCATGTCCTCCGCAATGGCGTGCGTGGCAGCAAGGAGCGCCAACGGGGGCAGGGGCTGCCTCCCCACAGGCTACAGCACTCGCACCGCCTGGGCCGCCGCCGCCGCCAAAGGCGTGCTGCAGAAGCGAGATTGAAGATGAGAGGCAGGTTGGATGGGGAGGAATCGCTCTGAAGAGAAAGGGTCCTTGTAAAATATTCTATCCAATAGGGTAATCAATGCAAAATATTGAGATGGAGCGCGGGGCGTTAATTGCAAAGAAAGCTGGAGCTCGAAAATCTCATCTGGACCACCCGTATCATGTTCGACGGATGGAAATATGGGTTTCTACCATTTCACCGAGTACCTGGTTTCCACCCGATATTTAGTTGCCAAAGAATGGCCCTCCATCTGCTTGTAGACCACTCTGACAGCAAGCAGATTGAAATGATTTGATCGCTCGCTTTATTACAAGCTTTGGTTTATCATCCGGATGTCCATAGTCGCAGGCGCAAAACACTAGTTCCACACGTGCAGCGCATTCTCTGATCCCACAAATGGTTTGGACTATAACACCACATCACACAAACCATCATGCTTGTGCATATTTTGCTACTGCTACAAAAATAAACCAAACACAGAAAGGGTGTTTCCAAAGAGGGCAAAGATGCTAACCAACCACCACGGCATGTCAACAGCTGACCAATCATTGCAAAGCAGCTCCATTCCATTCCTTTCCTTCACAAGGATTCAAAATATAGCACCAACCACCTTCATTCTTCTGTCAACCTACATGTATGATGAATCACTCAAAGGCCAAGGGACTGCACCAAAATAGCAAATGGCTGGGCAGTGCTTTCAGTATACAAGGACCAAAGCACCACGCCCAGTAAAAGCAAACATCAAGAAAAGCAACCAGCAGCACTCAGACAGCATCACAGACAAAAGGCTAGGATATGCAAGGCAACAACGATTACTTAATCTAACATTACCCAAACTGACATTAACACAATGTTAGCCGATGACGATGAAAACAGTAATATAGGTACAAGCGGGCATCTGCCGGTGTCTGCCCACCGCGCAAACACCCACCGGTGGCGCCAACAAGGAGCGCTATCCATTATAGGGACGACAAAAGTAAAACATCACGATGTGAAGTCAAACTGAATAATTCTAGTAGATTGGATAGCCTCCTTATATAATTCGCGCCACGGGGCCGTTGCGTTCACCGCTCCATTGTTCAGATGGAGCGCGTCACCTTGAGCTGAGCTCACTCGTCATCGTCTTCATCCTGCAAAGACAGGCAAGCATGATGCAACAGCCGTTAGCCTCCTCAACAACAGGACAATTCATCTCAGCAGGGCTTAATAATAGTCCATGATTGTAGTTTGATTCACAGCTATATACTTGATAAATCTACTAAGTGATGGTCATTCAATCCTATAGAACCTAGGGCAGAGGGTGGTCATATCACAGATGATACATGATAGCACAGTCAAGTTTTTGTTGGATGAACATGAAATCAGGTTTATAAACTTGCTAGTAGGTTAGTTACATGAGACAGATGTATACCTCCTCACTACCCTCGTCGTCATCCTCATCGTTGACCTCAGATTTAGACTTGTCAGACTCCTCTTCATCTTCCTCCTCTTCCTCCTTGGCAGGAGCCTTCTTGGCAGCAGTGCTCTGAACAAACCAACAGATGATCAATTATTAGCACATTGAAAAACAAGTAGCAGGAACAAGAATAGAAGTTCCAGTCTTGGATTTCTACCTCGCCCTTGTTGTAGGCAGCAATAGCCTTGTTGTACTCAGCCTTGAGCTTATTGGCCTTGGCTACATAGGGAGCCTTGTCCTGCAATCATCCACAAGCAGTCATCATGCTCAAGAGTCAGCACCGGTTCAGTCAAACCTAACCACAACAACCAGTAGAATGTAGAACCAGTAGAATGTAGTGCAGATGTAGCTTACCGCATCAGTCAGGGATTTCCACCTGTCACCGGCAGCTTTTCCCACCTGAAAAAAAAAGTAAGCAGGATAGGGAAAAAAAAACAACATCAATCACGAGGTCGAAGCAACTAGTATTATCTGTCATAAAAGTAGATGCTGCAAAGGAGTTTGTATTTTTTTAGGAAAGAGGAAACTTACCGCAGCAACCGACTTGTTCTTAGGGTTCTTCTCCTTGAACTCCTTGCGGAATTCGTCCCTAGCCAAAAATAGATCAAACCACCACCCGAGAAAAAAACTTTCAAGAAAAAAAAAAGAGTGAGCGATATGGGATCCCATCTCACATGAAGACGAAGAAGGCGCTGGGCGCCCTCTTGGGCTTGTTGGGGTCCTTGACGGCCTTCCCCTTCCTGCCCTTGACGGGCTTCTCCGCGCCCTTACTCTTAACAGCCAATCTGCAAAACCGAAAATAACACAAAAAAAAGTCAAACCATGTCGCAGCGCATAGAAATCGTTTGTTTCAGTGGCCGCCCGAACAGATCCGACTGAAGAGGATTGTGAAACAAGAACCGAAAATAACCAAAAAAAAAAGTCAAACCATGTCGCAGCGCATGGAAATCGTTTGTTTCAGTGGCGGCCCGAACAGATCCGACTGAAGAGGATGGTGAAACAAGAGAGAAGAGGCGTGGATACGTGATTCTTACTTGGCATCGGCCTTGGCGGCGCCCTTCGATTTGGCTCCTTTCATGGCGGATTCCTGCGGATAGAGCGGCACAGCGGTCAGATCCGCGCGAGCCGGAGCGAATCCCCACTTGGATTCGGGCGGAACGGCGACGAATCGAGGGCGAATCGAGGCTCACCTGGACGAGAGAGGAGAGGAGAGAAGAGGAGGGCCTTGGCGAGGGAGGGGAAAGGGAAGGAGACACAGAGAGGCGGGGCAGGCGCAGAGGGATAAGGAGGAGCCGCTCCGCCGAGGGCCGAGGGCATATTTGCGATTCCGCCCCCGCCTCCGAGGGCCCGCCGCACCCAACTCCAAATTTGAATTTTCGTACCCACGCCCAACTCTTCAACTCAGATCATGTGGCCAGATCTAACGGCCGGGTACAGTATGTCGTTCGTGTTTGTACTTTGTACAACGGTTGTAATGTGAAACATACCAAAAAAAAATAATGACTCCATTCATGTGAC
This sequence comes from Alloteropsis semialata, assembly GCA_004135705.1. Classification (NCBI taxonomy): domain Eukaryota; kingdom Viridiplantae; phylum Streptophyta; class Magnoliopsida; order Poales; family Poaceae; genus Alloteropsis; species Alloteropsis semialata. The sequence continues at coordinate 65,043,892 of CM014273.1, forward strand.
CTGGAGAAGGAGCACCTATGGCATGCTAGGTCACCGAAGGTAATTCCTTTACTGCGTCGTGTTTTTGCTAGAACCAGAAATGTACAAGGAACATTCGAAAAGATGGCTGACGGACGATCCAGCCTGTTCGGTTGGCTGGTGGCTGGTGCTGATTTGTTGTGAGACTGAAGTACTGCTGGTTGGCTGGTGGCTGGTGGCTGGTGCTGATTTGTTGTGAGACTGAAGTACTGCTGATTGGCTGATGGCTGGTGGCTGGTGCTGATTTGTTGTGAGACTGAAGTACTGCTGGCTGGTGGCTGATAAGCCAAGCGAACAGGCTAGTTGGTGCGATGCTTTTTATATATGAAAAAAGGGGGTGACAAGTAACAACTTTGCTGGAGGAAAAACCAAAAGGAGGATAAGTTAAATCCCAATGAAAAAAGAACCATAATCACCTTATCATCCTTATGCATTGTGTTTTCGCCCAAGAGTGTTGTTCTAGTATGGATGCACATCCTTTATCTACAAATGGCATTGGTAGCCACAAGTAGGAAAACAAAACAAAAAAAAAGCAGACTCTGTGTGTCCACATAAAGAGGAGTAGATGTTGTGGTGCTATGTAAAATATTCCTTTGTAGTCCTTCTATGTACAAAAGTGGTAATGTTTTTATCATACAACAAAAAGTGAGATGAAAGATGCAGACTCCATCCTTGTGAACAGGAGAAGGCCCACGCTAGGTTTACTAAGCGTGATGTCTTTGCCACACTGTATTTTACCAAAATTAGAAAATATACACCGTATTTTTTCACAAGAATTGAACCTACCCTCGTTATGGCCTCTTTTGCTAAAAGAAGTTGTTATCCTCTTTGTGGTACTTTTTTTTTGCTAAAAGAAGTTGCTATAGAATTGTCATCCACCTTGAACTCATGGACAACTTTGGCTTCGTTTAGAATCAGTTCAATCCTTGTGAAAAATAAGAGCTCGTTTGGACAGTCTCCTTCCGGCTCCGGCTCTAGCACTGTAGAGGTACTGTGGCAGAGCCAAGAAGCCAAGAAAATGCATTTGTTTGCTAAGCAAATATACAAGGAGCCAGAGCTGTTTTTGACTGATGCTACAGAAATACACAGTGATGCACAATGTTTAGGAACCAGAGCCACACCAAAGATGCCCTAAATAATCACCAAAACATGCTGGGTTACTGGATGGGTTGAAGATACTTTGGGCCCATGAAGCACTCGTCCTGAGAACGTGTATTCAGCCCAAACGATAACATACAAGGAGGAGACGAAACACCCAGGAACACAAGGAACCGCGGCCCGTTTTCACGGATTGACCATGGTTACCACGCTCGCTCATAGTCCAGTTTTAATTCAACTAGAAAGCAGGCGCGTCTTTTGCCACGTCCTGTGAGAGTGAACTAGCCTACATGTCTCTAGCTTGCGAAATGGGCCACTAAGTTCGGTATGATGTACTCACCTTTTTAGCATGTATAGGTGTTGGTGTTCTACTTCTTGCACTGGATTGTGTCTTTTAATAGACTTTCCATTTGATATATGATTGGTTTTTGTATTTTATCTGCTATGGCATCATAAGATTTGGGAAAAACTTTGGTGCCACCTTAAGTTTCCATTGACTATAATCAAGTGATATGGAACATATTATTTGAATCAAATATAAAAAAAAAGTCTCCATACAACCCTTTCTTTATCCTATAACAATGTACAAACAAAAAATGTAATTAACTGTGAAGAATTGGCGGCGGGAACTGAATCTCAGGCAACAGTAGTATGAAACACTTATTATGCAGATGTTGCTCTGCATCCATGTTTTAACTATATAAATGGCTTCATCAACAGTAGTCTAGCTTTGAATCTTTCGACCTTCCCTTTGGAATCACGTTTAGTCTTGTAGACCCATTTACAGCCTACTGGTTTGACCCATCAGGAATTTCTACTAAATCCCATACTTTATTAGAACTCATAGACTTTAGCTCTTCTTCCATGGCTTCAATCCATTTAGTGGAATTCTTACTTTCAACTGCCTGTTTGAAATTGACAGGATCACTTATTGTTCCTACATCATATAAATCTTCACTTAAATATGTCTCATAAATATCAGGATTAATTGCAGGCCTCCTTACTCTTTGTGATCTTACTAACGGCTCATTCACAACTGGTTCAGGTACTGCTTGAGGTGATTCTTGTAGAATTTCTTCTACTCGAACTTCTGTAGCTGGTGCCTGAATCCCAGCAGCTGGCGCCTGAAAAATAGGAGCCTGCTCCACATGTCCTTGCTGAATAACAGTATTGGGCGTGGTGTCGCTTAACCGAGGAATAATTGGTTGTATAAACTGATACATTTCTGTAGACTGAGGGATTTCCGGATCGGGAAGTTCGACTCGTAACTCTTCAAGACTTATATCTCTTTTCGGAAAACCTGCACTCATTTTTGAGTCTTCTAAGAACACAGCTTGTCTGGTCTCGACGAACTTAGTGGAGCGACCAGGACAGTAAAATCTGTATCCCTTTGACTTATCTGGATATCCAATAAAGTGACAACTCACAGTCTTGGAATCTAATTTCTTTTGCTGTGGATCAAACAACTTTGCCTCAGCAGGACAGCCCCATACCTTTAAATAATTTAATGATGGTTTCCTCCCATTTCACAACTCAAAAGGTGTCTTGGGAACTGACTTAGATGGAACCCGATTAAGTATATGAGCAGCTGTTTTTAATGCTTCCATCCACAATTCTACTGGCAAGCTGGAATGATTGAGCATGCTCCGTACCATATCCATTAGTGTATGATTGCGACGCTCAGCAACTCCATTCTGCTGTGGTTCGCCTGGCATGGCGTACTGAGCTCTTATGCCATTTTCTTCTAAGTACTTAGCGAACGGTCCCTTAATTTGACCAAATTGAGCATGTTTCCCGTAGTACTCACCTCCCCTGTCTGATCTTACTATCTTAATAGGAGTGTTATGCTGTTTCTCAACTTCTTTCTTATATATCTTAAATATTTCTAACGCATCTGAACGCTTACGAATAGGGTAGATGTGTCCATAACGGGAATAATCATCAGTAAATGTAATGAAAGAATCATAGCCATCTACAGATGTTACGGAGAGAGGGCCACAGATGTCTGTGTGAATTATTTCTAATACGCCCGTACTCCTGGTAGCGCCTTTCTTAATTGTCTTAGCATATTTCCCCTTAATGCACTCGATGCACTGCTCTAAATATGAAAAGTCTAAGTTTTCGATTATCTCATCTTTAATGAGACGATCTATTCTCCCCCTCGAAATGTGACCAAGGCGACAGTGCCACAATTTCGAAGAGGTCTCATTAAAACGCTTACGCTTATTTGAAACATTAGAAATAGTCATCACAGAATCATCATTAAGAGAGAGCATGTACAGTTTGTCTTGCCTTTCAGCAGAGCCCACATTTATTGAATTAAACTGAATCACACACTTGTCTTTATTAAATACACAAACATGTCCTGAATCTGCTATAGCTGAAACTGAAATAAGGTTTCTCTTTAAACTAGGAACATAAAGAACTTCATCTAAATTAAGCTGGAAGCCGCCCGGCAACTCTAAGACGAAGCTTCCAATGCCTTCAACTTCAACGCCGTTCCCATCAGCCACTCTTAGGTTTCGCTCCCCCTTTTTATAGTTCGGATCGAACTGAATGCCTGTAATGAATTGGAAATGTGCACAGTAGCACCTGAGTCAATCCACCAAGTATTAGGGAAAAAATCTGCTAAAAATAATTCATCAATGAAAGAGACAACATCAAACTTAATATTACCTTGTTTCTTTAGCCATTCCTTAAAGCCTGGACAACCTTTCTGAAGATGCTTGGGTGATTCACAGAAGGAACAAAGCATTTTGCCATCCTGAGACTGATTGCCACGCTTGAACTTGTTGTCATTCCTGGGACCTAAATTCTTTCTCTTATTCCCATTCTTCTTATTGTTATTCTTGTTGTTGTTGTTGCCTTGCTTACTGCTGCCTGACTTATGCTGGTTCTTAGGAGTGTTATTGAGAGAAAGATTGCCAACCAAATTGACCATGTCCTTCATCTTCTCAGTCTTAAGCCTCTCTTCCTCCTCAACACAGTAGCTGATCAAATCACTGATAGACCAAACGGCCTTGTTGGTGTTGTAGTTTATCTTAAAAGCAGCATACTGTGGTGAAGGGCGCGAGATCATGATAAAATGCACTAGGAAACCATCTGAGATCTCCATCTTCATCTCCTTAAGCTGGTTAGCCATGTCACACATATTAAGAATGTGCTCCCTTATTCCATTCTGACCATTGTACTGAGAGGAGACAAGCTTCATGATCAAAGTGCTTGCATAAGTCTTAGATGAGCTCTTAAAGTTCTCTTCAATCTTAGCCAGCAGCTCCTTAGCAGTGAGATCAGCGCCATTAGCTTTCTTAGTGGGAATAGCCCCCTTAATGACAGCACTGATTGTCTGAGTCATCACCATGGTACACATGCGATCAGACCTCTCCCACTTCTCAAGAGCAGGTGAAGTCTGTCCAGCAGCAGGTGCAGCAGGCTTATCCTCCCTGAGGGCAACATCCAAATCATTCCATGCCAAGCATGTCATGACCATTGCCCTTCCACTCCGGAAAGTTCGC
>CM014273.1:65066271-65114081 GCA_004135705.1 Alloteropsis semialata
CCAGGTGCAGCCACCCAGTTGTGTTGTCTCATGTGCTAGAAATGGTAATTAACAGAGGAGTTTGCCACCCACACTATCTTGTTTAGATAACAAAGCAGTTACAACTTACAAGCCAGCATATAGACCACAGAGCCACAGTTCATGTTTAATTATCAATATTTTTGTAGAGTTCAAAGACATTGCTTTGTTTTTAATCACTCCATGAGTTATGCTCTGGGTACACTAGGAGCTGTTTCGTCCTTCCTCAATAACCAACACACGTTGCACTTAGACTGCCCTATTAGTCTGTTTTTTCCTTGCCTACAATCAGGATTGAATTTGCAGTTAGAAAGTACACTATGCCGAGGTACTAAATCATCCAGAATGCTCAATCTCATTTAGGTGCAGTGTGGAAGATGATATTTCATTTGTGGAAAGAATGATACGACGCATTGTCTTCTATCCTGACGGCACACCAAAAAATGGTCCCAATTCACTAGATAAGAAGTATCCCAATTTTCGTCAGCGGCATTTTGTTCAAGCTATATTAGACCAGTACAATGACGATCACAACCTTCTTGGGGTATATATGCTCACTCACACATTCATGTGCGTGTTGTACAATGGCCTACTTATCCAATATGCCTTTTTTATGGTGTTGTTTTAGGATCTTGCACATGAACTCATTGGTGATGTGACCTTCCAATTGTTTGATGAGGGCACTAGGGATTACTATCACTTCAACTTTACGACAAAGGTGAAAGAAGCTGGTGATGTTTATTGTTCTTCTCGCAATCTATTCTTTGCTGAAGTGATACAGATGGAAAAAGACGGCGATTGGGTGCTCAGCTGTTGTTGCATGATCGAACCTAACGATAATGGTATTCCATACTCTTTACCCTTATGACTGCTTATGGTTAATAATTTGGTATTTAAATCGCAACACCTCAGTTGTTCTTTGTAGAGGTAACTGCTATGGTTGCTCAAGAGCTGAAGGTACTGGTCTTAATGTCAAGCACCCCAAAAATACTTATGCATACACCGGTGGGCACGTGGATGAAAAATACAAGGGATATGGCGGCGATCCATTCAGCGACTCAGACGACGATGTATTATCACTTAGATTCCTGTGTTAGTTCATAAGGAGACGTTATTATTTTTTTGCTGGTTCATTGCTAACTACATATGATTCCCCCTGTACAGGAGGAAACTCAAATGGCTAAGCTAAGGAAAAGGTTCAAGGTACTGACACATGTTATGCAGCTGTATAATACTGTAATATATGATACTGTGATGTTGGTTACTAGTTGATTTTTGTTTGTTTCTGTATTTTTCTGTAGGGTCTACATCGTGTTTATTCATCAATAACTAGGGAGAAAACAAAATGTTTAAACTAAAGGGGGCTGCAGGAGTGAAGCACACTGCGTTGCTTTTGTTAGATTTTGCTGCGTTATCATGCATGCAGAAGCTTCTCTCGGTGGAGGTTTTTTGTTTTTTGTCTTCTTTTGTGTGTGTTCTTTATCAATGAGATGGTCTAATTATTATATTATATAGTCAAGTAGAATTTATGGGACTTTTCTTCTGTTAATATTCCAAGTTATTTTAATAAAGACATGTTAGCGTGATTGGTTATCACAATATGTAAAAGTGTAGGAATTCATAACTCAATCTAAATCAGAAAATACACTTTGTTATGTGTTCCTGCAAAAATATTAATTCTGGGCGTGTGCTCATATATACCTACATATATATATCTGGCCAGGACGCAAGGCGTATGTTTGTTTGAAATTTTTAGAATTCTAATTGAAATAGGAGCAACATATTTAGTTATTTAATCAGCAGTAAAATTATCGAAATTATTTCCGTAGCCGTACGAATGCATATATAGTTGACGGCTAGCTAGGCCGTGTTCGGAAGAGATGAGGAAAAAAAGTTCATCCAAAGTTTTGCCGTGTTTGGTGAAAAAATTTGTGAACAAGTGGGGTCAACAGTGGGGACACCTCGGGGGCCCATGGGCGAGCACGTTATGCATACCCCGTGACCCTCCCCGTCGGCAGAAGATGCGCCCCCCTTATCCGCAATCTCCCTCTGGGGCTCCAGCTTCGCACCGCCGCGCCGCCCGAATCCACCGCGCCACCGCACCCAGCCGAAGCTCCGGCACCCATTCACGCCCGCGAGCGCCCTATTCCGCCGCCGCCCACCGCAGATCTATGCCATCTGGGTCCGCCTCCGCTTGCCGCGACGTGGATATCGGCCGCGGGCGCACCGTTGGGCCTGGCGCAGCGGCCTTCTCCGGCGAGCGTTGCCAGGTGTTCGGCGGCTCGGTCGGAGCACCGGCCTACGGATCCGGTGCCGTCGCCCCCCCTGGCGACCTCGAACAGTGCGCGGGGGCCACCGGCGCCGCTCTTCGGCTCCCTGTGCACGAGGTCCCCAGTCCTCGAACCTACGCCTCGTCGTTGCTGCAGCCGGTGAGTCGGCCCACTTCGTTGCATCCCCCTCCGCCGTCGGCCTGGATCCGCGCAGCCGTCCACCCTCCTCCTCCGTTCCGTGCCCCTTCTGCTTTGCAGAGCCGTCGGCCTCCTCTCCCCTTCCGTCTCCCCTTCGCCCGTCCACCTCCTCCTCAGGTGCGCCCTTTGCGGTCCTCCCATCCGCCCATCGTCCACCACCGCACCATGGCCGCAGAAGGGGATGAGAGCTTCCATCCCTACTCCCAGCCGGACCCCCAGTTTGTGTCCGGGTACTACCCCCTGCTGACCTCGTCGTCGACCCTCGGCGTTGAGAAGGATAGGGCTGCTTTGGTATGTGCTGAGTTGTTGTGTGTTTGCCTAATTTAATGTGCCTCGTTGTAATAAATGGTTGAAGGAGGATTTCTTTGTTGGAGTTCAATAAACGTAGACGAACTGTGTACTTTGAGAGGGAATTTGTGTATCAGGACAATATTTGTTTGAAGACATGTTTGTGTTGTTTGGACCGTGTTTGGAAGTATGATGTGTGCGGAATTCTAGGTTGTCAATGGGGTGCACTTAGCAATTTCAATCAGCTGGGTACATGACATGTTGTGTGCATGTAGCATTTGTTGACTTGAGGTGGAAATTTTTTACCAAACACATGCAAAACTTTGGTGGAAATTTTTTTCCTCTTCTTAGTAAAGCAAAATTAAAGTTTGAATTGTACAAATCAAAAGAGTATATATAATCATTGCTAATCTCTTGAAAACGAAATGTTCGTGGGCAATCAATAAACAATCTCTTTCTGACGAAAAAGTAACCAGTGCATAAAACAAGCTGAAGTTTTGAAAGAATAAAAATGCATATACTATCCAACTGAGTTATTCTTATCAATTTTGACCATATGGATTGCTACCCATTATCACTGAAGTTTTGCTGGTAAATAATAGTATGTTTTCCATGGTTTGGTGCTGCTGTACCGGACGGCTGACAGGAGCTCCTTCCTCCTCGTATCGACCTGGATCGTCCATGCCTTCCGGTCCTTGATGCTGACGACCTTGAAGCAGACATGGTCGGGGTTGTCCAAGCTCACTATGGGTTGCTGTGGAATCACGCGCGGGATGCCCTCGTACCCTGGGAGCGCCCAGAGCTCCTCGCAGTCCATCACTCCATCCTTCACCCATGTCATCGGTTTATCCATGGTCAGGGCCATGGTCCATGTGGTCACCGTGAAGGCAGAGCGTGAGCGCGGGCACGAGCTCCTGCCGAAGCCACCGCAGCAGCAGCGGGGCCCGATGGCGACGAACCTCACCGCGCCGGTGCCGGCGACTCCCATGCTCTTGGGGTCGGACAGGGGAGGGAGGTCATCGGTGTAGTAGTTTGGATCGTACTGATCAATAGGGCAGCCGAATGTACTGGAGCTTGGGGCTCGCCTCCTCCGCCATGTCGCACAGGATGAAGCCACTGTGGCAGACCCAGCACAGGAACCGGCCGCCGACAGGGATGGTCATGTCTGGCCCCGTCAAAGTTGACGGCAGCTCGTCGCCTTCCTCATGAATGATGGGCACCCAAAGCTTGTGCTCCCACACGCTCATGCTCCTCCCGAGATGCAGCACAGAGAGGTTAGCCGTGCCATATCGCTCTCTGTAGCAGGGCGTCAGCTCGAGCTGAACCACCAGGAGATCGTCCTCCCCTCGCCGCAGGACGCCGCTGTCCTCATAGAGCACCGCGCGGCGGTAAGGGTCCCTTTCGTGCGCGTCGTCTTCCTCATGGACCTCATGCCACGTGCGGATGTCCCTGGGCGGGAGCAGAGACAGCGACGGCGGCCGGGCGGCGGCGGCGGCACCGGCCCTGTACACGAAGTCGTCGAAGATAGGCGGCATAGACGACGAAGGTTCGCGTGGCCGCCGCATCCGCAAGAGGACGGAGTCGCCGTCGGCGGCGACAACTTTGAGGGATTTGTTCTTGTCATCGGGCGCGGTGCCCGCAAAATTGTAGCTGAGGAAGGACTTCGCCGGCGGCGCCGAGAGGCCGAACGACACGCGCAGGCGCTGGCCCGTGCCGGTGCGGCACTCGGCCACGGTCTTGCCGTCGGCAGACAAGGAGCCGTTCCAGCGGCAGTCGTGGCAGTTCAGCAAAACCCAGCTTGGGTCTTTGGCCGCCGGAGAACCAGAGGCCGGTTCCCCCGGACGGCCAGCTGGGACGGCATGGATGGATCGTAGGCCGATGGAACGTTGGCATCTGAATACGCTGAACCCGCCGAAGCCAAGAGCAAGCCCAAGCTGTGTCGGAACTTTCATGCTGGTTGATTTGGGCGTGCGCTGGTGATGGTGGTCGATCACAATTTCACAAATGGCGTCTGCGGCGCTGCGGCTGCGTTCCTGCGCTGTGAGCCCTAATCGCTATGTTGATGATGAAGGTTGGGGGAGTGACAATTGGGCTGGAACAAAATTAACCGGCCCATCAACTGCTTAGCCCAGACATCGACGAAACCGTCCAGTACAGCCCGTCTGAACTGCTTAGCCCATTACTGTACGTGTAGTAGCAAAACTCGTCACTTCGTCAGGCCAATTTCCAAACGTGTTTTAAAGGCAAATTCTGGAAATTCGACACGAAAATGCAAACAGAAGCTATAAATAGAAGTCAAACCCTGCTACTTCAGGCACGAGATTGAGAACAACGCTATATATCACGAGTGGTTCTCTGGCAACAAGCGGCGAAATCAACAAATCTTCGAGCTATTGAATATGGAAGAGTTCGATCATAGCAAGACAGTGTAAAGGTGGTGTTTGTTTCCACTCAAATTATATAATCTAGTTTATGAGTCAAGTACATCATGTTAAAAAGCTACCATGGACCACTCAAATAATCTTAAATAAGCTGTACATGCGTAGATTATTTCAGATTATTTGGTGGTCCATGGTGATCTTTTATTATAATATCTTTATCCATAAGCTACATTATATAATCTAGGCGGTAAAACAAACAGGGCTTAGTTGTCTCACCTCCCTACCTCTCGTCCCTGGACCAAGCACACGTAGTCTAAAAAAAAAAGAAGACCAAGCACACGTAAGTTATTGAAATGGCTTGGGAAGCTAGCAGGCCCAAAACAAAAACTAGGCTAGCCCACGCCAAAATGCATTTTTAATCTTTTAAATATATTAATATTATGCGAGGGCAAACATAGGCCAGGCCTAACCTGAGTCTTAGCTACTACTACTTCCCAAAATAGTGCATTATTTTAAGACGAGAAGCGAGTAGGTGGCTTGACTTAGACCTGAGCCGTTTTTGGACAGGCCAAAAAAAAAAGTCCTGGGTGCGTTTGGATAGCTACCCTGGGTAGTCTGGCCAAAATTTGGCCGTTGACCACGTACGAGTGTGCGGTTTGGAAAGCTGCCCTGATTTGGCTCGCCCCGGCACCTGTGCCTGCGTTGCAGTTCATTTTGCTGCCCAAGCGCGGCCAATTCGTGGGCGGCTGATTCGAGCGCCGAAGTTTGGCCGGCCAACGTATTTGGCAGGGCACCCACCGGCTAACATCCAAACGAACCCCAATTAATTCTTTTCATGCCGAAACGTGCCCCCTCGACCATCATCGCGTCAATTATTTGTGCGGGTTCCCACTTTTTCTAGTAGAATAAATAAATAGAACAAATTGCCTAATCGGATTGAAACTTTTTCGAGGCCCAGCTTCCCTGACCAAGCCCGGCCCTGTAAGCGTCGTGCTGCGGTCCATACGGCCCAAATATTCTCAGGGCCCAGTCCCAGACCGTAGCCCAAGGCCCCCAACTTCACGTCTTCCTCCGCGCTCCCAGCCGGCGATGCCGCAACTCCGTCCCCATCCAGGGTACTGAGAGAGACCTGCCGCTGGTGGTGATGGGGGACGGACCCCGCAACGGTCTCCGGGGAGCCCCGTCGCCGGTGGTAACAGAGGACCCGCCGCCACCGCCGCCTCCGCCTCCACCGTACGACCTCGGTCTCGCTTTCATCATTTTCTTTCTGCGATCTAGTCGTACGCTTACATGTCGGTGAAGAGATGCGTTTTTTTTTGGAATTATTATGGTTGAGATCGCCAGTTCCTTTATCACGGGAAATAGGAGTGGCTCATTGTCAGGGGAAGGAAATTTGTTTTCTAGTTCCAGTATGATAAAAGGGCCCGTAATCAGGGGTATTTGTATGGATTTATATGGAACCGATGCCATAATTTATGCATTGCTGAACTCAGTTTACTTGCTGAACATTGCTCAATGATCATGCTGGAACACTCATCAAGGATTTTCCCCTTCATTAGGTCTGAGAAGCTTGTGGCAGGTGTTGCAGAGTCCACATCTGCACTAACTCTGCAGGAGCCAGGTGTTCCTTCCTCAGAGTTGGTGCCTGACTATACATCATCAGAAGAATCTACCACTGACAGTGATGACGACTCTCCACCATCGCTTGGGTCTAAAATTTGGATCCGGCGGCCGCCGAAGTGGTATCTGTCATATATCATTAGAGTTGATCGCTTGGGATATTTCCGCATGTACCCTAATCTGGGTGGACCATTTCAGAGTTTAGATCAAGCGGACTCTGCTATCAAAAATCATATTGCCAACCTGGAGCGTCTATCAGTGTAAAATTTCTTTGGCTTCGCTACCTCATTTCTCCGCTGCATGCACTTCCATTTGATTAGGGTATTCAAGCACTACTCGTATTCACAGCCTTTTGTAATTTATGCATTGTTTTTTTCTCGTGAACTCATGTCGCGGTCTCTTCTTTAGCTCATGAATCACAAATAGAACTAATATGTCTTTAATTCTGGGGTATAGAAAAGCATAAGAATTGATAAAAAATTACCAGGCTGCATTTATCTTTGCCATCCTGTTCCGTATAGCATGAAGTCATAGCATAATAACATGAAGTCATGTTCTGAAAAATATATAGTCCTGTTCCAAATAGTAAAGCAATATTTTGTTCAATCAGTAGCTTATAGGCATGGATTAGCAAATGAAGTTCTCTTGTTTATGTTCCAAAGGTACTTTTTCACTCACTCCATAAGCTATGCTATAGGTACACCTTGGTTTTTGTTTCATTACTGATTAGTAACCTTCTATACAAATTCTCCCTCTTGAAATTATTTACACATTACCCATTGCTTAAATATATTTTTCCATCCCTGCCGTGAAAAGCACACCCTACTAATAATGTGGAGTGCTTTGACCTGAATTAGGTACAAGGAGAAAGATAACTCTTCTATTGTGGATAGGCTGATACAACAACATAATTATTATCCTGATGGTACACCAAAGAGAGGTCCTAATTCACGAAGTAAAACTCATCCTAACGAGGAACAACACCATTTGGTTGAAGCTTTATTGGACAAGTATAATGAGGACAACAATCTTTATGGGGTTTGCCCTCCTTCCCTCTCTCTGGTGCAACGTTTTTTGTTTTATAATCTTGCACATGAAACCAGATGCAACGTTTTTTTTGTTTTAGAATTTTGCACATGATCTTGAAAGTCTTTTGAGGTACGAATGGTTACATGCGAAGAATAGGTGGTACTTTCATTTCAATTTCAAAACAAAGGCTGGGAATCTGTTCTTTGCTGAAGTGGTACAAAGGCAAGGAGAACGTGTTTGGAGTGTCAACTGCTGCTGCATCATTGATTCTAATGAAAATGGTATTATGTGCCCCCATCTCAAATAAACTTCTACTTATGTAGTGGTTAGTTGTACAATTGAAATTTCATGTCAAGTATTATTGTCTGGAAGAATAATTGAATAGTTCATCATATACATTTTCCATGTTTAAACTGAATAGATATTTTGTGTGAATTACGCCGATTAGCATATAAGGATGTCAAAGTACAAAGAATGCACACTTGTGCACTCAAATGAAGAGACCACATGTATGCACGTACTTGAGTAACTTGACAACAACGTACGTAGGTTAGCATACATACAGGGATGTAGAAACATAGGTGTATAAACTGTTCTGTCATGTAAGTTTTTTTTTTGGCTTAATGTAGGGTATGGTGCCAAATGTTTTATTTGCGCTGGAATTTCAGATTGATTGCCCTTGACTAAGTTTGAGTACATCCTGCCATTTATATGTCATAGCCATTTTACACTTGTGCAATATCTTGAACTTCTTCTTCTTTTTTTTTTTGAGACATATCTTGAACTTCTTCGTTCATAGGATTGTTTACTCATCACGTATAGACAATTTGTTGTTCTTTTACCTTTAGTCACTTTGAGTAGTTGTGCATAGGTGGGTGATTTGGCAGTTAAGTGCCTAATCTGGGGATTTGGTGCTTACTGTTCTATTTGATGTATTTGTCAAATTGTTGCAGAATATCCTATTACAGTCATGCCAGTTTGTTTGCTGATTATGTTAATCCTCTGACTGTTATTAGCATGTCCGTGCATGATTGATGATTTGGCTGATAAGTAACAGTGCATAATTTCTTTTTGAAGGCCAGTGCAATGGTTGTAGAAACAATGGAAGTCCTGATATGAAGCACCCCAATAATACTGATGTATACACTGCTGGTCGCTTGGATGGATATTTGCCGTTCGGTGAGAGCGAGGGATTCGACTCTGATGATGTATGGTGAATCATTTTCCTGTTTTTGTTCATGGTGAGCATTTAACGGTTTCTTTACTTTGCTAACTACATGTATGTTGCCCCTTACTATTGTACAGTTGGAAGCTGAGGCTGCTAGGCTAAGAATTTTGTACAAGGTATAATTGTAAAACAATATTTTTGTGCTTTCCTGTTTGATACATGTTTGAAGAAGCCATTGTACAAGGGACAAGGCTAAGGGTTATATTGTGCTTGTGTGTTTTCTTCAGGGTCTCGATGGTCCAGATGCTATGAGGAGACTCAAACTTCGAGCCATGCGACCGCATTGAAAGACTTTGGGTAGCATGAACAAGTTGAGGATGTTGCTATATTCTGTTTTAAATTTATCTGGTCAATGGTTCAAATACATGTTTTAGACAGCAGCATTTCTTCTTAGATGGCATGTGGCAAGGATGTCAGCACCCTTTTTATGATCTGGGCCTTTTGTCTATCTCATGAGGTGTTCGCTGAAGCTTTGGGTTCCTGAACCCAGATTCCTGGGTTACATTGGTAAAACCAACATTTCCTCTGTTATTGCAGTTATACTTTCTCTTTGGGTCATCCAATCTTGGAATGGATGGGATCCCTGCAGTTGCTATTTGTGTGCTCCCAGAGTTGCGCCTGGTTTGTTACAAAGACGTGTCCCGGTTCTGAATGTGGTTAATCCTCGACCTTCTGATTTTGTATGTTGTACCAGTAGATTTGTTCGTTTTCCTGATGATGTGCTCGTCTCATTGCTAAGTTTTTTTTGTTCGGCTTCTGAAGGAATGGAATGCATTGATCCGTCACTGTCACATCCATCAATTTGTTTGGTTTTTGAGTTAAGGAATGAAATGCATTGATCCGTCACTGTCTCATCCATCACAGGTTAACAATTAGTAGCCGTCCAAAAATCTTCTGGCATTGCCCGTCTTTGAAATTCGAAACCACTTCAGCATCGTCCTTGTCCCCATCAAGCCCTAGTAGTAGCAGGTGTATTTCATCAGGATGAACCGCGGGGGTTATTTCAGCATGTACCCTGACCTGGGTGGGCCGTTTCAGAGCGTAGATGAAGCTGAAGGACTGAAGGTGCTATCAGTCGCCATCTAGATGAACTTTGTCGTGCAGCAAGGTAACTTCAATTTATTCTAGCTCGTACTCATTCATTTCTCCACTGGGATTGGTTAGTGTATTCGACTACGTGCTCACATCCCACAGCCGTCTACTATTCGTGCCTTGTTTGCCTGAGGGGTTTCATGTGACAGATATATAAGTACTTCTTATATCTACAAGAAATCAGTACATTGATTTACAGTCCTTTGCATGGATCACAAACAGAACTAATATCCTTAATTTTGGGGTGTAGAAAGTATAAGAGTCGACGAAAAATTATCAGGTTACCTTTTTTGCAGTCCTGTTCTAAACAACATGAAGTTATTGAAATGGCATGGTCCTGTTCTGAACAACATGAAGTTATTGAAATGGCATGTCCTGTTCTGATTTCTGAACAACATGAAGTCCAATTCTGAATACTATGAAGTTAGCTAAACAATCTTTTGTAATTATTATTTTGTTTTCAGGGGACGGGTTGAAATCAACATAGTAGCGTACAAATCACAAGTCATGATTCATGCTAATTTGACTGCCATTTGCTCATCCGGCTGTGTTAATGAATGTTTTGAGCATTCAATCATTGGTGGCACGCTGCCATATATGTACGTCATGCCACAAAAAGGCAAAAGCAGTTGTTTCCTTGTAATTTTACGTACAACAGTTCACGGCAAGGCAAGACCAATTTGTTAAAACTGTATTTTGTTTGGCCATACCTGTCAAATTAGCATACAAGATTGTACGGGCACGGTTCTCTTGTGTAAATAACCCTAATCGGTGAGAGGAGGACCTCGGTACTCATCTGCTCCAACCAGTTTACAAAAATATTTGTGGCTCGTATACGTGAAATAATACATCAAAGTAACATGCACTCATGTCAATCGTTGTTGGAAATTGGAATTATGCTCGTCATTTGCAAATGTTGATCAACTCCAGCATTAGTGAAGAATGAATATTGAAGAACACACTAGCCAGATGTGAAATTCAATCAAAGCCACTTCATGTCGGGGATAGACCCCCGGGGGTACCCAGAAGGCGAATTGGCCCAACCGGCAAGGGGCGGCCCAATCCAAGTGCTATCGGGCCGGCTTGTCAGACCGGGTGGCCCACCAGTCGGGAGGCCCACCAGTCGGACAAGCCGGGATGAGTACGACGGTGCGCGGATAAGGAAGAAGACTGCGTATTTCGCAAGAAGATCGGAGGTCAAGATAAACTAGTCGGAATTCTAGGAAAAGATATCTGTAATCGTTATAGGATCGAATCCTTGTATTTCGGGTAGGTTATGATCTCTGGCCGACTTGTAACTCAAGGCAACCGGACTATATAAGGTGCCTTGGGACCCCTCTCCAAAACAAAACTACAACGTTCGATCATTCAACCTAGGACAGAACCCAACTACGGAGATCCTTCAGGAACTTCATACACAGCAATCCATACACCCAACACAGGACGTAGGGTATTACGTCATCTTGACGGCCCGAACCTGCTCAATCCTTGCGTCTTGTGTTACCATCGTCTTGTGATCCTCGATCTGTCTCTCAACAAATCAACCACGTAGGCTACCCTGTGTGGACTGCCGGGCTCATAAATCCGACAGTTGGCGCGCCAGGTAGGGGGAGATCGACGAGATCAATCTACAAGCTCGATGGCAGAATTCCAAAACCTGTCTTCAATCCCATCTACGGCGGCGGCGGCGTCCACATCGATCTGCTGATGCACCAGTCAAGCGGCGGCACATGTTCAGATCACGGCTGCTGTGGCATCCCTGCCGCAGCCGGCCAGCCGCCCGACTCCACCGCCAACTCGGCAACGACCGTCGTGGTGCTGCTCGGATATCAAGTCGTGACGTACACGCGGCTCACCCTCCGATCAAAAACTACACGGCAAGCTTACAAGCTACAGGGAAGATTCCTTCGCATTTTATTTTTAGATTATTCTAATCTTATTGATCTCTCCCCGTTTCGTGTACAAGCATGTATGGAACGTCTGGTTATTACTTTCTAATAATCTCGATCTGTTATTTACATGTACGTGAGCATGAGACGATGGCCGAGTTCTGGCTACAACCCTGGCCATCGGTGGAGCCGTCCGTCCGCGCGCCGTCGGCGTCGACAACTCCGCCACGCCGCTCGCCGACTCGTCACCCACAGCTCCGATGGCAGAAATCATCAACATCAGCAGAAGCTTCGTCGGGCGCCGTCACGGTGTCCAGGAAGACCAATCTTCGACTCGGCGAGTTTCTCCAACCTGTTGCCGAGTTCGCCGCTCAAGTGTTCCTTCGCCCGATTGGATCTATAATCATAAAAAACGAGCAATGCGCACACCATCGGCGCCGGCGACAGGTGCGGAGGCGAAGCGAGTGTCGCGGGTTCAGATCGCAGCCGCGACTCCGACGGCAACTTGGCGGTGATTTTCGCATCCTGCACGCAGACCAAGTCACAGCGTACGGACGGTTCAACTTTCGAATAGGGCACTACTCGGCAATCGGCAACGTGAAACGAATTACATCAACTGCCCAAGCATGCAAGGAAGTTTCTTTCCCGTCTTCCTCCCATATCAGATCCGATGGATATGCCATGTGCCTTGTTTATTCTTTGCCTAATCATTATTTTTTATCTCTTTCGAATATGCATGCATGGTGGACACGACCTAAGCTGCCATATCCCATGGGCGTACACACGCATGCATGCAGGGGAAGGGCTCGAAATCTTTAATGATTATTCACTAATCTACGTATGCCTTTGTTTACGTGTAAGCATGGATGGATCGCTGAGGCAGCCTGTCCCCGGCAACTCTGCCAGACGCAACGACTTACAACGACTCGGTGACAGGCGACGGACCGGTGTCACACGCATGTGCACCCGGGCTGCTACACCGATTCGCATATGCCGCTGCGGCGTTGCGCCGACCTGCCGGCGACGACTTCGGCTACTCGACCGCAACTACAACATGCCGATTCTCAGCCTCGGACACGAATCAAGCTAAGTCATACTCTAATACTTTCACAATATTTTTCGGTCACCGCGTATCTCCATATACAAGTCTCCATGATCATCGCCGACTACCCTTGGTTTGTTCCCGACTGCTTATACAGCCCGAGCGCTACACGAGCAGTCGGGCTACACCCAACGGACATATATTGCATTTTTCTCCATCATTTATTTCTTTTTCCACTCTTGTACAAGTCGCTAAATTACTTGGGAAGCACATGCCTTAATCCGTGAATCCTCGACTCTTCCGTACGCCTACATTATTACGCGCGCATGCGGCCCAGCTCCCTGCGCTATGGACTACGGCTATCGGGGATCAGGTGCATAAACGTAACAGGATAACTACCCGAGAAAATTAATAGACTTAAAGAGTTGGAAGTAGAAATTCTATTACATACAACACCGAATGTTTTTCTCCAGAATTAGTATTTGCTACACCATATACTACCTATCCTTCATATCTTCATTGCAGGGCACATGTTTGGATCCCGAGCCTGCCTGTTACGCTTGAGGGGCTGGACCACTCCGGCATCGCCGCCAGCTGAGTACTCGAGTCAGTCAGAACTCGGGCTGGTACTACACTCCACGACGGTCGCTAGCCGAGTGCTTTGCAGCACTCAGGCTGGCGCTACACTCCACAAGGATCGCTAGCTGAGTACTTTTGAGTACTGAGCTGGCGCTACCGCATGACGAGGAAGACGAAGACTTGACGGACCCTCGACTCGGCCCTCACGCTCGGGGGCTGGTGCCGGGACGACTACTCGGCGTGCTCCGGCCCTCACGCTCGGGGGCTGGCGCCGGGACGACTACTCGGCGTGCTCCGGCCCTCACGCTCGGGGGCTGGCGCCGGGACGACTACTCGGCGTGCTCGGCCCTCACGCTCGGGGGCTGGGCGCCGGGGCGACTACTCGGCGTGCCTCGGACGGCTCGACTCGGCCCTCACGCTCGGGGGCTGGGCGCCGGGGCGACTACTCGGCGTGCCTCGGACGGCTCGACTCGGCCCTCACGCTCGGGGGCTGGCGCCGGGACGACTACTCGGCGTGCTCGGCCCTCACGCTCGGGGGCTGGCGCCGGGACGACTACTCGGCGTGCCTCGGACGGCTCGACTCGGCCCTCACGCTCGGGGGCTGGGCGCCGGGGCGACTACTCGGCGTGCCTCGGACGGCTCGACTCGGCCCTCACGCTCGGGGGCTGGGCGCCGGGACGACTACTCGGCGTGCTCCGGCCCTCACGCTCGGGGGCTGGCGCCGGGACGACTACTCGGCGTGCTTCGGCCCTCACGCTCGGGGGCTGGGCGCCGGAGGACTATTCGGCGTGCCTCGGACGGCTCGACTCGGCCCTCACGCTCGGGGGCTGGGCGCCGGGACGACTACTCGGCGTGCTCCGGCCCTCACGCTCGGGGCTGGCGTCGGGACGACTACTCGGCGCGCCTCAGCCTTCACGCTCGGGGGCTGGCCGCCGAAATTAACGCCGGATGATTTAGTCAGATGCTCCTCGTATAAGCCTTGAGCCGATTCCTACGGAATCGCCTTAAGGCTCGGGGGCTACGGCCAACGGACGCACCTCACGGCGCATCCGTTGATTGTCTGGCGACCACGACGAAGATGATCAGAACAAGGCTACAAACACTTGGACCGATTCCTCCGGAATCGCTTCAAGGCTCGGGGGCTACGGCCAACGGATGCACCTCGCGGCGCATCCGTTGCAGATGGCTCTCTTTTCTCTCCAGTATCACGCGGTTTTGCTTCCAACCGCAGCAAGCTCGGAGCTCAGCAGATAGCACGACCTCGCCGGGTTGTCGCTCAACCACGTACTACTCGGGGGCTTGTCGGGGATAGACCCCCGGGGTACCCAGAAGGCGGATTGGCCCAACCAGCAAGGGCGGCCCAATCCGAGTGCTATCAGGCCGGGTTGTCAGATCGGGTGGCCCACCAGTCGGGAGGTCCACCAGTCGGACAAGCCGGGATGAGTACGACGGTGCGCGGATAAGGAAGAAAACTGTGTATTTCGCAAGAAGATCGGAGATCAAGATAAACTAGTCGGAATTCTAGGAAAAGATATCTGTAATCGTTATAGGATCGAATCCTTGTATTTCGGGTAGGTTATGATCTCTGGCCGACTTGTAACTCAAGGCAACCGGACTATATAAGGTGCCTTGGGACCCCCTTCCAAAACACAACTACAACGTCCGATCATTCAACCTAGGACAGAACCCAACTACGGAGATCCTTCAGAAACTTCATACACAGCAATCCATACACCCACACAGGACGTAGGGTATTACGTCATCTTGACGGCCCAAACCGCTCAATCCTTGCGTCTTGTGTTACCATCGTCTTGTGATCCTCGATCTGTCTCTCAACAAATCAACCACGTAGGCTACCTATGTGGACTGCCGGGCTCATAAATCCGACACTTCACATGTTGCCACTGGGAAACACACATCGGTTTATGAGTTATTTTCCCTTTTGGAATATAAATACGCCTATTGCCTTACTATTTTTCTTAATAGAGTCCCCGTTATGCCCTTGCCGTTTTCGAGTCCGACTGGCGTCTCAAGTCGATCCGGTTCTGGCTCGAACGAACGTGTCCATGTTTTCAAACACTGATATAAAGTTTCAGAGTCCCTGCAACGCAACTTCATGCTGGTCGAAATTCAGACGCTCAAATCGAGCCGTGAGAGCTCTTCTGGCATCTGTGGCCTTTGGGCCTTCCATGCGGCCCAATCGGCAATCGCAACGGCTTCTCCTGCACCTCACCGCACGCGGCACGCGGCACGCGTCGTCGACCGGCTCCGTCCGCCCCCCGCAGATGAGAGCCGCCGCAGCCGCCGTCACGCCCCCGCTCCGAGCCCTCCTCGTCTCCCCCCGCCCCCACCTCCCTGCTCCAACCCCGCGCCCCCGATTCATCATGAATCCTTCCTCCTCCTCCTCCTCCTCCTCTGGCGGCTACCACTCCGGGGCCGCCGCCTTCGACTCCCCGCAGCCTCGCGGAGGAGGCGGCTGGAGGCGCGGCGTCTGGCGTGGAGGACGCGGCGGCGGCAGCGGCGGCGGACGCGGAGGACGCGGCGGCGGAGACGGGAGCGACCGCATCGACGCCCTCGGCTATCACTCCGGGGCTGCCGCCTTCGATTCCCCGCACCCTCGTGGCGGAGGCGGCTGGGGGCGCGGCGGCGGCAGCGTCGGGTGTGGAGGACGCGGCAGCGGCAGCGTCGGGAGTGAAGGACGCGGCGGTGGAGACGGGAGCGACCGCATCGACGACCTCTGCTCCCACTTCAGCGCTGCCGCCTCCGTTTCGCCGCAGCCTCGCGGCGGAGGCGGCTGGAGGCGCGGGGGACGCGGCGGCGGGCGCGGAGGGCGCGGCGGCGGAGACGGGAGCAACCGTATCGACGCACTCGGCCGCCTCCTGTAACACGTGGCCCGATTTCCCCTCCGTTGCTGCTGGGTCGTGTGTGCGCCGGTCCGCTGACTGGCTGCTCTTGGTTGCAGGACGAGGGTGTTGCGGCACATGGCGGTGGAGTTGGGCCTGGACATGAGGCCCGACGGATACGTGCGAGTCCGCGACCTTCTCAGGCTCAACATGCGCACCTACGTCGATGTCCCTCTCAAGTGCCACACGGTGGACGAAATCAGAGAGGTAATCCTCATACTCAAACTATGTATGCTTCGTTCATTGTGCTGCTGAAGACTGAAGAGTAGGGAAACTCACTAGGCTCTCAGCCCTGATACACGTTTCACTTTCATCTTGTTAGCTTGCTTCAATGAACTTGCATTGAAACTTCTTTAGATGATAAAATTGTGCTGTTTAAATGTGACTTGTGAGGGATGTTTATTTCGTCGAAAAAATTGTTGCCCTTTGTAGGCTGTCAGCCAGAACGGCAAGCAGAGGCTTAGTCTGTTGGAGGAAGATGGTGAGCTGTTGATTCGAGCGAACCAGGGGCACTCAGTAACAGTATGTTCTGTGTCTGGGATTTCCTGCACTGATATTGAAATTGTTTCCCTAATGCAGCATGTATTTCCCATGATTGTTGACTTTTTCTTAAATGTTCTCTCTGCAACTGCTGGAACAATCAGATTCATAAAAATTATAAGACAAGTAGTACCTGCTTTTGTTGCCATTTGATTGTATCACTGCTTTTGTTGGAAACGTTTTTCACAGTAGTGTAGTCTTACATCCAGTGATATGATGCTTTGTGGTTCTTCTTCTTTTGCTTACTAGTTAATTGAGATTGGGATCATCAGAATGCTTGCTGACATGAATTTCCTGGACTACTTGAAGGAAAAGATTCCATTCACATTTTTATCTCTGATCTCTGATGGTTCCTCACTTCATTCTATATGCTATAGTAAGATTTTAGCATTGTATATGCAGATAGGCCTTGGTAGTCAATTCTGTGACAGAGCACTAGGGACCTTGTAATGTAACACACTTTTTTTCCTAATGCAATGACACACAGTCTCCTGCATGTTCGAGAAAAAAAAAAGTCAAATATTATACCTCAACACTTCGGTTTTTTTGTTTGAATACTTTTGATCTTACCAATGCTCCTATTCTTACTTTTGGCTTTTCCGACATTATCAATGTAACCTAGTTAATGAGCTTCGTCAACACTGGGCCTGTCCCGGATGCAGTTAATGTAGGCAATTATGTTTAGGGCTACCCTCGTCAGCATGTCTCCTTGGGGTTTTGTCAATTGTGGCATGGTGTGCTACTTTAATTTTCTCATATAATACATAAAGTGAATTGTTAAACAGACTACCCCCTCAACCAGCTTAACAAAAGGAGTCTGTCAGGCATAAAATTTTGGCTTTGTGGTGTTTAGTTACAACAACATATGAATTGCAGCTGGAGTGGTTATTCTAGTTTTTTTTACTATTCCTGCAATTCTGCAAACCTCTTGCAGACTGTTAGTTCGGAGAGTTTGCTGAAGCCCATTTTGTCAGCTGATGAAGTGCCAGGTATGTAAAAAAAAAAATGACGCTTTTGCTCCCCAATGGAGTCGAGTCAGGTGTTTATGCTAATTTCTTTC
Organism: Alloteropsis semialata; assembly: GCA_004135705.1. NCBI lineage: Eukaryota > Viridiplantae > Streptophyta > Magnoliopsida > Poales > Poaceae > Alloteropsis > Alloteropsis semialata. Next base: position 65,084,409 of record CM014273.1, read on the forward strand.
ATGTGCAGTCTGTGTGCATGGAACTTTCAGAAACAAGCTTAACTCTATCTTGCAATCTGGGCTAAAGCGTATGTCGAGGTTACATGTACATTTCTCAAGTGCCTTACCATCTGATGGAGAAGTAATCAGTGGTATGCATTGCCGTTTCAGAAACACATTAGTGAATATGTTCTTGTGAAAACGGTAGAACCAACCCTGCATGCCTTGCAAAGATTTATATCCTATGCATGCTGGTCATCGTGATTCTTTTTAAACATAAAAAGTTTATCTTTAAATTTGTGCTGTAATATCTACTATGCTCCAATCATGTCTCTTGTTCTGTTAGTTAGCTGCTTTTCTTGACTACTTCTATGGCTGCATTTTTCACAGCATGTTTTAAAGTCTGTTCTGTACTTATGTTGCTATCTTCACGAGTTTATTTGTTTATTTTACATCTTCAGGTGTACGGAAGAATGTCAACATCTTAATACATTTGAACGTGAGGAAGGCACTTGAAGGTATTCTGTGCTTCTCACAAATAGGTCCAAGCTTATAGCGGTTTCCTTTATTTTTTTCTGACTGGAGGCTGATCTGAGTACTAAATTTGTGGCACAGATGGGATGAAGCTCTACGTTTCAGACAACAAAGTAATCTTGACAGAAGGTTTTGATGGCGTCATCCCCATCAATTACTTTGAGAAAATCGAAACATGGCCAGGACGAGCACCGGTGCCTTCGGTACCGCGTTTGAAAGAAAGGAGGCCAAGGTAGCACCGATGTAGTTGCATGTCTTATCTGAAGACCTAAATCTCTTGGGTTGAGCTGTATTCTTCAGCAATTCACACATGAATCTGAGTGCCTCTTAGTTACATTCGCTGGAGATTGTTATTTTGCCATATCAATTTGATATGACTCAACTCTGTAAATTGCGGCGGATCCAGCATCTGTAAAATAAATCATTGCGATGCAGTGATGCACTGACGCAAACTGTTGTACGCATGTACTGCCTCTACACAGGGATGTAAGAGAGGACCCACCGTCATCATTATTGGGAAAACATGAAACATATATACATTAACAGAACGCTATGGTATAAACCCATGAATGGTTACGTTGAGATATTTATTCGATGATCAATCAAGTTACATGGCAGAAATTATTTAATCTGTGGAACCTAAAACCAACAGTGTCAGTGCATCATCTTTGAAAGACTAGTAAACTACTCCATAAACAGCCTACACACCAAGTGGCAATGTAAGTTATGTTGTGTATACCGAAACAAAGGGAGTGTTCAATTGGGTGAAAAAATTTTGGTGAAAAATTTTGCAAGAGAATCTTATCATTTAGGAGTACTAAATGTAGACTAATAATAAAACTAATTATAGATCTCGCCTGAAAATTGCGAGACGAATCTAATGATGGTAATTAATTCATGATTAGTAGATGTTTAGCGGATGGTTACTGTAGCATCACTGTTGCAAATCATGACCTAATTAGGCTCATTAGATTCGTCTCGAAAAGTTACCTAGGGGTTATGAAATGGGTTTTGTCATTAACACACGTTTACTACTCCATGCATGTAAGATTTTCTTGAAAAAATTTTAGTGAAAAGTTTTTTTTGGGGAATTGAACACACCCAAAGCAGAAATGGAGCCGAGCGCTTGGCACTTACAGTCATGGACTGGAGATTTTGGGCCTCTTATAATCATGGACCGAGCTGCCCACAGGCATGTCAAAAGCCCATCTCGCTCATTCACCTTGCTCCCCCAACGCGATCCGTTCGCCTGCACCGAGCTTCTCTCGAATTCGCCGATTCGCCTGCACCGAGCTTCTCTCGAATTCGCCGATTCGAACCGGGCGGCGCAAGAGACCTGAGCTCACCTATAAGGACGATGATACAGGGAGCTGAAGGCGGCGAGCTCGTCGACCGGCAAGGAGCAAATGCGGAGGAGAGGTAGGCCCTGTACCTCTTTTGTGGATTTGGTATTCTACTAGGGTTTGGCGTGCTTGTGATTCCTAGTACGCCGTGATGCTCTGATCTAGCTGCATTTTTTGTTGTTTTTTTATTAGCGTTCCACCTGTTGTCTTAGTTTATTCGGATCAAAGCACTTGATCTTATCTCTTCAGTAGAGTCGGTCCAGATTAACATATATAATATATTAGTTGTTTAAACGGCATTTTTTTTATGACATGGGGTGAATGGATTGCTATTTGTTTGCAAGTAGGGACGGATCTCTGGCAATTTCTTGTGGTCCGATTCCACATTCTAAAGATATTATCCTTTTTAACGGGGGTAGTAGGAGTTTTCTGTAAGATGTATACAAGCATACAAACATCACAACCACTGAACCACACAATTTGGAAATTAAAGCGCGTATGGCAGCACCATGCTCTTTCCACTGATTTCACTACTCTTGCAGCTAACTCTGCTTCTCCATAGCATCTCTCCATGCACTGCTTTCAAGCACTGAATATTGTAAAGTGGTCACGGAAAACTTTGTTTTCTATGTAAAGTGTAAACTCCTAATTGTATTAGTCAAATCAATCAGAACTTGCATCAGAAAAGGGTTCGCTCCATCGTTGGGCCAGCGCAAGAATTTGCAGCATCAATATTCAATACTGAACATAACTCAATCTGAAGGAATGAAAAAAATGCGATGTAGCAAACCAAATCAAATCAGCCACTTGCCTGAGCCCAATCCACTAAATGTTGATGCTTTCTGTAATCATCAACATGGTTCAGGGCTGCCCACCTTTCTTTACTATGAACGAGTCCCAAAAAGTTCATTACATGGTCCTAGTTTATTTCAGAACAATACACCTCCAGATCTATATACCTCCCCTCACATTTTGCTCTTTCCAGCTCGTCGTCTCCCACCTCTCTGCTCACACACAGAACCCAACTCATTGCGACATGGCCACGCATTCCATCACTGCCGCATATAGCACCATTGGTGCACACGCTGGCTCTGTGCCTTGTGGCAGAGCACCTGTGGAGCACATTGGGCTCCGGCACCTCAGCTCACTTTCAAGCTGCAGCCTGCGCTCCCCGCTCTTGTCCCACTGCGCACCCGTGTCCTCCTCAAGCAGCAAGTGTGCTGTGCATGCCATCGCCAATGAGACGCTGGAGTGGAATGCTGCCTCTGGCCAACTGCTTGAGAAGTCTGTGAACACGATACGGTTCTTGGCCATTGACTCTGTGGAGAAGGCCAACTCCAGTCATGCGGGGATGCCCATGGGGTGCGCGCCCATGGGTCACATTCTGTATGATGAGGTGATGCGGTATAACCCCAAGAACCCCTCCTGGTTTAACCGAGACCGTTTTGTTCTCTCTGCTGGCCATGGGTGCTTGCTTCAGTATGCCCTGCTCTACCTTGCCGGCTACGACAGCATCAGTGTGAGGCCGCTGCTCCAGTTATTTCTTCAATATGTGTGTTTGCAAGTTAAGGTTCTTAGGACAATTAGTTGGAAACTTAGGCTTTGCACCATTGATTCATCAATCATCATTCTTGTTTATTTGGTAAAGAGTTAGTTTAGTTCACCTGGACTGATTTGCTAGGTGTTTATCTGGTCCGCTGCTGCAGGAACATGATTTGAAGCAATTCAGGCAGTGGGGAAGCAGGACTCCAGGCCATCCTGAAAACTTTGTGACTCCTGGAGTTGAAGTTACCACTGGTGTGTGTATTTCAGTCATCTTACTCTAATATGTAACTTGGCTTGCTGAAATAGTAACCAAACTTAAAGGCTTGCTGTTCAATTTGTTGTTCTGTAGGACCTCTTGGTCAGGGCATTGCCAATGCAGTTGGGCTGGCACTTGCTGAGAGGCACCTTGCTGCTCGATTCAACAAACCTGACAGTGATATCGTCGATCATTACACGTAATAGTTTTATATCGAACTTGTTTTCATTTTCATTCAGTTTGTGGTGTGCAGTTTTTTTATAAATATGATTCGTGAATTTTGCAAGTTATGTTATTCTGGGAGATGGTTGCCAAATGGAGGGTATCTCCAATGAAGCTTGCTCGCTGGCTGGACACTGGGGTCTTGGCAAGCTGATTGCTTTCTACGATGACAATCACATATCCATTGATGGAGATACGGGGATTGCGTTCACAGAGGACGTGAGCGCCCGCTTTGAGGCTCTCGGGTGGCACACGGTCTGGGTTAAGAATGGAAACACTGGCTATGATGACATCCGTGAAGCTATTAAGGAAGCAAATGCAGTAACGGACAGGCCTACATTAATCAAAGTTAGTTTTCCTTTGACATCAGTGCATTATTGTGTAGTATTTGCTCTAGATTTTATCATATTTATCCAAGATGTATTCCTTTTAGGTGACCACTACAATCGGTTTCGGATCCCCCAACAAGGCCAACTCATACAGTGCTCATGGAAGTCCATTGGGCACCAAAGAGGTTGAAGCAACGAGACGCAACCTTGGATGGCCCTATGAGCCATTCTTTGTGCCTGAGGATGTCAAGAGGTCTGTCTACCATTTGTTCTAGTTTTCTGAATGAGATGTTGAAAATCCGTAGAACTTGCCTTATAATTCCTTTCATGGAGTGTTGCAGCCATTGGAGCCACCATGTACCACGAGGTGCTACGCTTGAGGCTAATTGGAATGCTAAGTTCGCTGAGTATGAGAAGAAGTATTCAGATGATGCAGCAACTTTGAAAAGAATCATCTCAGGGGAGTTGTCGGCTGGTTGGGCTGATGTTCTTCCTGTAAGTTTATTACCATTTTTACTCGGTAGTATTAGAGCTCATATGGAATGAAGAGTTTCTAATGTTAGATTGCTTGATTTTATCTACTCCGAGTATTAATGCTCATATATAGATGATGAGTTTCTAATGTTAGATTGCTTGATTGTCTAGAAATACACTCCAGCAAGCATGGCAGATGCCACCAGGAATCTGTCTCAGCAGTGCTTGAATGCACTTGCTAAAGTATTACCTGGTCTTCTTGGAGGTAGTGCTGATCTTGCGTCCTCCAACATGACATTGCTTAAAATGTTTGGTGACTTCCAGAGGGATACACCTGAGGAACGCAATGTCCGTTTTGGAGTCAGGGAGCATGGAATGGGTGCCATTTGCAACGGCATTGCTCTGCACAGCCCAGGTCTCATTCCTTACTGTGCTACTAATGTTGTTTTCACCGATTACATGAGAGCTGCCATGCGGATATCAACCTTGTCTGAAGTTGGAGTTATCTACGTTATGACCCATGACTCCATTGGTCTTGGAGAAGATGGCCCAACCCATCAGCCAATTGAGCACTTGATGAGCTTCCGAACAATGCCCAACATATTGATGCTCCGTCCTGCAGATGGCAATGAGACTGCTGGGGCTTACAAAGTCGCGGTCCTCAACAGGAAGAGGCCATCTGTTCTTGCTCTCTCCAGGCAAAAACTTCCTCATCTGCCTGGTACATCGGTTGAGGGTGTTGAGAAGGGTGGGTACATCATCTCCGACAACTCAACTGGGAACAAGCCGGACCTCATTGTGTTGAGTACCGGTTCTGAACTGCAGATTGCCGTCAAGGCTGTCTGATAAGTTAATGAGGGAGGGGAAGACTGTCCGAGTTGTGTCACTTGTTTGCTGGGAACTTTTTGAGGAACAGTCAGACGAATACAAGGAGAGTGTTCTCCCTGAGTCTGTTACCGCAAGAATTAGCATTGAAGCAGGCTGTACTCTTGGATGGCAGAAATACATCGGGGCCAAGGGCAAGATTATTGGCATCGACAAATTCGGTGCAAGTGCTCCTGGGGCAAAGATCTTCGAGGAATATGGCTTCACTGTGGATAGCATCATCACGGCAAGCAGGAGCTTGTAAGCATACGCTGCCCTTTTTTGTGTGTGTGTGTGTGTGATCATTTGAATTAGTGCCAGCTGCCAACTGGCAAGCAGGCGCAGTATACTTTGAGATCTTATGCTGAAAATTTGAATAAAGGAAATAGAGGATGTTTTTGTTAGAGCACGAGTATTGAAGGCCTGTTAACTTGGCTTTTTCTGTTTCTGCTTGGTTTTATTGTCATTTTTAGATAATTCCTAGGGTTGAGCATGAATAAATTGTGTACATGTTTTGCTAAAATTGGCCGATTATGTCACCATGTGCCTTAGTTCTTGTATTCTGGTGTTCTTTCTGTTTCTGTTCGCTTCACAAGGATGGTTGTGCTGCCTAGCTGCAAGGCTGCAGCATGAAGGCGTGTTTGCAGTAATGCAGCCTAGATAGTGAAGGACATTACAAACTGGAAAATATCCCAGGTAAATTGAACATTTGGTCCATGGAAATGTGCATGCAGTAAACCACATAATTAACCTGATGCATGCTAGTGAAATCCCTTCCACGCGGTGAAAACCACCTAACGCTTGGGTCTGAAATCTACCAACAACCATTAGAACATCGAAACGAAACTGTGATTTTGTTCGCTTGGGCCGACTAGATTCCCAAACATACTGGAAATCTCCATGAGATGAGTTGTTACTTTAATGGAAAATGAAATCAAATTTGAACGCCCAAAATGAACAAATTTGAGGGAAGAGGAAGATTGATGGAAGGTATCTCTGATTATGAGGTCTCGCTAGTCACAACCAATGTCGGGCCAGGCCGGATTCTTGTGGGCTGCTTGCTTGAAATCCCAAATTTGGTCGTCTAAGCCAAAATGTCCGGGCCGGCCGGGCTGTCCGTGAACATTTCTCTCTGTCGTGCGCTTGCCCCTTTCCTCCGCAATCGCACCGCACGCGCACGCCCACCTCCGCTCGATTCGACCTCGCCGGCGGGCGGCAAAAAGACCTAGGGTCCTGGGCTCGCCGAGAATGGTGGCCCGGGGTGCTAAAGGAGAGCTCGTAGAACCGCGGTGAACAAGCGCGGAGGAGAGGTACGCCTTGTGCCCTTGTAGCTTCCTTGAGCACTGAGTGTTCTAGGGTTCGGTGTGCTTTTATAAGAAAACCTAACTCTAATCTAGCTGCATCATCAGTTTTTTTTAGCATGTGTCTGGGAGATTTAGTTTATGCCGATCGAAGCACTTTATGTTGGAACACGGCCCCGAACACGTGCTCCCGCTGCCCGATCGCCCCCTCACCCTCTCAAGCGCTCACGCTCGCCGGAGAACAGAGGAAGAAGATGAACAGTGATTTTGGGCGGGAAACGCCGCGGAGCTCCGATTGCTCCTGTATCTTGGCAATTCAACTCGCACACTTACAAGGAGGATGCTCGGGGCATCTTGTAGGCCGGGGAACACCCCTCCACGACGGCCTATGCGCCCTATCCGCGCGGGACGTGCTCGGCCATGATCGCGAGCCGCCGCTCGATCCGATCATGGCGGCGACCGCCGCGGGACTCGCGCCACGCACACCACCACTCCTTCCTCGATCCCTAAGACGCGGTCAGAGCGAAGCTATCCTCCAGCTCTCGACCCCTTGCGTGGAACGTCCCGTGACCCACACGCGACGCCGTCACGCCGTTCACGCCCGGCTCCAACCATGGCGCGAACCCGACACACCCGTTCACGCACACACACACGTGAACCTGCTAACCTAAGGACTCTAACACGCACACTGGACACACACACGCACCAGGGAACACGCCATGGATGGGTTTAAGCTAACAATCTCCCCCTAAACCCTGCCATGGCGACCTTGACCTTCACAGGAGCGTCGCCTCCTCCTCGACGTCGGCGAGCAGCGCCCTGTCGTTCTTCCTCTTGGTGCAGTCCCTCGCCATGTGTCCGCGGCGTCCGCACTCGAAGCACCGTCCTCGGTAGCGACTCCTGCGCTCCGAGTTGGTGCTGGTCCTCCCGTCGTCGTCGTCCTCACGTTCGCCATCATGGCTGCCGCCGCGCCTCGCACCACCGCCGCCGAGCCCCTGCTCCTTGCCGCGCTGACGCCGCTTGGCTTCCCACTGGGCCTCGGTGAGCATCAGCTGCTCAGGGCCCCCCGCATTGGCCACCGGCCGATCCTCGGCATCCGCCTCCTCCGCGATCTGCAGCCGGCCGACGAGCTCGTCCAGCGTCATCGCGTCGAGGTCCGCCAGCATCTCGATCGCCACCGCCACTTGCTTGAGCCGCTTGGGGACGACACGCAGAACCTTCTTGACCACCCGTGGCGCCGCCAGCTCCTCGCCGAGATCACCCAGCCGCGCCGTCAGTCGGTTGACGCGCACGGCGAAATCGGCCACCAGCTCGCCGTCGTTGAAGCAGAGGTTCTCGAAGTCCTTCATCAAGCGCTGCACGTGCGAGGCCTTCACCCGATCGTCGCCGCCCCGCATGCTCTTCACGGAGTCCCAGGCCTCCTTCGCCGTCTTCTTCACGGCGAGCCCGGCCTTCATCTCCGACGGAACGCCGCGGAGAATCGCCGCCAACGCCCGGCGATCTCTTGCCCGATCCTTGCTCGGCGCCTCCACCGCGTCCCACAGCTCCAGCGCCTCCAGTGACACTTGCATGACCAAGGCCCACTCCTGGTAATTCCCCTTGGTCAGCAGCGGCAGCTCCACCGCGCCGGAGTTGGGAACGAACGCGCCCGCCGCGCTCGAGCTCGCGCCATCGGGCTTCACCACGCTCGGCGCCTCCCCGATCTTCGTCATCACCTAGCTTTGATACCACTTGTTGGAACACGGCCCCGAACACGTGCTCCCGCTGCCCGATCGCCCCCTCACCCTCTCAAGCGCTCACGCTCGCCGGAGAACAGAGGAAGAAGATGAACAGTGATTTTGGGCGGGAAACGCCGCGGAGCTCCGATTGCTCCTGTATCTTGGCAATTCAACTCGCACACTTACAAGGAGGATGCTCGGGGCATCTTGTAGGCCGGGGAACACCCCTCCATGACGGCCTATGCGCCCTATCCGCGCGGGACGTGCTCGGCCATGATCGCGAGCCGCCACTCGATCCGATCATGGCGGCGACCGCCGACGGCCTATGCGCCCTATCCGCGCGGGACGTGCTCGGCCATGATCGCGAGCCGCCGCTCGATCCGATCATGGCGGCGACCGCCGCGGGACTCGCGCCACGCACACCACCACTCCTTCCTCGATCCCTAAGACGCGGTCAGAGCGAAGCTATCCTCCAGCTCTCGACCCCTTGCGTGGAACGTCCCGTGACCCACACGCGACGCCGTCACGCCGTTCACGCCCGGCTCCAACCATGGCGCGAACCCGACACACCCGTTCACGCACACACACACGTGAACCTGCTAACCTAAGGACTCTAACACGCACACTGGACACACACACGCACCAGGGAACACGCCATGGATGGGTTTAAGCTAACAATTTAGCTCACTGTATCATTTGAGTGTCAGTTCTGAACTTCTGATTAATGCGTAGATGGTTTTTTTTTTATTCTAGGCAAATAACCTTGGCCCTTTAGCTTTCTTTTAATTTGGTGAAGGCATAAGCATAGTGATACTATTAGTTATATCAAACCACATGCCATGAACTTATGGTCTCACGATTATTGACACAAGTTGCGACATCAATCTAAATGGTATTCATCTCTCTTCCACGTGCACCGATTCAACCCCTGAATCTTGCCTCTAGCATCGTCAATTTGACTTCTTGGAGCATATGGTTTTCCATCTTATAATCCTCTAACTGTGTTCAGCCAATAAACCAGCACTAGCTTCAGGACACAGATACCAGCACCAGAACTTGTAACATCAAGACTGAACGCAAACTAAACCTGAACAAATGAAAACGATTGAGCACAAAAGCAAACCAAATCCAATCAGCTACTTAGTATTGATGCTTTCCATAATCATGATTATGGCCCCTGTACGGCATTATCATATTCTCAGAACTTTATTGCCGGTATCCAGTGGGTCCTTGCCCCAAGGTCCTATGTATTTGAAAGAAAATGCTCACATCTCACTCTCCCCACCTCGTCATCTCCTTCCTCCTATTGAGTTGTATGCACCAACCAGTTCAACCCAAAAGCTTAAGCTGATAGGGAAAGGTGGGCAATTCACTTATACTTCAACACTCCCCCTTACGTGTAGGCTCCCCCAGGCCTCAAACGTGGATATTAGGAGTCGGCTGCAATTATTTTATTTAATCGCGCCCACCAGGATTCGAACTCGAGACCTCTGGCTTTGATACCATATTGAGTTGTATGCACCAACCAGTTCAACCCAAAAGCTTAAGCTGATAGGGAAAGGTGGGCAATTCACTTATACTTCAACACCTCCCTATCAATACGCATCCACCAGTACCACATCGCGCCATGGCTGTGCGCTCATTCCCTCAATCACTGCTGTACATATCACCACTACCGCACGCCCCTTCTCCATGCCTAGAGGCAGTTGTTGAAAGGCCCTCATCTGTTGCTTGCTGCAATTTATAAAGCATCTGAATCTTTGTTTTTGTTTTTTGGTTTTGAACCCAAATAACATCTGAATCTGAATGCTTGCTACTTTTGAGAAACAAGCAAAATAGTGAGGTTGCAGCAGCAGGAAATGTATATTTGCAAATGTCTTTGCAAAGGAAAATGCAATGCAGGAAGCCAACAACGTTAACTTCGACATTGAAACAAATTTCGCCTATTTTGTGATTTTGTTTGCATGCGCCAACTAGATTCCAAAACATATTTGACATCTTCACGAACTGTCGCCACAAGCTACTCCATCCGACTTGAGTGCGACCTACGAACTACATGGCTACCTGCTCTGTGATTCGCTCTTCTAGGGTTTGGTGCACTTAGATCCTTTTATATCGCGATGCTCTTATGTAGCTGTGTGTGTTTTTGTTTATTAGCATGTTACCTAGCTGATTATTTAGTTTATGCGGACGAAGCATTGATCTTATCTTTTCAGTGTCGGTCCATTCATATGTTAGTTGCTTATTAAAGCGGCATTTTTTTTATGACGGGGAATGAGTGGATCACCAAGAATGGTGTAACTCTATTTGTTTGCTAGTAGGATGGATCCCTTGGAACGTCTTGTGGTTCAATTTCACTTTGCAAGGATATTACCTTTTAATGACCATAATAGGAGATTTATTGAAGTATGATATATACAGAGGCATACAACTATCACAACCGATGAATCCCACAATTCGCAACCTTGTATAGCAGCACCACCTCTCTTCCACTGATTTCACTGCTCTTCCAGCTAACTCTACTCGTGCCACATTATGTTTCGTATTACCTCTCAGAGCTGCAACCTCTGTCGTGTGCGATGCTTTGATTCCAATATTTCTACTAGCATCACCAGTCTCGCCTCATGGTCACAGAACACTTTGTCTTCTATGTAAACTCCTTATTACATAAAGCAAATCAAGCAGCAATTGCGTAAAAAATGGGTCTGCTTCATCATTGTGCCAGCACAAGAATTTGCAACATCGATACACTCAGAAATCAAATATGATAGAATAGGGGAAAAAATACGATGAAAAAAAAAATCATACCAGACAATTACCCGAGCCCAAGCCACTTAAGGTTAGTTGATGCTTTCTATAATCATAGTCCATGTACCAAGAGTCCCAAAACAACTCTTCCCATGGTATTTTGAAAAATGCACGAGACTTCAGGGCTACCTACCGTACCTACCTTTTTTTTACTACAGACGAGTCCCAGAAAACTCATTCCATATGGTCCTACTAGGTTAGTTAGAAAAATCCACCTTCAGATATGCACTCTCCCCTCACATCTTGCTCTTCAGCTCGCCATCTCCTACCTCTCTGCTCACGCGCACAACCACCCATCTTTCTCCGACATGGCCATCGCCGTTGAGACGCCTGAGTGGAATGCTGCCTCTGGCCAACTGCTCGAGAACTCTGTGAACACAATACGGTTCCTGGCCATCGACGCCGTGGAAAAGGCCAACTCTGGCCATGCGGGGATGCCCATGGGGTGTGCGCCCATGGGTCACATCCTCTATGATGAGGTGATGAGGTACAACCCCAAGAACCCATACTGGTTTAACCGAGATCGTTTTGTTCTCTCTGCTGGCCATGGGTGCTTGCTTCAGTATGCCCTGCTCTACCTCGCCAGCTACAACAGCATCAATGTGAGGCTGCTGCTCCAGTTTTGTTGCTTCAAGCCTTCAATATATGTGTTTGCATTTTGGCTGTGTTTGGTAGGGCCCATGGGGTTCTGGCTTTGTGGGCTTCTCTGCGTGAAAACCCAACACCGGTTATGGTCACGCAATGGCGGCATCTTTGGACGCCGACACAGCGTTATCCTCCTTGGAGGCGTCGCGTTGAGAGATTTCCCTGGTGGTGCTTGCGGTGATGTGTTATGACAGGGCTGGGCCTGTTATGGGCTGTAGAGCCCATAGAGAGACCTGTGTACTGTTCACGCGTGCTACAGTGCGCGTGAACAGTATCACGGAAGGTTAGAGTTTATTAGGTCACCTAGTCTATAAAGGCGGCCTAGGTCCTAGGATTAGAGTCATCGAAGAAGAATAGAAGCAGCCATAGGCGCCCTGTTCCTCGACGATCTGGCCGGGTTTCCTGCCCGGCCAGGAGTTCTTCCCCCTATTCTAGTCGTTCCATAACAAATTGGTATCAAAGACCAGGGCCGAGGCATCGCCATCCATGGCCGGCCCTGGCAACGATTCTGCGACCGCCTTCGCTGCCAAGATCGATCTCGCCCTTGCCATGCTCGACGCCATCAATGCCCGTCTCGACGACCATGACGCTTGGATCACGAGCGTGGAGACGGCATGGGCTGGCAAGCGCGCTGGTGCCTTGCTCGTGGCAGTCCCTACCGTCGTCTCTGCACCAGCGGCGGCGACGGAGATGGCACCATTGGCACCCTTCAAGGTGCTCACCGTGTCGAGTGCCACCGACGTCGAGGAGAAGGCCACGACCAGGGCGGAGGCCGCTGCCGCGGCGTCCGTGTTGGCGGCGTCCTCGTCCACGTCCGTCTCCGAGCCGGCGGTGGAGGTGCAAGCAAAGCAGATCGAGGCGCTCTGCCTCTCCCCACCGGAGGAAGAATCTGCTGGCGCGGAGGTCTTGCCTTTCCTCTGCGACCCCGACGACGAGATCCGCGACGGGGACCAGCTGCTCGCCGCCGCCGCAGCCATCGAGGCGCTCTGCCTCGCCCCACCAGACCAGCTGCTCGCTGCCGCCGCCAAGGGCCCTAGCGGCGGCAATCTCGGGAAGGTTGGGGCCTTCGACCTCGACGCCCGGTCGGCCCTCGCTGCGCCGCTGCTGGACCCGCACCCGCAACACCTGCTTGAGGGGCGCCGACCACCGCGAGGTCGCCTCCGCACATGGTGCTGTCCGCTGCGACCTCATCTCGGTGCGCCGTCAAGGAGCCCATCTTCCATCCGCCCTGCTGAGGACTGCGGCGGCGGCGGCTACTTCGGCTGGCCTGAGTGCCTGACGAGCAGGTCAACGGATGTGGCCTTGGGGTGGGCTGCTGTGTGCCTGATGAACCAGCTATGTGGGCCGGTGGGCTGCAACATTGCTCAGCCTGCAGCCCGTGAGAAACCAACTGCTGGGCTCTTCTGCTGGGATCCAGGGGGCGCACATCATAGCTGGCCATCAGGGCCCATAGCTGCACGTGTCATGTGCTCTATCTCTTCCGTGCTGCAACTTGCCAGATGGGGTCCTTCAAACAATTCAACGTGTAGCACACATAAAGAGTTGGGATTTTAGTTAGTGTTTCAGTTAATAATAAGCGCATAAGCCGAGATGTAAAAGGCTTGTTGCTAGATGATAGGTTTTTGCCGAGTCAAGTCATCCTTTCCGTTGCAGCTCGAGGGCGAGCTGCTTAAAAATGGGGGGAGTAGTGTTATGACAGGGCTGGGCCTGTTATGGGCTGTAGAGCCCATAGAGGGACCCGTGTACTGTTCACGCGTGCTACAGTGCGCGTGAACAGTATCACGGAAGGTTAGAGTTTATTAGGTCACCTAGTCTATAAAGGCGGCCTAGGTCCTAGGATTAGAGTCATCGAAGAAGAATAGAAGCAGCCATAGGCGCCCTGTTCCTCGACGATCTGGCCGGGTTTCCTGCCCGGCCAGGAGTTCTTCCCCCTATTCTAGTCGTTCCATAACATGATGGCCTTCTTAGCGTCAACCTGGGGCAAGCTGGTGGCCTCGGTTGGGTGTCAGAGCTGCTTGGGTGCTTTTTGCAGCAAGCTCAGAGATGATGACTGAGTTAGGCCGCTTCTTTATTTGTGCAGATGCTCTTCTCCGAGTGATCAACTGTGCTCTGCGTTGTTTTCCAAAGAGTGGTAGTGCAAGTTACTAGTTGGTCAGTGGTGATGTGTATACATTGCAGTCTGGAACCTGTTGTATGATGAACAGTTAGTTGGGGCGTGTTTCAACCAAGTTGGATCGGTGTTGATTGTCTGAGCGAATAGTTGCTTGAAGTTGTTAGTTGTGTCGGTCCTCGTACCAAACCTGTATGGAAAAGTGAGGTGCATCCCCCTAGTTGTGTGGTTTTGGGATCTGGTATCCCTAAAAAACTGGGCTTTCACTTGTTTTTATTTTTTTCCTTCTAATAATACTCGTGACAAAAGCTTTTGTCATCCTTTCGAGGGAATTTTTTTAAGGTTCTTAGAAAAATTAGTTAGAAAACTTGGGCTTTGCATCGTGAGCTCATTACTCTTGTTTCTTTTGTCGATGACTTGTTTAGTTCACTTGGTCTGATGTGCAAGGTGTTTATTATGTCTGCTCTGCTACTACAGGAACATGAATTGAAACAATTCAGGCAGTGGGGAAGCAGGACTCCTGGGCATCCTGAAAACTTCATGACTCCTGGAGTTGAAGTTACCCTCAGCTCACCCTAATGTAACTTGGCCTGCTGTAATAGTAACCAAACTGAAAGCTTCTGCTTTTCAATCTGGTTGTTCTGCAGGACCTCTTGGTCAGGGTATTGCCAATGCAGTTGGGCTGGCACTTGCTGAGAGGCACCTGGCTGCCCGCTTCAACAAGCCTGGGAATGAGATTGTCGATCACTACACGTAATAGTTTTACATTTATTGTACTTTTGTGTTTCGTTCAGTTTGTTGTTTGCAGTTTTTGATAACATGATTAGTGAATTTGTCCAGTTATGTTATTCTGGGAGATGGTTGCCAAATGGAGGGTATCTCCAATGAAGCTTGCTCGTTGGCTGGACACTGGGGACTTGGCAAGCTGATTGCTTTCTATGATGACAATCACATATCCAGTGATGGAGGTACGGGGATTGCATTCACAGAGGACGTGAGCACTCGCTTTGAGGCTCTTGGGTGGCACACGGTCTGGGTTAAGAATGGAAACACTGGCTATGATGACATCCGTGAAGCTATTAAGGAAGCAAATGCAGTAACGGACAGGCCTACATTAATCAAAGTTAGTTTTCCTTTGACATCAGTGCATTATTGTGTAGTATTTGCTCTAGATTTTATCATATTTATCCAAGATGTATTCCTTTTAGGTGACCACTACAATCGGTTTCGGATCCCCCAACAAGGCCAACTCATACAGTGCTCATGGAAGTCCATTGGGCACCAAAGAGGTTGAAGCAACGAGACGCAACCTTGGATGGCCCTATGAGCCATTCTTTGTGCCTGAGGATGTCAAGAGGTCTGTCTACCATTTGTTCTAGTTTTCTGAATGAGATGTTGAAAATCCGTAGAACTTGCCTTATAATTCCTTTCATGGAGTGTTGCAGCCATTGGAGCCACCACATACCACGAGGTGCTGCGCTTGAGGCTGATTGGAATGCTAAGTTCGCGGAATATGAGAAGAAGTACCCAGAGGATGCAGCAACCTTGAAAAGTATCATGTCAGGGGAGTTGCCGGCTGGTTGGGCTAAATTTCTTCCTGTAAGTTTGTTGATATATATGGTCCTGGTATTCTCGCTCAATTGTAGATGACAGGTTTCTAATGTTAGATTGCTTGATTGTCCAGAAATACACTCCAGGGACCCAAGCAGATGCCCCAAGGAATCTATCTCAGCAGTGCTTGAATGCACTGTCTAAATTGCTGCCTGGTCTTCTTGGAGGTAGTGCTGATCTCGCGTCCTCCAACAGGACATCACTTGAAATGTTTGGCTACTTCCAGAGGGATACGCCCGAGGAGCGCAATATTGGTTTTGGAGTCAGGGAGCATGGAATGGGTGCCATCTGCTACGGCATTGCTCTGCACAGTCCAGGCCTCATTCCTTACTGTGCTACTTACGTTGTTTTCACAGATTATATGAGAGCTGCCATGCGGATATCATCCTTGTCTGAAGTTGGAGTTATCTACGCTATGACCCATGACTCAATTGCTGTTGGGGAAGAAGGCCCGACCCATCAGCCAATTGAGCACTTGATGAGCTTCCGAACAATGCCAACATATTGATGCTCCGTCCTGCAGATGGCAATGAGACTGCTGGGGCTTACAAAGTCACGGTCGTCAACAGGAAGAGGCCATCTGTTCATGCTCTCTCCAGGCAAAAACTTCCTCATCTGCCTGGTACCTCGGTTGAGGGTGTTGAGAAGGGTGGGTACATCATCTCCGACAACTCAATGGGCAACAAGCCGGACCTCATGGTGTTGAGTACCGGTTCTGAACTGCAGATTGCTGCCAAGGCTGCGGATGAGTTGAGGAAGGAGGGGAAGGCTGTCCGTGTTGTGTCACTTGTTTGCTGGGAACTTTTTGAGGAACAGTCAGACGAATACAAGGAGAGTGTTCTCCCTGAGTCTGTTGCCGCAAGAATTAGCATTGAAGCAGGCTGTACTCTTGGATGGCAGAAATACATCGGGGCCAAGGGCAAGATTATTGGCATCGACAAATTCGGTGCAAGTGCTCCTGGTGCAAAGATCTTCGAGGAGTATGGCTTCACTGTGGACAGGGTCATCAAAGCTGCCAGGAGCTTGTAAGCTTACAGTTTTTTGACCCTTCTCCGATCCTTGATGCCAACAGCGAAAATGCACAACACATCAAGATCATATGTCCAAAGCTTGAATAAAGGATGGAGAGGTTGCGTGCCAAATGCTTTCTATTTTGGCCGGTTTTAATTTTAATATAGGTGATTACGTCACGATGGCGCAGTTATTGTAATTTGATGTTTCTTTTGTTTGAATTTCTGTTCTCGGTGCAATAAACAGTGGGTGGTTTAGTTGATTAGTTCATTCCTTTTCTCCTAGTTTACCCAGCACTTTCTCCAAATACTCTGGCTCGCAGAAATGGCTTCATTTCTGTTGCTTGCTACAAGTTTAACAGCATCTGGATCTTCTTCTTTTGATTTTATAGATAAATATTAACTGATAATAACATCTGAACCTTGAGCGCATGCTGCTGTCTAGAAATAAGTGAACAAAATAGTGAGGCTGTTGGCTCACAAGGATGATTCTGATCCCTAGCTGCATCAAGGAAGTTGTGTTTTGCAGCATAGCTGATAGGACGTTGCAAACTGGAAAATATCCAAGCATATCTGTAAAAAAAGTATATCCAAGCATATTTTCAAAAGAAAAGAAACAAGCATGAAGTTGTACAGATATAACAGTGTCAACCTGAAGCATGCAACTTGAACATCTATCCAAGCAAGGACTGAAATTTGAGTTTAACTTAAAGAGGAAATCAAATTTGAGTGCCCAAAATGAAATTCATTAGAGAGGAAGGACTGAACTCTGAAAGAAGGGACGATCAGTCTCTGAAATCTGGACCCAACCAATGGGCTGGTGGCCTGGTGCGGTCCGGAGGCCCACTGTCATCGACACCCACCGTTTCGAACGAACAGCCTCCGATCCAACGCTTAGATTTCCTCTCGACCGCATCCAACGGCTACGCTGGTCTCTCCTCCGCCTCCCGCCTCTACATAAACCCCAACACCGCGGGCTCTTCAAAACCTAGCACTCTCCGCCGCCACCTCTTCCTCGAGGCGAAACCCTAGCGCCCGGCCGCCTCTCCGCTCCACCCACTCCTCCCCTCCCGCGAGCGATGGCGGCGGCGGACGTGGCGTACGCGCCGCCGATGAAGTCCGGCAAGCAGGGGTTCGAGGGGGGCCTGTCGGAGCCGCAGCACAGGATCCGCATCACCCTCTCCTCCAGGAGCGTGAAGAACCTCGAGAAAGGTACGATCACCCGCCGTTCCGGCTCCGGTTTCGGGATCTGGGATTTCATTTCCTTCTGTTCCTACGGCATTGGATTCGATCGAGCTGACACATGATCCTTGCGGTGTGGTTTGAGCAGTCTGCGGCGATCTGGTGAAGGGTGCCAAGGGTAAAAACCTGAGGTTGAAGGGCCCCGTGCGGATGCCCACCAAGGTGCTCCACATCACCACCAGGAAGTCCCCCTGTGGCGAAGGTGACCTCTCCTTGATCCCCTTGCGCCTTGTTGTTGTGCTTGTCTTGCGAGTTCCCACTATAATGTAGTATTTGTTGGGTATCTAGAGCTGTCAGTTGCGACGATATCTGGCAGGTGATGTTAACAGTTATATCGACTGAGATCTTCTATGGTCTCTGATGTCTACAAAAATCGAGCTTTTTAAAACTGATGCTTAGCATATCATTGCAGTACATTTTTCATTTTTATGTATGGAAATTTGGTTTAGTGATGCAGAATGATGATGTTTGGGTTAGACTTTGAAGGCCAATCATGTGATGTTAACAAGGAGATGCTTCTGAGATATTTCATCACTGAAGTTTCTAAAACCGAGCTTTTTAAAACTGATGCTTGGCTCATCATTGCATAGGGGCATCTGGTTGTTGCATGGTTTAACTGAGCATGAGTTCTTGTTTCATGGTGATGCTGTTTTAACTTGTGTTTCACCCCTTTATCTTATTGTTTCTGGTTGTTTAGTGATACTGTGATTTCCTACCATTGATGAAAATGGGATGAGCCTTTGAGAGATAGCTATTGCTCTTTAGTGACTCTCCATAATCTAGAAACCTTATTTATGTCAATCATATTCTCACTTTGGAGTGCCATGCTTTAAGATCAGTTACAAATTTGAATGCTTAGTTGTGGATAGTTTCCATTGGGAACATTATTCTTGTTTGTATGATTTAATCTTGAGCTTTTTGTAAGCATTGTTGTCTATGATGGGCTGGCCAAATTATGCGAAACAAATTGTTGCTTAGAGTTTCTTTGATGACTTACAAAATCGAGCTTTTTAAAACTGATGGTTGGCCCATCCAATGCTTTATTAACAATTGGCCAAACATTTTTTTTAATAGCTGTTGCCAGTTGCAGTGACTTATTTCTGGTGTAGCTTTGTGATGTTGCTTGCATGCAAGTAGTTTTGGGATTTATCTTTTGGTCATTTTGTAACATAGAATGGCACATTGCAGTTTGTGAAAGCATTTGATATTTTGAAGCTTTGGCAATAGAGTTATGCAATTTTCATGGGATATATTTCTGATTTTGTTTGTAATTGTGGATGTGCTGAGCAGATGATGATACCATATATTTATGCTGATACTTCTGATGTCTCAAAATCGAGCTTTTTAAAACTGATGCTCAGCCTCTTATGAGTTCATCCATTATTTGCAATCCTTCATGTTTCTTGTTTATCCTTGTGTGCTGGAATTTCATATTAGGTCGCTTGTTTTATTACTTGACATTATCATTTACTTTTTTTCATCCTAGGTACAAGATGTAGTATGTAATTTTTTTCCTAAGTTCTGCCTCCATTTTCTGCTACACATTAATTGTGGAATCTATTTCAGGCACCAACACCTGGGATCGCTTTGAGATGAGGATTCACAAGAGGGTGATTGATCTCGTCAGCACACCGGATGTGGTCAAGCAGATCACCTCCATCACCATCGAGCCAGGCGTGGAGGTTGAGGTGACGATCAGCGACGCGTAATGTGGTAGCCAGCATTTTATTGTTTCAAAGGATTGGAATGAACAGGATGTTTTGAGAGTTTCTAGGCATGGGAAAACTTGGTGTAACAGAGGAATTCCCTCCTAATCCATAAGTTATTCACATCAGAATTGTTTTGTCGCCACTGCGGTTTTGTAGTATGCTACGGCTGTATTCTTTTTCAACAGATCTTATGCATGAATGGAATGGTTAATGGATGTTCATCCTGATGGGTTCTAAATCTTGTTATGATCGATGTTTCACTATGAATCGAGTTGTCTGTTTCATTGTATGTTCATAGATGAATGGAATCGTCAACTGAGTTTAAGATGTTGGCAACCATTCGTGCGGTGGCTTTGGATTTCTCTGGATCACTGCCGGTATGCTGCTTTGCCGCCCAAGCAGATCCTGCGAATAAAACAAATTTAAAATCTCCCCTTCCTCTGCTTCATCCAAGCAGATCCGCCGTCATCCAATGATCCATTCTGGAAACAAACTTCCCTCAGCACATATCTAGCGATATCACTTCAATCCGGCTAGGATTTGTGTGCAATGGTAAAGTCTATTTACTTAGGCCATTCTCAGTGGGAGTTTTATAGCAATAAATTTAATGCTACATCAGTATTTTTGATGACTTGGCAAGGAGAGAGAAGGTGGGAGTTTCATGGGATGAGATACGAGTTTCATCCCCATGACACTTCTCTGGCACAGTTACCTAGTTTCCAGTCTTGATAACTGTGCGATAAAACTATGCACTGAGACTGACCTTAGACATACCACTTTTTCCCTTAAAAAATATATGCATTTACCATGACTATTTTCGTAGGTCAGAAGCATCTACTAAATTTTCCTATACGTCAGAATCACCTGGTTCACCCGTGGCGCCGCTAAAAACCCCGTGTCCGTGCGGTTGCTAGACGGCCAGCGGTGCTATGTGGTGAATGACGTAACACCTCCGTCATCTCCAGGAACACGGCGGAAAACATAGATAATCACTGAAATGTAATTTATTTTTACTCCAATGATCCATCCACTCTGGAAATGAAATTAGTGTACCATACATCTCGAGACTCTTACATGGAAAAATGCTACAAACCAATATTACAGACTCAAAACTTATCTCGTGAAAGAGAAGACAATCAGACAAAAAAAATGTATTTCCTCAACATCACTCCAATCCGGCTACTGTATCCGCTCAGTTCTTGACGAATGTGCTCAGGACATCGAAGTAGTCAGGGAAGGTCTTGCGGGTGCACCCGGGGTCCCGGATCGTGACGGGCACCTCGGCACAGGCGGCGAGGGAGAAGGCCATGGCCATTCTGTGGTCGTCATAGGTGTCGATCGCTGTCACGTTCAGCTTCTCTGGTGGCGTGATGATGCAGTAGTCCGGACCTTCCTCAACTGATGCACCGAGCTGGAAAAAAATGCAAACAGCAGGTGAAAATCTGAAGATATTATTCCCACTGTGGCAGAAAAGCACAGGAGGTCCAACTGGCGACGAGAGAGAAGTGTGTGCAGTATGTTTACCTTAGTTAGCTCAGTCCGGATTGCAACCATCCTCTCGGTCTCCTTCACTCTCCAGGAAGCCACTGTCGAAGAACAACAGTTTAGCAGAGAGCAGCAGAAGACAACTTTAGTGCTAATGTGGTATTTTGCTACATAGAACAGGCATGCTGGTAGGGGTGATAATGTCTTACCATCTCTTATAGCGGTTGGGCCATCTGCAAAGAGGGCAACCACAGCGAGAGTCATGGCAACATCAGGCATTTTGTTCATGTTGACATCGATGGCTTTTAGCTGTTTCCTCCCAAATGGCTCCCGTGGTGGACCAGTAACAGTCACACTAGTCTCAGTCCATGTAACCTTCGCTCCCATCATCTCCAGTACCTCAGCAAATTTCACATCACCCTGCAATATTGAGCATATAGTCAGAGATGGCAACAACGTAAGGTGCCCATTAACAGTAGGACAGGACTGTTTGGTTTGGGATGTTTAGCTAGTTTAAATGAATATTCACTCATTGAAGCATGTCTGTTTGGCAATGGCAGATGAATTGGATATTGCACACAGTGAATATGTTGTTAACCCCAAACCAAAAAGGGCAAAATTAACACACAGCCTTATAGAAAAGTTTTACCTGCAAACTGGTGGTGCCACACCCTTCAACAGTCACAGTCCCTCCAGTAATCGCAGCACCAGCCAAGAAATAGCTTGCACTTGAGGCATCGCCTTCCACATATGCATTTTTAGGGGACCTGTCAATGGTAGGGCAAAAGCAGGTTTAGTTTAGGGACCCACGGATAAATGCTTCATGAAGTATGAACTAATTATTTGAGCACACAGGACTAAGCATATTTGGTAAAAGCATGAATAAGCATAAGCATATTTGGTAAAAGCATGAATAAGCATCCTAAGAGACAATAAATGAGAAGTTCACAACATTAAAAGGTGTATGAGCAAACTAGTTAAGCAGCTTTTCCTGCAAAGAAATCATTCATGTCTAGCAGCTATGAATCCTCTAGTTACCTCTTACTTCTTATAAGCCATGTTATAGAAATGGATGCTATTTCTGGTGCCATCATGTTATGTAATTGTCCCCTTTGCAATGCATCTTAGATATAACAGACGGACCAACTAAGTTTTGCTTATCTATTTCAGTTCACTTTCATGACTCCAACAGGCTACTCTAGATTAAATAATTTACAGAGAGTGTCAATAGTTTTTCTTTTTGCATGATTATATCTCCACTTTATGCATTCAAGTATAAAACAGATGAACCAACATCAATGATTGGTTGAACATACTAAAAATTGAATCTTTAACACCAAAGAAGTGAAAAGAACTATGAAACTTACTTGTACTTTTGACCTCCCTTGATGTAGAACCTGTCCCAGCTATCAGAATGCTCTGTTTTCACACCAAAGCGCTCCATCAATCTCAATGTCATCTCGACATAGGGAATGGAGATCAGTTTATCAATGATTTCAATCTCCACGTCCCCAAGAGCTAAAGGAGCAGCCATCAACAAGGCACTCAAATATTGACTGCTGATGGAGCCAGATAGCTTAACCTGTACAGCATAACACATCTGTAAGAGCTAATTCATGATTTCACATAATGTTAGACTAGAGAACAAGCAAGATCCCAGAAGATGGGAACTAAGTTGCAAAACACTTACCAAGTTAGGGATGACTGTTTTAGGTTATTTTGTGGTGTAATGTTAATTCATATTAGCTATGTTTTACTTACATGCATTAGCTCAGATATGGAGTTCAAACACCTACAGAAGAATGTAGCATGTAGGCTTTAGGAACTAACCTTGCCGCCGGGTAGTCCACCAATTCCCTTGACACGAACAGGTGGGCAGTCAGTGCCAAGGAAACAATCAACATCCGCACCCAGCTGTTTCAATCCAACAACCAAGTCGCCAATGGGTCTCTCCCTCATTCTTGGTACTCCATCAAGGACATAACTGAAGTTCACAAAAGATAAACTTTAAGCCACTGGATGTACCCATGGATTCCGTACTTACTTCCACAAGCCTTAAAGAAACATACGTTGCATTTCCACCAGCAGCAGTCACAGCTGCGGTCAATGGACGCATTGCAGTTCCAGCATTCCCCAAAAAGAGCTGCACTTCCTCTTTGGCGTCCTTCTCAACTGGGAACTTGCCACCACAGCCAGCAACTACAGCCCTTTTGGCAGCTTTGTCCGCCTCAACAGAGAGCCCAAGGGCCTTCAAGGCCCCGAGCATGTAGTGGACATCCTCACTGTCCAACAGGTTATCGACCACTGTCGTCCCCTGATCAAAGGTAGAAGACATAATTAATGAGCATGAATATATTTGTTGTTGTTATTAACAAGTTAACAATGCTATCTTTTGTGATCAAGTTGGTTGACAGCAATGTAAACGATCCTCAATGCTTCATCAATCATCATTTATCATGACACCAGTATTTAGATCAAGCTGATTATCTTCAAATTTCATTGCAGAGCGCACGAGACACCAGGATAGAGCATGCGATCCCAACCATCAGTGGCCCGGTCTAGCAAAACCCATTGTTAAGTGCTTACACCTTTTTACGAGTATTGATCATCCTAACCCTTTACATGTAAGGCAGGATTGGCTATTAACCGAACAACCTAGCTCCATCTCATGACTGGATCGACTACACAAGCAATTAGTGGCATTAGAGACATTGAACATTTCAGTAGCACGACAGACAAGCCGGCAGCCGCCACCAAACCCTTAGTAAAATCTCATCCCCACACCCAATTCCAAATTTCCAACCCACCGCAGAGGAGGGTGGAAGACTGCCTGGCTCCTTACCTCGGATAGGGCGGAGAGCAGGAGGATCCGGTTGGAGAGCGACTTGGAGCCCGGCAGCTTCACGGTGCCGGAGATCTCCCGGATGGGCTGCAGCACGACCTCCTCCGCGCCCGCCTTCGCCGGTGCCGCCGCCGCCGCGGCCGCGACAACCACCGCATCCCGGCGCCCGCGCCCCCGCGCCCTGAGCCCGCCGGTGGCGGCGGCGCGCGCGGACGGGCGCGCCGAGTTGGGGCGGTGGCGGCGCGAGAGGGCCGGGGCGGCGGCGGCGAGGTCGAGCGAGACGGTGGCCGCGGCCCTGGACGCCATGGCCGCCATTGGCGACGCCGCGGGTGGTGGGTTGGTGGCGGGCGCGCGGGATTGGGGAGGGACCCTGGTTTGTTCGGCTCGTCTGCCTGCGGTTGGTGGCGTGGACTGACAGGGGAGGAAGAAATAGGAGAGGGCCGGTGGTGGCGGACTGACGGTGGGCGTGCGCCGCTGCTGCTGCCACCAACCCCGCGACGGATCGAGCACAGCAGAGTAGTAGGTGGTGGACGCATCAGGTCTCGTTCTTTCCCAGGCGCCGTGGCCGTGCGTGTGCACACGATGCTGTACGGCACTGGTATCCGACGACTTTGGATGGAGATCACATTCGTCGCCATCTGAACTTCGTCTACATTGCGCGGTCTGGCGTCGCAGGGAAACTGAGGGGGTGTTTAATTCAAAAAAAAATTCACCAAAATTTTTCTCAAGGAAATCTTACATCATGGAGTAGTAAACGTGTGTTAATGACAAAACCCATTCCATAACCCTAGGTAACTTTGCGAGACGAATCTAATGAGCCTAATTAGGCCATGATTTGCAACAGTGATGCTACAGTAACCATCCGCTAAACATTTACTAATCATAGATTAATTATCATCATTAGATTCGTCTCGCGATTTCCATGCGAGATCTATAATTAGTTTTATTATTAATCTATATTTAGTACTCCTAAATAGTAAGATTCTCTTGCAAAATTTTTCACCAAAATTTTTTCACGGAATTGAACACCCCCTGAGATGAACACGTGAATTGCCGATGGATGATTCTCCGTTTAACACGTCATGCAATGCAGCAATTGCACGATACTCCAGCTTATACTGCTTTTCCTTTCAACTTTACCTCTTCTTCCTACCCTAACCCCTACAGGCTACAGCAATGGACAATTTGTGAGCGAGAAAGAAACCAACCACACGTCATCACCCGATCACCGAAATGTTACCGCTCATCAGCTTGCTCATGTCAAAGTAGTCGACGTGGCATTGCCCGCTGCTTACTCCCTCTGACCTGAGGTACTACCTCCATGCCGTTTTATTTGACGTTGGTTAGCTAAAAATGAATCAACTTCAAATAAAATGGATCGAAAAGAGTACATTTTAAGTCAAACTACCTCTGACCATATTTATAGAAAATAACAATAATAGTATCAAACAAACATAGTAATTAGGATGATATGAAATAAATTTACCTATTTGTTGTGTTACATGTCAATATTTCTTCCTAAAAACTTGGTCAAACTTTGAACAATTTAATTTAACATGTCAATATTTAATTTAATTTAAACTTATTTGTTGTGTTACATATGGCTTCATCCTAAATTAATTGTTGTTGTTGAGTCTTTATCGCGGCATTTGACCATCCATCTTATTAAAAAAACATACAAACATACAGGACCGACATTTTTCACCAGTCATGTATGTAATCATTAAAGGCCTATTTGAAAATGCATGATTGAAGTTGCACGGGGCTTTGCAATCCTACATGAATTCACATGAAAGTTCTCCATAGAGCTTTTAGATGCAAAAAAAAACATGGAAAACACGTTACTGGTTCGAAAGGAAGAGATATAGACCAGCTAAAGTTTTTACGGTCCACCCTCCTATTAATTCCCCTACAAATTCCTACGGATTTGTACATCCGTAGGTATTCAAAGGAATATTGTAGGATAGGAATAATCTTGCTCAACGCGACTTAGGCCTTGTTTAGTTGCACGAACTTTTCAAATTTTTTACTATTTATCTGTCACATCAAATATTAGGACACTAATTAAGGGTATTAAATATGGATTAATGACAAAAACCATTCCATAACCCCGGGTAACTTCGCGAGACGAATCTAATGAGCCTAATTAGGCCATGATTAGACAATGTCGTGCTACAGTAAATAATCTTTAACGATAGATTAATTATGCTTAATAGATTTGTCTCGCGATTTCTCGTCCATCCGTGTATTTAGTTTTATAATTAGATCATGTTTAGTCCACCTAATCTTCGATTTAAAAGTGCTACAGTAAATTTCGCAAACTTTCTCGCTGAACTAAACAAGGCCTTATACATTTTTCCCCCGCACGACTGGAATCCTCTGAAACCCGTATGGTTTACTTTGTTCAAAAAGATCCAAATCGCTTGCCGGATTCAAACCTTAGACTTACTCCAAATTCGAGCTGTGGCAGCAAAGCGCGATGGCAATATGGCCATCGTGCCGCACTCTCGCTTCAGTCGCACCAACCAACTCGGGATTAGTTTGCCATGGCCCATCAGGAATTCAGGATATCAGGTGGTACAAAGAAAGTGCTACTACGTGTGTAACGCGGTCGTGGCTTTGCTGCCTCTGACTGGTGTCGACGTGCACCAACAACATAGACGAAGAGGAGCACCAACTACAGCCAGGGCTCGGAGTTGGTGCAGGCCCTGGAGCGAAGTGTTTGGTGCCGCAGTGGTAGCTGGATGTGCAGGAACTGTGATTGAGATGGGCCCCGGCATCTATGGGCTGGACAGAAACTCTCTCTGTGCTACTACACCGAGAGCAAAATGGGGTCGGCCCGGGTTGACGACGGGCTTTGAGCCCATGCCCGGTACCAAGGCCTCCAGATCCACACGCAGCAGCTCGAGAACGGAACGAAGCAAGTGCCGTGTATTCGTGTCACACGCATGCGTGCACAAACACGAGCCTTCTTTAATCTTTTGACCAGAGAGCTGGACTAGGACATGTATCTTATGAAAGCACCTGTCGTTTTGGAGTTCTAATTAAAGTCTAAACACGCCTCTGATCCACAGCCATTGGCTAGTTAAGCGGCTGCTGAATAAACACGGTGTTGAGCGTTTCAAGAGACTCTTTATATCTTTTCTAACTTACATACTTACATATAGAAATAGAGATTTTGATGAAAAAATATTATTCAATAGCCTCTTCAATTAGATATCTAAATATAGATATCCTCTTTGATTTCTCGCTAGTCAAAGATGGAGAGCGAGGATGACTCTCTAAAGTCTAGACTGTACATAACATATAGAAAAGTTGTTGGAGAATATAAATATATAGAAAAAAATTCACTTAAATGACTCTTCAAATAATTAGAGAGCAGATTTTAAAAAGACCTTGGTAGCAAGGTAAGCAGCAGACGCCAACTGAAACAAGTAAACCGCCGGTTTGCAGTTGCAGCTCACTCACGTCTCCCTCCGGCCTCCGGCGTCGGCCAAACGGTCGTCGGTCTTCATGCCCTTCTCGGCGAGAGAGGTGTTGAGCTTCTCAGCTTCAGCAAGTGAGGCGCCCGGAGACCCCTTCCATTGGGACCTCGAAGGGCTGTGAACTGATGGGGAGTCAAGTAAAAGATGCTTCAGACTTTCAGAGGCAGGCAACCAACGGGCGTGCTGCCCTTGGTCTCTTGACCGCCGCAGCAGCCAGGGATCACATCACCTGATGCATGCATAGTGCCTGATGATGTCCTGGTGGCATCTTTTTAAAACCATAATCCAGAAAAATAATCATAAAACGCCTGCATAATCCTATGGTATAGCGGCGTAAAGATAGGTACCATAGCAATTTTCTGAGGGCTCACCAGGCCGATGGAAAAGTGGCCGCAAAAAATCTTTAACAATATCCAGTCGTTTCCTACCCTCTTCCAATGGCCGTGATCTTCTCGCCTGCTCTGATCCACGGCCACCGACGGCCCCCTCATCCACCAACCCACCCCAACACAAATGCTCCTTGTGCACACGGTCCATGGACGCGAGCCTGATCAAAGCTTCATGAAGCTAGCCTCCAGTACTGGATCAGGTACTAGTTTATTCCAAAGAATCAAGTTTTCTATTTGTGAATGTTGGGTTATGCCACATATATTTTAATATTTCATGAAAATTAAAACGGAGCTCAAAATTGGCATGCTTTCAATGTTGTGGGAGCAAGTAAATAAAACACTTTTAATGACAACCTTAAAATTATGTAATGAAATGA
This sequence comes from Alloteropsis semialata, assembly GCA_004135705.1. NCBI lineage: Eukaryota > Viridiplantae > Streptophyta > Magnoliopsida > Poales > Poaceae > Alloteropsis > Alloteropsis semialata. The sequence continues at coordinate 65,112,687 of CM014273.1, forward strand.
TGAAAAAAAGCAAGTGCATGCTAGTTTCAAACAGTATACAATGGGGCCCAACAAATTTCCATATCAGCTAATCAAACTCTGTTTTTTTTAAGGATAAGATGATTGAGAATTCTTATAATAATACAAGTTGATGCTGATTGCTGAGGGTAAAACAGACTTTGGGAGGTAGATGAATGGTTTCACCATAGCATGCTTATGGTGCCTAGCTGTCTATAATAAATTTTCCAATCTGCATCGCAAAAAAGGTATCCAATCGCATTGTTGAGGATCAATTAAATTGTCAAGCCGAGGTGAGATTCTTCTCTTCATAATTTCAAGCCTCTACTTGTCAACTGTATTTTATTTTGTTTAAATTAAGCTAGCTAAAATCTCGACCTTTCGGTTTTCTTGGTGCTGTGATGGTGTACTAGATGACCGACTTTTTTGTTTTTTAGCCCTTTTTGTGAAAAAATTTCATCAGGCACATCGCCGTCAGGCTTGGAATGACGCCAGGAAACAACTGTGACGGCGACGACCCCAACATGCACAAAGGGCCAAGAACTTTTTCGTTCTCCGTATAAAATTATTAGTAGAGTAAAGCATAAAGATAGGGCTACCATAGCAAATTTTCTGAGGGCTCACCAGGCCAATGGAAAAGTGGCCGGAAAAAATCTTTAATAATATCCAGTCGTTTCCTACCCTCTTCCAATGGCCGTGATCTTCTCGCCTGCTCTGATCCACGGCCACCGACGGCCCCCTCATCCACCAACCCACCCCAACACAAATGCTCCTTGTGCACACGGTCCATGGACGCGAGCCTGATCAAAGCCACGAAGCTTGCCCTCTAGTACTGGATCAGGCACTAATTTATTCCAAAGAAACATATTTCTTCTATTTGTGAATGTTGGGTTATGCTACATAGATTTTAATATTTCATGAAAATTAAAACGGAGCTCAAAATTGGCATGCTTTCAATGCTGTGAGAGCAAAGTAAATATAGCCTTTTCATGACAACCTCGAACTTATGTAATGAAATGGTGAAAAAAAAACAAGTTCATGCTTCTTTCAACAGTATACAATGGGGCCCAACAAATTTCCATATCAGCTAATCAACCTCTGCTTTTTAAGGATAAGATGATTGAGATTCCTATAATGCTAGAAGTGGATGCTGATTGCTGAGGATGAAACAGACTTGGGAGGTAGATGAATGGTTTCACCATAGCATGCTTATGGTGCCTAACTGCCTATAATAAGTTATCCAATCTGCATTGCAAAAAAAGGTATCCAGTCGCATTGTTGAGGATCTGTTATTTGTCAAACCGAGGTAAGGTCCTTCTCTTCATAATTTTAAGCCTCTACTTGTCAACTGTATTTTTTTTGTCTAAATTAAGCTAGCTAAAATCTCCACCTTATAGC
>CM014273.1:65115081-65133642 GCA_004135705.1 Alloteropsis semialata
TCATACAGCGTTCACGGAAGTGCATTGGGCACCAAAGAGGTCGAAGCAACCAGGCAGAACCTTGGATGGCCCTATGAGCCATTCTTTGTGCCGGAGGACGTGAAGAGGTTGGTCTCTTGTTAGTCCTAGTATACCAGTGATCTGAATGTGATGAAATGCATATCACTCACCCTATGGTTTCTTTGAATGAATTACTGCAGCCACTGGAGCCGCCACACGCCTGAAGGTGCTGCACTTGAGGCTGAATGGAATGCTAAGTTTGCAGAGTACGAGAAGAAGTATGGAGAGGATGCAGCAACCTTGAAAAGTATCATCACTGGGGAGTTCCCTGCTGGCTGGGATGATGCTCTTCCTGTAAGTATACATATTTACTCGCAATACTACAGCTGACATATGGAGGATTGAACTCTAATAGTTGATTATTAAATTTTGTTTTTCTAGAAATACACCCCAGAGAGCCCAGGAGATGCAACCAGGAACCTCTCCCAACAGTGCTTGAATGCACTTGCTAAAGTTCTGCCTGGTCTTATTGGAGGCAGTGCTGATCTTGCGTCCTCCAACATGACACTGCTTAAGATGTATGGTGATTTCCAGAAGGATACACCTGAGGAGCGCAATGTCCGCTTTGGAGTCAGGGAGCACGGAATGGGTGCCATTTGCAATGGAATTGCTCTGCACAGCCCAGGGTTTGTTCCGTACTGTGCTACTTTCTTTGTCTTCACTGATTACATGAGAGGTGCTATGAGGATCTCAGCTTTGTCTGAAGCTGGAGTTATCTATGTTATGACCCATGACTCTATTGGTCTCGGAGAAGATGGTCCGACCCATCAGCCCATTGAGCACCTGGTGAGCTTCCGCGCAATGCCCAACATTTTGATGCTCCGTCCTGCTGATGGCAACGAGACTGCTGGAGCATACAAAGTTGCAGTTCTCAACAGAAAGAGGCCATCTATTCTCGCTCTCTCCAGGCAAAAGCTTCCTCACCTACCTGGTACCTCAATTGAGGGTGTTGAGAAGGGTGGATATACCATCTCTGACAACTCAACTGGCAACAAGCCCGACCTCATTGTGTTGAGTACTGGCTCTGAACTGGAGATTGCTGCCAAGGCTGCTGATGAGTTGAGGAAGGAGGGAAAGACTGTCCGTGTCGTGTCATTCGTTTCCTGGGAGCTTTTTGAGGAGCAGTCAGATGAATACAAGGAGAGCGTTCTCCCTGCGGCTGTTTCCGCAAGAATCAGCATTGAGGCAGGGTCTACTCTCGGATGGCAGAAGTACGTTGGAGCCCAGGGCAAGACCATTGGCATCGACAAGTTCGGCGCAAGTGCTCCTGCTGGAAAGATCTACAAGGAGTATGGCATCAGTGTGGAGAGCGTCATCGCGGCAGCCAAGAGCTTCTAAGAGTCAACAGTCTTGAGTTTTTGCCATCATTGATGCCAAAGGAACACTATACCTCGAGGTCTTGTGCCCAAAGCTTGGAATAATGGAGGGAGCGGAAGGATGCCTGCTATGCCTGCATTTGGAGCGTGAGTGGTATTTTAGGCCTGTAATAAACAATGCCTTTTCCATTTACGTTGGTTTTGTTTGGTGACCCTTAGACGATTCATGAAGGTGAGCCTGATTAAATTGGGTGCTGGTTTTGGTAACATCGGCAATGAACTGATGATAGTCTTGCAACGATGTTTCATTCTTTGCAAGATCGTCTGAAAAGGGCTTTTGTCACACTGTCTTTAGTTCTTGCACTTTGCTCTTTTATACATTTCCTGATGGCTTTTGTTTATCATTGCAATAAACATGGTGTTTTTGAACTTCATGTGTGTCTTTTCCCTTGATTTGTCTTGAATTCAAACAAAACATGAATAGAACCCTTGCAATCTTTATGTTCGATTCAAATCGTGTTGAGCTTGCCTCGTCCTTTTCTGCTGTAAACTGTAACGTCATCTGAATTGATTTGCAATAAAGAAGTGAAGGTGCTCTTGCAATAAAGAAGTGAACAAAATAGCTGTCTCTGATATCAGGACTGCTCAGTTCAAGCCCCGATCTGAATGTTGCTTGGCTGTGGGCTCACCTGAAACATGTGAACATCAGGACACAGGACGTTATCTCTCCTGACATTTTTGTGTGGCCTTCATGCTCTTGCCTGCTGAGTGGAGGCGAGCCTGCACGGGCCGCTACCCGGGTACGGCTAAAGATGAGCTCCCTCCACTGCTTGTGCTTGCGCGTCGTGTGATCTGACTCTAAGGCCCCTGTTTTTTTCCCGCTGGCTCTGAAATTGGAGGCCGTCAGAAATGTTTGTGAACTGAAAACGAAGATGGGCTATCCATATAGTCTTCTTCTTTAAGGTGATTGGAGCCTCATGAATTGGGACAGGATGTGAATGTCTCAGGTCGTTGTCATTGCCCTTTTTTTTCTTCCTTGGCTGCGTTTGGTGTGGCTGGTGCCGAGAGTGATGGATCGGCAGGTGATGGGTGCCAAGCTTCTGAACCGCGGCAACTAACTGAAGCTTGGAAGCATGTTGCTTTGTAGGGTGGGTGAACTGAGCTCTGATTTCACTTGCTACTGGTCTTCATCCTGCTGCATAGACAAGTCAGTGCTGAAATCACCAATGACCTATTTTTCCTGTTGTCATTTATGTTTAAATTGGGAATAATTCTGTTACCATCCAGTAATGAAATCAAGGCTATGCCCGTAGTGGAAAAAAAAAGTTAGAGAAAGGGGAGTAAAGTCGATAAACATGAAATTAGTAGACAGAGGAGCAAAAATCACACGGCAATCAGCAAGAGTTCCCTTGAGAAATGGATCTAGACGCCCATGAAGATAGAATCGAGTGAGGTCAATTAAATTCCCAACACCTCCTAAGCCTACACAATGCGTCTCATCCAAACCCAATGCGAGTGAGTCTCTATCACATCTGAGTATCTGAATGTCTATCTGTCGAGGAATGGCGCCGATCATTAAGAAAGGCTAAGAAGGAACCTGATGCTTGGGATTATTGTGGATGTGGTGGCCCTTTTTCGTTTCTGCATCCCGGCCGATGGCTTATATGGAGCCACTGCGTGTCCTTGAGCTGGCTGCTCTAAACAAATCGCTTTGGCCAACTGAAAGTCTGCAAAGAGTACACGTGTAGGATTCGAATTTGATGTCTCTCCAATATGGCCCAATCATACAATTTAGCACCAAGCACGTTCGAGCACTCAGGCTGCATAGATGGCCGGCCTCAAGTACATCCTGGAGAATAGATCGGCAATTCAACAGTGCCGCTCTACGAAGATGAATGGAACAACGTTAATTCCCGATGCCTTCTAATCCTACACCAAATCTCATCCAAACGCGACATGAGTGTGATCTATATCACACTAGTACCACTCTATCTGCCTTGGTACCAATTGTTGTAATTAAGTGAGGCCTGAATGCCTGATGATGCTTGCTTGTGATGGGTATTGTGGACGTGGTGGTGCTCTCCTTGGTCTGCATCCCATCGCCTTATATCGGTCAGCTCGACAAAATTGAAAAAATGAATAAAATGAAATAGAATCAGAAGTGAAATCATGGTAAAGTAAATGTGGAGCGCAAATGCAGCAGATACCAAGTGGTTTGCACGAGCTGGCTGCTGAAGACCACGTGCACCTGCCAAAGAAAATGCTCCGACCTGCCACCGTCACATTATCACATCGTCCAAAATCATAAATTTAAATGGAATATTCAAAATAGAATAATATGCAGAATATGTATGACATCAGATACAAATATTAGATGCAGCCCATCTGAACAAGTATATACTAGCTTGATAAAACAAGGAAAATTAAACGAGACTGACCTTACACTGGAATTAAAATTCGAGTAGTTGACTGCAAATATGGAAGAATATGGAAGATTTTGTATTATATGTGTCTCCAATCGTTTGCACAAATTAATTAAATACAATAAAGCACTGCATTTTTTAAATAGTAAAGCAATGTCTGTGTTTTATTTATAAAAAATCCATGGTGCCTTTCACTCTTAAAAAACACATTGCTTTACTATGGCTTTAACTCAACGCATCTAAACAAGCACCAACTCTTCTAAACAAAAGGAAAGCAAAAGAATCTACACTGGAGTTAAAATTCGAGTCAGGCCTTGTTTAGATCGGCAAGTTTCTGGCAAGTTTCCACTATTCACCCGTCACACCGAATGTATGGACACTAATTAGGAGTATTAAACGTGGATTAATGATAAAACCCATTCCATAACCCTCGGCTAAATTCGCAAGACGAATCTATTGAGCCTAATTAGGCCATGATTAGACAACGTCGTGCTACAGTAAATAATCTCTAATGACGGATTAATTAGGCTTAATAGATTCAAAATTCAATTTCCAGGCGAGTGTGTAATTAGTTTTTTAATTAGTATCTGAATACCCTTTTCGACATCTATTTTTACGATTCGGTAAGTTTCCGCTTTTCGAACTAAACAAGGCTTGACAGATACCAAGCGGTTCACACGTGGTCGCTGGCCGCTCAAAATATCGCTCTGGCTAACTGAAAATTTGTAGAGTACAAATGTGAATACTGGGGAGGATTTGTATTTATTGTCTCTCCAGTTTCCCAATCATTTGCACCAAGTACAATTTAGCAACGCATTTTGTATGATGTTCTAATATAAGAAGGATTAATTGCAGAGTCTTGTAGGAAAAATGTATAACTGCTTCTCCTCCGATCCCTTGTCTCGCAAACTTGAAAAAAAAAATCATAAATGCATATTGCAGCAGAAAATGGCTTCCGGATGCTTTGTAATAATCATTCATTAATTCCTTCAGGTGCAATGCAGTATGATCTCCACTAGTTGAGTACTTGAGTCTCCATTGGGCTCGTCCACCTTAGCAAATGGCTCAAGGAAGCCTTCAGTATCAACACAAAAGTTGATGCCCCCCTTTCAATTTTGGCATGGCACGACCATAATCAGTTCCTGATGCCTTCTAATCGTACACACAGTAAACCATGCACATTCAGATGCCATCCGCAGTCGGTACCTACTGCATGCCCACGCGCCATGTATCTTTTGTTGTCCTCTTCCACTAGAGGATTTTTTTTAGAGAATAGGTTTCCCGCTTTATTATTCAACAAAGCAATTCAAGTCTCATACAATCTAGGTGCCGTATTCGACGCGCACCCCCTATTAGTTACAGTCTCAGAAAGAAGAGCATCAACATCAAAGGCAAACTCATGTCTACCATATTCTAACTCCTCAGATGCTGCTATACTAATTCCTACCAAAAAATTTGCAGTGGTGCAAGCCTGGGGGCCATTGGATGCTACCAAACTTGACGCTGTCATCACCTGGGAAGCAGATTGTTGCATCACTTGGTACTGAATACGAAGAGGCTGCTGCTGCTTGATCTCCAGTACTCTTATCACCTGGTCTAGTTCCTCCAAGTGCCCACTGATGCAGAGAATTCGCCAACTTTTCAATCTTTCCACCAGCCTTGTAATCAAGTGTTTCATACTCCTCCACTCCTTGTTCTGAAAACAGATTTCGTTACGCAGTTTCCAAATTGACCACATCAATGTGGCTGAATACATATTAAGCACACAATGCTTCTTACTACTAATCCACCACCAGGCAACTGATTCAAAGTCTGCTCCCAACTGTAAGTTGAAAATTTCAGATAAAAGTTCCCACATGACCTGAGCTACACAACAATCAAAAAATAAATGTGTAACAATCTCTTGTTCATTACAGAACAAGCACCTCAAATCATCTACTTTCCGCCTCTTAGCAAGATTACTTCTAGTTAGAGTCTTATTATTAGCCAGTAGCCAAAGAAAAGTATGTATACGTCGAGGCACTTTAATATTCAAGACAGCTACGTTGATCTGCTTGTGAACTCGCAAGGGGGCCGGGAAGAGTGCAGAGCTCTCTCAAGTGCCGTAAGATCAGTCGCGGTTACATATGTGAGCCGAGGACAGAGGTCTAGATGGAACTAAGGAAGGAGGGAAGAACGACATATCGGAGATGGCAGTGAGGGGAAGATCAAGATGCTGTGAAGATATCAGCAGAGTCGGATAAAGTTAATTCCCGACGCCTTCTAAGCCTACACTACACTAGACAATGTCTCATATTCAAGCTCAATATGAGTGAGCATCAATCACGTATTAGTATCCGTGTGTCCATCTGCCTAAGGAATTGGAGCTGACCAATTGTTAAGAAAGGCTTGGAAGGAACCTGATGCTTATGGTGGCATTGTGGATGTGGTAGCCCAGCCCTTTAGTTACTGCACCCCAATGATGTGGTAGCCCGGCCCTTTAGTTTCTGCACCCCAATGCTTTATATCAGCCTCTGCGTGTCCATACTACTCATTATATACTACTATACTATAGTTAATGTCTTCATTAGTAGGCAATTAATGTCGACCATATAATATTTTTATACTATGTAACACCCCGCCCTCCAACACCGCATGGGGCTCGCCCGCTTACACATAGCACCCTACTTACACTTTCGTCCTTGTTTCGTGTAAAAGGGTTAACCCGAAGGTGCTATGGCTGGAGGACAAAGGCACCATGCGCCAGCACACTGCGCCCGTGAGGGTCGGCTCTAATACCACTTGTAATACCCCGCCCTCCAACACCGCCCTTCCGTAGGCGCTCGCCCTCTTACACATAGCACACTGCTTACACTTTCGTCCTCGCTTTCGTGTAAAAGGGTTAACCCGAAAGTGCTATGGCTGGAGGACAAAGGTTTATAAGCTGGTTCCACCCTTGCTCAACTAGCAATGTGGTACTAAACATGTGCACCTGCACTCTTGGGCCACAACTAGGCCATATCTAAATTGGGCCAGATGTCACATACTAGTTCTTCTTAAACATTAGTAGACAATTAATCCCGACCATACAATATTTTTATACTAGTCCTTCTTAAACATTAGTATAGAGTAGTATGAAGTAGCATAAAAAAAACACTGATTATATTGCTTCTGGACTTTATGGATACACTTAGGTTGAGTAACCGGCCTCAGTAACTCTCCATGAAAGAGATCACCGACCGATTTCTAAGTGGTCGGAAACAACCGATGATCACCGGCTATGTGAGCTGCTGGACCTTCAGAAAATCTGAACATAAAGTTTGCCATGGAACTCATCACTCACCAAGCATCCAATGGGATGCTGGCGGCAACGGCCATCTTATAGAACATTTGGAAGACTCGCAATAATGCAAAGTTGTGTTCTCCCGGAACCAACCACCCTCTAAGCGCGTCTCACATTGTTCGTATGGCTGGACAAGATCTTCTCGACTCGGAACCTGATGTATCTCTGACCATGCCAAGAAAGCAAGCCTGGGAGAGCAAGTAATAGGTTGACCTTTTGTTTTATTTCTAGCCCATTTGTTCCCTGTATCCATTAAACTTGGATAATGCGCCTTATCCTCGCTAACGATCAAGTCGGCGATCATCCAGTGCAGAGCTCCTCCAAAAAGAAGTGAACAAGCATGGCACGAGTGACCATGATCAAATCCCGACACCTTCTAATCCTACAAACAGTGAAACATGCATTCAGATGCCATTTGAGCTCGTCGATACCTACTGCATGCAAGCCCTGGTGTGGTGTGTATCTTTTGTTCCACCAGAGGAATTGGCAGTGGTCAAATAAGGAGTCTGCTTAATTGGAAGGAATCTGAATGCGTAAGGTTATATATTGGTATCGGTGCTGGGTGCCAACTGCCAATGACATCTGGATTCTGAATGTGCATTAGGTTCACTCACATGCATCAGCTGGTTGGTGGATGACCGGGTGAAGCCGGCACTAACAATGCATAGGACCATGTGTTCAGTTCAGAACATGCATTTGTACGTCTCTCCTGGTGACTCCTGCACTTGATGGCACTGAAATTAGTTTGAGATTGATTTCCCATGCCTTCTGAGCCTACACAATGTTTCATCCGAATGCAATGCGAGTGAGATGTATATGAACATGAGTATCTGCTATCTCTATCCACCTGCGCAATCGGCAAATGGACTGAAAATGGGGCTTGGAAGCAGGGTTTAAAATTTTTTTCGGACCCTACCGATAAACACGAGATATCAGGAATATCGGATCACATTTTTTTTTACTAGATTTTGCACAAAACGGTCTCTAAACCATCCTACATCATAAGTTAGATAGCAACAAAGAAATCTCTCAGTATATCACAAGTTTAACACATTAGATAGCTTTGGTATACAAAATTTGGATCAAAATTTCATTTCAGTCACTAGCAATAAACACGATATTTCCAGAATTTCGACGAAATTTTGCCAAAATTGTGAACCCTGCTTGGAAGTCGGAACAATGCAGATGCACATGATGGGCATTGTGAAAGTGGCGGTGCTCAGCCTTGTATCGGCCTTGTGTTTTAGATTTTTTAAAGATAATAAAGGAAAATTATATTCTTACTTGCCACCGTCACCTTACCACATCATCCAATAAATATAAAGTTTGAATCAGATCAGATAAAATCAGGATATATATGACATCAAACACAAGTATTAGATGCAACACATCTGAACAAGTATTAGCTTGAGTAAAGAAGAAAAATAAAAGGACAACTGAGATAATTACACTGAAACTAAAATTCAAGTAGTCGAGTGCAAAAATTAAAGATTTTGTACTTGATGTGCCCCCAGCCGTTTGCACAAATTAAATACAATAAAGCATTGTTTTTAAATTAAAAAGCAACATTTTTAAAAATAATAATAAAGCAATGTTTTTATAAAATAATAAAGCAATGCATTTTGCATATAATGATGGTCTACCTTCAGAATTGCCTAATTGTGCAGGAATAGTTCATTTGAATGATCTCTACCAGTTGATTGCTGATCATCTTCATCTACGAGAGGAGCTGGCCTAAGGGGATCTCTGCTCGCCGGTTTTCCTGGCCGCGTTTGGCGTTTCTCGAGCCTGGTGATGGATTTTGGATTCTCAGGCGACGAGTGGTAGTATTCTGTGCCCCGGCAACCAACTGAAGCTTGGAAGCACGGTGTTTCGTAGGGTGGGTGAGCCCACTTTGATTTCACTTACTACCGAGTGATGTTTTTTTGCTGGTTCATCCTGCCAGCGCATAGATAAGCCAGTGCCAAAATCACCATTGTGCTATTTTCTTCAGTATCACTTATTTATGTTTGATGGGATGGAATATACTTACTTAAATTGAATATAAGAGGAATGCAAACAAGGCAACAAACAGAATATAATATAAATAGGATTCAGAACCAAGCACCAATTTTTTTGGGAACTGACGGCAAGAGCTTTGCCGAATTTTTATTAGAAGACAGAAAAAGGGACCAAAATTACAATGGGACACCAAAGTGCTTAGAGCTGCACACGAGTTGCAGCTCGAAAGAAGCCACACAACTTCTGAAAAATGAACAAACAAGGACAGGACTGAAACTAAGAACTGAAAAACTGCTGAAACTCGAGATGAAACTGAAACCGAAACTGAAGCTGGGGGACGAGAAGAACGTAGGAAGGAAATCAGCAACAGGTATTCTCAGCAGTCTGGTCCAGTCCCCTTGAGAAATAGATCAAGACGCTATGTAAACAGCGGTAGAATTGAGTGAGGTTAATTCCCAACGCCTTCTAAGCCTACGCAACGTCTCATCCAAACCAAACTCAATGCGAGTCTTCATCTCTATCGTCTAAGGAATTGACGCTGATAGATCATCAAGAAAGGCTTGGAAAGAATCTGATGCTTATGGTGGCATGCCCGTTGCCTTATATCAGCCTCTGCGTGTCCGCTCGGGCTTTAACTCAAGGCATCTAAATAAGCACCAACTCCTGTAGACAACAGGAAAACGAAAGAATCACGAAAACTACACTGGAGTTAAAATTCGAGTCAATCAAGTGGCAGATACCAAGAAGTTCACACGTGCTCGCTGGCTGCACCAAATAAATCGCTCTGGCTCACTGAAAATTTGTAAAGAGTACAGATGGGGATAGCATAATTGGGTAGGATTTGTGTTTGATGTCTCTCCACTCTCCAGTGAACCTGCCATTTATTTGCACCAAATACAATTTATTTGGCAATGTGTTTTACATGCCATTCTACTGTAAGAATTGCAGTCTTGTCGGTCACAAGGGCATTGGATCATATTGCTTCTGGACTTTATGGATACCATTAGGTTGAGTGAACGAGATCACCGCTTTCAAAGTGGTGGCAAACAAGTGAACAACTGAGCACTGGCGCTATGCTACATGAGCTGCCGGACCTTCAGAAAATCTGAACATCAAGTATATGCCATGGACCTCATCGCTGAGCATCCAACTGGGATGCTGCAGACTGCAGTAACGGCCATCTTATCGAACATTTTTGGAAGAGTCTGAATGCAAGTCCTCCACAACCTATCCCCCCTCTACATCCTACACCTTTTGTGCGGCTGTGTCAGACCTTCTACTCTGGAACCTGGCGTATCTCTGACCCTGTCAAAAACCAAACCCAGCGTGCTTGGGAGAGCAACTTAGGAATATGTATTCCCCGTACTCACAAAACTTGGGATGATGTGCCTCATCCTCGCTAATAACAAGCATGACATGAGAGTGAGCATAGCTAAATCCTGACACCTTCTAATCCTACACACAGTAAACCATGCATTCTGATGCCATATGAGGTCGATACCTAGTGCATGGTGCATCCATGCCCTCGCGTATGTATCTTTGTTCCGATCCACTAGAGGAATTGGCAGTGGTCAAATAAGGAGGGTGCCGGGAAAGAATCTGAATGCGTAAGATTATATATGGACACATAAAGGTGCTTCGTCGCTGCTCCTTGCAAATTACCTTATTAATTTCTTATATTGGTATCGCTGTTAGTTGGGTGCCAACTACCAAGGACATCTGAATTCTGGCCGCGTTTGGTTTCTACAGGGAAAATTTTCCCCCCAAGGAATCTTGCATGCATGAAGTGCTAAATGAAGTCTATTTACAAAACCTTTTCACACATGAGTACAACTTTTCGAGACGAATCTAACGAGCCTAATTAATCCATGATTTGCTACAGTAATGCTACAGTAATACTACAGTACCCATCCTCTAATCGTGCGGTCAAAGCCCTCATTAGATTCGTCTCGCGATTTACACGGGGGGTTGTGGAGGTAGTTTTGTAAACTGACTTTATTTAATACCTCTAATTAGTGGTCAAAGCTGCATTTATTACGCTGCAAATTTTTTACACCCCCTAACCAAACTTTTTACACCCCCTAACCAAACGCGGCCTGAATGTGCATTAGGTTCACTCACATGCATTGCATTAGGTTCAGTCACATGCATGATATGCATCAGCTGGTTGGTCGATGAGGATGACCGGGTGAAGCCGCACCTGACAGTAGTACAGTACATAGGTCCATATGTTCAGAACATCTGAACAATGAACATGCATTTGTCGCCGTCCGGCGAGGAGTGGAGGAAACAGAGGAGGCGGCGCCGCTGCCCCGCGCCATGGCGAGGCAACGGCTGGCAAGGATAGCGGCAGCGTATGCGGGAAGAAAAACCAACGGTGTTGCGGAACGGAGTCGGTTCCTGAGGCGGCGGCGGACCGTATCCGAACCGTGTTAGGGCTTCAGTCAGGGCCATATAATCGGGTCCGGGACTCGGCCGAGACAGATCAATCAACAAACACAGTTCGTCCCTGCCATATTTTCGGTAGGTGATCGATATCCTTCGAGACAGGGGTCCATCAATTAGCATGTCACAGCAGGGGATATGGCTGGGGAGAAGGGGAAGAGGAAGCGATCGTCGGCGTCGACGTCGGCGGAGGAGCACCGCGGTGGAGAGGTGAAGGGCAAGCCGTCCGCTCAGGAGCAGCGCGGAGGAAAGCCCAAGATCCGGAAGCTGGCGCAGGAGGACATGGGGAAGCGGGAAAAGATGAGGCGGCTGGAGGAGGAGAAGGCCAAGAAGGAGATCGCTCCGAGGGGCGAGGCGGCGGAGGCGGAGGCGGAGGCGGCAGCGGATGATTCGGCGTTCGAGAAGACGCAGGAGAAGATCGCCCTATTCAAGGCTGTCGTGGAGCACAACTGCGACCACATGGTGATCCCGGACTACGCCGCGCCTCTCTTCCCAAGGGGGGCCGCCCAGGTCGAGGAGCTCAACGCCGGCGTCCGTACCTCCGTCAAGGAATTCAAGGAGCACGCGGCAATGCGTCTCAAGGAGTTCCAAGCTCAGGGCTACCTTGACTACTACCCTGGCCCCCACCACTACGGGAAACCGCTCGTTCGCCGTGCGCCTGCGACGCACGGCAAACACAGAAATGCGCACGGCAAACCCTTTGCCGTGCGTATTCCCCAGGCGCGCACGACAAAGGTTGCACGGCAGAGATTTGCCCGGCAAAGGCGGGTTTGCCGTGCGCCTTTTATCGCGCGCACGGCAAAAATATTTGCCGTGCGTAAAATTCAGCGCACGGCAAAAAAAAGGTATAACGGCGGCCACCAACGGCCGCGCTAACGGCGCGGGGGGGCTGACGGCGCCAGGGATGTTTGCCGTGCGCCGTGGATAGAAAACGCACGGCAAACATCAATCTTTGCCGTGCGCCACCCCTGTGTGGCGCACGGCGAACCGTGATCTTTGCCGTGCGCCACAGTATCGCGCACGGCAAACTATGGTCACTTTGCCGTGCGCCACAGATTCCGCACGGCAAAGCTGCCATAGGGGGCACAGGAATGGTCACTTTGCCGTGCGCCCCCCTGTTTGGCGCACGGCAAAGTGACCAAATTGTTTCTGTTTTTTTTTGTTTTCGCGTTTAAAAATCCCCATTCATTCAAAAATCACAGGCATAATATATATCTCATAATAACCATCACAGGCATAATATATATCTCATAATAACCATCACAGGCATCAACAATAACCATCACAGACACTTAATATAGATAAATCCACACGTTCAACAACAACAAATCCACTAGTGCATCCACAAGTCCACAAAGTTCATCGACAAGTTTACAGTGCATCCACAAGTGCACTAGTCCATCCAGTAGCTCACTGAGAAGGAGGTGGCTAGAACGGGGGTGGACCGTCCGGCCGAGGTGCGAACAGCTGCTGCGGTGGGAACGTCGGTGACATGCCCGGCGACGCCTCGAGATTATTCGATCCCGCCGACAGATTCTGCAAAAAAAGAGTAGATTGCATGTGAGACAAGAATCAAGTTCTCTAAGTTATAATCTAAGTTCTCCAAGTTATTATGAAAGTTGTCTAAGTCTCGGCTATCTCTAGGTCTCTAAGTTATAATCTAAGTTTTCTAAGTCTCTACTTTCTCTAGGTCTCTAAGTGAGTCTAAGTCTCTACGTTCTCTAAGTCTATAATCAATGAAATGAAACAACAAGGTTGTCAAGTAACTCACAGCAGGAGTTCCAGGAGCCGGAGTCGGAATGAACATCATCGGGGCCGTCGCGGGCATCGTGGGCATCGGGGGCATCGGTTGTCCGTTCTGAAAAGCTACCATGCAAGCCTCCCAGTGCTTGGCCATCAGCTGTTGCTGCAGAGCCATCTGTTGCTGCATCTGCTGCTGCTGCGCCGCCAACTGCTGGGCCATCCGCTGCTCAACCGCGGCTAAGGACGCCTGGTGTGCCGCTTCTTGCTCATCCAGCCGGGTCTGCAATTGTTCATCGCAATGTTACAATGCAAAGAAAATCTATGTAGAAATTCAGTAACGATGAATAAAACAGAAATAACCTGAAGTCGTTCCACGTGGGCCAGTGCCGCGGACGGCCGTGAGAGTATGGGAGGGGTACTGCTCGTGCTCCTTGCTCGGAGGGCCGGGAGAGTGGGAGTAGTGGCCGTGTCTAAAATGCTGTCGCCAATATAGTAATGGCCATGCTTCTTTCCTCCTCCCACCCTCATGATCACCTCTCCATCAAGCGGTGCACGGCTCGGATCCCACTCTGGCCCATGGACCTGCCTTCCCGTCTCCGTGTACGCAGTGATGCGGCCGTGGATGGAGGGATTGCTGTACGCCTCGGCCGGGTCCTCAGGGTTGTAGGTGGTCTCGGACGCGGACGCCTTGCCCTTGTGGGACAAGGCCCATCCCATGAACTCGGTGCACTCAGCGCCTCCATGTGCGTTGGACTGCGAAAAAACAGCAAGTTGATTACAAATTATGCATAATTGAATGTTACAACAAAGAAATGAATATTCATACCCATCTAGCCCTGTATTGCTCGTTCGTAAGGTTGCCTTGATGGTGTGTCGGGTATGGCATCAGCAAACGCTTCTGTCGGCCAGCGTCGTGCTTCTGCTGCCACTCCGGTGTGAACCACCTGTGCACTATGAGTTTCCAGCACTCGGAATCATTACGACACCACCACACAGGCGCCTACACGTGATCAAGTGAACGACATGTAAGAAGATCATATTACGCGATGTTCTTAATATGAGAATATGCACAATTTTACCTCCTCGTATTGCGGCCGGGTCAGCTTAAAGGTTCTTGCTTCCGCTTTTGACATCTTCTGCCCATGCCTTGAAGCACTGAAGTTTATGACGCACTGAACTTGCGCCTC
Source organism: Alloteropsis semialata (assembly GCA_004135705.1). NCBI lineage: Eukaryota > Viridiplantae > Streptophyta > Magnoliopsida > Poales > Poaceae > Alloteropsis > Alloteropsis semialata. Next base: position 65,129,579 of record CM014273.1, read on the forward strand.
GTAGTGCATGTCCAACACCAGCTTCTTGCATACCCACTCCTGCACCTCCTCCGCCTTCTCAGCATATCCATCCGCCAACCTATAGAAATCCTGCGTAGAAACACGATGATCTCCAGTCAATATTGCAAAAATGTTCCAATGAAAATGATGTATTGAGCAGTGTAGTGCGAGAAAGACTTACCCAGAGCTCGGCCTTCACCCGCTCCGCCTTACTCCCATAGCACCTGTCGTCCCTATCGAGAGTATCTGGGGCATTGTGGTAGTGTGTCCACGTCCAGGCCGGCTCGTACCTGTCCTCACTCATCCGGACCATGCCTGGGAAGTGCAACCTGCACAAAAGACCCAGGATGCCGTTGACCAAGCGGGTATAACCACCAGGTGTGACGATTTCCCAACTCCTGTCAAAAGTGAAAAAGAAGAAATATTAGTTTATATTGTGATATCAAGTTTCCAGCCTGTGGCGCACGGCAAACCTGACGGCCGTTTGCTAGCCGTCCACCCTCCTCACGGCAGGTGCACGTGGCGCGCACGTGAGGAGAGTTTGCCGTGCGTTCTGGCGAAGGCGCACGGCAAACGTCCAATTTTGCCGTGTGCTTCTTTTTTGCCGTGAGGGGCGCACGGCAAACCTGTCTTTGCCGTGCGTTGTTGGGAAATGCACGGCAAACATCGTGTTTGCCGTGCGCCCGATATTTTGCACACGGCAAAGATCCGGGCGCACGGCATCCCCTCTGTTTCCGGTAGTGCACTGTAAAGTTCCCTCCTATATCTTCAACGACCATGGCAAGGCCGATGCGCAAGCTATCTGATATCTACCCTCTTGCTAATATTAATACAGTATGTTTGCAGTTGTTGCTGTCTGAATTTACCAGCTTTAATCCATCGCCGTCATGAAGTATTGGACCTATGTATGCAAGTACTGAACCTATGTATGCAAGTATTGGACCTAGCTGTGCATGCCTTACTGCTTTATTAGTCTCTGCCTAACCTTCAAATGTAATAGGGGTATGCGTTCTCTAATTTCCTGTTTGCAAGTGATGAACTAACATCTTTCTGGCTATTATGCTTGCTTGATATGGGATAAATTCTTTCCTTCATCACTGGATTTTAACTTTATGGTCTTTGTTATGTTGCTTGTGACACTAGCAAATCAACATTGAGCATATATATCTTGTCAGAGCCATCAGGTGATGCCGATTGCTCTTTACCCTGTTATTGTCATCACTAATTTTTGCCAGGTATTGTTTCCTACTCTGGTGCTGCGATGATCGAAGAGAGTTCTAGGGTTATCAGTTATGCATCATGTAAGCTTGTTTAACTATTGTACTATCAGTTAGAGAGTTTTTTGTTTTTCGTTTAGGGTTAGGGGGAGAAAATCCCCAACCTGAATAATCTCACTGGCAAACAGAGTCCAGCTCAATGAATGCCCGTGATCTGCTTGTTCATCATATTTTAGCGACCATGCCTTAGCACATATTTCATTAAGCAGATAGCAGTTTACAAACAGTTCTTGTGCCGCCAAACAAACTTGGCCAACCCAAGATCACAAAGGATTAAATAACAGAGAAATACTAAAGAAGATTACAACCAAACACGAATGCATATATGAGCCAGTGCCAAAATTGATGTTCCTATTTTCTTTCCCCCTTTGTATCTGTCATTTCTTGTTTGCTAGGATACTCGAAGGCAGAAATCAAGCAAAGGGAACGGGGGACGGCATCAAACATAGGATGTGAGATACAGAAAATAAGGTGATAGCACAACAACTTAAGCCGCGAGCACAGCAAATCTTCATTAACCTCAAGCCCGTTTGCCTGCTTTAGGCCGTTGTCCGGCAGTGATGGCTGGCTTGGAGTACATCGTGAAGAAATAGGTCGTCGTTTCAAGATAGCTGACGTATGAAGATGAAGAAAGTAAGTTAATTCCCGATGTCTTCTAAGCCTACTCAAAGTTCCAAGTTCCATCCAAACGTGACATGAGCGATCTCTATCTCACGAGCATAGGCTGCCATATCTATCTGCCCGAGGAATTATTGGTACCAATTGCTGGAAGTGTAGCTCTGAAGGAGTCTGATGGTGGTTATGATGGCATTGTGGACGTGGCGGTGCTCTCGATGCTGGATCGTGGATCCCATTTTTCCTTATATCAACCATGGCCAGCTCAACAAAAAATGAAAAGGAAAAAAACAAGATGAGAACTGAAATTACGGTGAAGTAAATTGGAGTCGGTTGAGCGCAGGTATGGCAGATACCAAGTGGTTTTGACCACTTGGTATCTGCCACTACGGGAAACCAGTGGTTTGCCGAGTGCCTAAGGCACTCGGCAAACCCCCAAAAACACTCGGCAAACTATATGCCGTCGGCCGCCCACGGCATACAGCTCTCGGCAGAGCTTGACTCGGCAAACCCATGGTTTGCCGAGTGCCATCCGTCGGGCACTCGGCAAACACATATGCCGAGTGCATCTTGACCCTCGGCAAACGATCACACTCGGCATACCCCCTTTTTGCCGAGTGCCCGATGAAAAACACTCGGCAAACTCTCGGGCACTCGGCAATTATGGGTTTTCCGGTAGTGTGCCATACCTGCATTAGAGCCTGACCACATTCACTTGTCATAGAAGATTGGCCAAGCATGCATGCGAGCCCAGGTTATGGCAGATACATATAAGTAGCAAGCTGTCCTCTCTTTGCCTCGTTGTTTCTTCACTTGTCACAAGCGCCAAGCTCACCCGGTTGGGTTGGCGAATGGCAATAGCTGGACGACTTGTGCATCTCGGCCAATTTTAGGCATGTTCCTCGTAATAGGGCAATCTGAGCATACCGAAATTTATAAAAGTACACACAAATTGAATAAGAGAAAGAGACATGGGATACCAAAGGACATGAGACCTTTGAACAATAGAACTTTGTATTACGCGGGCCGATTTGGACCAATGAATGAAAAAAAGGTGGGGGATCCTCTCCACCTCTGTTTACGTTAAAAAAGAACAGAAGACATATCGAGCAATTGAGGAGAGAAAAGTCGAGGGTGTGTTTAAATGGTCATTCGGGGCCATTCTGAATCTCTAGTTTCTCATGATCAGTGATATTGATCTGTGCACTAGGTTGACGTACTAGCGATGATAATGACATACAACCTCGATCTGTGTTGGTGCACGCTAGCCCCGGTGACGATTCCAACCAGTAGAGGCAAGTTATGACATGGTGTGGAACTAGGGCATATTTGGATTCCATCTTCTAAACGCCACACCACAATTGTGGCCACCATATGTAAAAATATCCTATTTGGTTGTGCCTCCTCCCGCCCCCCGAGACTATTTCACCATATAATGTAGGCCTCACCACCAAATGTGGCTGTGAAAAACAACGCCAAACATTGTGGCGGAGGCGCGCATGGCGTGGCAAAGTATGGCCAGCAACCAAGTAAGGCCCTAGTCTTTTAACCCTTATGACTATTGACCAATTGATCTGATTGACCTAGTACATCAACATAAAAAGTTTACAAGAGCTTAAATAGATCTGATGTACTGCCATCCATATTGAAGCACACACATGGTCCATCACTATGCCACAAAACTTTTACAGGGCCGGTTAAAATGCTTTTTTCCGGACCAGTTTTTGCAATCGGTGCCAAAAATATCTAGGAATTACACCCCAGAAAATGTAATCGATGATTAAGAAAAGCCATTTCTAAGGGTAATCGAACAGCTAGAGAGGTATACCACTGGAGATGGTAACTCTCACTATATGCACTAGAAACAAATATGTAAATCCTAAAATTATAAAGTAAATCTGACTTTCAAATATGTTCCGCTTCTAAAAGATTGTTCAATACACTTCACATTATGAACATAGTCTAAAGTAGTTCTCTAGATGTCTTTATTAATTATACATATATGTCACTATGAAAATAACATAAAGTAACAACTAAATCTTCATCTCGTAACATATGGTGTGCTAGCGTTACTGCTCCATAATAGTAGATAGGTCACTTACTTGAGGGTAGCCTAAATAATTGAAAAGGTATGTCCACCTTTGGCCGTTTCGATCGTCTGGCTTAGTGGGC
>CM014273.1:65138965-65167963 GCA_004135705.1 Alloteropsis semialata
TTAGGAAGGTATTATGTAATGAAATGAAATGAATGAATGATGCTTCTTATGGTGTTAATTGCTTTTTCATGGCTTTTTATCTTGAGTGTATATTTATTATATTAAATACCTTGTTTGTACTTACTCCACTTGTAAGATAGAATGAGTTATCCTAACCTTAGTAACCCATGTCTGTATCGTGCAGAACCATGACAACCCGCCGAGTTGAGCGCATGTTAGCAAATCGTGCCGCAGCTGAGGCCGCCAGGGCAGAGGCAGCCAATGCCAACTCAGGACGTCAGCTGGGCCGAGGCCGAGGCCGCCCAGCCATTGCACCAGCTGCGCCAGTTGATCCACCAGCTCCAGAAGTGCTACCCAACGCAGTCCCAGAGCCGCAACGTCAGGAGAATGCACCACCGCCACCACCCATTAACAACCTCGTTGATGTGATGGCTACCCAGACACAGCTCCTACAGCGTATGGCAGAAACCATGGCGAACTTTGGGAATCAACGTGGGAACAATCAACGCCAAGACCCCCAAGCAGAAGATCTGTCCAGGAAGATCGAGAGGTTCATCAGGCTGAAGGCACCTACCTTTGACTTCTCCAACGATCCGATTGATGCACTAGATTGGCTGAGGACTATTGAGTCGAAGCTGGACTTGACGAACTGCACAGATGAGGAGTGCGTGGCTATAGCAGCACACCAGTTGGAGGGATCAGCAAAGGCTTGGTGGGACAGCTACTGTGAGACTCACCCAGCGCCAGATACCATCACTTGGAATGAATTCACCACAACTTTCACCGAGCATCACGTGCCTCGTGAGTTGATAGTGAGGAAGGCTCATGAATTCCGTACGATGACTCAAGGAACAATGAGAGTGGAAGAATATGAAAGACATTTCACAAAGATGCTGAGGTACGTTAAGGATGAGGTTCGCACTGAAGAATCTAAGATGTTCTGGTTTCACCGTGGTTTGCACTACGGAATCAGACAACTCGTGTCAGCTACCAAGAAGTCGTATCGCCACTTGGTGAACCGTGCCATGGAGATTGAGAAAGAGAGGCTTGGCCATGAAGGTCGCATGCAGGACAGGAAGAGGAGGTTTGAGCACCCATCACGTGACAGGCACCAGAACCAGCAGGGAAGGAACTTTCAACCCCGCCCAGGAGGTTCTTTTCATCCAAGAGGTGGCTATCAACAGGGAAGCCAGTTCCGACCAAGCCAAGGACAGATGACTCGCAACTATGGAGGTGGAAACAACAGCTTTCAGAACAATGGAAACCACAGCTATGGGAATCAAGCACCCACGGGTAACAACGGGAGGCCCAACAACTCTGCTCCTAAGGAAGGGAATGCTACAAACCCTACAACTTTTGCCTGCTTCGCTTGTGGCAAACCGGGACACCGGGCTTCTAATTGTCCAGAGAAAAGGAACAACCAAGGCTCAGCTGGAAACAGAGGACCGCAAGGCAAGCCCCCGCAGAACAACGTTCAAGGAAGGCTAAACAACATGACCATGGAGAAGGTTCAGGAAGCACCGGACGTGATGATGGGTAAGTACTCCGTAAACAATGCTTAAGCTTTAAATTCTGTTTGAAAATGAAGCAATCAAGCTTAAAGTGAAGTCACTCAGAAAAGAAGTTGATCTGCTAAGGAAGTACTTGCATCTTTGGAATCCTAAGTGAACCCTAATCTCGAGGACGAGATTCCTGTGAGGGGGGAAGTCTGTAACATCCCTAGGTTTAAATTTGGGTGAATTTAAAATTTTTGTGCAAACTCGTGTGAGAACATAAAAGTGGAACAAATCATACTCTGAAAAATTTCTAATAAATTAAAATATGTGCATTGCATTAGGGAATTTATAGTGCTAGAGTGGTTTGGATTTCTTGGTTTTATGTGAATGCTTGAGTGGAATTCATATTTGAATCCAAACCGTTCAAATATGAATTCAAATCCTAAATAAACTAACAGGCCTAAACTCCCTTTAGCCCGGCCCGTTTCCAACTTCTGGCCCGACCCGCACCGGCCTTTCCCTCCCTTTCCTTTCTTCCCGCGCAGCCCAATCCGGCCCAGCCTTCTTCCCTTCCTTCCCCCGCGCGCGGCCCAACTCGCGCGCTGGCCCAACTCGCGCGCCGGCCTGCTCCGCTCGCCGATCGCCCGCTCCCTCGCTCTCACAGACACGCGGGCCCCACAGCGCCAGTGTCGTCTTCTCCCTTCCACCGCGACGCCGCCGCGCCGCGCTTCCCTTTCCCGCCCGCGCGCGCGCCAGCTCCGCACCAGGCGCCGCGAATCGCGCGAGCCCGCAACCGCACGGGCCCCACCACGTGCTCCTGCCCCCCTCCCTGGTTTGCTTGGCCGCCAAGAAGATCCCCCGCCGAAGCCGCCTACAAAAACCCCCTTCCCCCTTCCTCTCCGGCCGAATCAAACCCAAAGGGGCGAAGCCCTGCCCAATTCACCCCGACCCGACCTCGAGGAGAAGGAGGAGAAGCAGAAGGGAGTGGAGGCGCGGGCGTGAGGAAGCCGAAGCCGCTCGAGGAGGAGGACGCCGTGCTGCCCGACGCCGAACTGCGACGCCATCACGCCGGAGCCGAGAAGGAGGAGGAGCCGACGCCGAGGAGCATCGCAAGGAGATCCGCAAGCCGTACCGCGAGCACTGCATCCCGCTCGGCCTCACGCTCTCATCCCAAACCCACCGTGAGTCCCCGTCCTCCTCTCGCCGTGCACCGTGCTCTGTTCGCCATGGACGCCGTGTTGTGCTTGACGATCTCTGTGTGATGATGAACCCCGTGTCGCCCCTGAGCCCCCCTTGCCTGGCCGGCCTTCGTGCCGTGTTCCTTCTTCTGCAGGAGCCCTAACCCGAGCCCCCTCCCCTTTTTCCCCGTGTCACCTAGCCCCGCGCCATGGCGCTCGTCGCCGTGAACGCCGTGTTCGCGAGTCCCGCCGCTCGTCGGTGTTTCATCCGACTCAACCACCCTTGAACCCCTCCAAGCCCTTTTACCTCACCCGCCCATACCTTCGAACCCACTCGCAACGCACACCGGGCAGGTGACCCGAGCTGCGTGTCGCGAGGCCGCCGTGGCCGCTCGGAACTCGCCGCCGGTCGTCGAGCTCACCTCCTTCCCAACCTCTTGCCCGCGCTCTCTCTCTCTTCTTTCCCTGTGATCGCCCCAGCCTTGCGCGCGTGACGCACCGGACAGGAGGTCCGAGCCGCGTCCGCGAGGACCTCAACGCCGTGATGCTCGCCGTCCGGTTCGAACATCGCCGCGCCGCCGTACTTCTTCCCCTTCACCTCGCCGAGCGACTCCCGCCTCTTGACCTTGTCCGCGCGTTCGTGATCATGTGGAACATCCCGTCGTCCTCGGCACCCGGGCAGGAGGCCCGCACTTCGCGCCAGGAGGGCCGCCGCCGTCGAACGCCGCCGCGTCCGCGCTCTGGTGGCGCGCCGCGAAAGCGCCGCAGAGATGACACACGCGCGACCACACGCGCACGAAGCCACACAGCTCACACCGGATCCCGGCCACCCTTCTCTGTCACTGCCATGTGGGTCCCGGACGTCTGTGACGCTGACCGGTGGACCCACCCTGTCAGCCGCCGAGCCGAGCCTTTCCACTGCCAAACCGGCCGTGGGCCGTAACCTTTCGGCCCGTTAACCTTTTCCTCTTTTCGGACCGGAAGCAAAAGTCTGTAAAGGCCCCTTGAACTCCTGAAGCCCAACCCGAACCGGCCCAAGAACAGCCCATGTCCGGCCCTTCTCCTTTTCCACCGTCTGACAGCTCGGTCCCACACGTCAGCCTCACGCAGTCACTGACAGGCCGGCCCCACCTGTCATACACAGCAACCCCACTGACCAGTGGACCCCACCCATTGACCGTTGACCGGTCAACGCTGACGTCATCATGACGTCAGCAGTGGCCGACCCCACCGATGACGTCATGCTGACGTCAGCATGCCACGTGGCGCGCTCCGGAGCTGACACGTGTCGCTTCCTGGTGCTGCCACGTGTCACTGTCTTTTCTTTTTCTTTTTTGGAATTTCAGGAATAGATTTATCTAAGAAAATTCATAATAAATTCATCCTAGCTCAGAAAATTATGAAACTAGTCTCTATAAATTCCTAAAATCATGCTCTACGCGTTAGAACAGGAGTTGAGTGCTTTTGGCTCTTCTTGCTTCTTCTTTGGAGTTTATTTGAATATAGGTCCGATGTATTACTTTTCTCGTGAATAGGACCAGCTGAGGAAACGCAAGGAGGAGACGGCTTCTACCACTACTCAGAAGAACCAGTTGCCGAGGACTTCTACCAAGAGCAAGGTTCACGCCCATCCGCTTTTGAATCCTATTTAGGCATTGCAAACTAGTATGCTAGCGCTTTACTTTAATTGCATGATGATGATCCTGTCCCATTGCATAGCCTTGTTTAATTACCGTATCCCTTGTTAAACCTGCTTTACTTTGATGCAATGCTTGCATGTGTTATGGGATGGTTGTGATAGGATTCTTGGCGTGTTGATCCTGTCCCATTGCATAGCCTTGTTTAATTACCGTATCCCTTGTTAAACCTGCTTTACTTTGATGCGATGCTTGCATGTGTTATGGGATGGTTGTGATAGGATTCTTGGCGTGTGTGGGGCAAAAACCCGGGAAAGGAGTAAGGGGTTTTGGGAACTTTGCGGGGGTGAGCAGATTAACTCGATCTTCGTATCGAGGGCTGGGGTGTGTACTTGGGCACATCCTACGGAGTACCTGTGGCGGGTACATGTTCTTTGTGTTACTTGAGGAGTTTGGCGGCAATACCTGTAATGGGTGCGCGATGCGGACCACTGGAAGTGGATACGCAATTTGACGGTGACGCTCACCCCGGCACCAAAAACCGAGTTGGATTGCCTGGTTCATTGAACTTCGTGCACACCACTTACATCTACGGGAGGATGTTCCAGCCAGCCTAGTTAAGTGCGGTACCCGGACTGTAGGAGTTAGCGGAAGTGTAAGGGGAAAAAGGCTGGAAGACCTTTGTTCCCCGAGAGGCTCGGACCCGGGATTGGCCACCGCGGGGCAGGCCATCACAGTTCTCGGACACCGAGTTGCGTCCTCAGTGTATCCTAGGCCGGGAAAAGCAGGAGGGTACCGTTCACTGGCTAGGGTCTGTGCTGTGGGTTGTGTCTCAGTCGGGTCATGACCGACTTGCAGCCCGAGTGGGTCCAGGTGTACAAACTCTGCAGAGTCTAATCTATATATAGCCGCCGTCCGCGGTCAATGGACGCTCCAATGAATTTCACACAATCCGCCATTGTTTTAGGGATTTCTACCTCCCCTCTAGAGTAGGGCCTGCCTCGGGCAGTTGAGATGCGAAGCGTGGGAGCTTTCGCATCGCCTAGAGAGTGAAGAGTGGAAGATGCATGTTGACGGGTTCCTGGTGTGCCAGGAGTGCTCGTGGGTGTTGTGAGAATGGTTTTGGGATGAAGTGCTGCTTGCATAGGATTAACCTTAAGCCTATCCTTGATATTTCTTATACTAGAATTAGGCCACTTAAAGCTTGCATTACGGATGGTGACGTGAAACTGTTCCAATCCTTGGGAACAGCTTATGATGAAACAGGTTATGAAAGCGAGTACGATAACAATGCTGATGGATGGTACAATTGAGGTTGCTGCTATGCTCAAGCTGAAGAGCCTGTGGAGATGACCGCCAAGACAGAAGACTAGCTATCGCTTCGCTTAGTATTTCATTTTGTCGCATTTAGCCCAAGAGGCTTGTAATAAACGTACCTCCAGAGTTATCCACTATTGTAAGACTTTTATGTATGATTTATACTTTTATTCGAAGTATGGATGTGATATTCCGCTGGAATGAGTTCTGTACGTGTTAGCTGTTGATCCTGGGACTAACACAATGGTACAGGGATTCGGATTCATAGAAATATGAGTCCGGGTCGTTTCAGAAATCAAGCAAAGGGAACGGGGGACGGCATCAAACATAGGATGTGAGATACAGAAAATAAGGTGATAGCACAACAACTTAAGCCGCGAGCACAGCAAATCTTCATTAACCTCAAGCCCGTTTGCCTGCTTTAGGCCGTTGTCCGGCAGTGATGGCTGGCTTGGAGTACATCGTGAAGAAATAGGTCGTCGTTTCAAGATAGCTGACGTATGAAGATGAAGAAAGTAAGTTAATTCCCGATGTCTTCTAAGCCTACTCAAAGTTCCAAGTTCCATCCAAACGTGACATGAGCGATCTCTATCTCACGAGCATAGGCTGCCATATCTATCTGCCCGAGGAATTATTGGTACCAATTGCTGGAAGTGTAGCTCTGAAGGAGTCTGATGGTGGTTATGATGGCATTGTGGACGTGGCGGTGCTCTCGATGCTGGATCGTGGATCCCATTTTTCCTTATATCAGCCATGGCCAGCTCAACAAAAAATGAAAAGGAAAAAAACAAGATGAGAACTGAAATTACGGTGAAGTAAATTGGAGTCGGTTGAGCGCAGGTATGGCAGATACCAAGTGGTTTTGACCACTTGGTATCTGCCATACCTGCATTAGAGCCTGACCACATTCACTTGTCATAGAAGATTGGCCAAGCATGCATGCGAGCCCAGGTTATGGCAGATACATATAAGTAGCAAGCTGTCCTCTCTTTGCCTCGTTGTTTCTTCACTTGTCACAAGCGCCAAGCTCACCCGGTTGGGTTGGCGAATGGCAATAGCTGGACGACTTGTGCATCTCGGCCAATTTTAGGCATGTTCCTCGTAATAGGGCAATCTGAGCATACCGAAATTTATAAAAGTACACACAAATTGAATAAGAGAAAGAGACATGGGATACCAAAGGACATGAGACCTTTGAACAATAGAACTTTGTATTACGCGGGCCGATTTGGACCAATGAATGAAAAAAAGGTGGGGGATCCTCTCCACCTCTGTTTACGTTAAAAAAGAACAGAAGACATATCGAGCAATTGAGGAGAGAAAAGTCGAGGGTGTGTTTAAATGGTCATTCGGGGCCATTCTGAATCTCTAGTTTCTCATGATCAGTGATATTGATCTGTGCACTAGGTTGACGTACTAGCGATGATAATGACATACAACCTCGATCTGTGTTGGTGCACGCTAGCCCCGGTGACGATTCCAACCAGTAGAGGCAAGTTATGACATGGTGTGGAACTAGGGCATATTTGGATTCCATCTTCTAAACGCCACACCACAATTGTGGCCACCATATGTAAAAATATCCTATTTGGTTGTGCCTCCTCCCACCCCCCGAGACTATTTCACCATATAATGTAGGCCTCACCACCAAATGTGGCTGTGAAAAACAACGCCAAACATTGTGGCGGAGGCGCGCATGGCGTGGCAAAGTATGGCCAGCAACCAAGTAAGGCCCTAGTCTTTTAACCCTTATGACTATTGACCAATTGATCTGATTGACCTAGTACATCAACATAAAAAGTTTACAAGAGCTTAAATAGATCTGATGTACTGCCATCCATATTGAAGCACACACATGGTCCATCACTATGCCACAAAACTTTTACAGGGCCGGTTAAAATGCTTTTTTCCGGACCAGTTTTTGCAATCGGTGCCAAAAATATCTAGGAATTACACCCCAGAAAATGTAATCGATGATTAAGAAAAGCCATTTCTAAGGGTAATCGAACAGCTAGAGAGGTATACCACTGGAGATGGTAACTCTCACTATATGCACTAGAAACAAATATGTAAATCCTAAAATTATAAAGTAAATCTGACTTTCAAATATGTTCCGCTTCTAAAAGATTGTTCAATACACTTCACATTATGAACATAGTCTAAAGTAGTTCTCTAGATGTCTTTATTAATTATACATATATGTCACTATGAAAATAACATAAAGTAACAACTAAATCTTCATCTCGTAACATATGGTGTGCTAGCGTTACTGCTCCATAATAGTAGATAGGTCACTTACTTGAGGGTAGCCTAAATAATTGAAAAGGTATGTCCACCTTTGGCCGTTTCGATCGTCTGGCTTAGTGGGCACTGTGGTCTCCCATTTAAGATGGATCATGACCGACCTTGATCTTGATCGCCTTGTGCAAGTGCGCTAGTAGAATTGAAAGGTCAAAAGTGAATCGGTTCTTTCAGTAATGCGAATTCTTCTCTGCTTTTTGCTAGGAACATGTGAATAAGCTTTTTCTCCATGGAAACAAATAATCAAGGACATGCGCTATCAGCCTATTATCACTGTGCTTAACAACTTGAGGACACAACCATTTTTGGGCAAAGACTAGCTATTGCTCGATTCGGTGTTGACGGGCTGATCATGGATGTTATAAGGACTGCATTTCGGCCAAGACTCCCAAACGTGCTAAATCAATTATGTGTAACGATTCAGTCTCCCAGAGAAAAGACTGCAAGCTAATTAGCTCCCCATACCATTGTCATTGCCATATGACACAACCTGGCAGCCGGTGTGATTGACAGTGTTTCAGCTGCTTTCCTCATGTTTCCTATTCCCGCATCTGAAGCTTTGGTTCATTTCTCTTGTATCCCATGTCTATGGGGCTTGTTGTCTATTAAAATGAAGAAGCTGGGACCAGTATATATAGGACAGGTGATGAACTCATGATTGATTTTAATTGGAATACATACCAGAGTGTCCACTAAGGCAAGCAAAATGGGCAAAAGTTGGAGGCACCTTTTTTCAGTAATTTTAGACTCAACTACTCAAGACAAGTAACCTACCTGGTGGTATAGGACAGTTGAAATGTTGTTACCTATACCACGTAATAGATGATTATTGAGTGCCTTTTCTCTATTTTCTCTTATCAAAATTTTCTCTATATATTCTTATCAAAATTAAAGGTGAATACGCCTCTGTAATGAGAACATATATAGTTCACCTGGTGCCCCATTGATATCCATGATCTGCCTTCATTATTTCCAGGCCCCAAGAATTTGGGTGCTCACAATGCCGGAGTACTGATGCTGCCAACACCGTGAATGTGAAGAAGCAGTTTTGCACGAGAGATATGCACATTTTCATTCGTTCTTTTCAAGGTGCATGTACATGTTCTGAAAATTTGACAGGCGTACTATTTCGTTCAGACTTCAAAGATTCTTCTACCGGTGTTCGGTTGTCAACTACTTGCTGGTTAGTGCAATTCAACAATAGGTGTTGTGTGATTGTTTTAGCGTGAGACCTCGAAAAACAGCTAATAGCCGGCTACATGGAGTTATAGCGGCTAAATTGCAGGTAGTAGAAGCAAATAGCGTCATCTTTCTCAATCAGCTATAGCGGGAGATAGTGCGGAGGCTATATCCGGCTATTTAATTTAAAACCTTGCCAGTGCATCATCATACGTGAATTGGATGCTTAAAGCCAATAGATGTATGCTAAAGATTGTATGTGACGTATTTTATCATCGATTTCTTCAAAAAAAATTGTTTATGCCTATCTCTTTGGCTTAACTGCCTATGTATTGCAGGCTTTCAGTCATTGACGGTAGAGTTTTGTTGGATGAACTTATATGGTAATCTAATCATCTAAAGCAGTGACATATCACTGTATCTTCTTTTTACAAAGGCGTGCCGGCCTTTTAAGTTCAGTTCGAGTACTAGCCCACAACAGCTAGCAGACACGCCACCTAAAGCTTGACGTTGAACTGATCGTCATCAGGCAACATGCATCTTGTCAGCAAAAAAAGAAAAAGAAAATTGTAGTTGGCATTTTTCTCGTACTCAGGCAGGCTGCCATCCTGCTAGTGCTAGCGGTGAGGATCGATGATGACTCAGACACGTACGCACCGAGTCCATCAAAAGGACTTTCTGCTACAAGGCTGAGGGGTGCTTTTTGCCAACGATGGTGGATGCAGGGATGCTGCGGTTGCCAAAACAATTGCATGAACGAACAGAGGTTCAACTTATCCTACGAGATGATTCCAGGAGCTGTATGGACAAGATCAGGACGAACCCGTCTTTTAAGTTCCGGAGGCTTTCCTGATGCCTCATATTCCCATGTGTCACCGACTCGCTGTATGTATATCTTTAATTTGGTTGGTCTCGCATTATCACCTCTCCTTCCATGTCTTGATGTCCATCACATGATGTGGTAGCAGCCTAGCACCGTTGGATGCACTACTACAAAAAAACGTTTGTAGGGACGGGTAAAAACACGTTTGCAGGGGCGGCGCCGAAATCCGCCCCTGCTTTTGGCTGCTAAAAATGGCCATTTGCAGGGGCGGGTTAATAGCCCGCCCCAACAAACGTGTTTCCAGGGACGGGTAATGGCATGGTCCACCCCTGAAGATGGTTTCTAGGGACGGGTCATGGCATGGTCCGCCCCTGAAGATGGTGTTTCTAGGGGCGGGTCATGGCATGGTCCGCCCCTGAAGCTCATTTTTACCGACCAGAAATAAATCAAAAAAATAGCAAAAATAATTTATTTTAATAAATCGAAAAAATAGCAAGTCGTGCAATTTTTCGCGTGCTCCGTAGCTGGTGGGATTCGAACTCACGACCTCTCCCTCGCGTGTAGCCTCCTCTACCACTGCACCACACTCTCACCTGTGACTAGATGTTTTTTTGGTTTCTACCATATTATACTAAATCAAGTGTAAATTGCTAGTTTGAGGCCCTAAACAATTTCAAATTAAAAAGTTGTCAACTACAAACTTTCATAACTTTTTGAAATCTACAAGTCTTATTTTGGTAGTTTCTCCATCCGAGGTCGTTTACAAAATTTGAATTTCAAATTTGAGAACATTCAAATTTAGTTTTCGTTGACAAGATGATTTCAAATGAAAAAGTTGTCAACTACAAAGTTTCATAACTCATTGTGATCTATAACTTTCATTTTGACTGTTTCTCCATCCGAGGTCTTTTAAAAAATCTCAAATTTCAATTGAAAAATTACAAACATGCATTTCTAGGGGCGGGTCATGCTATCACCCGCCCCTAGAAATGGCAGCATTTGTAGGGGCGGCTCATGGCATGAGCCGCCCCTAGAAATGCATTTCTAGGGGCGGCCCTTAGCTACAAGTAGCGCGCGCATTTGTAGGGGCGCGTTGCCTTTTAGTCCGCTCCTAAAAAAACTGACTCTTACAAATATTTTTTTTGTAGTAGTGGTGCAGAGGGTAATCGAAGAGAGGTTATGTTTGGGATGGAATGCAGCATCCAGATGAAGCTTGAGCGGCGTGCATATATATGTAGCAAGTGATCCATTCACATGTACTACAAGTGAAGTGTGGTGTGAGTATTAGGCCCTGTTTGTTTCAGCTTCTGGCGAGCTTTCCGTGCATAGCTTTCCATATATCCGAAAGCCGGAAAGCTCTGAACAGTGGAAAGCTGGAAAGCTCACGAAAAGTGGCTTCTGGCTTTCCACTGTTCAGAGCTTTCCGGCTTTCGGATATATGGAAAGCTATGCACGGAAAGCTCGCCAGAAGCTGAAACAAACAGGGCCTTAATGCGCTGGTTGTTTCCGAGCGTTCATTACTGCACGTACCATATTTAAACAGAAACAACAATAATTGGATGCTTCGAAACAGTTGGATGGCGCTCACAGTTGCAACCAAATGTGGATGTAAATTATGGAGTATCACCTGATTTTGTGAACGATGTATCTACACTGTCAAAAGGAAACAACGTACCCTCTTTTGCCGATTGCTTTGTCCGCCTCAACCGTGTTGACCGTAGCGTTGGCGTGGTCTGATCAAATCAAGTTGATCCTGATCTGCTCATATTAAGTGGTATTACATAATTAAACATAGCCTGTTTCTCCCCATTAGTTGAGAGAGATCAAAGTCGAGTTCTCGAGAAAAGGTAAAAGACTCAAAGATGACGAAATGACATCCTGATCAGTTTGGCCACGATCAGCACTTCAGCAACGACGGTGGTGTGCAGCGGACAGAAACAGTCTCGGCAACGACGACGGGTGAGGGGAGGATGTTATGGTAGTGCAGAGGTGCTGTGCTCAGTGGCCCATCTCCTTGATCGTATTTCCGTTGAGAGAGCAGAAGCGGAGAGACCAAGTTTTGGATGCTTTCCTGATGCTTCGTATTCCCAAGTGTCAATGACTCATTGCATGTATCTTTGGTTCATCTTGCACTATTACCTGACCAGTGACCACAACATGCTGTGCTAGCAAGTTGATGTAGAGCGCGGCTTGTTGCCTGCACAGCTGGTGAAGCTGGAGCGGCGTATATATAACTATGTAGGAACTGATCAGGTTCTCGATCAATTTCGATTCTACTGGTGAGGAGCGGTAAATAGTTTTACCGGTATTACCAGTGATCTTCGGCCGAAAAACCGGTAAAACTGGACTTACCGGCCCTCTCCGAATTTTTTTTCAATCCGAACAATTCCACTCACACTCTCTCTGCTGCGTGCCTCCAGGTTCAACTCCAGAGCTCTAGATTGTGCTTACACATGTTAAATATGACTGTGCTCTGTGCCTTAACTCGATGGAGACTCTAGACCATCTGTTCTTGGAATGTCAGTTTGCACAAGATTGCTGGATGATTCTAAACCTTCAGGCTGCCATTGCCTGCACATCCTTTGAATCCCTTCAGTCTTTCAAAGACCAATTGCACCTCCCCTTCTTCATGGAATAGGCTATATTTGTATGACAAGAAGTGATCTAATCTTCAGATGCATTCAGCCAAGCACGCTTTGTCTGTCAGAGTTACTTTCAACAAGAAATTTGCTTGGGTTATCCTCAGAACAAATAGGACTCTATGGCCCCTCCTATGGAAGAATGGTTGTAGAACTTTGTATAATTCCGCTCACTTTTTCGTTTCTTTCTTTGTTTCTTGAATACTGTTTGTACAGTTTTCTTTCATTTTTTTAATATATAGTCAGTAGGAGCCTACCTGTTATGGACACCTTCTTTGGGAAGCAGTTTCAGCGCAAGAAGAAGATTCCTGCGCCTGCTAGTGGTTAGATTGTTTTGGGCTTCAGTTTAGATAAGGTTTGTTTCAGTTTGTTAGCTAGCATCCAGGGATTAGTTTGAGCCTGAGGCTTTATGTACTCGGCCTGATGGCCTTAGTCGGGAAGCAGAAAAGAACATTGCCAAATCTCAGAGCCTCCCAAGGGGAGGGCGAGTTGGTTGTGATCCTCTGCTGCCTGATCTCATATCAATAAAGTAGCCCATATCAACTCTGGTATCAGCTGGGTCTTTCTTGCGCCATTGCTAGCAGATTGATCTAGTTGTTGCCTGCATTGCCCACATCCCACCCTTCCCCTGCGCGCCGCTAAACCCATCGCTCCACTGCCGCCATGGGTGACACTCCCGTCACCGAAGCCGTCTTGGAGAAGATCATGGATGAAGCCATGGAGAAGGTCTTCGCCAAGATCAACGACCTCAGTAAGAAGGTGGACGTCGAGGTGGGCAGTGTTCGCCAGGAGACCTCTCGTCTCAACACCTCCATCAACAACGTCCAGACGCAAGTCCTGGAGAAGAAGGGCCGCTTCGATCTCTCGTCGTCCTCCAGCGGGGGCGTCGACGGTGGGCGCGGCACGCCGCCCGCGCCAGGGCCCAAATTCCGCTACCCCAAGTACGATGGCTCCGAGGATCCTCTCGACTGGCTGCACAAGGGCGAGCAATTCTTCCGCGCCCACGAGACTCCGGAGGACATGAAGGTCTGGACGGCGTCTTTCTATCTGCGCGGTCCCGCGAGCCAGTGGTACTACCGCCTGGAGAAGAACCGTGGCGGCGCACCGACCTGGCCGGAGTTCACGGAGGCCGTCAACAAACGCTTCGGGCCGCCAACGCGGTGCAACACCCTGGGCGAGTTGACGCAGCTCCGGCGCACAGGGACCGTGGACGAGTACCAGGAGGACTTCCTCAAGCTCCTGGCCCGCTGCTCCGACGTGAGCGAGCGCCAACAGATCGACATCTTCACCGCCGGTCTGCTCCAGCCCATGAGCATCGACGTCGAGATGCAGAAGCCGGAGTCCCTCGAGGACGCCATGTCGTTCGCCCGGTCGTACGAGCGCCGCGACCAGATCGTCGTTGAGGCCGCGCGCCCGGTCTCCCGGCCGTCGCGTCCGTCCTCCCGCGGCAGCACGACGTCACCAGCCGGTTTCAAGACCCCCACGACGGCCCCTTCCGCGGCAACGCCCGGCGCTCCGGTCAAGGGCGCCCCTCCCTCCGGCGCGCGATTCACGCGCCTCACGCCAGAGGAGATGGCGCAGCGCCGCGCCGACGGCCTGTGCTTCAATTGCCCCGAGAAATTCTCGCGGGAGCACGCCAAGCAATGCACGATGAAGGGCCTCTACTTCCTCGAGCTCGCCGACGACGACTCCACGGAGGACGACGCATCGGAGGAGGACATGAAGATTTCCCTGAACGCGATCACCGGCGTCGCGTCGGCGTCCACCATCCAGCTCGCGACGGTCGTCCACGCCGTCTCCCTCACCGCATTGGTGGACTCGGGCTCCACGCACTCCTTCATCCACGAAGCGGCCGCGCGCAGCATGGGACTGGTGCCGGCACCGCGACCGGGCCTCACCGTGGGCGTGGCCAACGGCGATCGCGTTCCCTCTTCAGGGGTTTGCAAGGCGGTCCCCGTCCACATCGGCCAGGAGCAATTCTTCATCGACCTGTACGTGCTGCCACTCGGAGGGTGCGACCTGGTCCTGGGGTGCGAATGGCTCAAGACCCTGGGGCCAATCCTTTGGGACTTCTCCAAGCTGACCATGGCGTTCTGGCACATGGACCGTCGGGTCAAGTGGTTTGGAATCAACGCCAAGCCGACGCCGCGCCTGTCCCTAGTGGACGGCCGCGACGTTCTTCAGCTGCTGCTTCAGGAGTTCGCGGATCTGTTCGCCATGCCGACCGGTCTACCACCGCCGCGGTCGTTCGACCATCGCATCCACCTGCTGCCCAACACCGCGCCAGTGGCGGTCCGGCCCTACCGCTACCCCCAGCTCCTCAAAGATGAGATTGAGTCCCAGTGCAAGGCGATGCTGGAGCAGGGCATCATCCGCGCGAGCACGTCGGCGTTCTCGTCTCCAGTTCTGCTGGTGCGCAAGCACGACGCCACATGGCGCTTCTGCGTCGACTACCGCGCCCTCAACGCGGCCACGGTGCGCGACATGTTTCCCATCCCGGTGGTCGACGAGCTGCTGGATGAACTCAAGGGCGCCCGGTTCTTCACCAAGCTCGATCTCCGCAGCGGCTACCACCAGGTCCGAATGTTCGCCGACGACGTGCACAAGACGGCGTTCCGCACCCACCATGGGCACTTCGAGTTCCTGGTCATGCCGTTCGGCCTGACGAACGCGCCGTCCACTTTCCAGGCTCTCATGAATGACGTGCTGAAGCTGTTCCTGCGCCGCTTCGTCCTCGTCTTTTTCGACGACATTCTCATCTACAGCAGATCGTGGACCGAGCATATGCAACACATTCGGGCCGTCCTGTCGGCCCTGCGCGACCACGGCCTAGTCCTGAAGCAGTCCAAGTGCACCTTCGGTGAGCAGCGCGTCCACTACCTGGGGCACATCATCGCCGACGACGTCGTCGCCATGGACCCCGCGAAGATCTCCGCCGTTCAGGCATGGCCGCAACCGCGATCACCCAAGGCGCTCCGTGGATTTCTGGGTCTCACCGGCTATTACCGGAAATTCATCTGCAACTATGGTGTCATCGCGGCTCCACTCACGGCGTTGCTGAAGAAGGAGGCCTTCCACTGGACGCCAGCAGCCACCAACGCGTTTGAGGCGCTCCAGCTTGCACTGACCACTGGCCCGGTGCTCCAGCTCCCCAACTTCGACGCGCCCTTCCTTGTGGACTGCGACGCGTCCGGTACCGGATTCGGCGCAGTGCTTCACCAGGGCGGTGGTCCGATCGCCTTCTTCAGCAAGACGGTCGCCCCTCAGCACGCGAAACTGGCGGCCTATGAACGCGAGCTCATCGGCTTGGTACACGCGGTGCGCCATTGGCGGCCATACTTGTGGACGCGGCCGTTCATCGTGCGCACGGACCACTACAGTTTGAAGCATCTGCTGGACCAGCGGCTTTCTACCATTCCACAGCATACTTGGGTCAGTAAGCTTTTTGGGTACAGTTTTCAGGTGGAATATCGGCCGGGGAAACAGAACGCAGCTGCCGATGCCTTGTCGCGTCGTGATGAGCGCGAGTCCTCTGCCCAGGCGCACGTTCTGTCTCGCCCGGAGTTCGCCCTGTTTGAGGAATTCCGCAGGGAGTCTGCATCCTTGCCGGAAGTGGTGGCCAAGCGGAAGGAGATCGAGGAAGGCACAGCCGGCTCGGCCTGGACCGTGGTCGACGGATTCGTGCTGCACAGCGGCCGCATCTTCGTGCCGGCGACGTCGACACTTTGGCCCGAGCTGCTGGCAACGGCGCACGGGGCAGGCCACGAGGGCGCGCAGAAGACACTTCATCGGCTTCGCGCCTCGTTCTACAACCCGCACGCGACGAAGCTGGTCCGGGACTATGTCAAGAGCTGTTCCGTGTGCCAACACAACAAGACGGAGCATCTCCACCCGGCGGGTCTCCTCCAGCTGCTCGATGTGCCGTCTTCCATTTGGAGCGACATCTCGATGGACTTCGTTGAGGGATTTCCACGTGTGGCAGGGAAATCTGTCGTCTTGACGGTCGTGGATCGTTTCTCCAAGATGGCGCACTTCATTCCCTTGGGCCACCCGTACACGGCGCTGACAGTGGCCCAGGCTTTCTTCGACAACGTCGTCAAGCTCCATGGTTTCCCTTGCTCCATCGTGAGCGATCGTGATCCGGTCTTCACCAGCAAGTTGTGGACCGAGCTCTTCACCTTGGCGGGAGTTAAGCTGCGCCTCAGCTCGGCGTTCCGGCCGCAGACGGATGGGCAGTCCGAGGTGGCCAACAGGGTGCTGGGCGTCTACTTGCGCTGTCTCGCCGGGGATCGTCCGCGTAGCTGGCTCCGCTGGCTACCATGGGCCGAGTTCTGCTTCAACACATCGTTCCAGTCCGCGTTGCAGACCACGCCGTTCAAGGTGGTGTTCGGCCGCGACCCCCCTACTATGTTGTCCTACCAGCCAGGGGTCGCTCGGGTGGTGGCGCTGGACAGGCAGTTGCAGCAGCGCGACGAATTCTTGGCGGAAATCAGGGACCGACTTCTTCAGGCGCAAGATTATATGAAGACATCCTACGATAAGGAGCACCGCTCGGTGGAGCTGGAGGTGGGTGACTGGGCGTGGCTCCGTTTACATCAGCGTGCTGCATCTGCCATCACCACCAGCCCCAACGCCAAGCTTGCGCCCAAGTTCTACGGTCCATTCCAGGTGGTGGAACGGGTGGGTTCTGTCGCTTACAGGCTGCGGCTCCCGCCCAAGGCTCGGATTCATGATGTGTTTCATGTGGTCTTTCTCAAGAAGCATCAGGGCGCTGCACCAACGAACATTGTCACGCTTCCACCAGTAGTCCATGGCCGGGTTGTTCCTGTTCCCGGGAAAATCCTTCGTGCTCGTCTTGCTCAAGATTCCTGGGAATTACTCGTGCAATGGGCCGATCGCAGTGCTGCTGATGCAACCTGGGAAGCACTGCCCGAGTTCAAGGAGAAGTACCCAGATTTCAAGCTCGAGGACGAGCCTTTCTGTCAGGAGGGCGGAAGTGTTATGGACACCTTCTTTGGGAAGCAGTTTCAGCGCAAGAAGAAGATTCCTGCGCCTGCTAGTGGTTAGATTGTTTTGGGCTTCAGTTTAGATAAGGTTTGTTTCAGTTTGTTAGCTAGCATCCAGGGATTAGTTTGAGCCTGAGGCTTTATGTACTCGGCCTGATGGCCTTAGTCGGGAAGCAGAAAAGAACATTGCCAAATCTCAGAGCCTCCCAAGGGGAGGGCGAGTTGGTTGTGATCCTCTGCTGCCTGATCTCATATCAATAAAGTAGCCCATATCACTACCCCTCCTATTTAATAAAAAATAATAATGAAACAAGCTTGTGTGTAGAAAATGTTGCGCTGACACTGGAATATACATTAAACTAGGATCTTGGCTATCATGGTGGACCTTTTTGGAAGCCAAATTAACGGTTGGAAAAAAAAAATTCCAGTGACACTGTTTTAGTAGTTATCTAATAATCTCACATGGAACCTTAAAAACCCTATGGCAGTGTCACTCCACGGCCATATGGTTATTCATTTGTCATTTCGCCTGCTTTACTTCCTCATGATTCTTATTTGTTATTACTATATCACTCGCAATGTTTGATTCATGTGTGTTGCGGTCAAGCTGTTTGATGGACTAACATGTGCAAAATGTGACGCATGGTGGTAACCTGATAACGAAGAGCTAGCATACAGAGATGGCTTGTTGGGGGCATTGGTGCCGAATATCTAGACGCGTATATATAATCTGAGGAATGAACGCCTTTCCACCAACCATACATGTGGCAGCTTATTGACAAATGACAAGATATTAATTAAGCATTACTACACACACAATCTTCTGCAGACAACTCATATACCAGTTGTTTCCAAACAATATATAGGATGCTGGTCTACCAATGAATCAAATGGTTTAAAACATGTTTTTATAGGAGTCCTAGGAAAAATATTTTAACTGTTGTAATCCTCATTATTTCAATTAGGAACGAAAAACAATCATGCTTAGGTCGTCTACAAATCTGTCAGCTTATCACTACCGTAAACGGAAATTTGAAACTTGTATCTACAATTTCAAAATAAAGAAATCAAGGTACGGAGGTCGTTGGCACTAGGCAGGGCGAACGTCCAAATTCTCGGTGCCTAAAAATGCAGACAGATGAATTTCTTAGAAAAATCTGAGCAACATGCACCAAACACATGTTCTCAATTACAGTATTTGATCGAATTTGGAACAATCAAGACCTATATATTATCTTCATTTGGACCACACTCCAGTAGTGCTTGCCGGATTTGGTTGGAATCTTCCTCTTCCTCTTCTTCTACCCTGATGTGGCTGCAGGCGATCGATTGATGCTCGAACGGATATTTTTATTCAGACTTATTGCCGGGCATGGTGAACGTTCACTGGATTTTATTGGAATCTTCCTCTCTGTTGACCCAGAATCAACATCTCCAAGTTCTAGGCCATCTGATTGCCCAACAGATTTGCCTGATGCAGTTTGGTTCAGATTTACCTCATCGCTCCTGAATTCCGACATCATGGTTACTACTACTTTCCTCATGTTTCCTGTTCCCATCATTACATCTCATTCTTTGGTCCGCTTCTTGTTGTCTCCCATTTCTGTGGGCTAGCTTGTTGCCTATTCAAGTCAGGCTGAGCAGTATATAAAGATATGTTGGGGACGATGCCTCATTGATACATGTGATAGTTGGTGGTGTATTTGATTTATACGTACAATATTTCCTGTACAACTTCGATATGTGAGGACCCAAATGGTGTAGATACATTGTCTTAGGAGAGTCATAGATGGAAGTTGCAAATAGTGAACTCCATCCATCCAAATTATTGGTCACTTTAGCTCTGTTCTAAATATGTCTGAATTTTTAACAAAGTTTATGAAAAATGACATTTACATCATTAAATTCACCATTAAACATGTATCGATATATGGTGTATTTATTTGATATTGTAGAACTTAACATATTGTTCTATAATTTGGTCAAAGTTAGAGATGTTTGACATATAACAAACAAAGTTAAAAGTTACAAATAATTGGTGCCTAAAAACCAAGGCTCTGACTGATGTCAAAGCAGCCCTGATAAGTATGTTTTCTCCTTACATAGGCATTGTAACCTTCTATAAGAATCTAAAGGAAAAGATATCTAGTAATATTATGTCACATATTGGGACATCCCAAGGTAAGGATTATTGGAAGACTGCTTGAGAGGCTTTAATATCTTTAGAGGCTAGTAATAACTGAAAATGATGTCTCCATCTTTGCCCATTTTGCCTGGACAACGTGGTCTTCCAGTTAAGATCAATCGAGACCTGTCCTGAACTTGGTCACTTCATACAGATACAGAAATAGAGCTTGTTGTCCCCAAGAAGGGTCGATCAGTAGTAATAGTATAGCCGAAAAATCAAAAGTGATCAGTTCTTGCGGGAAGACATTAGACTATAACTCTATAAGAGTGTAAGATGGTGACATGACGTCTTGGTCAGTTTCCACAGACCAACCAGCTCTTCAGCATCCCCAGCATTCTCCACCAAAGCCGACGCAGATCCCGCCACATGCAGTTCTGAAACCAGAATACCAACAACATGTGGTTGTTGTATTGCATAAAGTTCTGGTTGTTTCCCTGATGTTTCCTACTCCCATGTGTTATTGAGCCTCCTTACCTTGTCACTGATTGCCTTAATTATGTGTTGGTGATCACAATGTGGTGTACGAGCGTGCATGTTCAATATATAAGCAATGATGATATTGTGTAGAGATGGATTAAAATGGCAGTCTTTGTTGGCTATTCAGGTGAAGTTGAGGCTGTTGAGCAGTATACAATGTGGGGAGTGCTTCACTGACACAAGTGAAGTTTGGTGAAGCATCATCAATTCAGGCTTCTTTGCAAGCATTACTATTTACTACACACTTTCACTTTTGTGAGGTATGGTCATAGTCGTAGTTAGAGTAACAGGCAAAGTACTTCTAGCTTCAGCAGAAGTAATATGCTCCAAAATTCTTTTGGTGCCTGAAAGTGACAGCAGATGCTTAGCTTATGGTGATCCATGCGTCACAAAGACCATATATAGTGTCTTCGAGGCTCATTTTTAAGTAAGTTTGACAAAGGAAAACATCTCATATAACAAGTCATCTCCAAGAGCTTTTATAAAATCTACTCTCTAAATCATCGTTTGGAGAGTCATTTAAGTAAAATTAATTCTTTATATCTTTATACTCTCCAACAGCTTTTGTATATGTTGCGCGCAGTCTAGAGAGTCATCCTCGCTCTCTATCTTTGGCTAGCGAGAAATCCAGAATAGAGGATATCTATATTTGGATATCCAATTGAATAGACTGTTGGAGAGTGTTTTTGTACAAAAATCTCTATTCTTGTAAGTTATAAAAGATATAAAAAGTCTCTTGGAGATGCTCAGGTCACTTATTTTTTCTAGGCTAATACTATTATTTCTCTGTAGTAAAGGTTAGCTTTGATCTTCATCTGCAGGTCATTTTTCAGAGGACGGTAAGTCGGCAAGTGAGACTTCTTCTTTGGGAAAAGAATCAAAGCAAATACCACCAATGTTTTGGCGCACTTCTTTTCGGTCCACCAAGCAATGGCAACTATTTCCATGATCGAGTTCAGAACTTCAGAGATCAGAGGGGAGAATCGAAAGGGAATGGCGGTAGTGAATCGCGCACGCAGCCCCCTGCGGAGTTCTTTTGCGCGGAATGCACGCCCTGCAGCCTTGCCCGTGCAGGCGTCGCCGGGAAGCATCTCGTGTAGGTTCAGCAGCCAATGGCGTACCTTGGTGTGGCTTCAGCTTCAGCAGCGAAGTGCATATACTTAGGTGTCGTGAGTGAGTGGCCCTTAATTTCATGAGGTGACACGGCCAGCCAATGCTGAATATATAGTTCTATCAGCTTGACAAAGCCTTGCTTTATGGTTCCAGCTATGAGCTATCTAATCTTATGCAGGGAGGATTACAAACTGTGTGTGGTAGCTTGTTTGTGCCGCATGGTTCCAGCTGCTTTCCTCATGTCTCCTATTCCCCTCGCATTTCTACGCCTTCTTCATCAAGGGTTCATCTCTCATTGTCTCCCTTGTCTACGTGGCCACCATTATATTTGCATTGGTGTCCTACATGAATATATACTGAAGTGATAAATGGAATCATATCTATATAAAAAAATATGTTCGGGACATGCTCTGCGGACACATGCATGTGATGGTTGCATTTGGTGTTGTATTAATTAAAAGATTTTAAATGTTTTCTAGCATGAGTGTATTCACAATAATCCTTTAGCTGCTAAACTCCTCCATAGAGAGGATCGGTTGAAAGCTTTCTCTTTTTTTTTTTGAAACACCAATATAGACACATACGTTCACACAAGCACGCACACTCACACCCTTATCACCATAGAACGAAAAGCCAAACCGAAGATCGAACCGGTCAGGCTACTGGGTTAATGGTTCACCGGTGGGTTAATGGTTCACCGGTCCAACCAGTGGTTCACTGGTCGAACCATTGGTTTAATACAATATTAATTTCTTATAACTTGTATGAAAAATATGCATCTTTTGCAATAGTATGTACGCAAACACGTCACTTATAACATGATGGACGGAAAAACATACCAATATCTTAAAATTTATTGTCCAAAGTTTCAATTAACCTCTAAACATCAAACTAATAACTGGTTTACTAGTTCATTGGTTCACTGATTCAATGCAAAAACTGGCTCGTTCAACCCGGTCCAATTGCATGATTGATCTTTTAATTGAATCGAACCGGTCAGGTCATCGGTTCACGGTTTTTTCGGTCCAACCGGTGAACTATTATGGTTTTTTGTTCTATGCTACGCACGCAAAATATATCCCTATGAACATCTCCGAGACACTGGATTGGCCTTGTTGTTGATACCACCAAAAAAGAATCCATATGACAAATGTGCCGAGTAGAGTACTTGAACCTCGGTGGCAAGTTTTTTTTTTTGCGTGTGGGGGAACCGCTCGCGTCGCCTAGGACGGGCGACTCGAGCGGACGTCTGCTCCCTGCCGCTGAGTCCTCCGCCGCCGCCGCTGCCTCCGGCCCCTGTTCCTCCTCGCCTCCGGCCTCCAAGCCGGTGGCAAGGCGAGGAGCGGGGGTCCGTCCTCTCCAGTAGAACTTTTTTAAAATATTTTTTCTTCCCTCAAATAATTGGGCTAGGGTTTGGATCCTCGTTTCGATGTTTTCGATTTGTCTTTCTACTTTGTACTGGATTTTCTCCAGAGGATGCGTTGTTTTCTCTGACGGTGACGGGTTCCTCACACAGGGATCGAGGTATGTTGGCCTAGTCCTCTTTGAGGAGGGACTGTATCTGTTTTCCCCTTTGGTGGAATCGTCTTTCCGGCCGCTGGAGATACTACTGGTGGTGACGGATCTGTCCTTCCGGCCGTCGCTGGTGATGGCTAACGGCGGTGTCGGATCTTATGGCCGGTTCAACCTTCAGAAGATATGGCCGATGTGCTTTTGGTGCCCTTTACTCCCCACAGTGGTTGAGCATACTGCGCCTCTTTTGCGGTCTCTACGATTGTGGAGTCTTCTGTTGGTGGAAGTTGTGATTCTTCGTGAGCGGGTCTGGTGAATTTCCATGGCGATGGAGTTTCATGAAGCAGTGGACATCGCCAGATCAAGGAAGATGAATGACAGTGACCTATTGGCGCGCTTCAATGTAATTTTATTTTATATTGAGGTATAGGGGTTCTATTTCAATGAAATCTGGTCCCTTTCTAAAAAAAAACCTGGGTGGCAAGTTCTATCATAAAAAACCGAGCCAACAACTAACCGATTGTAAGCATCTGGCTCGTGGTTTAACACACATGGTTCGACAGAAGTCGTTCGCCAAAAGACTGCAAGCGATGATTTTTTCCTTGATTTTCAGAACAGTTGTCTATAATTTCAAAAAAAAAAACGTGAGTAGTTCTTGGTGCCACAGAGGTTGGCTGGCAGTCTAGCACGGAGCATGTGAGTGCCCATATATATTCTCGGCGCCTGAAAATGCAGGCATGCGAATTATATTGCTTACAGAAAACAAAGTGGCTGTTAGATATTGTGTCGAATATTTGTACAACGATGGGCCATGAGTTGTATTTAGCAGTATAGAGTAGAGTTCGTGTCAAACTGTAACCTGGACCTCCTCGAATATGAGAGGGGGGCTACTGTTGTGACTGTGACGACATAGCGACAGGCTCGCAGGGGAAGGCGGCACGTTGTCAGGATCCCGACGTGGCCGGTGTTGCGGTTTGGGGAGGAGCACCCGTAGTCATGACCCGAGGATGTAGGCTTCGGCTGAACCTCGTTAATAAAGATCGTGTCTCCGGTGTTGTCTATGATGTTGTAAGTTTATCTCGGTAGATTTAATCGTCGCTTCCACAGGTGGAGATTAGCTGGCGGCGTGCCATCGCGAGGGCTTATTTTCTAACAGTGGCATTAGCCGAGCATGTCTTCTCAATTGTGTTATTAAATTATGATCAATCAGGACCTATCTTCTACTCGACCACCTTGTGCAAGTACTGATGTAGAGCAGATTGTCCCAGAGCAAATTCCCTGTATGCCATCAAAAAATATAGTCATCCCTTGTATGCTATTGAAAATATAGTCATCCCTTCAGTGCCATTGATTCTAAGTTTTCATCCCTTATATGCCATTATGTCAAGTTGAACCGTTAGGAGGGTGGACTCTGGCTGTGGGCCCTACATGTCGGTGGGAGGGGAAAATCATTTTGCCCACGCCGCCCTCACGCCGGTCGTCCGTGTCCTCGTCGTCCTCCGCCACGCTCACGGGAGGCCGAAGCTGGGCACCAAGCAGGGAAGGAGTGAGAGGGCTGCCGAGCGGGCCCGCGCTCCATGCCGCCACAGCCCTGGCCCGCCATGCGCCGTGCGCGGTTGTTGGGCGACGGCGATGCGGCCGTTGCCACTCGCGCCCGCATCGTCCTCCGCCGCGGCCATGGAGGTCGAGGTTGGGCACTAGGCCGGGTCGCCATGGACCGCCGCGCGCGGCCACGTCCTCTCGCCACCACCGGGAAGGCCGCATCGGCGGCGGAGGCACGACGCTAGTTGCGGAGATCCTGCTCCACGCCGTAGCGGGTGAAGGCGGACGCACGCTGGGTGTCGCCCCCTCAGACCTCTCCGCGGGGCGGCTCCTCCATGACAGCTCCGACTCGGAGGCTTCGATGTGATGTTGTCCCTCGTGTCCTCCCGCTTCTCGCTCTCGTCGTCGTCCTCTGCGCACGACGACTTCTTGTGACACTCCCTCGACTCTGTCGACATGGTTAAATTTCTTGGCGAAAAAAAAAGAGAAATCCGATAAACGAGTTTCTCGGCAAGGTCCGGTTAAATATTTTTCTCACCGAAATTTTAACTTTCAGTTGAATTCGTATGCATTCACTGGTCGACTCTTCATAAACTTATGATATTATCTCATTTTAGTAGTATTACATGTAGTTTTGTTATGTCAAATGGTTTGGAAACAAATATGTAACTTTTTAGAGAAATTGAGACAAAATTTTGTTTAAATTTTGCCCGAAAGAAAAATGTCAAATCCGATAAATTTTCAAGAAATCCGATAAACGCGTTTCTCGGCCACCTCCGGTTTTTTTCTCTTACCGGTAAAGTAAACCCTGCTGTCGACCCAACCCCACGCCCTCGCATCCGCCTCGTCCGCTCCCACCCCCAGGCGACACGCGTAGGTGCGCGGTGACGCACAGAACGCAGATGGGAGCACGCCGGGCAGAGTCGAACTCGATGAAACAAATGGGATTGAGAAAACCGTTTGTTCTAGCGGAGAAAGTAACGGCAATGGCACTAAAGGGATGAAAATTTAGAAGTGATGGCACTGAAGGGATGGGCTAATTTTCAGTGGCATAGAGGGGATGACTATATTTTTCAATGACATACAGGGAATTCTCTAAAAAATGTTTCATGCAGATGACGACATGGCACCCTGCCGCAGAAGCAACCACGGATGTTTCGTGCTTTTTGTCCTCCCCACGGCAAAGAAGACGTACAGCTGAATGGGCTTGATGGTGTTCATATTTGAGGTAGTATGGCGCGTCTCTGTTGTAGCCAACACAACAGAGAAGGCATTGTTTTTTTATCCCACTATGGCCATCATGCCCTGATTTCATTACTTGATCATCAACGAAAATCTACAGAGTTTTAGGAGTTCAGGTAAAAGTAACTTCCACCCATACTTACAGCAAAAGAAATGTCATGAGCCAAAGATAACCTAAGCACTGTCGCTCGACTGATCACTGGGGTTGGTCATAGATGTTATCGCATTTCCGCTAGGACTTAATATGTCAGGTACATTGCACACAAACAAACTAATCAACTATGTGTGACAAACTGACAATGCAATCTTGCAGAAGCATTAGCAGTTAGCTCCCTATGCCGTTGTTACGTTCTTGCCCAGCACATGGCAACTAGCATCAAGCTTAGAGTCTTGACCTCTTTCCTCATGTTTCCCATTCCCGCATCTCAATCTCTGGTTCATTTCTCTTTGGCTCCCCTGTCTACGGGCCTTGTTGATCTAGTCAGTGAACACGTTGATGCGGTATACATATGGGGGATGGCTCACCAACACACGTGATGGTTGGTGGCGTATTGATATGTACTATTTTCGAATATTACAATATATACACACAACATTTTCCGTACAACTGAGACATCAAAGGATCCAAAGCTAACTCCACAACCCCCTAGTAAATTCGCGAAATAAAGTCCTTTGACCACTAAAGCAATACGCCAAAGAGAATGGGATTAAATAAAGTCAGTTTACAAAACTACCTCCACAACCCCCTAGTAAATTCGCGAGACGAATCTAATGAGGCCTTTGACCGCACGATTAGAGGATGATTACTGTAGCATTACTGTAGCAAATCATAGATTAATTAGGCTCATTAGATTCGTCTCGAAAAGTTACGCTCATCCGTGAAGAGGTTTTACAAATAGACTTCATTTAGTACTCCATGCAAGAAAGATTCCTTTTTGCAAAAATTTTTCAATCTGCATGTGAACACGGAATGATGTGTTTCTCTTGGTTGGTCTATGCATTGCCCAAACGGTTTAGAGACATGGTCTTAGACTAGAGTAACAGAGCAAAGGTTGCAAATGGTGTATTATTTCTCTTGAGCCAGAACATGCTACCAGCAATTTCTAAAGTTTGTTGATGTACAATAGTACTATATATACTACTAGTCCTAATAGTACTGGCAAGCTTTGGTTAGCGCTGAGCCGTACAAATTAAAACTCAAGGGCCAGGGGCTCTTTTGGTCTGAAATCTTAGGGTGGGCCATGGCCTACCCGGCCCATTCTGTAGATCCGCCACTGTTTTCACCCAATCCAGCTAAGGCCTTGTTTAGATTCGCGAAATTGCACCAATTCAATCAAAAGGCAACGCATTGAACTACGTGTCCCCTCTCTACTTTTTCAATTTCTAATGCATCTCCAATCATTGAATTCAATCGAATTCTCCCAATCTAAACAAGGCCTAAATCAACTAGCAGAAAGACCCTAGAAGTTAGCCTCCCCGCACCATTGTTCTTGCCCTATGAATCTATGACCCATATTGCAGCGAGTCTCAAGGATACAGTTTCGGCCGGTTTCCACATGCTTCCTATTCCCTCATCTCAATCTTTGCCCGTCTCTAATTTTCTTTATGAAGGGTTCATTTCTCGTTGAGTGATTGAGTCCTCTGTCTGCTATCTCTACGGGGCTTGTTGCCTAAGCTGGAGCAGAATATACTAGAAAAGGCCGCGGCGTTGCCGCGGGTGGGCAGTGGATGCGTCCGTGTTTTTCTTGTTGTAGCCATATAAATATTTTTTGTAAATTAATTGCGAGAGCATATTGAATTTAGAAGTTCGCTGTATCGGAGGTTTTAGATTTTGGAATGTGAGGAACATTTTATTTTGAATTGTATCTTATGTTGATATGTGAAAATTTGTAGGTTTAACAGGCGAATTTGAAAAGAGCTTAGCATTTTTTAATTGTACTCTATAGCGAAGTTGTTGAATTTTAAATTTCCAGTAGCTTTTATATTGAACTTTTTGAATTTGAAGATGTTTCGGTGTCTGAATCGTAGGTGCAACGGATCGTATGTAAATATTTATGCGAACGGATTACGTGAATGCTTTGAATTTGTAATTTTGTTGTGTATCAAAGGCTTAGGTTTACAAGTGATGAATTTGCGTCCATTAGAGTTCTCACGATTCCTTTTGAACTAACCCAATTCTAATGAATCTGGTTAGCCTCAATGATCATGATTCTTATGTGTGGTTGGTGCGGACAGGGATGAGCCACCCTAGTTAAATTCAGTCATTAGTCAATTTGTTTTTTTGTGTTCATATTCTTAGGGTAAATATCACTTACAAAAGAACATTTCTAGTGGTGGTCCGTAACCATTTCTGAGTGGTATTTACTCAGTCTCTATTCATTATAATAATTTCCACAAAGGTTAAAAATCTGTTTGTGAAAATCATTTCTACGTGCGGTTTTTTTTATGGAATCACCAGTTGCTTAAGAGAACCACCAGTCTAAATGATTCTAACAACAATTTTTTTTAAAAAAATAGAGTTTTTGTTGCAAATGATTTTTGTAAAACCATGTGTTCAGATTAAACCATCTTGGTCATGCGTAAAGCACCATCCAATGGCTTTGGATACGCTCTAATATATCTGAGCTGAGTTATACGGGAAATTTATGTACACATGTCTAAACGCCACCAACCACGCATCACATGTGTTGATGAGGCATTTCCTAGACATATCTATTTATACCACTCCGACTTCTTCGCTTATTAACACACAGGCATAGTAAGCGACATGAGAAATGAACTAAAGATCAATCGAGATGCAGTACAGCAAATATATGCATGCCAATAGGAATTGGAAACATTAGGAAGACAGCTGAAACTCTTGGAAACATTAGAGACAGGGGAGACAATGAGAAGTGAACAAAGAACGAGATGGATGTATATAGGAATAGGAGACATGAGGAAAGCACTAGAAACCATGAAGTCGAATAGGACAACCTGTGTTCTCAAGTTTATGACGTTTAGGACAAACTAAATAGTTCATTTTTGAACGAAATAGTTTATCCTAAACCTAGTATATTCGAGAATGAATGTAGCCATTTCCGCGCTAGGGGCGAACGGGCAAAGATGTGCACTTGCACGCCGACTTGCAGCGCCCATTGATCGGCATGCAGCGGTAGAAAATTCAGTCCCGGTAGAAATTGGACCCGGGACTAATGTGAGTATTCGTCCCGGGCCCAATAGCTAGACGAACAGCAGACTCTTTAGTCCCGGGTAACAACCTAAAAATCAATTTAGTCTCGGGTGGTGGCTCCACCCGAGACAAATAGAAACTTTTAGTCCCGGGTGAAACCCCGCACTGGGACTAAA
>CM014273.1:65178912-65189590 GCA_004135705.1 Alloteropsis semialata
CAAGTCCCGGGGTATGAGCCTCCTTCGGGGGACAAAGGTCTCCGCCTTTTCCCCCACACACTTCCGCTAACTCCTTACAGTCCGGGTACCGCACTTAACTAGGCTGGCTGGAACACCCCCCATAAAGTGTAAGTGGTGAGCACGGAAAGTCCTGGGGAAAGTTATAACCAACTCGGTTTTTGGTGCCGGGATGAGCGTCACCGTCAAATAGCGTATCCACCTCCAGTGGTCCGCTCGCGCACCCATTACAGGTATTGCCGCCAAACTCCTCAAGTAACACAAAGAACATGTACCCGCCACAGGTACCACACAGGATGCGCCTAAGTTCACACCCCAAGCCCTCGATACGAGATCGAGTTAAGCTGCTCACCCCCGCAAAGTTCCCAAAACCCCTTACTCCTTTCCCGGGTTTTTGCCCCACACACGCCAAGAATCCTATCACATCCATCCCATACACATGCAAGCATAGCAAGTTCATAGCATCAAAGTGTAACAAGCTTAACAAGGAATACGGTAATAGAATAAGGCCATGCAATAGGTCATTATCATCATCATGCGAGAAAGTAAAGCGCTAGCATACTAGTAGCAATGCCTAATAGGATTCAAAGTAGGATGGGCGTGGACACCTGTGACTTTACGATCCAAACTCATCTTGATGTAGTCGTACAAGTCTTCATTCGATGAAGTCCAAGTTGACAAAGTCCACGAAGTCTTTTAGATCTTCCTCAGATCCTAGCAAACGTTTGCATAAATAAACAACGGCATTCTAATGTGAATAAACTCCAAATAAGAAGCAATAAGAACCAAATAACACCATACCTCACACTAACAGATAATTCATGATTTTAGAAGGATTCTGAAACTAGTTTCACATTATTCTAGGCTATGCTTGATTTTATATGATTTTAATTAATAAATCTTATCTAGGTTTTCATTGATTCTGCAAAAGGAAAAAGAAAACAACTAACATGTGGCCACATCGAAATGTGCCACATGCCAGGCCCGGGTTAGCCGTGCTAACATCATTACGATATCATCACGTAGGGTTAGTATCTGACACCAACATTGGGCCCTGCTGACATCAGTGTTGACCAAGTCAATGACAAGTGTTGATTTGGTCAACGGGTCAAGATTGGGTATGCGGGTTCAGTCAGCGATCAAAGCTGGTTAGCGGCCAAGTTAGTTGGCTAAGTTAGCAGACAGTTAGCGGGTCCCATGCAACATTGTATGGGCCCCCTCGGTCAGGTGGCTAAGCTGATCAAGTCAGTGGGGTTCACATGTCATCACGTGGGCCCCATAGTGTTAGTGGTTGCGGAGAACAGTTAGTGGGCCCGGCTTGTCATAAGACGAGCCCAAAATGTTAGTGGGCCAAGACAGACGATTAGCGGGTCGATACTGGGCCAACAAGGTTCAAGAGTATATGGGTCAGGTAGCGAGGCATCTCGTCTAGCAGGCAGCAAGGCCCGAATTCGATGCAACGAGTTGCACACAAGTCCGGGTGGTCTCTGGTATGGTTCGGGGTTAGACTGGGGACAGGCTAGGTGGTGGCGAAGGTTGGCCGGAGCGGTTTTGGACCAAAAAAAAGGGTCACGAATTAGGTTCAGGGTCGAGGCAAGAGCGACGAAAAGGTGTCGTTCATGCACTCGGGCTTAGATGGCAAGGGTGCGGCTTAGACTGATGGCACGCGGGCACAAGGTTTACCTTGGCCGCGTCATAAGAAAGGCATTGGTATAACGGGAGCGAAGCGAGGTCGTCCCTGGTTTCGGGTTCGTCAAGCAAGGGCAGGGATTTCACGCGAGCTCATGGTTCACCATATGGTCGCGGAGCGATCGACAAGGGATGACGACAGGGTAGCTTCGGAAAAGGCAGGGCATAGCTTTGGACAGGACACTTGGGCTGGTTCGGCTGAAAGGGGTGAAACTGATGGGCCAGATTCATTCTATGGGCTCTGGTCTTAGGAGGGAGCTTTTGTAGACTTCGTCCGGATTGGGAAAGGGTTCATGGGCCAAATGGATCCAGCCCATGGCCATTTGCTGGTTCGGTGGATTAACAGGTCCGGACTTACGAGGCGGGCCCACTGGCCAGTGAGAGGAAGGGAGGCAGCAGTGCGGGGTCCACTGGGCAGAGAGCGGTAGAGACTGTCAGGTGGGGTCCACAGGGTAGAGAGAGAAGAGGGATGCCATGATCTTCTGTGACTTGTGTGGCGAGTCGTGCGTGTGGTCTTCCATGTGTGGCTCCTCCGCGGCACTCCAGAGCGCGACACGGGTGCGTTCGTCGGCGGCGGTGGCGCGGCTGCGTGGCCTCCTGCCCGCAGGCCGGTTTCACAGGCACGATACGGACAGGATCGAGACGAGTGAGGAGGGTAGGTGGTGATGGTGCCTGGTCTTCGAGCGACGGCGACGAGGCAGCAAGCGGAGCAGAACATGGTCACGGGGATGGCGGTGAGCAAGGCGGCGGCGAAACCTGGTGAGGGCAGACCTCCTGTCCACGGTACTCAACACGGAAAGGACAAGGGTCTAGCAGAGAGAGGGTTTGGGGAAAGGGAAACTGGAGAGGAAGATTAGGACGGCGGCGCCGCGGATCATGGCGAACATATCAACAAGGCGGCCACGGCGAGCGGCGGAACAGAGAGAAGATGAAGGAATTTGGGGCTCGGACGGAAGGTTTCCTGTAGGGAATTCAAGTGCGGCACGAAGGCCGGGCAGACTGGGCATCCAGAGCAGTTGAATCACTTAGAGAAGGGCACCATGGCGACGCGACGGCCGGAACCAAACAGAGAGGCAATCATGGTGGAGTAAGGCAGAGAAAGCGGAGAGGGTGCTCACGGCGGGGCAGAGGTGAAGGCGTGGCCGTGCCCGGGGTGGACTTGCGGTACGGCGTCTCGGTGATGCGCTCGTCGTCCTCCTCGTCCGCGGCGAAGCTCCGGGCGGCGTGATGTCGGCTTGGTGACGCGGTGGCGCGGCGAGCAGAGAAACTCCTCCAGGGCGGCTTCCATCGGCACCTCCTACTCCTTGTTGCTGCTCCAATCGGGCGGTGGTTCACCGGGACAGGGCTTCGGCCCGAGTGGATTTGGATGGGAACGAAGAGAGAGGGGAAATGGGATTATATAGAGGGGAAATGCGTGCGGGAGGAGGAAAAGGGATGGGGCTTGGCTGGCGTCCAGGTTGGAGCGGGCGCGGGTGCCGTGGGGGCGCGGCTTGCTTGGGAGCCAAGGGAGAGCGGGGCGGAGCACGTGGTGGGACCGGAGTGGTTGCGGGGCGGCGCGTAATGCGGAGGGGAGCGGGGCTGGCGTGGCGCGGAGCGGAGAGCGGGCGGCGTCGCGGCTGTGAGGCGGAGAAGAAGAACAGGGGCGCTCGGTGGGTCCGAGATGTCAGCGGGAGAAGTGACGGGGAAGCGGCGCGCGTGGAGGTGAGTCGGGCCGGCGGCTGTTGGGCTGGAGTGGGCCGCACGGAAAAGGGAGAGGGAGATGGTTTGGGCCAGATCTCCGGTGGGCTGGGCTTCACGTGAGATGGAGAAAGGAGAAGAAGACATGGGCCTTGCAGGTGTTAGTGGGCTGGTCCGGTTAGGTTAGGGATTAGGCCCGAGAGAGTTAGAAGTTTAGGCCTGGTTAGAGTTAGTTTAGTTAGGTTTGAATTTGTATTTGAATGGCTGAATTCAAATACAAATTCCACACAAGCACTCACATAAACCAAAAAGAACCAACTCACTCTAGCATTCAATTTCCCTAAGCATAAATTAAAGGTTAATTTGAATTTCCTAGGAATTTAGGGGGATTCACAAGAAGACATTCTAGGTGTTTTCACAACATTGCACGAAAAATTTTGAAATCCACATTTTTGCAATCAAGGAACATTCCAGAAAAATCCGGGATGTTACAGTCTGAATTTTTAACAAAGTTTATGAAAAATTACGTCTACATCATTAAATTCACCATTAAACATGTATCGATATATGGTGTATTTATTTGATATTGTAGAACTTAACATATTGTTCTATAATTTGGTCAAAGTTAGAGATGTTTGACATATAACAAACAAAGTTAAAAGTTACAAATAATTGGTGCCTAAAAACCAAGGCTGATTGATGTCAAAGCAGCCCTGATAAGTACGTTTTCTCCTTACATAGGTGTTGTAACCTTCTATAAGAATCTAAAGGAAAAGACATCTAGTAATATTATGTCACATATTGGGACATCCCAAGGTAAGGATTATTGGAAGACTGCTTGAGAGGCTTTAATATCTTTAGAGGCTAGTAATAACTGAAAATGATGTCTCCATCTTTGCCCATTTTGCCTGGACAACGTGGTCTTCCAGTTAAGATCAATCAAGACCTGTCCTGAACTTGGTCACTTCATACAGATACAGAAATAGAGCTTGTTTTGTCCCCAAGAAGGGTCGATCCGTAGTAATAGTAGAGCCGAAAAATCAAAAGTGATTAGTTCTTGCGGGAAGACATAAGACTATAAGAGTGTAAGATGGTGACATGACGTCTTGGTCAGTTTCCACAGACCAACCAGCTCTTCAGCATCCCCAGCATTCTCCGCCAAAGCCGACGCAGATCCCGCCACATGCAGTTCTGAAACCAGAATACCAACAACATGTGGTTGTTGTATTGCATAAAGTTCTGGTTGTTTCCCTGATGTTTCCTACTCCCATGTGTTATTGAGCCTCCTTACCTTGTCACTGATTGCCTTAATTATGTGTTGGTGATCACAATGTGATGTACGAGCGTGCATGTTCAATATATAAGCAATGATGATATTGTGTAGAGATGGATTGAAATGGGAGTCTTTGTTGGCTATTCAGGTGAAGTTGAGGTTGTCGAGCAGTATACAATGTGGGGAGTGCTTCATTGACACAAGTGAAGTTTGGTGAAGCATCATCAATTCAGGCTTCTTTGCAAGCATTACTATTTACTACACACTTTCACTTTTGTGAGGTATGGTCATAGTCGTAGTTAGAGTAACAGGCAAAGTACTTCTCTTCAGCAGAAGTAATATGCTCCAAAATTCTTTTGGCGCCTGAAAGTGACTACAGATGCTTAGCTTATGGTGATCCATGCGTCACAAAGACCATATATAGTGTCTTCGAGGCTCATTTTTAAGTAAGTTTGACAAAGGAAAACATCTCATATAACAAGTCATCTCCAAGAGCCTTTATAAAATCTACTCTCTAAATCATCGTTTGGAGAGTCATTTAAATAAAATTAATTCTTTGTATCTTTATACTCTCCAACAGCTTTTGTATATGTTGCGCGCAGTCTAGAGAGTCATCCTCGCTCTTCATCTTTGGCTAGCGAGAAATCCAGAATAGAGGATATCTATATTTGGATATCCAATTGAATAGACTGTTGGAGAGTGTTTTTGTACAAAAATCTCTATTCTTGTAAGTTATAAAAGATATAAAAAGTCTCTTGGAGATGCTCAGGTCACTTATTTTTTCTAGGCTAATACTATTATTTCTCTGTAGTAAAGGTTAGCTTTGATCTTCATCTGCAGGTCATTTTTCAGAGGACGGTAAGTCGGCAAGTGAGACTTCTTCTTTGGGAAAAGAATCAAAGCAAATACCACCAATGTTTTGGCGCACTTCTTTTCGGTCCACCAAGCAATGGCAACTATTTCCATGATCGAGTTCAGAACTTCAGAGATCAGAGGGGAGAATCGAAAGGGAATGGCGGTAGTGAATCGCGCACGCAGCCCCCTGCGGAGTTCTTTTGCGCGGAATGCACGCCCTGCAGCCTTGCCCGTGCAGGCGTCGCCGGGAAGCATCTCGTGTAGGTTCAGCAGCCAATGGCGTACCTTGGTGTGGCTTCAGCTTCAGCAGCGAAGTGCATATACTTAGGTGTCGTGAGTGAGTGGCGCTTAATTTCATGAGGCGACACGGCCAGCCAATGCTGAATATATAGTTCTATCAGCTTGACAAAGCCTTGCTCTATGGTTCCAGCTATGAGCTATCTAATCTTATGCAGGGAGGATTACAAACTGTGTGTGGTAGCTTGTTTGTGCCGCATGGTTCCAGCTGCTTTCCTCATGTCTCCTATTCCCCTCGTATTTCTACGCCTCCTTCATCAAGGGTTCATCTCTCATTGTCTCCCTTGTCTACGTGGCCACCATTATATTTGCATTGGTGTCCTACATGAATATATACTGAAGTGATAAATGGAATCATATCTATATAAAAAAATATGTTCGGGACATGCTCTGCGGACACATGCATGTGATGGTTGCATTTGGTGTTGTATTAATTAAAAGATTTTAAATGTTTTCTAGCATGAGTGTATTCACAATAATCCTTTAGCTGCTAAACTCCTCCATAGGGAGGATCGGTTGAAAGCTTTCTCTCTTTTTTTTTGAAACACCAATATAGACACATACGTTCACACAAGCACGCACACTCACACCCTTATCACCATAGAACGAAAAGCCAAACCGAAGATCGAACCGGTCAGGCTACTGGGTTAATGGTTCACCGGTGGGTTAATGGTTCACCGGTCCAACCAGTGGTTCACTGGTCGAACCATTGGTTTAATACAATATTAATTTCTTATAACTTGTATGAAAAATATGCATCTTTTGCAATAGTATGTACGCAAACACGTCACTTATAACATGATGGACGGAAAAACATACCAACATCTTAAAATTTATTGTCCAAAGTTTCAATTAACCTCTAAACATCAAACTAATAACTGGTTTACTAGTTCATTGGTTCACTGATTCAATGCAAAAACTGGCTCGTTCAACCCGGTCCAATTGCATGATTGATCTTTTAATTGAATCGAACCGGTCAGGTCATCGGTTCACGGTTTTTTCGGTCCAACCGGTGAACTATTATGGTTTTTTGTTCTATGCTACGCACGCAAAATATATCCCTATGAACATCTCCGAGACACTGGATTGGCCTTGTTGTTGATACCACCAAAAAAGAATCCATATGACAAATGTGCCGAGTAGAGTACTTGAACCTCGGTGGCAAGTTTTTTTTTTTGCGTGTGGGGGAACCGCTCGCGTCGCCTAGGACGGGCGACTCGAGCGGACGTCTGCTCCCTGCCGCTGAGTCCTCCGCCGCCGCCGCTGCCTCCGGCCCCTGTTCCTCCTCGCCTCCGGCCTCCAAGCCGGTGGCAAGGAGGAGCGGGGGTCCGTCCTCTCCAGTAGAACTTTTTTAAAATATTTTTTCTTCCCTCAAATAATTGGGCTAGGGTTTGGATCCTCGTTTCGATGTTTTCGATTTGTCTTTCTACTTTGTACTGGATTTTCTCCAGAGGATGCGTTGTTTTCTCTGACGGTGACGGGTTCCTCACACAGGGATCGAGGTATGTTGGCCTAGTCCTCTTTGAGGAGGGACTGTATCTGTTTTCCCCTTTGGTGGAATCGTCTTTCCGGCCGCTAGAGATACTACTGGTGGTGACGGATCTGTCCTTCCGGCCGTCGCTGGTGATGGCTAACGGCGGTGTCGGATCTTATGGCCGGTTCAACCTTCAGAAGATATGGCCGATGTGCTTTTGGTGCCCTTTACTCCCCACAGTGGTTGAGCATACTGCGCCTCTTTTGCGGTCTCTACGATTGTGGAGTCTTCTGTTGGTGGAAGTTGTGATTCTTCGTGAGCGGGTCTGGTGAATTTCCATGGCGATGGAGTTTCATGAAGCAGTGGACATCGCCAGATCAAGGAAGATGAATGACAGTGACCTATTGGCGCGCTTCAATGTAATTTTATTTTATATTGAGGTATAGGGGTTCTATTTCAATGAAATCTGGTCCCTTTCTAAAAAAAAAACCTGGGTGGCAAGTTCTATCATAAAAAACCGAGCCAACAACTAACCGATTGTAAGCATCTGGCTCGTGGTTTAACACACATGGTTCGACAGAAGTCGTTCGCCAAAAGACTGCAAGCGATGATTTTTTCCTTGATTTTCAGAACAGTTGTCTATAATTTCAAAAAAAAAAACGTGAGTAGTTCTTGGTGCCACAGAGGTTGGCTGGCAGTCTAGCACGGAGCATGTGAGTGCCCATATATATTCTCGGCGCCTGAAAATGCAGGCATGCGAATTATATTGCTTACAGAAAACAAAGTGGCTGTTAGATATTGTGTCGAATATTTGTACAACGATGGGCCATGAGTTGTATTTAGCAGTATAGAGTAGAGTTCGTGTCAAACTGTAACCTGGACCTCCTCGAATATGAGAGGGGGGCTACTGTTGTGACTGTGACGACATAGCGACAGGCTCGCAGGGGAAGGCGGCACGTTGTCGGGATCCCGACGTGGCCGGTGTTGCGGTTTGGGGAGGAGCACCCGTAGTCATGACCTGAGGATGTAGGCTTCGGCTGAACCTCGTTAATAAAGATCGTGTCTCCGGTGTTGTCTATGATGTTGTAAGTTTATCTCGGTAGATTTAATCGTCGCTTCCACTGGTGGAGATTAGCTGGCGGCGTGCCATCGCGAGGGCTTATTTTCTAACAGTGGCATTAGCCGAGCATGTCTTCTCAATTGTGTTATTAAATTATGATCAATCAGGACCTATCTTCTACTCGACCACCTTGTGCAAGTACTGATGTAGAGCAGATTGTCCCAGAGCAAATTCCCTGTATGCCATCAAAAAATATAGTCATCCCTTGTATGCTATTGAAAATATAGTCATCCCTTCAGTGCCATTGATTCTAAGTTTTCATCCCCTATATGCCATTCTGTCAAGTTGAACCGTTAGGAGGGTGGACTCTGGCTGTGGGCCCTACATGTCGGTGGGAGGGGAAAATCATTTTGCCCACGCCGCCCTCACGCCGGTCGTCCGTGTCCTCGTCGTCCTCCGCCACGCTCACGGGAGGCCGAAGCTGGGCACCAAGCAGGGAAGGAGTGAGAGGGCTGCCGAGCGGGCCCGCGCTCCATGCCGCCACAGCCCTGGCCCGCCATGCGCCGTGCGCGGTTGTTGGGCGACGGCGATGCGGCCGTTGCCACTCGCGCCCGCATCGTCCTCCGCCGCGGCCATGGAGGTCGAGGTTGGGCACTAGGCCGGGTCGCCATGGACCGCCGCGCGCGGCCACGTCCTCTCGCCACCACCGGGAAGGCCGCATCGGCGGCGGAGGCACGACGCTAGTTGCGGAGATCCTGCTCCACGCCGTAGCGGGTGAAGGCGGACGCACGCTGGGTGTCGCCCCCTCAGACCTCTCCGCGGGGCGGCTCCTCCATGACAGCTCCGACTCGGAGGCTTCGATGTGATGTTGTCCCTCGTGTCCTCCCGCTTCTCGCTCTCGTCGTCGTCCTCTACGCACGACGACTTCTTGTGACACTCCCTCGACTCTGTCGACATGGTTAAATTTCTCGGCGAAAAAAAAGAGAAATCCGATAAACGAGTTTCTCGGCAAGGTCCGGTTAAATATTTTTCTCACCGAAATTTTAACTTTCAGTTGAATTCGCATGCATTCACTGGTCGACTCTTCATAAACTTATGATATTATCTCATTTTAGTGGTATTACATGTAGTTTTGTTATGTCAAATGGTTTGGAAACAAATATGTAACTTTTTAGAGAAATTGAGACAAAATTTTGTTTAAATTTTGCCCGAAAGAAAAACGTCAAATCCGATAAATTTTCGAGAAATCCGATAAACGCGTTTCTCGGCCACCTCCGGTTTTTTCTCTTACCGGTAAAGTAAACCCTGCTGTCGACCCAACCCCACGCCCCCGCATCCGCCTCGTCCGCTCCCACCCCCAGGCGACACGCATAGGTGCGCGGTGACGCACAGAACGCAGATGGGAGCACGCCGGGCAGAGTCGAACTCGATGAAACAAATGGGATTGAGAAAACCGTTTGTTCTAGCGGAGAAAGTAACGGCAATGGCACTAAAGGGATGAAAATTTAGAAGTGATGGCACTGAAGGGATGGGCTAATTTTCAGTGGCATAGAGGGGATGACTATATTTTTCAATGACATACAGGGAATTCTCTAAAAAATGTTTCATGCAGATGACGACATGGCACCCTGCCGCAGAAGCAACCACGGATGTTTCGTGCTTTTTGTCCTCCCCACGGCAAAGAAGACGTACAGCTGAATGGGCTTGATGGTGTTCATATTTGAGGTAGTATGGCGCGTCTCTGTTGTAGCCAACACAACAGAGAAGGCATTGTTTTTTTATCCCACTATGGCCATCATGCCCTGATTTCATTACTTGATCATCAACGAAAATCTACAGAGTTTTAGGAGTTCAGGTAAAAGTAACTTCCACCCATACTTACAGCAAAAGAAATG
Organism: Alloteropsis semialata; assembly: GCA_004135705.1. Lineage (NCBI taxonomy): Eukaryota > Viridiplantae > Streptophyta > Magnoliopsida > Poales > Poaceae > Alloteropsis > Alloteropsis semialata. Next base: position 65,189,151 of record CM014273.1, read on the forward strand.
TCATGAGCCAAAGATAACCTAAGCACTGTCGCTCGACTGATCACTGGGGTTGGTCATAGATGTTATCGCATTTCCGCTAGGACTTAATATGTCAGGTACATTGCACCCCAAACAAGCTAATCAACTATGTGTGACAATGCAATCTTGCAGAAGCATTAGCAGTTAGCTCCCTATGCCGTTGTTACGTTCTTGCCCAGCACATGGCAACTAGCATCAAGCTTAGAGTCTTGACCTCTTTCCTCATGTTTCCCATTCCCGCATCTCAATCTCTGGTTCATTTCTCTTTGGCTCCCCTGTCTACGGGCCTTGTTGATCTAGTCAGTGAACACGTTGATGCGGTATACATATGGGGGATGGCTCACCAACACACGTGATGGTTGGTGGCGTATTGATATGTACTATTTTCGAACGTGCCTTAACACGTATTTCATTAAACAGAA
>CM014273.1:65190590-65205126 GCA_004135705.1 Alloteropsis semialata
AGAAAAAACGAGGAGTTGGAGAAGATGCGACGACTCGAGGAAAGGATACTGCAGAACGAACAAAGAACTGGGGAGGTTCAGCGGCAACTGGAGATAGCACTTAGCTCTCAGCAACAAAGCCGTGGATCCGCCGGCGCTCCAGTAGACGCAATTAGCCCTACCCAGCATCATCGAAGCAGTTGCGCGTCCACTGACGTCCCAAATGATGCTCAAGTCCAACGCTACCCCGTGGACGATATAACCAGGCGGACGACCTGTGAGCTGCACAGTCCATTCAAGAATTTAACGTTCAAGGTGGCATACGGAAGTGCTTTGCCGAGTCAAGAAGGAGATCTCTACCATGGAGGGCAAATACCTGCTGGCTATGCTAGAGTTGGGGTGGAGCAGGTCTTGGCCGGGTACGAATCACTCCAGCTTGACATTCCTGGAGGTGACGGGGAGACGACACTAGAAGAGGCAGTTCATGGTGTTATCCTATGGGAGAAGCGTTACATCGTCTTAACTCCTGAGGGGCCTTCGTCGTCACCCCAAAGCTCAAGGGCATCTCCGCTGCCTCCAGCTCCGCAGTCCCCGCCGCAGCAATATTCGCCTGTTCTTCCTGAACAAAGGTCTCCGTCGCCAACAACTCAAAAATCTCCGTCACCTCCAGCTAAGCAATCTCCGCCGCCTGCACCTCCGCCGGCAAAGAAAGCTAAGCAACAGAAAGCCAAGGCACCAACAAAGCCACCTGCAAAGAAGCCAGCAAAGCAAGCCAAGGAACCTGCCAAGCTACCATGGGAAAAAACTGATGAGGAGTGCAAGCAGCATAGTCTGGATGAAGTTAAAGAGTTCTTCAAAAAGAAGGAGCCCGAGAAAAAAGAAGTAGTTGATGTTGCTAAGTCTGCTTTCTTTATTGGCATGGCTAAAGTAACTCAGAAGAAAGTGTTGTCAGACTATGACCGCTCTATTAAGAAATCGTATGAGAAGAATCAAAGGGAGGAGAAGGAGCGACGGAGTCAACAGAGCCAAGAGTCTACCAAGAGCCACAAGAGCGTCAAGCAACAAAGGAAGGGAAAGGCTGTTGCTCAGCTCGGTGAGCAGGAGAGGCAAACAATTGATCCACTCATAGTGAATGCTGGAATTGGACCGGTCGACCTGCTTGAGTTTTGCAAAGGGGCAGGAATGACGCCCTCGCAAATGCTGGATGAGAGTAAGACCCCAAAGGCTATACCAAGGTGGCCATTTCAGCTTGGCTTACCTCTAGTTGACCCTGATACGTACAACACGCTGTCAACAAAAATGTATAGATTACATGAATGGTACCTTCAGGCGTCGGCCCAAGGCCAGAACATGGTGGGATTGAAGATTAGAGATGATGACTACTTTCGTGGCGATAATGTTATGTATCTGGAATTCTCAGAATTTTACCAGATATACCATAGGGATGCCCTTGACGTGTCTCTCCTCAGCTGTTGGGTGTTGTAAGTGCTTCGTTTATTTCTATATTTAACGTCTCCTATGTATTGTCAACCTATTATTAAACATTTATTTTTTTAAATTGTATCCTGTAGAATGGAGATTGAAGAATGCAGGAAAAACTCATACTTCCACTTGGGCTTCATCGACCCAAAAACTGTAAACCAGCATATGTTAGTAAATTTTTATGAAGACACAATGAACAACATTGACAGATTCTTACGTGTACAACATTACAAGACAATGATTCTATTTTCTTACAACTTTGGGTGAGTACTTTTACTGTCTTGTGCATCTTTTAGTTTTCTTCCTAACATAATTTTTATTTCAATTGACGTGACTCTTGGTACAAAATTTGCATGTAAATAGGTTTCATTGGATATTATTTGTTATACAACCGGACATAAGCTTGTTGACCATCATGGACTCATTGAGGGGAAAACGGGACGCGTACCAACCAATGATTGACCTCCTTCAAAAGTAATTTTCGTCCTCGCACTATTATTCCTCTTTAGCTCAGCCAAGAATTCCATTTATTTCATATGGTGTGCGCAGGTGTTGGAAAAAGTTTCGTGCAGAGCAAAAAGGTCCATTCAAGGAACAACTTGGTATCAAGGGAGACTTTCCGGTAAATACTACTATACATAGACCAACATCTCTTTTTTGTTTCATTATCATGAATATGCATGTAATGACTTGACCATTTCTCCTATAAAGTGTTATAGGCAGAATCAAGGCACCAATTTATGTGGATATTATGTCTGTGAGTACATGCACACTCTTGTAGGGCATAAGACGATCGTCACTAATTGGGACCTGACGGTATGTTCCATTTCTATTGAAATCTATATGTATGTATGCATGCATGCATGTGAGTCATAATAATATTATTTATATTTTTCTATTAACCACATCCTCAGATGATGCATATGAAAGATGAGATCTTACCGGACCAAAGAGTCGCGGCGATTCAAGAGACACTCTGCGGATTTATAATCGATGAGGTCGTGAGCAAGACAGGGGCGTTCTGGTGGGATGGACACGAGCCCGATACAAGGAGCAAATATTAGGCATTTTGTAAATATACATATACATATATACATACATATATATATATATATATATATATATATATATATGCTCCTTTGAAATCTTGGTGTAAATATTAATATTGAAATCTTGATGTAAATATTAATATTAATCTTGGATTTATCAAAATTTGTTTTATTTAAATATATATATAAGTTTAATATTATTACCGTATATATTAATATCAGTATTAATAGTTTAATGCATTAGTGACGTATAACTAATACATATATGGACATATACGTATATTATTATACAGGTATAATACGTATCTCTGTATAAAAGAAATCAGAAAAGAAAAAGAAAAACAGAAAAGAAAAAAAAAGCCCTTTAGTCCCGGTTGGTAATACCAACCGGGACTAGAGGGGCTCCACCCTGGGCGCCGCGTGGAGACCCTTTAGTCCCGGTTGGTATTACCAACCGGGACTAAAGGTGGCTTTTAGGCTGGGACCTTTAGTCCCGGTGGCGTAGTCCCGGTTGCGGAACCGGGACTAATGGGAGTTCCCAACCAGGACTAAAAGCGGTTTCTCTACTAGTGTGTAGACACCGTTCATTCGACGTCAACTACAAGTTCATGAGATGTACTCGGACGCAGGCCGGAAGAATTGTCAAGAAGGCCCGGCCTAAAGGCGGGAGATGCTAACTAGAACCCCGGCCCAAGACCCAGATAAACTAACATTGGTCAGCAACAAGGCAAGCCCCAGAGCATAACCCCTATTTTAAACTATACAATATTTTACTTAAGTATCTATATGCATTTACGTTTCTAGGAGTTGTATGAAACCATATATGCATAATTCCCTAGGTACCTTGGTCAAACACTAGTATGTTACACCGCTAGTCGCTATGCTTAAATAGGTTCGGTAAAAGTCGAGAGATTACCGTCACTCGCGAGACATAGGGTTTCGCTTTTGAAGACAAATATGGGATTGATGGTTTATTATTAAAAGTGGAAGTCGTTCATGTGACACATTGATTGAGGGTGAACTGTACTAATCACATGCCGGTAGTATGAGGTAGTGGAACCCGGTAAACCTATGTACCTATATGCAAACTGGTAGAGTGAACTGATACTGACTTCTTCAGTGGTGCTAGTCAGTAACCTATGGCTGACTCGTCATTGGTATCGGTGGGGATTAGCGGTCCCGGACTGCAGGGCAGTTCAACCTATGCGGGATGCATATGGAGAACGGTTGCCATGTACGGCTCGACGGGGCGCGTACGTGTCGTGTGATTAGGTCTACCTTGCAAGGTTTAATTCGAATCGATTCGCTGTACCTCTCAGATAAGAGGACCTTGGTCTTTCTGTCACAGTGCGACATAATGAAAATAAATGGTGATAAGAAATAGTTGATTGAATGAAGATATGGTAAATGTTTACTTGCTAGTGAATTACTTTTAAACTTAATAATATGATAGCTGGCAAACATAGAAGTTAGTATCACACTAATCTTGATGCTAAAATATTGAAAGTAAGGATCAACTCTTAGTAGCTTTTTGGCAAAACAAACCTACAACCAAAGGCCTTTCATGCTAGGAGTCGGCTAAGTATATACCAATAGTCGCGTAGTTGCTCAGGGTTTGTTGCTTAACCTTTTTCAGGTCAGGATGTTGCTATCCTTGCTGAGCTAATTATAATGGATGTAATGCTAAATGTTGGGAAGTCACGAAGCTCTACGTGTAGTCACCATCTTTGTATTTCAAACCACTATGTATTATATATTTGAACTTGATTTGTAAAAGACTTATTCTGTACAGTTTTGAATCTATGTCATACTTGTACTATCTGCGCTCACCGTCGAGTGAGACTTCTGGTGTTTGTTTCGATCCTTGTTCCAATTGTGGTTGAATCGGGATTTACCCGACAGACTACCAGATTAGACCGTTTTAAAATGTGTGCGGACATGATTATTTAATTAAAATAAGTGTCACTGCACTTAAGCCGGTTTAATTTGGGCCGTTCTGCCACGGCCAGTGATTGAAGCGTGACCTCTTTTCAATGGCCAACGGGGTCAGTCTAGTGGGTCGGGCTGTGTTTCGTTGGAGGCTGAAAATTTTTTCAGGGTATTAAATGCATCTTTGACCACTAATTAGGGGTATTAAATAATGTCAGTTTACAAAACTACCTCCACAACCTCTAGTAAATTTCCGAGACGAATCTAATGAGGCCTTTGACCGCATGATTAGAGGATAATTAGAAGATGGTTACTGTAGCATTACTGTAGCAAATCATGGATTAATTAGGCTCATTAGATTCGTCTCGGAAAGTTACGCTCATCCGTGAAGAGGTTTTGCAAATAGACTTCATTTAGTACTCCATGCAAAAAAGATTCTCTTTTGCAAATTTTTTTCAGCCTCCAACAAAACACGGCCGACTGCTGGCCCTGCGCTCCTGACTCGTGGCAGACTGGCAGTGACAGCACAGGACCGCCTTGCCTGTTGCCGACTTGCCGCCCGGGATGGCTCACGGGGTGTTAATACCTCAAATTTTTTCAAGGGAATCTTTCACCAAAATTTTTTCTAAGGGAATCTTACATGCATGGAGTAGTAAACGTGTGTTAATGATAAAACCCATTCCATAACCCCTAGGTAACTTTTCGAGACGAATCTAATGAGCCTAATTAGGCCATGATTTGCAACAGTGATGCTACAGTAACCATCCGCTAAACATCCACTAATCATGAATTAATTACCATCATTAGATTCGTCTCGCGATTTCCAGGCGAGATCTATAATTAGTTTTATTATTAGTCTACATTTAGTACTCCTAAATAGTAAGATTCTCTTGTAAAATTTTTCACCAAAATTTTTTCACCCAATTGAACACCCCCTCAGCCTTCCATCCGCGTTTGACTACGACGAGCGGGCTGCATTTGCACCTGACCAATTGCGAGTACTGAGTAGTAGACAGACCTCCAAGCTTCAACTTCTCCAGTCCAAATGTCCCCAATCGCACGCAACGGAGAGGAGACGGGGCTGTTCGCTGGCGCGCGCTCGCTGCGACGCGTATCAGCGAACGGTGGGTCCCACCACCACCGGCCTTATCTCTTCCCCTTCCTTCGTATCTTTTCTTCTTCCTCCGTCTCCGGCCTCCGGCCTTCTCCACCGTTCGCTGCCACCACCACCGGCCTCCTCCTCCGCCTCCGGCCGCCGGATCTGCCACCACCACCACCACCACCGCCACCTGCCACCACAACCACCACCACCGGGCGCCCCGTTCTTCGCCGTCGCCGGGCGTTCTTCGCCCCCGCCCCGCCCATCTTCCCCGTCTCCGGCGTCGAATAAGATTTTCGGAGAGGAGAGCACCAAACTGGTCCGAGCAAAGGTTCTAGCCCAAATAGACGAGGGCCGGGCCTCACTGTCTGAGTCTCTCAAACCACACAGCAACTTCAGTGCGTACTCAATGATGCGTGAGCGTGACAAATAAAATGCTGCGGCCCGCGGCATGAGCACAACTGAAGGAGCGATGGTAAATGGGCCTGCAATCTCGCCCTTCATTTCACAGCCCAACACAAAATGGCCGAGGAAAGTGTAGCCCACGCAACAGGAGGATCGTTTTACTGGCAGCCCGTTTATTCTTCCCCTCTCAACTTATCTTTTCCCTGCTTCCTTGAACGAAACTTTACCTCTCCTGCTCAAAAAACTTTACCTCTCAGTCAGCGTGACAAATAAAATACGCACGTCAAGTTACCGTGTACGACTGCTCTACGTCGAGTACGACCGCTTTGACGTGTGTCGACACGCTACGAAGCCCCGCGCACGCGCGCCAACTCAGACCAACTCCCGTCCCGCGCCGGTCAAGGCAGTTCAGACTTCAGACTCGCACGCACCAGGCTGTCTCCGTGGCCCCACCAGCCATGTGGGGCTCGGCTCGCGCGCCCTTCTAATTCTGGTCGCGGGGCCCGCGCTGGCCTCGCCCCCGCCACCCGCCGTGCCAACGACGCGGCGGCGGCAGGGAAGAAAAACATGCGCGAGGGCGAGGCGGCTGTGACGTCCACGCGACCGCGTGCGTCACGAGCGCGCTAGATTGTAGGGGGAGAGGAGAGGAGAGGAGGAGGCGTCGCGTAGGCTCGCGTCCGGCCCGCCGTGTTCCGCTCGCCGCGCGAATGTTCTGGACGTATCCGGCGAAGCGACCCCAAACCCAATCCAATCCGCCATGTGCCCCATGTCTTTCTCCTCTTCCCGCTCCGGCCGCTATATAACTCCCGGTTCCTTGCTCCGGCAACCCAACCAACCACCTGAGCAAGCAAGCGAAAGCGGAGGCGACCCACGCAGCGTCGGATTGGCACCCATCCCCTTGCTCCATCGCATTCGCCATGGACAAGGTGCTGGCCTTCTCGATCCTGAGCGCGTCGCCGGCCGACATCGCCGGCGGGCTCAGCGGGCGCTGGGCCCGGCTGTCGTGGCGGAGCGGCGCGGGCGACCACGCGGAGCAGCAGCAGCAGCGGGACAAGGAGAAGCAGGGCTCGCCGCGCCGCCACGGCGGCGGCAACGGGCCCGCCAAAGCCCCGCGGTTCGCGCCGGAGTTCGACGGCATCGACTGCTTCGAGACCATCGTGTCGCATTAGCGAGCCGCGCTAGCTAGCTCTCCCTCCAGCAGCGGAGCTGCCTGTAATTGACGATTCTTTTCGCCATTTCTGATGATGGTGATCGACTGATTCATCGATCGGTTGGTGTGTTGGTTAATTGTCTCAACAATTGCTACTAAGCATTTGAGACCCCGTGTTGTACAGACATGTATTATGTATACATGCATTGAGAGAGACGATTTTAATACTACTCTCCACCCTCTTTTTTCTAACCAAATGGACTCTTTTTCATTCCTTTCTGACCAGTATGTGATTTGTATCCAAAAAGTTGGATTTTCTTTAAATAAAAAGTTGGATGAAGTGCGAATTGCAATGTGTAATGAACTTTGTCGCCCAATTATGCATCAACAGTGGACGAGCCCAAGCCAAACTGTTGATGCAGTTTGGCAGGTGTCTGGTTTGGACGGCGCATGATGCGTCAATTTCAAAAGCTGGGAGGTAGCGTGTACGCGCCGGCACAAACTATGTTTAGGACTAATCCTAAACCGAGTAATTAACTAGGAGCAGGATTCCTACTTACCGAAATGGATATTCCGATACATGTTGATGATGCGACCTTGAACCAGAACAGAGCACACACACTTTGTTGCCGGTGGGAAGGGAGAGGGGCCACAGGCAGAGGATAGCAAGTTCGGTGCCCCAATCATTTGGAACCGCAAGTTCAGGATCCAAGGTTCTTTTTTTTAGAAAAAAAAAATGAATTCAGGCTCCATGGCTCAGGTCTAAGGAGGTGTTTTGCTTCCAAAGAATACATTCTCGGGGTAACGTGTACGCCGTGGCACAAGTTTGTTTACGACGAGACGAGTACAATAAAATTCAGCAACTGGTTTCCGCCGTGCTGAAATGGATGATCCAATCCATGTGGATGGTGTGACCTCGGGCCAGAACAGAGCGGAGCAAAGCTTGGTGTCGCAGTCATGGTAGACCCCAAATTGAGGCTCCAAGCCTGTTCGGTTGGCTGGCGGCTGGTGCTGATTTATTGTGAGAGAAAAATACTGCGGGCTGACTGGTGGCTGGTACTGATTCGTTGTGAGAGAAAAGTACTGCTGACTGGTGGCTGATAAGCCAGCTGGGGGCTTGCTTGAGATGAAATTACGGTTGGCAAGAGGAGAACACGTCGAATTTATAACGAATCAAACGAACGCATGATCATCCATTCATTCAGTTTCGTGCGGTATACAGCTCTGTACAAATTACTCGTCTCTTCACTCAGCGACAATTAACAGGGAACAAAATTAGCAAGGGGACGAATTAATTCAACCGGGAAAACCCGTGTGAGCCCCAGGCAGGAATCATCAGAAGGAGATTATGGACTCGAAGCAGTTGATCCCGTCGAACTCGGGCGCGAACCGCGCCTTCCTCTCCGGCGCCGGGCGCGAGGCCTGCTGCTCCGCGGCCTTGTCCTGCTGCCTCGGCGCCTTCTCCGCCTGCTGCTGGTTCTGCTTCGGGGTCCCGGCGGAGGCCCTCCACGAGAGGCGGGTGGAGAAGCCGGGCGCTGAGATGTCGGCCGGGGAGGAGCTGAGGATGGAGAAGGCCAGGATCTTGTCCATGGTGAGCTGATCACAAGAGGAGACGAGCTGGGAGATGAGATGGGAGAGCTTCTTTGCTTCTTGGGAACTGATTCGACTCCTTCAGATTTCTTTGTGGTCTTGGAGTTCAGCTTGGTTGTGTGTGCTTGATGCTCGACCCGGTGGCCGGGTTTTATAGAGGCGCTGTGTCCGCGTCGGAGAAGGGGAGGGGAAAGGGGGGCGGGGGGAAGGCGGTGGACTGGAGCCTGGAGGGGCAAGGAGCCGTGGCGCGCGCGTCAGGGCAGGGAAAGTTCCCGGGGCGGCAGACGCGGTCGGAGGCGAGGCCGCGACTCGCGCACGGCAAGCAAAGATGAGGCGGCCGTGACGCGGCACGAAGCGCGCTGAGGCTGAGGCGCTGACCCCGGCGCGACCTGCTCTGCCGCCTAGTGCGAAAGTGGCGTTAAATTACTAGCGGCGGGCGGCACGTGGCGAGTGCTGATGGGAGCCGACGAGCACTGCAGCAGGCAGCTAGTACTCCGGAGGCTGGGGCGAGGAGACAATTGGAGATGTTTCGGGGCGCAGCGAGCGTGGCGCGGGTCCGTTGGTTGGAGCCGTGGCGGGCAGGGCCACCGCCCCGCGCGGCGGTGCCGTGCGTGCTGGTCGGGGTCGGCAGACAGGCACCGAACGCGGTCGTGACGTGGCTTCGGTGCGGGGACGGCACAAGTGTGAGGTACCGCGGGATGTCTGCCTTTTCTTTTTCCCAGTGTCCGGCAATCAAATGGCCTCTTGATGATAGTCCAGCACCCCAAGAAAAAAACAGTTAACGAGACGGTTTGTGGATAAGGTTCGTTTCCACCGGTCTGTGTACCGACCAGCACGATGGCGACAATCCAGAGAATTCAGCGGAAACTACTGTAGAAGGTGCATGCAGAAGTTGCTCTCTCGCCGAAAAGTCGGCCAGTCAGTCAGGGTAAGCTCAGAGGAAAGGGAGCGGGTGAGCGTCCCCGTACGACGCCGGGCCGTGGAACGGTCAGACGCGCCGAGCAGGCACAGTCAACGCGAACGATCAACGCTTGCGGGTGCGCCACCCCGTAGCCCGTACCCATACCCATACCGCCTTAGCCTTTGTTGACTTGGACGGCGCCGCGCCAGCCTTGACTCCGCGGTGACGGCAAAGGGCCGCGCCGCGTCCATCCCTGCCTGCCGCCGGCGGTGGAGGCTGACGCGCCACACCTCACGCAGTCGCCCATGTTTATCCCTCTCCTGGCCTCGCCCACTGTCATCCGGAGGCTGTCCGCCTGGATCAGGATAGGGCGTGTCTGCCTCCCAACATTATTGCTTCACCTTCTCGTGTCGTGTCTCCCTCGGCAAGGAATTGGAACGTGCCTGTCAGTGTCCTCACCTCGTGCGTGCGCTAAAGATACAGCCGGCCTTCTGCTCATGTCGAACCATGTTCAACACTAGTGCTCCATTGCTGTTGGTACTAGTACCCAATAACGATGCTGCATGTTGGAAGGCAAGTCCAGAAACCTTCCGACACGCGAACCTTCAGCGTGTCGGAGTGATTTCCGATGTATTGGCCCTGTTTGGATCCAGGGGTTAGAGCTAGTTTTGGCTAGTTGGTGCTCAACTAACCCCAAAGTATCCAAACTATAGGGGTTAGAGTGGGGCTAGTTGCATCTAACCCACCAAAAAAACTATCCCACCCAAGATGTGCTTATTAAGGCTAGAGTGAGCTGGAAAGAAGATTTAGATGAGCCAAATGATTGAAAAAGTGCTTTTTTGGTCAATTTAACCCTGTCATCCAAACACCTCTTTGGCTAGAGTTAGTTTGGGGCTAGAGTTATAGTTAGAAACTAACTCTAGCTCTAGCTGAGCTAGAGTATCCAAACAGGACCATTGTTGTATAGCAGTACTAGTACAGCACAAGCATGGAAACTTAACCCATCGTGCAGGGATTCATATCTCGTGCCATGACACCAAGTGCTACAAGTCGATGCACGTTAGACTAAGAGAGGCAAAGAACGTGCCCACTGCCCAGCCAGAACACACAGGGGGCCGGGGCACGCCCCATGCCCATGCGGCCATGCCGTGTTCTTATCCAGACGTACAGCCGTACAGTGACACAGCCATCCAGCCCGGTCGTCTCTCTCGGCAATTCCTTCCACCTTGCGATCGCGCGTCGGCAAGAGGACAAGAGGCCTGGTCACTGGTCAGATTTCGCTCCCGCACTGAAAGCAAACGAAGCCGCCGGCGTTTGGGTGTGCAGGTTTCAGGGACGACTCGACGAGTGCTGTCGTCCCGCGCTCTCCGGCTGCTGCCTTTTCGTACGTTGGTGGGGGCGGCTAGAGTACTTTTCTTTTTCTTCTTTTTCCTCGCACGACCGAATGGATAAAAGCAAAGGAGGAGAACATTCAACACCGGGCCCACTGCGTGTCTCTCATCCGGCAAACAAGCAAGCCAAGCAAAAATCCCGCGCGAACAGCGTCGACGAACAACACACCGTGCGTTTGAATTTGATGAAAAATAGTATGCGTTTGAATTTCAGTTGATTCATTGAACGAAGCTACAGTTTCTAGTATATCAGCGGCACTATACAAATACTCAGATCATTCGAACTAGGTCAGGGCACAAGAAGGTCGTCGTCGATCAATGGCCCGATCGGGCGGCCGGCATGACGACGGTCTCGAAGCAGTGGAGGCCGTCCAACGCCGGCGCGCACTCGGCCATCAGCCGCTGCGCCGGCTTGATGACGGCGACGCGGTGCGCCTTGTTGTTGGCTGCGTCCTCGGCCGGCCTCGACGGCAGCACGGCGGCGTCCGCGGCGAGCTTCGTCGTCGCGCCGGTGCTCGTCGGCGCGCCGTAGGCGAAGTCCATGGGCGCCTCGCAGAACACCAGCGACGTCAGCAGCCTCTGCATCGCCGCCATCGACCTTGAAGAGAGAGAGAGAGAGAGAGAGAATCAGTTGCTGTTGCTCGAGATGGAGCGGAGAAGATCGAGCTCGGAATGGATCGATCGATAGATTGTTCTGTGCGTTTGGAATGGCAACCTCCCTGTGCAGGTTTTATAGGGGCCAGCCGCGGCAGGCAGCCAGGCACGCACACGCCCTGGTCCTGCCGCGGAAAGCCGGGGGACGGCTCGTGCCGATGGAGGACGACGACGGAGCCCGCGCGTGCGAATACGGAGACAGCAACAGCTTGGGCACCAGGGAATCTGCCAGGTCAGGAGTCTCGGCGTTTGGCTCACGTGTCGGTGTCACGCGCTCACGCACGCGGAAGTCGTGTGCCCGGGCCCGAGATACTCGAGTGTGACGTGACGTGAGTATGTGTCATCTGCACGATATTTCCTACAATGGAGGCCCAATGGCCCCGCTGGTGCAGTTGACCAATTTCATGGGCCGGGCCTAACCTAGCCCAGTTTTCCTAATTTTGATCATCCAATGTTCATTGCCCGACCAGGTGTACCACTTGTTACTAAGATTAGAAAATAAGTATCTTCTTGAATTACCGTTTCCTTTCTATATATATATATATATATCCCCAAATGTGATTTTGTAGTCAAAGAGGCAAGGATTGCAGAAAATAAATATAGGTATATTATAGAAACAAAAAATAATGAAAAACCAGTAGGAGAGGGGTTCAAACACATTCAATTTAGAGCCTAAATATTACCATATTAACCTAAGAAATATATACAGCTTGATATTTGTGTCACCGACTATAATATTTTTCTGTTGGTGATTGCCTGATAAGTCCTTTTTATATAAAAATTACTACATAGTTATAGTAGTGGCAGAATAATCGGTTATGAATCATAGGCTCAATTTCGTCCTTCAACTATCAATTGACTGTTTCCGACTTCAAACTTTTCTTTTGCAGTCAATCTCGTCCCTTGTCCTACATGGTGCCACATCAGCTCCAACACGACACGTTCTTTCTCTCTCTCCCACATGTACCAAGATCCCTCGAAGAGATGCTATGCCAGGGTGTCCTGCTTGAGCCATGCCAACATGCCAAGGGCCTATTGTGGCTCTTCCCCCAATTTAAATCCAAATGAACGTATATGTTTGCATTGATACTGTCATACAAGGACCTCTTCTTACTTCCCGCCTTCAAAAATCACAGTGCATACCAACACCACCATTTCATTCTCCATGTCTTCCACCACAAGCACAACTCTAAAGAGAGCAATTAGTAGGGCTCTAGTCCTTCAATGCAAGGCAAGCAATAATATATACCCCTCACTACCTTTTCCAAATCAAAGAAAAAGCTACTTTTTTTCTCCAAATCAAATTAGTACCCCAATCCAACACTAGACACCAGAGCTTGCAGTGGGCGAGGATGATGTAGATGTAGTTGTGCGAAACTTCCTAGCACTACCCCAATCAAACACTAGACACCAACCAAGGACAATGGCATGCGATGGCACATGATGATCCACCTCAGCTCGCAGATGGTGCTGGAGCTGATGTGGCACATAGCCACGTATGAGGCTGAGCCCAAAAGAAAAATTTTGAGGATTGAACTGGCTAATTTATTAGTTTTAGGGACCAAATTAAGCTTCAACTCATAGTTGAGGGGCGGAAAATGGTTGCTTTTATTTCCGAGAACATATGTTCTTCGTCAGAATTTTTTATTTGTTTAGAGTATTTTTCTTTGTTTTATAACACAAGCGTAGACGCACGTGCAGCACGCATGTGTTTATCAAACTAAAAAATAATAACCACTAATTTAAGATTCATAGTTCAATTCGATATATGATGTATGATGAAACTTATGCAAGATGAACCAGTCTAATAATTTTTTTTAGAAATCACTCTATATGGAATATATCACCTCATGATGTATTAAGATATATAATACAACATAAAACTCTATACTTAATTACTTATATGGATTTCAAGCAATTGAGAGAGGTGTATGATGAAAAGATTAATTGTTCTATATGTGGTTGCATAATCTTTTCCTCTTTGTTTCTTTCCCTTCAATTTGTATGATGAAAAGCTTGAGTTATAGTGTTATACTGAAATCTACTGGTGGTGCCATTGTAAAATCTGAGCTGCTTGGTGCATGCTGCATGTTGTGATGGGATCATGGGGAGCATCCTCTCTCTCTCTCTATACGCTGCTCACAATGAAATAGCCAACAGGGCCACACGAGCAGGAGTGCTCGGAGAGGGACCGAGTGACGGAGGGAGCAGGCAGGCAGTCCATGGTCATGCAGGCCTGATCACGATGCCCCCCGCACTACCGGAGAACCTCACTTCGGTACCGGTTCCAAACCCCCTTTGGTACCGGGTTTTGGAACCGGTACCGCGCATCCGGTACTAATAGAATTGAGCCATTAGTACCGGATGTTACCACCCGGTACCAATACAATTTTTTATGAATAAAAAAAAAGCACGCCGTGCTCCAGAGAAGCTCCGTGCTCCAGCTTTTTCAGAAGCTCCGGCTTCTCCACCGTTACACATAAACAAATTTCACAAACATTCACATTCATACATCCACTGATTCAATCATAAGAATCACAAGATTTGGAAACAACAATCACAAGAATCACCAAAATTTGCTTGCCTATATGAATCACCAACATTCACCAACATTCATACATCCATTCATACATCCACCAACATTCATACATCCATTCATACATCCACTAACATTCTTCGGATATGAATCAACCAAAAAGAATCACAAGATTTGGAAACAAGAATCACGATGGCGGCATTGCAGACCTAATTTTACCAAGAATCACAAGATTTTACCAAGAATCACGATGGAAACAAGAAACAAGAATCACAAGATTTTACCAAAAAGAATCACAAGATTCGGTACTCTTCTCGCGCCGGTCGGGAGGCCTGCAGGCCCGGTGGCGGCACTGCTCGCTCCCCGCGGTG
>CM014273.1:65206126-65243735 GCA_004135705.1 Alloteropsis semialata
CAACACCCTACAGAACTGACGGCCCGGATCGCTTCTCAACCTTTCTCTCTCTTACATCTACCACATGCGACGGTCGTCGTTCAGTGTATCTGGAACCTCTGCTCCCGCGCCGACTTTTTTTTATTTTTTAATCCTTTTTAAACTGAAAATTTAAAAAAAACCCACCCGAACTGTATTTCCAACAAATAACCCTTTTAGTCGCGCCACACGCCGTGGCGCGACTTAAGAGGCAGTCGCGCCAGAGCATGTGGCGCGACTGACCTGCCACGTCGGCCGGCCCGGCCGCGGGCGGCCAGCGCGGCGGCTGACATGGCAGGGCCAGTCGCGCCACATGCCTTGGCGCGACTTAGTCGCGCCAAAGGTCGTGGCGCGACTTAGTCGCGCCAAATGTCGTGGCGCGACTCGCCTGTATACACCCCCGAGCCCTTTCTTCTCCCTCCTCCCTTTCTTTCTCCTCGCACCCGAGCTCGGCTCTCCTGGCACCCGAGCACCCTCCGAACTCCCCCCTCTAAATCCCCTGTTTATTCCACGGATTGGAAGGGGAAACGGTTGTAAAACATTCCGGGAAGGTAACTCGTCCACTTTATCCGTGTAGATTTGTGCCATTTGCTTATTTTTCTGTACATTTGAAACCCTAGGTTATCCTAGGGTTTAGGTTGGATTAGGTAATTTAGTACGAAAGGGGTAAGATTAGTTGAGTGTTATCAGGTAATTGATTAATGGTAACGCTTTTGTATCGTGTAGATTGTGTTTCATGAAACGATTTCGATGAGATTTTAGTGGGTAGATATTGTTGTTAATTTTTTCAAGAAATGAGAATAATGATCTAATGTAGATCATTTGTAGAATGGTCTTTTTATATGGGGTTGTGGTAAGTAGTGTATTGACATTTGGTTATAGTTGGTCTTTTAGTAGTTTTTGTATAAGTCCATGAATGGTAATAGAAATGTGCCCATTAAATGTGTGTAGATGGATCGCTTAGTTCGTTATTTCTCCGGCGGTTCCGTTAATGAGAATGGAGAGTTTGAGAGGATGAAGCATGAAGTCAGAAGATTTGATAGCTCTCCTTCATTTGATGAAGTTTTTGTTCGAGCTAAGTCAATTTTTCCAAGTTGATCCAGAACAGAGTGAAATAATCCTACATGGTAGATTTGATGCCGGTGACAAAAGGGCTCATTATGTGCTTATGAGAATTTCATGTGATGAGGATTGGGTTTTTTACAAGGAGTTGGTGAAAGGGTCCCAAGTTAGGTGTGCTGAATTGGTAGTTGAAGTTCGTGAGAGGGTGTGTGTAGAAAGTAATTATAAGGTTGGTGAGAATGAGGACGATGAGGAATATGATGCTGACATGGTAAATGAGCCAGATTCAGATGATGATTGTCTAGTGAACAATCACTTCGACGAGGGGAGTTTTGATGTTGAGGAGGAAGATGACGATGATATCTCCGTGGGATCACAAGAAGAAGAAGAAGAAATGAGAGAAGCGTTAACACAAGAAAAAGTGTTTGAGCCAACACCAATGAATGAAGCCCCTTTTGATGAGCCAACACAAGTTAATGAAGCACCTTTTGTTGAGCCAACGCATGGTGTACAAACACCAGTTGAACCGAGCTATGTGGTGCATCGACGCTCGTTTGTTCAACCATCTCCTATGGTTGAACCGTCATCTAGTATGGCTACAATTTCCGGTGCAAGATTGGCTCCTCTCACTATGGAGGAGTTGAGACAACTTAGAGCAGTTCATGTGGGTGTTTCAGAGGTTCCTCTCTTCCATGCACCCCCTAAGAAGGCATATTGTGATTCCGGCTTGCGTCTTAATTCTCTAGAGCCTGACAGTCGTCAAGAGTTGATACAGAGAGGGATGACATTTGACAGCATAGAAGAGTTGAAATTCTATTTGAGGGACTACTCGGTGCGCCACCATCGACCATACGATGTGGTGCACTCTGACTCTAAGTTGCGGTACACAGTAAAATGCCAACTCCAATGTGGTTGGAAGGTATGGGCGCGTCCAATGACTGATGAAAGGCAGAAGTGGAGGATAACTAAAGTGCACCAGCCTCACACTTGTGGTACGTCTCGACCAATCCACGAGCACTCTCAGTGTACGGCACGATATATCGGAGGCCGGATTGCTTCATTGGTGTATGCTGACCCTGATGTTTCGGTGTCAGCGCTCGTTGAAGCAATTGTCGGATTCACTAATTATCGGGTGAAGTATGGCAAGGCATGGAGGGCTAAACAACACGCCATGGCCATGCTGTGGGGTGATTGGATTGACGCCTATAGTAGAGTTCCGCGGATTCTACAAGCTATTGCTCATTACAATCCGGGGACGAAGTGGTGCACAAGGACCACGGGTGCAGTGGAGTTGCACAATGGGGTAACGAAGGAAGTAATGCAGCGTGTTTATTGGTGCTTTCCACAATGTGCAGAGGCATTCAAACATTGCAAGCCGGTGATTAGTGTTGATGGCACTTTTTTGACCGGGAAGTATAGGGGGACTTTGTTGATTGCGACGGGAGTGGACGGGGAGGATCGGTTGTTACCGCTCGCATTTTCTTTGGTGGAGAGCGAGAACAATGAAAGTTGGTCTTGGTTCCTTCATTTGGTGCGTAGGGATGTGGTGGGACCAGACCGAAAGATTTGTATAATTTCTGATAGGCACCAAGGCATTCTAAACGCTGTAGAAGAGCACATTGATGGTTACCAACCGATCGTGCACCGTTGGTGCATGCGTCACTTTGCTGCAAACATATGGCATAGGCACAAAAACAAGAATGTAATAAAACAATTGAAGTTGGTATGTGCATCGAAGGCAGAGAGAACTTTTGGCATACGGCTTGCGAAACTTAAGAAAATGATGAATCAAGAAGCGACAGAGTGGCTTGACACTCAAATGGAAAACATGCATAAGTGGTGCAATGCCTTTGACGAAGGTGGTTGGAGGTTTGGTGTCTGCAACACTAATATCTCTGAAGTCCTAAACAAGGTATTTAAAGGAATTCGAGGCATGCCTGTGTCGGCAATTGTTGAGTACACCTTCTACAAGGTGAATTCATACTTTGTTAAAAGGTGGCAGAAAGCGAAAAATCAAATTGATGCGAGGCCAAACGAGAATTTGTGGGGCAAAGGTGCAGCAAAACTGCTAAGCACGGAAGAGGACAAGGCGAATACCATGGCAGCAGAGTTGTTTGACCCTAACTCTTATGTGTACTCCGTTAGGACCGCAAATGCTCTAACGGTGGGGGTGAGAGTACAGGTGGTCGTATATACAAGGTTGACCTCACACATGTGACTTGTACTTGTTGCGTGCCGCAGTTGTTGCATGTGCCTTGCTCCCATATGATTGCTTCGTGCCGTGTTAGAGGGGTGGATCATCGGGCCGCTTTATATACGTCTCAGTTTTACCTAAAGGCTACCGTGCTAAAGACCTGGACACCCCGGTTTGAGTCTGTACTTGACCCTTCTGCTTGGCCATTGTACAACGGTCCTGAGTATATACCGGATAGTACCACAAAGAAGGACAAGGTTGGGAGAAGGAAGAAAAAGCGTCTCCGTAACGAGATGGATGCATCTAATGGTTATGGAGATGATATGTACGGTTACGGGGACTTCAACCAAGACAAGTCCACAATACTTTGTGGTATATGCCACAAACCAGGACACCGCATGGAACGGCACAAAGAGGGCCCAAAAAATTTGCATCCTACGAAAAGAAATAGACCTCCTAACCAAAGAAGACAAGAAACCAGGACTATTAGTAGTGGAATGGAGCAGTGAATGACTTAGGATTAGAAATAGAAGTATGTTTGCAGCAATGTAAGTTTGTGAGACAGTGTTACATTGCTTGTGCGTTTATTTTGAATGGTTTAAGTTTTTTTTTATATAAAGTCATGAGTTGACACATTCTACAGGAAATCAATGGATGCCCTGTGGCGTGAGAGAAAGTGGAAGGAACGTGGACAGAAGAGTTATCCCGACGTGTCTTGCAAGGATGCGCCTGTTCTTCCCGCTCTCCCGCAACCTCTGTGTGAATGTGGGAAGCCTGCGAAGGTCACTCAATCGATGCATCCAGATACTGCGGCTCGAGCGTACTACATGTGTCCTGATTACCGTGTAAGATAATGCAATCATAGACTGTCTTACTTGATTGCCCAAACTCCCAAATATTATGAAGATTTGCTAATTTGGTGGTGTTGATGCAGGACTGGGAGCAATGCAACTTTTTTCAGTGGATAGATGGCCCTGAGATGGTGGATGAACGCATTCTTCTCTTCAGACCCAATTCCGCGAAGAATTATGAGACTTTCCAGCGGTGGCTACCTCCTCCTCCTAACCCAGCACCCATGACAGCTGAGGAGAAGAAAGAAGCCATTGCCAGACGTATGTCAAATCCACCATTATACAATTGCGGTGATCCAGCTGAGATTAGTCGGCAGATGCCCAACTGTCCTTGGCCTCGCACCTTCGGGTGTCCCAACCGTACAGCCGTAAGTGTAATCTACTTTCTATCCATCTGCATTACTTAATTTGTTGTGGTTGCTAATTTCATGTTTTACACAAAAGCAGAATAGGTATCCGGTTTGTTCATTTTCGGAATATGACTACGGTCCCAAATCTTATTGGCCTGAGCAGGAAGGGATTAGGAGGAAAAAGGGGGAAAAGCGGAACATTGACCCTGCCCCAGATAGAAAGTGTGCTTGTGGTGTAGTAGCTAATCATGGTTTACTGCCCTCGGAGCTTGGAATAGGATACTATTGCGGGCATATGGTTGGCGATGATTTGGTGAGTTCATTAGCGTGGCTTCAAATCAATATCCGCTTATATAAGGTTCATATGTTTATGTTGAATATGGAAATGTATGTTTTGTTGTTTGCAGAGTACTCGAAAGTGTGACTATGAGGCCCATTATTTTGAGTGGCAAGTACAGGATGAGATTGCAAGGCGAAAGAAACCGGGAATCCATCCAGAGGTGCTGAGGACCTTTCTCAAGTTCCATAAGGAAAAGCAAAGGAAGGATGCGCGACAGATGGGTTTGTGGCCTCGACCAAATGGAAAGAAGAAGGACAAGCCTGTGTGGCTGAACAATTCTAGGAGGAGGTCAGATGCTGATATTCTTGAAAGCCTGACGCCGCCGACTAGAGAGGCAGAGAAAATGAAGAGGCAGAGGGCAGAAGAGGCACAGCTGGAGGCTATGAGGGCTCTAGTGTCAGATTTGCCCTACCCAAAGGCAAGGCAAGGTAAAGGAGACTCCAAGGGCAAAGGAGAGGTTGTCATTTGCTCCGATGATGAGGACGAGGAGGATTGGGGCGACGACGAGGTGTTCCCTGGATGTGAGTCGGATTAGGCCTGATGCTAGAACTGTATGAATTCCCATGTCTTTGTCATGTACTATGTTTATGTCCTTTTATCTTTTGTTGGACTCTGTATGTGTTGTTTCTAACTTGGCAGACTTTGAACTTTGTCTGTGTCATGTTTAAACCAATCTTGTGTTCTCTTCTATGTTACTTGATTTTCGTGGGTAAAAGTATTACATGAAGTGGCTAAAAAGGATGAAGGATTCATTTATATAGAGTTATAGGGCGTGTGAGTAGATGATTGTTGAAACGGTGCATTGCTTCATGCACTAATGCAGGTTAGAAAGTGGTTCGGCATGTTGATTTACTCGCGCCTCGATCCATGTTGATTTAGGTCCTATTCAACCTTTGGACGTGAGACAAGACTTGGTTTAGCAAAATTCAAAGCAAAATCGACTTAGAAAATAGAAATCCGCAATGACAGCAAGTTGCGGTGCTCTCTGGTTTGGTCACCGCAATTGTCGGTGCCCTATGTGTTAAACTGATAGAATGTTGCGGTGGTTACTCTCTGCCATCACCGCAACAGTCGCTGCCCTAGGGACTTATCCAAATATGCTACTGGAATGACAGACTGTTGCGGTGGGCGCTCAACTTTACATCACCGCAACATTCTATGGTTGTTTTGTCTGCTTGCAAGATCGAGTGTCCGGATGTTGCGGTGGTACCCAAAGCCATGACCGCAACAGTCGGTGGTAGTCGCGCCTCGCTTCCTGGCGCGACTGATGCGGTAGTCGCGCCACCAAGGTGGCCGACTCAGGACCCAGGGAGGCCATTTAGGGCCAAATGAGTCGCGCCACCAAGCATGGCGCGACTCATGCATTAGTCGCGCCTCGCTTCCTGGCGCGACTAATGCGGTAGTCGCGCCACCAAGCATGGCGCGACTCATGCATTAGTCGCGCCTCGCTTCCTGGCGCGACTAATGCGGTAGTCGCGCCAGCAATGGGGCCGACTCAGGACCCAGGGAGGCCATTTAGGGCCAAATGAGTCGCGCCACGTACCGTGGCGCGACTTATGCTTTTGTCGCGCCTCGGTGCGCGATTGATGCCCCATTTACAGGGGTAACGGCGTTAGTGCGCTCCGCCGCTACTCAAGTGCTCCCCCCGATCCCCCTCCGCCGCCGCCTCCGGGGCCGCCCGATCCCCCTCCGCCGCCGCCTCCGGGGCCGCCCGCTGTCCGGAGCAGGTGGCAGCCGCGGCCGCCCGCTGTCCGGAGCCGCCGGGGGCCGCCCAGCCTCTCACCGGCCCGCCCGCTGTCCGGACCCGCCGGGGGCCGCCCAGCCTCTCACCGCCCGGCGCCCGCGTCCATGTCTTTCGCGGCCATGGAGCTCCTCGCCGTGGGGGCCGACGCGTCGGCACGCGGCCGCTGCCCACGCCCCCGCGCTGCGCCTGATTCGGGGGCGCCGCTGCTCTGAACCAGCAACGCCGCCGCCCAACGCCGAGCACTCAAAGCCAAGGCGTTGCCTTGGTGCGGGCCCGCGATAGGGACCCTTCAAGCACGGGCGGTCGGCCGCGCTTGAGGCAGACGATTCTCTGCGTCGAGAACGCATCGAAGGAAGGGACATCGAAGGAAGGGAAAGTTGCTACAGCAGCGAGAGGTCAGTCGCCGTCGCATCTGCCGTCCACTACTTTTCTCGCGTGTCTCCCCGATTCGAATGACGCCGCGGACACCATAAAGCCCGAGCCCTCCGGTGCTGCCATGCCAACCAAAGGCAAGCGCAAGAGAGCTCAGCAGGACATCGCCTCCCCCTCCACTCGTCCGCGGCTCCCATCAACTTCTCCCCTAGGCAAGAAGGTGGCCGGCGCCCTGGACTCCAGTCAAGGCTCCTGCGACTCGCTCGATTCGGACGCGTCGTCCGCTCCTTCTTCAGAAGCCGAGGTGGACCTGGTTGCCGTACGCCTGTACGAGATTGTCGTGGATTCGCAGGAATCCGTGCGGCAGCTCGTCCGGCGCCTCACTCCAGCGGCAATAGCTCGCTCCCTTGATTGGGACCTCCTTCGCTGCAATCGACTTACCAAGGTAATTCGTCTCTTCTTCTCCGTTTCTTTCACCCAACAGATGGTCGGTTAACGCTGCGTTACAGATGGCTGCTCGCAAGCATGCACACTGGAGCGACGACGAGGTCCACGCTTTCCTACAGAGCTGCGTTGAGGAAATCGCAGCACGTACCATTACCGGAACCTGCCCCTCCAACGAAGGATACAACAACTTGATCAGGAAGATGGTTGAGCGGACCGGCAAGGAGAGCGACAGGGCACAGCTGAAGAACCTTTGGGAGCAATGTCGCCGGAAGTACTCCAACTGGACTTGGTTGCAAGGCACAGCTACTGGACTCCCCCGACATCCGCAAACCGGCGCCATCCTCGCGGATGATGACTGGTGGCAGCAACGAGAACAGGTATGCATTTTGTACAACACATGCAAGCCAGTTCTTTGCTGTTACATGTTCATGGATAGAGATAATATTTGTTACAGCATTGCTAGTGACTTTTGATGATCTGAAACGTTTCTTTTTACTCCAATGCAAGGCTGATACCACTTAGAAGGGATCTTTATCTAATGATGGGAAATGTTGGATTTGGGTTAGAAACTGTACTATAATGCAATGCTGTTTTTCCTTGCAAGTTCGTCGCTTGGCATGCTCTACGTGCTTTGCAAGTAACACAAAAAACATATATTTCAAGCACAATGTAAATGTCATCCTTGTCTATACAGAATGATTGAACTTGTAACTAGATATAGCTTATATGTGGTGTCTTATGTACTGTTGGATTACTTAATTAGTTAGCACTATACAGCATACTACTATGCTATTTGTATATTCACCTGGAAAGTAGATGGAAATGTGTTATTTTGGTGCTTCAGTCATCTCTGAATATGTACTGCAGTAGTCGACTTGTATGGCTTAAGCATAAATATTTCAGTCTATGATCCTTTTCATGATATAGCCTGCAATATTTCAGTCCTCTGAAGATTTCATTCAGCAATGTTACTATGTTAACATATAAAATGTTGCTAGCTAGGCCAATATATAATATGTCAGTCAACAATGTGGGCACTGATTCTTTCATGCATTTCCTATTTTTCTCTCTAGAAAAGAAGCTAGTCCTTTCATGACATATTCAGCTTGCAATTACGTGTCCCGTGATCTACTACAACTGTGCTGTGTTGATTAGAGAACAATGTTTGCTATTTCCTAACACATGCTATTTCCTTGTTGCTGCAGATGAGGAAGAATGTTCGCTGCTTCAAGAAGAAACCCCTGAAGTTTCCTGACTTGCACTATGCAGTGTTCCATGGCCGCACTGTGGTTGGGGACCACGCAATAGTCCCTGGAGCTGTGGCCGCTCCTGAGGCGCAGGTTGAACAGCAGCAGCAGCCAATCAACGTCTACGAGCTGCAAGATGTCATGCAGCAGCAGCAGCAGCAGCCACCTTCAAGTGTCGGCCCTTCTCGTCGCACTAGTTCTAAAGGCAAAGGCAAGAGGGCAGCCAGTCCCAGTGGAGGCACATCTGGTGGCTCCACCAAGAAGAGCAGGAGCTGTTCCACTGGAGATGCACTGAACAGGCTTGCTGACCTGACGGTGATGTCTAACGAGAGTAAGGCTAGAAAGGAACAGGAGAAGCAAGCAAAGAGTGCAAAGGCATGCTTGGAGCTGGTGGTTGCTGATGGGTACCCTAAGGGTAGCCCGGTATGGTTCACGGCAATGCAGCTGTTCAGGGATAGTTATTGGTGTCAATTCTTTCTAGATGACTGCCCAACTCCTGAGGATCGGCTCCGGTTCATCCAGGTGAACAGCCAAATGTATGGACAACCACCACCTCCAACATGCGGAGGAGGGCCTACTGGCTTTGGAGGTTGGTTTGGAGGAGGAGGTGCTGGTCCTGGTGGTTCAGGTGGAGGCTTTGGTGGTTCAGGTGCAGGCTTTGGTGCTTCTGGTGGTTTTGGAGGTGGGTACGGAGGAGGTGCCTATGGAGGAGGCGATGGAGGAGGTGGCTATGGAGGAGGTGGCGATGGAGGAGGTGGCTATGGAGGAGGTGCCTATGGAGGAGGCGATGGTGGAGCTCTGTATTAACAGAGCTACAAATTTTCTTGCCCACCACGATTGTTTAATTCTAGTTGTAATCTGATTAATGCTACATGTGGCTGTTGGTCATTGACACTGTTTCCATAAATGTGTGTTTAATTGTTTTCTGTACAATATTGTATGTCTGCAAGTCGATTGAACCTTGTGTAATTTATGGCACCAATAATTCATTTTTTACTTATGTCATGCCATGCAAGTTAAATTTGTAGGAAAGAATACATTTGATTACCATTTTCATGAGGAAGCATTTTGAAAGCATTAATCTTATCCATAGTAACTTTATGGCGTTCCTCTTCTATTGCTTTGCGTGCTCTTAGCTCCGAAATATGACTATGAACTTCCTCAGGTCGCAAGAGAGCTGAATTGGACCTATACACCAAGTATTTATACTCCAAACCAAAGAACTAGCCGTTGGTACTTCACATGTTGACAACTTCGCAACAACCGACTATTGCTCAAAGGGATTCTGTAATGTTCGTTGCTGGAACCATGCATTGGTCAAAGGGATCTTCTATTTTGCCATCAAATATTCAGAGAAGTATGCGGTGGCCTGTGGCCAGTAGTAGCTATAGATCATGCTGGCCCAACAGGGTGACGCACACGTGTGAAATTCTAGCACTACATAGCTTAAGTGAAGCCATGGAACCTTAGAAAGAAGTTAGAAACTCAAAGGCTTTCGAATTGGACGAGTTTCAGTAACGTACAACAGTTTGTCTGTGCACCACCGACTGTTGCGGTGGTGAACATGATGGTGACCGCAACAGTCGGTCATGGTACAGCCATCAGGGCCGAGTGAAGGCTGCAGCCACCAACTGTTGCGGTGGTGGTAGTCAGGCACCACCGCAACAGTCGGTGATGGTGGAGCCATCAGGGCCGACTCAAGGCGGAAGCCACCAACTGTTGCGGTGGTGTTAGTCAGGCACCACCGCAACAGTCAGTCAACCCAGAGACAAACTCGTCTCTGGCCCAACAGGACGGACTGTTGCGGTGGTGCCTGACTACCAGCACCGCAACAGTTTGTGGCTTCAGCCTTCACTCGGCCGTTATGGCTCTACCATCACCGACTGTTGCGGTGGTGCCTGACTACCACCACCGCAACAGTTGGTGGCTACAGCCTTCACTCGGCCCTGATGGCTCTAGCATCACCGACTGTTGCGGTGACCATCTTGCTCACTACCGCAACAGTCTGTGGTACACAGAAAAACTGTTCTACGTTACTCAAACTCGTCCAATTCGAAAGCCTTGAGTTTCTAACTTGTTTCTAAGGTTCCATGGCTTCACTTAAGCTACGTAGTGCTAGAATTTCACAAGTGTGCATCACCCTAATACGGCGCGACTTATTTAGGTCAAGCTACAACTCTTGGCCCCCTTTATAGTACGGCCAAAGGAAAATAAAGACCTAACTTAAATCAGATGATGGGGGCCAAGAATACCATGAAAACCCATCATTGCAGTAACTTAATGGCATATTTATGAAATTAAGCACGAGCACATGTCATCAACCAAAGTAGCAAGGCAAGGTACAAATGCATAAAAGTAAACATGATACATGAGAGTTCACACAAAGAACCAAAAGCTATGGAACTAACTCCCCCTAACTCTCACATCTCCCCTGACATCTCCTCCTTTGGCGTCAAACACCAAAAACTGACTAAGCATCTGGAGCGGGAGGAGTCTGAGCTGAGGTGTCCTCGGGAGAAGGAGTGAGAGTCCTCGCGGCTGCATCAACTGGGTCCTCGGTCTCTGAGCCGATAGCCTCAGTCTGGGGAACTGAAGAAGAGCCGGCGACCTCTGCAGTGACTAAGGTAGAGTCTGTCGTCACTGGAGCTGGGAGTGTCGGGTCGTCGGACGGCTGCGGCTGCTCCGGAGCTAAGATCTCTGTAAGGAACTGCTGTGGGTCAGGTGTGGTCTCGCCTGTCAGCTGTGAGTAGGAGGCCTCAAGGGAGCTCGACAGTGTAGAAGAGCTGGCTGGCACTGACGCGGAGCCAGAAGCTGAAGTGGTCACCTGAACACCTGGACTGGCGAACCCCGTGAGCAGTGCGGGCTCCGGTGTCGAGAACTGGGTAGAGATATGAGGGAGCACGGACTCAGACACCGGAGGGGGCGGGACGAATCCACCAACACTGGGCATAGGTCTGATCGGGTCAAGTGCTGGACCGGCCGGACTCGGAAGAAGCTGTGGAAGTAGTGGAGCTGGAGTCGCCGGTAGTGAAGGCATCTGAACCCCCATCTGCTGAAAGAGGAGCCGGAAGTACATCTCATTCTGCTGGCGCTGCTGCTCCTGCGCTGCCGCAAGTCGGCGCTGCTCCTCATACATCCTCTGCTGCTGCTCAAGGATGGAGGCAAACCTCAGATCATACTTATCATCCTTGGCCGTCTGAGCAGCCTGCATGGCCGTGACGGTCTGTCCAAGTGCCACGATAGAATCAGCGATAGCTCTGAAGTCAGGCATAGCTGGTGGTGCTGCTGCTGAAGAAGGAGGGGCGGACACTGGCACTGACTGCTGACCAGAGGAGGCGGGGGGGTCGTCAAGATCTGCTGCTGCTGTACCGGACCCGCCAGCCTCGGCGTCGTGAGCGCCTCGGTACGGAGGTGAATCTGGGAGCACGTACTCCGAGTCAGAGCTGTCCTCCTCTGAAAGGTCAGGGCTGTCGAGTATCTGCTCGAGTCCAGCTGCGTGCTCTGCCTCTCGGAGGGTCTGGTCCTCTGCGGCGTGCTGGGCTCGCTGCTCTGGAGTAGCTGCCTGAACAATCATAGCAATCGGCCTCTGTCCTCTGCGTCTGTCATCAGGCTTAGCAGCCTTGTAGAGCGGATAGGTCATGGCCTTCTCCTCTAGCTTAGCTAGGTTCTCCTCTCGAGAACCCGCTAAGCGTGCCAAAATATAAGTCAGTATGTGTGGATATGGCAAAGCGCGCCCGACCTTCATCCCATCTGATATAACATCTTGTATCTCGGCCATCAGAAAATCAATCATGTCAAACTGCCGCTGCCCAATAATATGACACAGGAGCCACTGCTGCAAAGCTGTGAGGGTCTCTCGGTTCCCTGACCTGGGGTGCAAAGAACGACGAAGAGCCTCCATTATAACATAAGCTAGCGGCGTCAAATCCATCGGATGGCGAGGTGAAGCTGGCCCAAACGGCTGTCTGAAGCACGGTGCCATCAACTCTGCTGACGGTGGCACTACCCCACTGGACAGAGGTCGTCGAGGTGGAATCGCGTCGGGGTAGCACTTCTCATGGAGCTTGTCGGCATATAGTGGGAGATCTAGAAGTCCATGTAAATCCTGACGCCTCAAAGTGTACTTGAGCCCTCTATACATGAATGTCATCGACGAACGGTCCAAGGGCATCCACACGGTGGCGTAGAAGACACGCACCCACTCTCTGACGAAACGAGCGGGCAACGTGAAGAGCTCGAGCAAGCCTGGCATATAGGAGAAGTAGGCCTGAAGCTCACTAGGCTCACATGGCACTGCTCTGGCAATCCTGGCTATGTCCATCTGTCTGTGGAATTTGTACATTGTGATGCGAGCATAGTTCATCGCATTGTAGAATGTCTGCTGCAGCGGAGTCCAGAACGAGCCTTGGAGTGGTCGGCGAGCAGGGAACCACCTGGTCTCGTTCTCGATCCTGAGCCTCCACACCAGGCGAGAGGTGGCTCTGGAGACCTCCTCAACAGTAGGCACCCGGTCAACATCTGAATCTGAGCTGTCTGACTTCTCCGGAGACTGGGCCCGCTTCCTTCTACTGCCAGAAGGAGCGGACTGGCGTGTGCGCTGCTGAGCGGGCGGTGCAGAGGTCACCTGCACACGAGTACGACCGGAGCGTCTGAGGGGAGGGGCAGGTGGACCCTCTGGAGCAACCGGTGACCCTGACTGGTCACGGATACTGAACTGGGCTGAACGGCCTCCAGCCTCAATGCGCTCCTGCGCCCGGACAACTGCTAAGGTGGTCTCCCAATCATCTGGACCACCCTTCTTCGCCTTCTTCTTCGGCGGCTTTGGGGGTGCCTTCGCCTTGCCCTTGTCAGAGGGCGGAGGACGACGAGGCGGTGAGTCCCCATTGCCGGGACGACCTGGAGTCTTTGTCCTAGCCATCTTTGAGCTGTCAAGAAGTCCACTGCCTCAGAAAAATAATCTCTGAACAACTGCAAAAAGACCACTGACCACTGACACTGTCAACCTGACCCACTGTCACTGCTCAAACTCCCCCTGACACGGACCTTTGTTGAGGCTTGGCCTCAACGTCCAAAGAAAGTACCTGAGGCTTGGCCTCAAGCAACTGCCACTGAATCTGTCAACCGGCTATCATCTGCCACTGACCCAGACCAAACTCCCCCTGCACGAAAGAAAGGGTA
The DNA here is from genome assembly GCA_004135705.1 of Alloteropsis semialata. NCBI lineage: Eukaryota > Viridiplantae > Streptophyta > Magnoliopsida > Poales > Poaceae > Alloteropsis > Alloteropsis semialata. The sequence continues at coordinate 65,219,930 of CM014273.1, forward strand.
CAGAGGAATATATAACATTAATAAGCATTTTCTACAGATAAGTGACCCAAATGCATGAATAGGTGAGAGCTTCGAGAACGGCTAAGATCCTAAGATAGATATGGCATACGAGACATGAAATGTGATATTAGACTAGATCATTTGAGTTTGATATGAAATTGGATAGAATATGACATTGAAAACCAAACTCGGCATTGAATGTGATATATATAAGCTCTTGTGCGAGTAATAGACAAAGGACAGAGCATTGAAGATTATATCTAGTGAATGGCAAGAGATGTATATGAAATGTGATATAGGGACATGTAGAACCATGTGAGAACATTGATGTGTGTGAGAAATTTGGACAGCACTTCCCCTAGAAATTGAACATTATGAGACCCACTGACATCAAAATTGAAGCACCTAGTTCATCCATGCACCAATGAGATATACACATCTATGACAAGTGCAAGTCCATTCATTGATTCACATATGACAGAAGAGAGTGAACCGAGATCTTGAGATGAAATTTGATTTGGGGACCTCACCTGTGAGGGCACTGCACAGGCACGGCGGCACGAGGGGGGAACCGCGGCGGCGACGGACGAACGGCGGCGCTGCAGTGGATGCGCGGGCAGAGATGTAGTGGCGGCGCGCGCGCGTGGCGAGGTGGATGCGGCGGCGCTGCGGGCCGCGGTGGTGCGAGCGTGAGGGCGCGGGGGAGAGCGGCGGCCGGCGGCGTGTGGTCACGGCGGGGTACGGATGAAGCGGCGGGGTACGGATGAAGGAAGGAGGATAAACAGTTAGGTTTTAAGATAAACGAACGGCCGAGATTGAGCGATGGATAGGTGGAACGGACGAGATCCACTGAGGACCGACTGTTGCGGTGGTGGTGTAAAACACCCACCGCAACAGTCTGTCAGACCAGGAGCTAAATGAATTAAACGCCGAGACCACCGATTGTTACGGTGGGTTTCTTGAGCAACCACCGCAACTTCCTGAGAGGAAGGACTGCATTATCGTGAAACACCACCAAAAGTTGCGGTGGTCGGATATTGATGGAGCACCGCAAGAGTCTGTCAAACCAGAGAGCATTTTCATATTGAGCCTGGGCACCAACTGTTGCGGTCATGCAGTTGACTACGACCGCAACAGTCTGTCAAACCAGAGACGAACTTGTCTCTGGCCCTGGCGGACAAACTGTTGCGGTGCTACGGAAGTAACATCACCGCAATAATCGGTGGTCTTCTGACCCTGGGCTCCCGTGGCCCATAACTTGGCCAACTGTTGCGGTGCTACCTGAGTACCACCACCGCAACAGTCGGTGCTTGGCTGAAAACCAATACTAAGTTGAGGAAACTCGTCCAATTCAAATGTCTTTGAGTTTCTAACTCTTTCTAAGGTTCCAAGGCTTCACTTAAGCTACCTAGTGCTAGAATTTCACAAGTCGCAATCAAGGTTATGATATGAGGTGTTTGTGTCATATGTGTTTCTATGTTTTCCCCTTGTAAATGAAACTAAAGTTCAGATTTAAAAATAGTTACTTTTTGGCGTCCTTTTCAGTTCATTCCATCACATAACATAATAATTCCATCAAAGGTTTCCACATGACCCAAGTCCATCACATAACAAGTCCATCACATAACAAGTCCATCACATAACAAGTCCATCACAAAGGTTTTGACTTGACCCAAGTCCATCACATAACAAGTCCATCACTAAACATAAGTCCATCACAAAGGTTTTCACATGACCCAAGTCCATCAGATAACGAGTCCATCACTAAACATATCCATCACATAATCTTACTTCACTAACTCTACTTGCGGCGTGAGGGGTTGGGTGTGTAGGGCTTCTTCTTGCGACGCTGGCGTCCTGGATGGGTAGGCAACACATTAGGGGTCCCAACATCTGTGTGATCCCGTCGTGCCCGCCTCCTAGGCCTCTGACTGCCCTGTGATGGATCAAATGGCGCATCAGGCAACTGTGACGAACCAATCTCTTCTTGACCATACGAAGGATCATCATCTTCTGAGTTTGACCTATTTTCCTCCTCCTCCTCCTCCTCCTCCTCCTCCTCCTCCTCAACATCCCTACTAGGGCCGGGAATGGTGAGAGTCCCTGCATGAACAAATATACATTTTATATCACAAACCAATGATGACAACCAAAAATGCACAAACAGTACTAGTTTGAAACCAGGCCCGCACCTGGACTCGTGGAGGTGGCCCTAGTACCCCTAGTGGATGGAGCTGAACGTATACCAGAACTTGAGGGACCACCAGCCGCTTCTTGTTCTCGTGGGGCCATGCAATTCAACTTGCGGGCCATTTTTCGACACCCACGATGGAATCTCTAAAATCACAATAAGGTTAAATTGGTAGGCTCTAAATCAGAGATAAAAGCACTTTACCAGCTAACCTGTACGAAGGCCCGTAGCTTGCTCGCCTCTTCTGGGTGCCCAATTGGCACACCCAATGCAACGAGAGACTCGTTAGCAAAACGACCAAGTTGTTGTCCCTATCATTGCCATGTGAAAATTAAACCATTTAATCACAATTCAACCAAACTTACAATGTAGCCAAAACCAAATTACATTAATGAAATAAGCAAACAATTCAACCAAACTTACAATGTAGTCTTCCACCGGTCCCCGCTGTGTCTGTGTGGCCTGTCTTGTCATCTCGTCATACTGGTCAAACACATCTTCTGGGTCTGAAGGTAGGTCCTCGACAGGACCAGCATCCATAGCCACCTTAAGTTTAAGCCTTGTGTTCGCTCTCAACCATTGCAAATAATTTTCAAAAGGGGGGTCACGGTGAAGTGGACCTCCAATGACAATGTGGGCTCCACGACTATCCCAAGCGTCAATATATCCTTGGTGCTTCATGCCCCAATCCTTTCTACCCCTCTCGCGTCGACGGTCAATACTACATTCAAGACACATTCTTTATCAAATACAAGTATATAACATACCATGATTCCAAGAATATAAACTCAACAAACACACAACATACCGATGAAGCTCTTGATTAGTGTTTATGTACTCTGGAGGGTAAGGTTGAAGACAGCCAAACTGCCTCATCACTCTACTTGGAATATGGTACTCCACAATGTAGAAGCAAATGAGGGGACAAACCGAGCGCCAATAATCTTGATTCATCATGCAATATGGACTAAGCTCCATGGCTTGCACCTCATCTCGATCATAAGGGCGCCAATTCACCTAGGTATCATGAATCAAATAAATTTCCAACAATGCCAAAACCATTACAATAGAACAGACAACGAAAATAAACCTCAATACCAAAGAACGTGCTAAAGACAACTTACATGTGCAGGAGTGAGGCAGTCCAGAGCGTTGCTGTAGTCAGTGTAACGTCTCACCGGGTTTCCATGCACATTGAGAATATTGTGCCATAGATAACCGACAGTGGCCAAAGGCTCTTCACCATAAGTTGGTAATTGCTTCAACAAGACAAATATAATGTCAATTAACAATATCTCATATCATACTTAATGAAGCAAAAGATTTTATCTTACCCCATATGTATACCGCTCCGGCCGACCAACCGGAAGCCGCTCCCACATCCACAGTTGCAAAAGATAGGCACAACCCCCCATGTTAGCACTAGCACCCTTGCGGCAGCAAGCATCACACATCTGGCGATAGAGCCATGCAAGAACTGCAGTACCCCAACTATAGGTGGCGATGTTCTCCCAAGCTTGCCCAATTATGTCTAACCACATCCAAGAAAAGGTGTTCCCGCTCGAGTCCGGAAATAAAAACCCAGCCACCAAGTGCCATAGCCATGCCCTAGCATATCGAGCAACAACACCACCTGGAGCATCAGCAGGAGGGGGCGTACCAAAGTGCTGCACCAACCAAGCGGAGTTCACTCCTGTGGTCTTCCTATCCTTTTGATCGTCCGGTGGATCCGCAGGACGAACACCAACCAACATCTCCACCCGATCTCGCCAACCAGCAGGATCAATTGTCCCAGTGACCGCTAGACCGTCTATGCGAAGACCAAAAAGCATGGCAACATCTTGAAGTGTCACCGTCATCTCACCACAAGGGAGGTGGAATGTGTGTGTCTCAGGCCTCCATCGGTCCACTAGCGCGGTAAGAGCCGCATTGTCCATCTTCGGCAATCCACCCTTCACAAGCATCGCCAATGCAAGAAAGCCAGCTTGCCGAAGGTATGGGGCGTACCTATCATCCCACGCCAGAGGATTGTGGGTGCGGATACGTAGAGGATTCAGCACCTGCAAACAAATCATCAAACCCCATGTTGGACTACATCCACCCACCAAATTCATTAACTCGATACAAAGTCACAAACTAACCTCAATACGCTCCTCAAGTATCCTCCCGCGGTGTCGCTCGTCGTACGCCATCTCAAGCAATGGATATTGTGCGTGCCGCGCCATTTTGACCTTCATCACATAAACGAAAATGAATTTCATGTGGTGAATAAGAACATTGCTTCACATACAAACGCTAAAAGATTTCACATTGACATCTCACGTCATAAACATTGCCATCTCAACTCATAAAAGATTTCACATTGCCATCAAACAAAATTCACATATATACTTCACATAATTCACATTTCCTTATACACATAACCATGAACTTCAATATATACACATAACCATGAACTTCACATATATACTTCATATATTTCACAATTTCATATACACATTTGCCATATATCAAACAAAATTCACATATATACTTCACATATTTCGTATTTCCATATACACATAACCATGAACTTCAATATATACACATAAGCATGATATCAACTTCTATATTTCCATAGCAAGGTACATTAATAGAAAGTCAAAAAAACCAAGTTAAACTAACTTAGTTCTTTTCTAATATCATCCACATCTACACATGGTTATGTCAACGAAATCATCACATGCAACAAAATCTATACGATAGACAGGCGTTACCAACAACCAAATCCACCACTTAGTACAACTAAACCATCCCAAATCCGTCCTCAATCCATCAAATCATGTCAAACCCTAGCTAAACCTAACCTCATCCAAAACTAAGGAAATCAACCAAATCCACATAATGTACATGGTCAAAGTGGAGGAGTTACCTTCTAGGAGTCTTTTCCCCACGTTTTCCACTTAAATCCGTGGTGGGAATGGCCGATCTAGGAGGTGGAGGCGGCGGCGGCCACGGAGGAGCTCCGGCTAGGTTTTTGGGAAGAAAGAAAGGGAGGAGGGAGAAGAAAGGGCCCGGGAGCTGTATACAGCCGAGTCGCGCCACGGCCTTTGGCGCGACTCAGTCGCGCCAAGGCATGTGGCGCGACATGCCTGGCCACATCAGCAGCCGACCTGGCCGCCCGCGGACGGGACGGCCGACGTGGCAGGCGAGTCGCGCCACATGCTGTGGCGCGACTGCCTCTTCAGTCGCGCCACGGCTTGTGGCGCGACCAAAAGGGTTATTTCTTGAAAATACAGTTCGGGTGGGGTTTTTTTTAATATTTCAGTTTAAAAAGGATTAAAAATTAAAAAAAAATTCCCATGCATGGTCTCGCCGCTGTCACAAAATTCTCCCATGCACGGACGCAGACGACACATATGTACTACCGTGCAGTAACTTTTTTTCCCTGACCGCAGTGCACAACTTTTAATTTATATATATAGTTCTCCGTCGGATAGACGACGCCGATACACGTACATTCCATACGTGCATGGGTGCGTGGTACACGTGACAGGCCCTTGTACGTATAACCCTTGGCGACCTATCATGGAGCGGTAACAAAAAAAAAAGCTAGGGTAAAGCGAGGTAAAGGCAGGGAGAAGAAACAAAAGGCCAGATCGCGCGAGATTTTAACGCCACGGATTGACCGCGACAAGGCGATAAAAGTAGTCGGCCATGTGGCACGAGGCCGTCGGCTTTATTTGCTCGCTGCCGTCGACGAAACCATCTGCAACTATATTTCAGCACCACATGATGAGCTAGCACAGCGTAAAAAAACAGAGCTTGGTGGCCTGCCTTCACATCTCTAATCTCCTTTTTGCATTGCGTTTGCATTGGCTCCAAATATCTCTATAAAACAGCTGGAGGGGCCAAAGGAACTCGCCTTTTCCCAACTATTTTCCTCTTGTCATGACACGAGAGACAACGATCTCCATCGTCCAAATAATTAGTATATTAATTAACACTGTGAAAAAAGTATCAATTATTTTTTCTAATAAAAAATAAGGCTATGACGATCACACTTTTATACTGTTGCTGTAACATAATGCAACACGAGGTCATAGTAGCACTATAAAGGACAGGAAAGGAAGTGACGTCACACCTCACTGCACTAGAAAACCAAAAGCAGTTCCATTAAAATATATATAAGTGATTAAGCTACAGGTACAAATCATCATAGATAATAATAATACATGTGTTCTATTCTCCTAGCTACCACTCTGTCCTTTTGATGTTGGGGTTTTCTTCGACCTTTGCAGACCACACGATCGACCTGGAGCTCACACTCTTGGGCATAGATAGTACACATCAGCAATGGCCCTGTCCGGAGCCTGACAAGGCTCTGTCTGTGTCCCCTAGGGATTATTCACGTACATACGTGCACACGTGCATGCGAGCGTTCAGTACGGCAGCCATGCACGCATGTACGTAGCAGATGATGGAGTTAGTGGTGCGTGCGACGACGGCGATGGTGTCTGGGCGCTGTTGATGGCGCGTACGTAATGACTAGACGTTGTTCATGGTCAAGTCCGCGTGCAACGACGACACCGACCGCGCGAGGCTCCAGAGGTCGCCGTCGCCGTGCGCGGAGGAGAAGGCCGCGGCGGCGCTGCCGGCGGCGGGGTCGTCGAAGAAGGCGGCCATGCTCTTGGCGGACGCGTCGGAGAGGCCGTTGAGCTCGTACGACGCGGCCAGGCGGTCCAGCGTGTCCCAGTCGGCGAGCCCCGACGCGTCGCCGCCGTACTCGCCCGGGCTCGGGAGCAGGCCGCCGCCGCCGGCGTGCTCGAGGGGCGGGAGCTTCATGAACTTCCCGTAGATGCTGCTGTTGCCGCCGCCGGGGCACACCGTCGCAGCAGCTGTAGCTGTGGCAGCCAGATGGTGATGGTGGTGGTGATCGAGCAGCGCAGGCTTGGTGTCGGCATGATGGTGATGCTTGGCGCTGCCGCCGCAGGGCCTGCAGCTGCCCATGTACTGGAGGATGTGGTCGAGCGCGTCGTCGCTGGCGGAGTGGAGCATCTGCGCCTTCACGTGGTCGCTCACCGTCACCGACGAGCAGTTGCTCGGGCTGCCCTCCATGGGCGGCGCCGCCATCTTGGACGCCGCCGCCGTGTGGCCTGCTGCCGTCACCGAGCCGGAGCCGCCGCCGCTGCTCTGGCCGTGGTGCACGAGGCTCTTCTTCTTGAACACCCGGCAGATGACCCACCCCTCCTGCTCCTGCTGCGCCGCCGCCGCTTGGTCTCCCGCCGCCGCGCCGCCGCGGATCTGCACGTCGTACGTTCATTACCAAACATATGTGAGACCAAATTTCATGGTCTAAATTAAATGAAAAAAGTAAAACAAGTCAAGTATACTAGTGATTACAAGTAGTATTAACAGCTAGCAGTGACTTGTGACGATGATGCATGGTAAAATGTTTTTTTTCCTTATAGGGTTAATAAAGGTGAATTCCGAAGCATCCAAAGCTGGTCATATATATTGCATCCCCATTTCTGCAAAAGTGGAAGCTGCTCCCACTGGTACCATCCCACCTAAGCAGATAGCCTAGAATCACATGTAGGATTGTCGCCATGATCAGAGAGCCAGCTCAAAAGCTGCACCTGCATGCCCCTCACCCAGTTGACCTCCGGAAAAAGCTACAACAACACATAGACGGAACAGAGACTCGCTTGTCGTACGCCCGTGTCGACGCGTGCACGAGTCCACTACGTGCGTCTCGGTCTGGTCGCCACTACTGGACCATGCTCCTGCACTCACTCACTCATGTACCATGCATGTTCATTTCTAGCTACTCCTGTGCTACACATGATTGGCACAGGGGCAGTTTGTACTCCCTCCTCCGTTTGTTAGAGCTACAGCATTCCATGTACTCGATCGTGTGATCTTGCTGGTGGCGCCGAGATTGTGTGGCAGGGGCAGGGGCGACCCCAACCACTCCCAGGCCAGTGTTCCTTGAAGAGCACTGAACCTACCCACCTCTGCTGCTTTGGTGACAGCGAGTGGGCGAAAGCGCCACTCCCACTCGCCAAGCCGCAGCATGCCCCATTTCCAACAACCAATGGGATCGCCAGCCATGGACGGACGATCGATCTAGACACCGGCAGGCCGGCCGGCCGGCCGGCCAGCCAGCCTTCGTGATCAAATGATTCAGTCACCTACGGCGGCGTGTACGACAAGGTAATAACCTCCGCCGTCGTCAGTCGTCGTCGTCGTCACTCGAACAGTTGCATGCAAGTACGTGTGTACGTACATAATACGTACATGCGTGGGGGATATATGCATGCTGGCGTTTTGTCTATATATGTATATAGTACGTACTGCGGCGGGCGGCGAGGGGTAGTAGTGGTCGCCGGCGGCGGCGGCGGCGGCGGCGGGGGAGTCGTCGAGGCGGTACTCGTGCATGATCCAGTCGGACTTCTGGCCATGGGGGGCGCGGCCCTTGTAGAAGACGAGCGTCTTGCGCATGCCGATGCGCTTGACGGCGTTGTAGATGGCCTTGTCGCGGCCGGTGGCCTTCCAGAAGCCGGCCGCCGTGGCGCGGTTCGTGCGTGTCCCCGTCGGGTACTTCTTGTCCTTGTGGCTGAAGAAGTACCAGTCGTTCTGGGGACCCGATCCGATGCGGCACTTCTCTGCAAAACCACACCATCATCAGCCGGCGACCATGGCGCGGGGTCAGATTCCGTTCAGTCTTCCGTACCAGCAAGCATTGCTCATCGATCGCCAGCTAGCTAGTGCAGGAAGATCGAAGAAGAATGGTCGACTGAAGAACGAACGGACGCACCTTGGATGTCCCATGGCTCGAGCTTGTTGAGGTCGACGTCGCGGATGACGTCGAGGTCGATGCGCTCCGAGGCCACCTTCTTCTTGAGGTAGTAGGTGAGCAGCTCCTCCTCCGTGGGGTGGAACCGGAACCCCGGCGGCACCACGGACTGCCCGTTCACCGAGATGCTCATGACGATCGATCACTGCTATAGTAGCTAGCTAGGTGAGCGAGGAGCAAGGAAGAAGAAGAGGGGTATCAGAGATGGATCGATGGATGTGTGCAAATATTCAGACGTCGACTACCATTGATGAAGAGAAAGCTAAAGCAAGCACAGCAGAGGTAGCTAGGCAAAGGGAATTCAGGCGGGTGATGGGGTACAAGGAAACAAGCTACAATGGAGGTGGTTATATATAGCGCCTGACACCGGCTAGTGGGATTAGTTTCTCCAGGCTAGGGAAGTGCCACCAACCATGAGAGAGAGAGCAACCAAAGCTGTGGACCCCGGCCGGGGCCCAAGGAAGAAGGAGAAGAACCGGAGGAGGTAGAGGCCTGCAGTGCAGGGAGGAGCCGAGCGCGGAAGAGGCCGGCCTGGGCGTGAAAGGCGAGCGGCCACCATCGGCAGCCGTGACGCACGACCTTAAAAATCTCTGGGAAAAGCACGGCCGCCCCGGCGTGCGGAACCGCCTTCCTCCCTTCGCCCGGGGTAAAATCAGAGCAAGTGCCATGTCGGGCATGCCCAGCATATGCATAACCACCACCAAGGCATCAGCAACCACCGCTGCTCCGGCAGCAACAACAATAACAGCAACGGAAAAAGATATCTGACGCTGTGTGCATGTGCTTTCTTTTTTTTTTCTTTTTTTTTTCTTTTTCACCAGCTGATGGCCTGGTTGATTTTTGTAGTAATATAATGTCGAGTGAACGAATGGATATTAAAATGGGATTTGGTTGCACTTGCTGCTGGACAAGAAGGAAAAAGCTAATTAGGTTATTATCTAAGATATTTAAGCTAGTTTTGTTGCACTTGATGGACAAAAAGATGTATGGCAAGTACTAGGCTAGCATTAGAGAAGCCAGTAGCTTTTTGACTTGTTCAGGAAAACGATAAACAAATGACCTGACTAGCATATCTTTTTCCTTTTTTAATTTGTTGCTGTTGCGGTTCAGTTGTTGTGCTCAATACTAAATCTTTTTGAGCAAATTTGTCTCCCCTCTTTTTTCCCCTTGATGAGCAAAGATCACAAGGCCACAAGGGGATGGATGGGGACTGAGGGGGCCACCTAATCAACACGAGAAATAATTATCTTTGACAGTAATTGCCCCATATTAGTCATCACATGAGAACAACAGCTGCTGACTTTACTCCCAATTATTATCTAGTTAATAAACACCAATTAATGACAATGAAAGAACACAGAGACACCCTGCACCTGCAGTGACTTTTCATGCATGGTTCTTATTTGTTATGAGTCGTTGGTTTATTGCTTTGTGGAAAATATGGGAATGAAGTAATCCTACTACTTGAGATAATTGGAACACATGTGCTAATTATTTAGACCTCAATTAGCTAGAGCCTAGGCATTTAATAATGGATTGAACCCTCATTTTGCAATGCTTCCGTGCTGAACTAATATCTCAAAACTAACACCAAGAATCTATATATGAAAAAGATAGGTTCAGCAATTTTTTTGACAATTTGGTCCGGTTGCCCGTATGTGCATTTATATTTCTTAGAGATGACCAGTACCTAGATTGCCTTTCTTAAATGTTACAGATTTATATGCATCGATGTTGTGTGTCACTGATTAACAGACATTCACATGATGTATGGTAGTACTTAATTTCTTCTACTATTAAAAATGGGTGCTTATTGGAATTCCACTACAAAATTATCAAGCAGTTTGTTATTCCAGTATCAAACTGCCCAATTTGGATTGAAAATTCCTCATGAGAAGGTCAAGGTGGAACTAGGGAGGGTGGCAAGGAGGACTTTTTAAATAAAATAAAATAAAATACGGTATAGTGAGGTTTAGTATTTTATGGTTGAAACCAATTTTTTTTTGGCTCACGTTGAAAATTCCTCCTGGGAGCGGCCCGTCTAATTTACGGTCGCCCGATGGAAGCGATCCGTTCGGTCGATTTTACGACAACCTCGTACGCGCCAAACATTTTTTTCCTGCCCGCAGAACATTTTCTTTCGTGCTGTTTTTTTTCCGCGGAACATTTTGTTTCGTCATTTTCTTTCCTCGCGCTACTAGTTTCCGCGCGCATTTTTTTTTCACGAAGCCAAAACATTCGGGATGGGGGAAAAGAGGGAGAAGAAAAGGGCGGGGAAAAAAATAAAAGTAACTTTCAAAGCTAGAATACGATACAAATAAAAAGAAAAATTGATGCAAAACTTACTTACACAAGTTTTTCTAATTCACATAAGTTTGAATACAAAAATTTTCTACAACTCCCGTAAATACATAAGTTTTTTGAACTGCGGATAAGTTTTAATACAAAATTTTTCTGCAAATAGTTAACAAAAAGATTTCATCTATAAGTTTTATAGCAAACTTCCATAAACAACTTTTACGCTCTAAATGAAACTTTTGTATGGCAGGGGGACCGAAACCAAAGCAATTTAGGATTTTATGACAGGGGATACATAGCCGCCCCAAATCCAAACATCCTTCTACACCTGATAGGACGGAGTCGCCCCCCAATAACCCTGAACACTAACCAGTTCAGCCTTCTATGGCAGGGGACCGAGACTGAATCAATTTAGCCTTATATGGCAGGGGATACATAGCCGACCAAACCCCAACATCTTTCTGAACCCGATAGGACGGAGTCGCCCCCAACAACCCTGAACCCTAACCAGTTCAACTTTCTATTGCAGGGGGATCGATGTCGAAGCAATTTAGCCTTCTATGGCAGGGGTATATGGCTGCCCTAAATCTCAGACATCATTCTGAACCCGATAGGACGGAGTCGCCCCAACAACCCTGAACACTAACCAATTTGGCCTTCTATGGCAGAGGAACCAAAGCCGAAGTAAAATAGATTTTTTAAGGCATGCAAAACACCATATTTTTCCAATGTAAATTTAATATTATAAAAGTTTTAGATTAAAAATATTGATAGTATTGAAAGTGCATCTAGACTCCCTTGTGGGTTTTGGTGAATTGAATGACAAAACGATTAAAGAACTAACGTGTTTGTCAAAAATAATTTGCAGGGATTAAAATTGTATAATTGATGATTCACTATTGGTCATTGGTTGAATTCAATGTGAATGGCTCATGTTGACATAAATAAATTAAGTGGTTGTTCCCATTATATATGAATATGAAATATGGCAAGCTATGGTGCAATAAAGAAAGAGACATAATGACATATGTGATATATTGGTCTCTTAATTGATGAAAGCTTGTTTATATTGATATGGGATATCTTAGATCATGGTGAACAAAAATGTTGTATAATGCAAGTTTGGTTGAATGGACAAGAGACATGGTGATATGGCTCATTCTTGGTCTATATTTGAAGATTGACTTGCAAACAAGACATGATGACTTTAATTGAAGAGAAATGTCAAAGTAAAGTGGATATATTGCATATCAAGAAATGGTGTTCATCGATGATACACACTAATGTAAAGCTATATGTGATGCAAGGATGAAGAGGTGGAATTCGGGATAGTGTTTCTAGGGACTAAGCAATGTGTGATCAAGTTGCGGACTTGAGTCATGTATCTTTGCTAGGGTGACGAAACTTTCTTTGGATTTCAACTTGATGAATCTTGGTCACATGTGGTGTTCATATTGGGAAGTATCAATCTTTCTAGAAGTAAGTTGTGAAAAGGTGAATTGAACTAGAAGTGGATTTCATTCAAAGACAATGGTTCAAGTCACTAGCTCAAGGTTGAAGTGCTCAATTAAAAGAGACAAGGTTGGATGCAACTCTCAAGTGGATATGTTGATCAAGTATGGCATGACTCAAAGTGAAGAAGCTCAAGTGCATCATTTGTATTTATATTTGATCTTGAGTTTAGGTATGCCGTACTATCAAGAGGGATGCATCACAAGAAGCCTTGAAATTGTCTAAGTGCTCAAGGAACCCATGTGAGTTGTTGAGAGACACAAAACCCTCACGTACACACTTATAGGTTTTGCCAGGGCAAAGCCGGTGGCACCGGTTTTGGGAAACCGGTGGCACCGGTTTTGTGTCAGAATTCTCCAACGGCTAGTTGGTTTGAATTCTGGTGGCACCGGTTTTAGGAACCGGTGGCACCGGTTTTCACTGGGTCTGTAACGGCTAGTTTTTGAGGAGTGGAGTATTTATACCCCACGACCTCCACAGTGGCAAGCTGCTGTTCCTGAGGTTGCTATAGTGCTTCCCTGCTCTTCCTTGCCAAGCCAAAGCCATTCTTGCTCTCCCCAACCCCTCTTTGTGAGGTTGCTTGCAATTGTGAGATCCTTTGTGTTGGGTAGTTGAGAGAGCAGCCATTGTGTGAAGATTGAGAGCACCAAAAGCACCTTGAGCACTGTTGGACTTCATCAAGCTTGTGTGATTCATTTGTTACTCTTGGAGCTTCGCTCCTAGATGGCTAGGTGTTGCCCGTGAGCTACCAAGGTGTGGTGAGCTGCGGGAAGTTTGTGCAGGTCGTGCTTCGCCTCCGAAAGGGAAGAAGCAAACTAGTGGAAGGAGGAAATAGCTTGACCTAGTGTGGTCGTATGAGCTTCCTCAACGGAGAGTAGGATTCGCCGTGCCGTGGTGGCTGCTTAGTGCAAGCGGTGAATCCGAACTTCGGGAAACAAATCTTGTGTCTCCCCGCTGGTTTGAGCTTCCTTGTGCTTATATTGCAAATTGGTGAATTGCTCGATATTGTTGGATAAGTGTTTTTGAGTGCAGGGACTTGGAGATATACCATAGAAAGGCATTTCAATCATCATCTCCAAGTTTGGTTTGTTTCCGAACTCCCTAGCATTTTCATTCTACCTTGGGGGTTCACTGCCGAGCAAAACCGGTGGAACCGGTTTTGAAGGCAGTGCTTTATATCCGCTGCGTTAGGCGCCTAATTGTCTTAATTAGAGATTCCAAAGATCCTTTTAGATGTTCATTTGTTGAGCTTCTAAAAGTGATACTTGGAATATCTAATTGTCACTAATAAATTTGTTTTAAGTGACAATATTTTTTAGGTCTCGCCTATTCACCCCCCTCTAGGCGACATCAAGGTCCTTTCAATTGGTATCAGAGCTTGGCTTCACATCTAGGCTTAACCGCCGTGAAGAAAAGATGTCGTTTAAGGAAAACTTTGAGCCTCTCAAAGGTGACGGCTCAAACTATGCTTCGTGGGTTAGTAATGTTCATAATGCTCTTAGAAAAGTAGATCCTGTTGTTGAAAATATTTTAGTTGCAAGCATTCTACCTCCTAAGTGTGATACAAACAATATTGATCGATCAAATATCACTCAAGAGGAGTTAGCTTGCGTGCAACTCAATACTTGTGTTACTAACTTCTTACAAAAGTCTGTGTGTAAAGGTATATGGTATGCCATCTCTAGCGATGAAAAAATCCAAAGAGATGCATATCGCATTTGGACTCTCATCACGAGTACATTTGAAGATATAGAAAGTGATGATGTTTCCCCTCGGTTCTAGGGCTGCAGCAACTCACCCACCATGTCGGGAGGTACTCAAATCAAGTTTTTGCCCGATCTATTTCTCTAGATGTTTCCTCTCGGATTCTCTTGGTAGAACATCTTGTTTTAGGCCCTAGAATCATCTCAGTGCAAGAAATCAAAGTTTCCTTGGTGGCATTGATGGGGGCCATGACCTAGGGTTTCTGGGCAGAAACCGGTGGCACCGGTTTGTGCACAGACACCCTGGTCAATGGTTGTGCTCAGTTCTAAACGCTCAAAATAAATATCCATGTCAATGGTCTGTTTCTCAGAAGTTTTTTCTCCATGTGTTTGTTACAGATCCAAGCAAATATGTTTCTTATCAAAGAAGGCCAACTCGCTCAAAAAATGCCCAATTTGAGTTTCGGGCAAGAAATGTTGGAAGTAGCGAGCAAGAAATCCAACCAGCTGAACAAGCACAGCCTAGAAGATCCACGAGGACAGCAGGGAGAGTGAGACTTCCTAGGGGTGATATTCGCATTGCAGATTCTGAGCCCGAGGACACCTCTAGTGATGATGATGAGGAGAGTCCTTATGAGAGGGATCGCACTCCTTCCGAGTCTATTGCAGCAGACTCTCCCTCAGCTAGTCAGCGCAAAAGAAAGGGCAAATCCATTCGCACACATAGCCATGAGCATAGTCAGGGGACAGGCAGCGGTGGCAGAAGTGGCAGTGGTAATGGTGATGATGAGGAGGATATCATTTCAGCATTTGGGCCAATGCCATCTCATAGTGCTCCTCCCACACATGTTAGTGATGTGACTTTTAGAGCTCCCATGGCGCCCCCAAACCGCGCCAAGGTCAACTATAAGGTGAAGGGCATGACAGAAAAGGCCAGAATTGAGAGAGCAAAGAATCCTAAGGAAGTAGGTGGAAAACATCTTGATTACAGGTTTGGCACAGCTTTTCACCAGGACTTCTATGAGAGTGCCATCCTTACAAAGGATGTTCCTATTGCTCAGGCTCAATACATTGATTGGAAGTTCATGAGGGCCTTCAAGGATCCTAGAATTGATGAAATCATTAGGGAATGCAAGAGGAAGAATATATACAAGATCATGAGCTTTGCCAAGTCATGGAATAGTGAGGTAATTGCACAATTCTATGCCACTAGTTATTTCACATCTAGAAATGATGAAAGGATTGTGCATTGGATGACAGAGGGCAATTGGTATGGAGTGACCTACACTCAGTTTACCTCACTTTTGGGCTTTGATGGAGAGGATGATAAGAGAGTTCATATTCATAATGCTCCATATATGGATAAAAAGATATGAAATACATGTATTTACCAGGACAGGAGGGTTACTTTGGGAGAGTTAATGGCATGCAACCCTACTATGCATATCTCAACCGCATGTTTAGGAAGACACTTGCTCCTAGGGAAGGTGATCAAAGCAACATATCTTTCTATCTTCGTGATTTGTTAAGGTATATGACACCTAGTGAGCCGGAGTTCAGTGTGATGGAATTTATTTGGGAAGAAATGAAGTCTATTGCTGGATCTCCACAAAAGAGCTGTGGGTATGCTCCTTATCTCATGCATGTCATTGAGGCCGTGACTAATTGCACATTTGATTATGATCATGAGATTGAGCCCTTTCACATGAAGAATGATATCAAAGGTCCGTCCCTAGCCCAAGCGGCAAGCATGGAGGCCAATATAGAGGGTGGAGATGCACCCCAAGATGCTCCTACAGCTGCTGCCCCTCCTATGGCAGCAAGAGAGACGTCCCGTAGTGGACGTGGACGTGGGCAAAGAGATGTGCACAAGCCTCCTTCACCGTTTAGAAAGTTGTTCAACTTTATGTGTGGGTCTTGTATGAGCACAAATGCAATTGCTCACAAAGAAAGGCAAAGGAGGAAGAGGGACTCGAGGATGATCAGGCAGATGTATGAGGATCCTTCCAATAGACCTCCTATTCCCCGTGCAGAGTCTGATGATGAGGAAAGTGAACCGGAGGGATTTGATCAAATTTGGACTAGATCTCAAGAGGTGGATCCGGTGACTCAAAAGGATTATTGGGATCGATCCATAGGTGACTCATACTATAATCCATCCTATGGAGGCATGCAAAGTGGTGGGGCTTCCTTTTCTGAGGTGCCATTTGTGGGCACTCAAGGGCAAGGTGGTTCTTCTAGTATGCCACCGATTGATCCTTATGCAGCTGGGGGTTCAGGATCTGCTCAAGGTGACATTTTTGGAGGGATTTTTGGCCATGTCAATCCATATGTTGGTACATTTCCTCCAACTCAATTTGCACCTCAACCTCCACTTATTCCACCAACTCAAGCCCAAGGACAAGATGATGATGAGTAGGGACAGCAGGAGATCCCCCAGGACCTTTGTTGGTGATGGATGACAAAGGGGGAGAAAATGGAGCGATTAAAGCGATGCCGATCTGTTCTGCTGGCTGTCTGTCTGGGCAAAACCGGTGGCACCGGTTTTCCAAGCTGTTGAATGCAACAGGCCGTGTAATAAATCTATCTTAGCTCTTTTGGACTTGAGAACATTTGTAATGAGTGCTATTCTGTGTGTTGAACTCATTTATGTGTGTGGAACTTGTTTAAATTCTATTTAGACTCATTTGCTTAATAATATGCTATGTTTGTGGGAATTTCTGGTTGGGCCGGAATTTCTGGCTAGGAAGTTCCGGTGGCCTCGGTTTGGGGCCGGAATTTCTGATCCATCGTGTCGAAAATTCCGGGTCACTTTGTTTGGTGACTGCTTGTGCTGACCAGTGAATTTCCGGTGGCACCGGTTTTCCAAAACCGGTGGCACCGGTTTTTGTCTGGGAAGCACACTTTCTTTATTCTATTGTTTAATGCTGCATGCATCACATTTTAATTGTTCACACACATGTTTTGCACCCCACGGATGTTGAGATTTAGGGGGAGCTCCATGGTTTCTTGAATTTGTGCAAATTGGCATTTTAGGCCAAGTTATTGAATTTCATTCAAAGCACATGTTGAGGGGGAGCTCAAACTAAATCTAAACATTCAAAAGCTTTATTGATATATCTATTGTGAGCTTTAATCAAATTGTCATCAATCACCAAAAAGGGGGAGATTGAAAGTGCATCTAGGCTCCCTTGTGGGTTTTGGTGAATTGAATGACAAAACGATTAAAGAACTAACGTGTTTGTCAAAGATAATTTGCAGGGATTAAAATTGTATAATTGATGATTCACTATTGGTCATTGGTTGAATTCAATGTGAATGGCTCATGTTGACATAAATAAATTAAGTGGTTGTTCCCATTATATATGAATATGAAAGATGGCAAGGTATGGTGCAATAAAGAAAGAGACATAATGACATATGTGATATATTGGTCTCTTAATTGATGAAAGCTTGTTTATATTGATATGGGATATCTTAGGTCATGGTGAACAAAAATGTTGTATAATGCAAGTTTGGTTGAATGGACAAGAGACATGGTGATATGGCTCATTCTTGGTCTATATTTGAAGATTGACTTGCAAACAAGACATGATGACTTTAATTGAAGAGAAATGTCAAAGTAAAGTGGATATATTGCATATCAAGAAATGGTGTTCATCGATGATACACACTAATGTAAAGCTATATGTGATGCAAGGATGAAGAGGTGGAATTCGGGATAGTGTTTCTAGGGACTAAGCAATGTGTGATCAAGTTGCGGACTTGAGTCATGTATCTTTGCTAGGGTGACGAAACTTTCTTTGGATTTCAACTTGATGAATCTTGGTCACATGTGGTGTTCATATTGGCAAGTATCAATCTTTCTAGAAGTAAGTTGTGAAAAGGTGAATTGAACTAGAAGTGAATTTCATTCAAAGACAATGGTTCAAGTCACTAGCTCAAGGTTGAAGTGCTCAATTAAAAGAGACAAGGTTGGATGCAACTCTCAAGTGGATATGTTGATCAAGTATGGCATGACTCAAAGTGAAGAAGCTCAAGTGCATCATTTGTATTTATATTTGATCTTGAGTTTAGGTATGCCATATTATCAAGAGGGATGCATCACAAGAAGCCTTGAAATTGTCTAAGTGCTCAAGGAACCCATGTGAGTTGTTGAGAGACACAAAACCCTCACGTACACACTTATAGGTTTTGCCAGGGCAAAGCCGGTGGCACCGGTTTTGGGAAACCGGTGGCACCGGTTTTGTGTCAGAATTCTCCAACGGCTAGTTGGTTTGAATTCTGGTGGCACCGGTTTTAGGAACCGGTGGCACCGGTTTTCACTGGGTCTATAACGGCTAGTTTTTGAGGAGTGGAGTATTTATACCCCACGACCTCCACAGTGGCAAGCTGCTGTTCCTGAGGTTGCTATAGTGCTTCCCTGCTCTTTCTTGCCAAGCCAAAGCCATTCTTGCTCTCCCCAACCCCTCTTTGTGAGGTTGCTTGCAATTGTGAGATCCCTTGTGTTGGGTAGTTGAGAGAGCAGCCATCGTGTGAAGATTGAGAGCACCAAAAGCACCTTGAGCACTGTTGAACTTCATCAAGCTTGTGTGATTCATTTGTTACTCTTGGAGCTTCGCTCCTAGATGGCTAGGTGTTGCCCGTGAGCTACCAAGGTGTGGTGAGCTGCGGGAAGTTTGTGCAGGTCGTGCTTCGCCTCCGAAAGGGAAGAAGCAAACTAGTGGAAGGAGGGAATAGCTTGACCTAGTGTGGTCGTATGAGCTTCCTCAACGAAGAGTAGGATTCGCCGTGCCGTGGTGGCTGCTTGGTGCAAGCGGTGAATCCGAACTTCGGGAAACAAATCTTGTGTCTCCCCGCTGGTTTGAGCTTCCTTGTGCTTATATTGCAAATTGGTGAAATTGCTCGATATTGTTGGATAAGTGTTTTTGAGTGCAGGGACTTGGAGACATACCATAGAAAGGCACTTCAATCATCATCTTCAAGTTTGGTTTGTTTCCGAACTCCCTAACATTTTCATTCTACCTTGGGGGTTCACTGCCGAGCAAAACCGGTGGCACCGGTTTTGCAAAACCGGTGGAACCGGTTTTAAAGGCAGTGCTTTATATCCGTTGCGTTAGGCGCCTAATTGTCTTAATTAGAGATTCCAAAGATCCTTTTAGATGTTCATTTGTTGAGCTTCTAAAAGTGATACTTGGAATATCTAATTGTCACTAATAAATTTGTTTTAAGTGACAATATTTTTTAGGTCTCGCCTATTCACCCCCCCTCTAGGCGACATCAAGGTCCTTTCAAGTATTGCTGCTAAGTCATATTTGTAATGTAAATATTTACATAAAAGTTTACAATGTAAAAGTTTATCATAAAATTTTTTATGTAAAGTTTTATATAAATGTGCTAATTGTGTACCTCGTTTATCATATTTGTTGTGTAAAAGTTTTACGTAATAAAACACAAAAGAGACAAGGTCATTAATATGGTCCACTTTGTCAGCATTAAAAAATAACTCATAAACCAATCATGTGATCACGTGCTTGTATGTGTGGACTCATGACTATGTAGCAGTTTTTTTAAAAGAGAAAGCGGGACAGAAGGTGGGCCGAAAAAAAAATCCCGAGGAATGAAGACGGATCGACCGCGAGTTTCCGAACTCGCGGGCGACGGTAAAGTTAACATGGTGTCCTGGAAGCCCCAAGGCGGACCTAGGGTGGAGGTGGGTGGATAAAAAGCTTTTTTTTTCTTGTGTGGGTGTGGGGTGGGGGGGTGTTGTAAAGTGAGATTTGGGGCGCGAGGATTTTTTTCTTGAATGTTTCTCATAAGAGTGCCAAGATGGAGCTAATTGTGAAAGTGATGGAGAGGATTTTTTGGAAATTATGTACTGACATTTGGACTTTATTTTATCGCAAAGCCTTTTTCGTTTTTATAAGAAAAAAACACAAGTGTAGACACAAACTGAACTCAAGACTTTGTTGCTAATTCGTACCGAAAGTTTATCATGGGGGCTAACATGGAGGATTTTTTAGAAATTATGTAGTTATATTTGAATTTTATTTTATGACAAAACTGTGGCAGACCGCCCCAATTAATCCGGCTTAAAAGCATGGGACCACTAGCACAGCAGTACGCCACGCCCCTAAACCGAGTTAATCGTGCAATCCGTCGGATACCTTCCCGATTACACCACATTTTTCTCTCGACCGAAACAAAATAGCAGCAGTCCCACTCGAAGATGGGCTCAGGCAGTACAACTCATCACATATTTTACATCACACGGTTCACGTAGATAATTATACAAATACAGTAAATAGATTTTAGTTATTACAATCCAGAGTTCTGTACAGCGGAAGACTACACATCGAAGCAAAAAGGGTATTATGCAGAGCCCTCGCACAATACCTAAACACCGCGGCCTGAGCCGGACTCAGGCGGCACCTGCTCCAGCACCCAGCCGTCAGGCAACGTGCACGGCCAAGTAAGAGCAGCAGTAGGGTCGTAGCTCACCACCTCCAAGTCTGAAAAACAAGCCACAAGCAAGGCTGAGTACTAATTACTCAGCAAGACTTACCCGACCAAGGATGAATTCTAGACATGCAAGGCTTTTTGGCTCTGGGGTTTGTTTTGCCAAAAGCGTCTACAAGTTGAGTCCTATTTTCAATATTTTTGCCAAATTTTAAGTTGGGAACTAATCATTACTACCTTTGCCAATCTATCCAATGACACTCAGTGTAACCAAGCAATTGATTAGCATAACATTAGTCACTTATCTAACTCTACTTCTACTCTCTTTTGGCCCAAGGACATTGATGTGCAACGAGAGATCAAGCAGCTTCATGTAACCGCGAAGGACGGACAACTCGAGTTGATTTTAACCATGCATGGGACAACCTAATCGCACGACCCGTGAGAGACACCCAGGACCTCACGGGGCAACCTTTCCCATCTCTCCCTGCCGTCTGCCATCAGGGACCACTCCGTCCGAGTGCACGCCCCAACGGACCCCAGGTGCCCCAGGCAACCTGTGCCGCGGCCACTGCTACACCCGCCACAACCCCTCGCCCAAGGGAGTGATAAAACCCGTCAGACGTCAGTTTGAATCAAGTACTAGGTTTACCAGTTTACCATATTTCCCGGCATACGATTAGTACCTTCAAAAGCTTGACCAACAAGGCCACACACTCAAAGCCTCAGCCCACCATTTTCCTGTGCAAGCGGGACCTTCAACCAAACATGGATATCGTACAAGCCCCGCTTGCCGATCCTCGTCACAGATATAAAATAAAACTTATATCTCGCGAATGACCAAGCGATCACTCGACTTCTACCGGTCCTAATTAAGCATAGCATTCTAACCGACCTACACATACTAGTAGTAGGACATAGGTACCTAGGGATCATGCGACTAGGGTTTCAATCAACTCCTCAAAACTTAAATGCACAAAAGTGAGGCACAAGCAAAGCGAGTTAGTTTCACAGTGGGTCATGCTCCGGGGCTTGCCTTCTTGATCTCCGGTGGCCTTGGGCCCTTCCGGACTTTGGTCCGGGCCTTGAGCAGCCATCAAGTTCAGCTCCGCCGCAGCTGGATCACCCTCGCGCTCGACCTCCAACTCGTAAACACCGTCAACGATGGGGTGATCTAAGCGAGAGGCAAAAAGTATGCATGAGATGCATGAATGCATAAACTATTAACTACAAGAATATTTGCATCACTCAAAACATTGGCAATCATTTATGGAACACAACAATTAATAAGAATGATAGGCACCAGAACCGGTCTGACCAATTTGGGAAACCGGTTAGACCGGTCTGGCACTGGCCAGCCCAAAAATCTCTAGGGTCAACTAGCTTTTGCACCATTTAGATATATCATTTACGAATAACTACAAGGCATAAGCATTGCTCCTAGGGTTGGATTCACACATTTATGAAGCATGGAGAAAAAGTAAAGTATGTAGATTACCTTTCTTACTCCCATAACTCAACTAATTCTAAACCACCATAATCCTGAATCACTTTGTTCATTAGCTTCCCAACTCAACTTTATTCATTCTATTAGGACTATCCAAAAAGGGGTTTAGCACTTTTAACTCCTGGACAAGAGTCATGAAGCAATAAAACTATTCTTTAACACACACATATTGCATGAAATCATATACCCATCAAACAACCACTTACACACAAGCACTAAAATCCTATAAACATCTCCCTACCCTTCTTAACCCCTTACCTTTGGTCCTACGCTTCTTCTACCTCGAGACAGTACCGAGCTCGGCCATGGGTGCTCCTGGCCGGCCGGGTTCTTCGAAATCCGGGCAAGGAAGGGCTCGGGCGGGGCAAGGGACGGCTAGGGGATGAAGTGGGCGAGGTGAGGCAGCTGTGAACGCGAGGAATCGAGGAAAGGGCGAGCGGGGAATGGGAAGCTCGGCCTCGGCGCTTTTACTGCCCGGCCATGGTGGAAAGGGGATGGGCCGGCCACCTGGGCAGCTCAAGGCGCGCCAGCGAGGCTAGAGGAGGCTGACCATGCGCCAAGGAAGCACGGGGAGGCGGACGCGTGGCCGGAGCAGTTGGGAAGGACGGGAGTTGGCGGCGGTTGGTGGGCACCGACTGTTGCGGTGATGGGGTAAAATACCCACCGCAACAGTCTGTGGTGTTTAAGAACACTGTGCCGACGAAGTTTGAACCCAGAACCCGTGGACCACCGACTGTTGCGGTGGTGGTTATCACCGCAACAGTCCGTCAATCCAGAGAGCAATTTCTACTGTTTCTCCTACCCATCGACTATTGCGGTCATGCTTGAAATAGCACCGCAACTTTTGTTGGCTCAGATGCTGGTTATAGGTAGGACGGCCACGGAATGTTGCGGTGGGGCACAATTGGTTTGACCACCGCAACAGTCTGTCATTCCAGAGAGCATTTTTCCATTTCTCCCTGGCGACCGACTGTTGCGGTCAGGGCACCGCAACTTCCTGAGGTGGCTGTGTAATCGTGTGTATAGAACCTAGGTCACCGATTATTGCGGTGGTGGTAAGAACAGGCCACCGCAACTTGCTGTGGGGTCGAAATTTCACTTTTCAAGTTGATTTTTCTTTTTTTTTGGAGTGGATTTGGCTAAGCTAAGTCGTGTTCATGCCCAAGGGTCTAATAGGAACGAAATCAACCCATTCTTGGGCAATGCCAAGAGATTCTCTTACTCTTTCCTCCACTTGTGTTTGTATACGACTAGTATTCTACTTGACAATTGATTTAGGTCCAATATATATATACATA
>CM014273.1:65254004-65299978 GCA_004135705.1 Alloteropsis semialata
CATTTATAATATCTAAAAATCATAATAAGCATAAATATGAAAATCATTTAAAGTTTCTACAAATAATCCAAAAATCTAAACAATGTCTAAAAATTTGTGCATCATCTCTACACATGCAACAACTAACTATATATTGATTCTCTATTACAAATTCATAATAAAAATGAAGATTCAATCTAAAATCTCTTATTTCAATCCATTCCACAAAACACAAATTACTCAAAACATAGAGCATGAAATAGACCATACTAAACGTCAAAAGAGAGAGAATGAAGTTGCTAACCTTCTAGCGGACTTGGTTTGCAAAATCTCCAAAAGTTATGGAAAAATCGGGCATGAGCTCCCCCAACCCGAGCTCAATGGAGGATGAAGAAATGAGCCATGGCTCGGGCTGGGGGAGGAAGAAGGGGCCTTATACGCAGAGCCCCTTTGGTACCGGTTGGTGGCACCATCCGGTACCAAAGGGGGTCACATTGGTACCGGTTGGTGTCACCAACCGACCAACCGGTACCAAAGGCCCCGAGGCTCATTGGTACCGGGTGGTGACACCAACCGGTACCAATGTGGCCATATAGGTACCGGGTGGTGCCACCACCCGGTACCAATGAGATCGCAGAATTATTGGCCGTTGGACCCGGTACCAATGCTTCCATTGGTACCGGGTCCTTTCCATCCGTGACCGATTACGGTGGATGGATGGCGGGTTCTCTGGTAGTGTTAGTGACACCTGAATTACCATTTAAAAGTAACACCTCTTTCACTAGATATTACTTAGCATCTCTACTAGTGAAAGAGAAATCCACTATCGTGTGATTCCACATTAGATATTTGTAAAGGAGATAAATTTGGCATCTGAGGGTTGTCCTGCCATGATTTCCTTGTCAGTTATCACCAATTCACCAACAAAGCATAGAGATCTTTTTGAATTAGGGAAGAGGGTTAGCTGGAAATCAGAACAGATGTCGCTTTCATTTTACACTTGAAAAGTTAGAATACATCGCTAATCTATGCTGTTCCTATCGGACCCTATTATTTCCTTTCCTCTGTCCCCACCCACTATTTTCCTGCCAATGATTGGCATGAAAATTTGCACAAGAGAATTTTTTTTATAATGGCACACAAAAAAGGAGAACGTTTATGATTGGATTAGGTGATGCATGAGCTAGCCGAGATACTAGCTAGCTAGCAGATGGAAAATTAGTGTGCCTTATCGCAATTTCATATATCATAAAGAAACAAAGTTTGGATGCATGCTAACATTAGGTACAGTAGTTGAAACCTCAAGCATGATTTGAGGTAGCTCGTTTAATTAGCCTCTATCAATTGTAGAGTTAAGTGGTGTTGGTCGGATTCGACTAGAATAATTAGTAGTTTTCTATGATTAGAACTGTTGTTGCTTACAGCTTTAAGCAGCAAGGTCGGAGCTGAAACATTAAGTAGGTTCTTGGTTAGGCTGCTGTTATGCCGTATGCATGCATGACATGAGGATTAGATCATTCCTTCTAATGGAAACTTCCAATTAAGGAATGCCTGCTAAGAGCACCATAAGCATATAACTTCCGTCAGCATTAGAAAACCGTGTGCATTATTTGATAGACAGTGGCTGATGTGATGGGAATTATTAGGTGCACATCTATACAAATACATTGCATGCATGTTCAGGAATGCTCACCTGCAGAATGGTTTAGGTTCTTATTTTTTACTATGTTTACTGTGATAAGATTTGTTGTGATTATCCCGATGCGAAACTGAAATCAAGTTTGGGGACATCCTGATGAGTCATGCTGTAACCACATCAATAATGTGCGCACACGCAAGTTATGATAATTAGTTTAGAAATCATGTATGCGCATGAACTGATTCAAAATTAAGTCACAGTGCAAATGCTTGAGACTGTTCCGCTGTTGGTAGATGACTGTGCAAGACTGAAATTGTATCAGAGGTTTTGCTTTCTCTTCTGTTGTATTCATCAGTTGCTCACAACTTCGTTGCAATTGCAATGCAATTTTTTTAGTTGTACGTTGCAGAAAGTATCACTAAATTTTGATCTGATCTCATATAGTTCTGTTAACTGAGGGTCCAAAATCTTAATTATGCCATTTGTAAGGGCTTAGATCCAGTACAGAGAACCAAAGCGACAACTGAATTGGACAGATAATCAGAAAAGTAAAAGATCAGTACTAATCGCTTAGTGGCAAATTAAATGAAGTAGCTTAAATAAAAGGGGTTAGGGCCTGGGCCGCTGACCTCCGTAGCACCTCTCTGGTCTACACATTCGCCTCCGCCTCCGCCGCCGCGCTTGTAGGACCATCCACCGCGCCGCGCGGCGCAGCGCCTCCGTCGCTCGCTTCCACGGCTCCACGGCGAAGTGATCGTTGCGCTTGGTGGGCTAGATGGGTTGGTAATTTGGTATGGGCATTGGCACATATGGGCCGAAACTTGGTTAGGCCCATAATGTCCGCGATTCAGACTGGCCCACGTTCACCTGCTGGCCGTGATACGGTGGCCTACAATGGTCCTTGTAATACTAAAAAGTTGTAATTCTGCTCATCAATTCATTAGGTCAGCCTGCAGTTTAAGGGAAGTCCTTTCCCATCTAAAAAAAGTACTACACGTTCCGTTTTCCTTGAAAAGAAAAAAAAAAGCGAGGCGCACATGTAGTGTGCCAACCATTGCGGCCAAAGTGTTTTTGAACTTATTTGACTCATATTTGAGTGACGATTGGATTGTCACGGTCATTGTTTATTGGCTGCTTCGCTCAAAGTTTCACAGACGATGGGCATGTCTTGTGCACTTGGACCGAAACGTTGGGGGACTACGAGCCTGGCCCAATCTACGCTGTCCGGAACAGGGCCAGATCTAATCCCAATCGTGTAATCTTCTCGGCCCAGATCGAGGTAACCACCGAATGAATTCCTCGTTAATTTTAAGGCAGATATTTCGTGCACCCAGGCTGCAGCCTGCAAGCACCAAAGACAATTGGAGTCGCTTTCACTGATCTGACTGGGCATTGCAATTTTATGGGCTCATGATCATACCCGGATTTTGGTGAAGGACAGATCATCACGAACTTGGCGAAATATCTCCCATGCTACTTCACGGAAGTTATCCTAAGTTTATCATGAATCTGTCGATTCAATCTCGAGGACATCATCTCGCTTGTTGATATCAGTATGCAAACGATGACATGACATACCTTGGTACATTTCACAGGATCGAAATTGACGTGCGTCCGTTTCCGTGCTAAAGCAACCAAAGGAAGGAGCTATCTAATCTAATTGCTAGGACAACTGAACTACAAGCAATAGCTTCATCTCATTTTGTTTAGCCCCATTCCCTAATCTACTTAGCTTGTAATTACTCTATTTTTCTGATTCTCTGCAAGAATAGTGCTGATTGATCTCGAGGAATTTCCATAGAGAGGATGTCCCTGTATTTTTTCTTTTTTTTTTTTGAATCGAGGCATCCCTATTTCTATTATCACAACGGAAATACTGATGTCCAGATACAGTGAGAGACTCCAGATGGAGTCCAGGCAGAGAAGATAAAAGGAAGAAAATAGAGAGAGGGGGGAAGCGACAGCATGGTTAACAACTTGAGTCAAGCCGTTAATCATGCTGACAACCTCGCACAAGTTTCAGTTTACAGAATTAACTAGGTCGCCCTTGATTGGTTACGTCTCTCATCGTCACTTGTTGAGTCTCTGTTCTTTTCTTGGAACTCTTGTTCGTTCTCTTTACCTTATGTATCGCAGTTGTGCAGTGTATACCCAGAAATAAGCTGCAGTGTCTTGCAGCAGAGCTTCCTGTGTTTTCAGCTTGTTGATAGACAGAGCAAGCAGTAAGTAGTACTGATCTTCAGTAACAGTAAGTATCCATGCAGTTACCTAAACACGGATAAAGCTGAGAAATTCTTCAGGCTCAACTCATGATAATTTCCAGTTGCATGCTAACGACAACAGTGCACAGTAACATAACTACATGTAAAACCAAAGTAATTAGTACATCTAATACACGGCCATGGATACTTGTATTGGTTTTGAGTTTTTGACTGTCCATCATATCACAGGAGATAACCAAGGTAAGATACATAGGAAGCTGGCAATCAACAAAGATCAACACATAGCACGAAGTACGTGAAATCCTAGAGACAAGTCCTGCCTGTAGTCAAAAGCTAGCTAGCTTTGCTGATGAACTAGTAGGACACAAGAGTATGGGCACCATATAACGACGTGCTTGATTTCCAGGATCATCTTTACCTCTTCTTTACAAGCATGCGAGCAGCAAGAAAAGATGAAGAGAATCCCTGTCTCAAAACTCCTACCATATCTATGCTATATTTCTATACATTTACATGTATATATGCTATTTAGCATATGGTTTTCTTTCGCTTATTCCAAAAAGTTCCCTGTAACTTGTAAGCAGGATCTATGATCTTTGCAACTCTGACACCTGAACGACCCCGGCTGCTGCTATAAATCACTGCCCTCTGGTATGCTCTCCAGCGCAGGCCGCCACCCTCCGCAACACTCCTCCTCCCTCTCACGATCACTTGCTTCTTTGCGCATGAGAGACACCATGTCGTCCAGCGACATGCCCTCCTTGTCGAGCATCTTCTTCAGCTCCTGCTTGCTGATCACCAGCTTCACCCTGACAGCGCCTGCAGGGTCGACGACAGCCGCCGGCGCCTTCACCGGAAGCAAGTCCGGCAGGGGTTCCTGGACCTTCAAGCTGCTGGGCGATGGCATCTTGAGGACGTCGCTGCCGTCCACGCTCATGATCTTGATCTCCTTCCTGTCCTGAATCACCAGGCAATTCCCCATGGCGATTGATGGCTGTTAGACGATATATAGCTGAAAGGAGCTAAGTTTGTGGTGAGTTCTGAAGCTCTCTGTTCGAACAGCGAGATCACAGCTCACAATTATGTGGTAGTGCAGTGGTGTGCCTGAGGAAGTGAGAGGGGGGCTGGAGGCAGTAGTGGATTGTTGTATTTAAAGGAAATGCTTTGTGAGCTGGGACACCGGATTAAAGACATATTTCAGGAATGCCATTGGCCGACCAATGGAAGTTGCTTCATGTATGCAAAAGCTTATTATTGGCTATAATGATGACCAGCCCACTCACGAGAAGTGAGAAGGAGCCAACCAGCAGCTCTTTTGTGTTTTTGTTCCTTGCTGTCCTTGACTTGGTTTGACATGCTTTGTGTCATCTGTCAGGTCGATCGATCTAGAAAAGATTAGGGCGGCGCATGCCCAAATGCACACTAGGGTAAAATTCACACATCATTATCTTTAGTGAACACTCACAAAAATTAATCGAATCATGATTGTGGTTTCGTGACTACTGTTACTCTACTGGGGAAATGTTATTTTCTATACAAAATTATGTTAATAGCTCTTCAATGATGTTAATACGGGGGCATGTTTAGCACACGTATGTAGAATTTTTCTAAATATTTTATGATTATGGTGTACGTAGTTGTAGGTTTTGTGTAGCCCTGTTATGCAAAATTGTGATGGAGTCCATGTGTTTTTCATGCTTGCAAGTGCCATTGCTGTGTGTAACTTGAAATTTGGAAAGGCTTGCTAGAGGAGGGCAAAGTCGGTGGCAGTACATCAATCAAGAACATGCAAATTAGGTAAGGGTGACGTCACGAAACATTAGGATGCATGTGGGGCCCAGCACTTGGAGCATGCCAAATCCATGTTGTGCGCTCGCTCGCTGGCTTTTGGAAAGTGGTGGAGGTAAGAATCATTCGCGTGCTGTCAATTTTGCAACTGAAAATGAAATGAAGGAATCCAGCAATGCGCGTGCTAGCTGCTGAAGTGAGTGCTCTCTCGTATGTGTGGGCCCGGGGGACATGCTCTCACTCCATTACACAGGCAACAACAGCCCACCTTGAAAACATGAGCCGTGCCATAATAGTACATCATTTTGCTTTTTTAATTAAGTTCCCTGCAAGCCCCGGCATCTACATATATATATATATATATATATATGCACACACCGTGTTACACATGCTGTTTATTTACATGATTTTTGTTTGAGTAGATATGGTTTAGCTGTGTAACTACCGCTCCCTGAAGATCAGGAACGCGTGGCGCCCTGGCGTGGCGCTCTGGACGCGGTCACCGCGCGCACGACTCCCGGCTCTGCGCGTCTCACGCTCCCGGAGAATCGGATCTTCGGATCATTGTAACCGGTATATATCTGATGAGCTCGAATGAATGTATTGAGGCTTGATCAATCTTTCTCTTTCATGGTATCAGTGACCGACGGATCCTCCTTGGTTAATCCGTTCGCCACCTCTTCCGCTTCCATGGCTCACTCCCCTGCGCATTCCTCCACTTCCTCCGATGAGCTCTCCGACGCCGCTCCTGCGCCGGCCGCCGTGATTCAGACGGTGAACATCCGCTCCCATGTCCCCATTCTTCTCAGCATCGACGACGCCAACTACAGTCAGTGGCGCTGCTTCTTCGACTCCGTCCTCGGCAAGTTCGGCCTTGAAGCTCATGTCCGCGCCACCACCCCGCTCGCCGACCGCACCGCCGAATGGCGCCAGGTCGACAGCTGCCTCGTCAACTGGATCTACACCACCATCCACAAGTCCGTCTTCGACCTCGTCCACAAGCCTCGCATCACGGCGTTCTCCCTCTGGTCCGACGTCGAGGGCCACTTCCGCGACAACGAACTCGAGCGCGCCGTCATTCTGGAGGCTGAGTTCCGTAGCGTTCACCAAGGCGATCTCTCCATCCAGGAATACTGCGCCAAGCTGAAGCGCCTTGCGGATCAACTACGTGACGTCGGCCATCCGGTGTCGGAACCCAGCCAAGTCCTCAACCTGCTTCGTGGACTCAGCGCCAAGTATCGCCACGTCAAGCCCGTCATCAAATCCAAGTCTCCCCCGCACACATTTCGCAGTGCCATGTCGTACCTGCTCCTGGAGGAGGCCAGTGACGTCCACGACACCAAGGTTGAGGCCGGACACGCTCTCCTTGCCGGCCATGGCTCCTCCGCCGGCTCCTCCGCCACCTCCGCAACTGGTTCCAGCTCCGGGACCGGATCCGGCATCGGAACTGGATCTGCCGCCGACTCCTCCACCGGCTCCAACGCCGGCGGTCAGCGCGGCCGCTCCAAGTACAAGAAGCGCGGGCGCGGCTCCGGCTCCTTCCCCAACAACTCCGGCGGCGCTCCCACCCCTCGGCCGCCGTCCACTCCCTGGGCTGCCGGATATAACCCATGGACCGGCCTGGTGCAGGCCTGGCCCATGAGTTTCCGGGCCCCCGGCGCGGGCGTCTTGGGCCCCCGTCCACCGTTTCAGCAGCAGCAGGCCATGATGGCCTATCCCGGCCAGGCGCCGTTCCCGCCAACGCCTCCCGCGCCTCCTTCAAGCTGGGATACTCAGGCGCTCTACTCCGCACTCGCTTCGGCCGGCGTCGCGACACAACCGCCCCCAAGCTCATCCGAGTGGTTCCTCGACACAGGCGCCTCCGCCCACATGTCCTCCAACCCTGGTATCTTCCCCGCCACTTATCCACTTCCCTCCTCATCGTTTATCACTGTTGGCAATGGTGCCCATCTTCCTGTTACTCATGCAGCACAGCTGTCCCTTCCTACTACTACTTCTCCTTTGCATCTGAGTAACATTTTGATTTCACCCTCTCTCATCAAGAACCTAGTCTCTGTTCGCCAACTTACTCGTGATAATAATGTTTCAATTGAATTTGACCCCTTCAGTTTTTCCATCAAGGATCTTCCAACTCGAACGGAGAGGCTCCGATGTGAAAGCTCGGGCGATCTCTACCCTCTACGTCTTCCATAGCACCACTCCCTCACTGCGTCGTCGACATCTTCAGTGGCTCTGTGGCATGAACGTCTTGGGCACCCGGGCAATCATGTCCTCTCTCAGGTGTTAGACTCCTTTGATTTCAATTGTAATAAATCCAACTCTCACTCTTGTCATTCCTGTCGTGTTGGCAAGAATGTTAGACTCCCCTTTGGTACCTCGCAGTCGCGCACTTATTTTCCCTTTCAGTTAGTTCATTCAGATGTGTGGACATCTCCCATTTACAGCCACTCAGGCTACAAGTACTATGTCGTTTTACTTGATGATTTCACACACTATGTCTAGACCTTCCCCATTCGCCACAAGTCTGAAGTTCTACATATTATTCGTTCATTCCATGCATATGTTTCCACGCAATTTCGCCTTCCTCTTCTTGCGCTTCAGACCGACAATGGCAAGGAGTTCGATACGTACGCGCTCCGTCAGTACTTTGCGACCCACGGCGTTGCGCTTCGTCTGTCTTGCCCGTATACTTCCCAGCAGAATGGCAAGGCCGAAAGGATCTTACGCACCATTAACGACTGCATTCGTACTATGCTTCTTCACAGTGCAGCTCCCACCTCTTTCTGGGCCGAGGCGCTCTCCACGGCCACGTACTTGATCAATCGCCGCCCCTGCCAAGCGTCCGGCGTGGTCACCCCGTTCCAGCTCCTCCTCGGCGTTCCTCCGGACTACGGCGAGCTTCGCGTGTTTGGGTCCCTCTGCTACCCCAACCTGTCCTCCACCGCCGCCAACAAGCTGAGTCCCCGTTCCACGGCGTGTGTCTTCATCGGCTATCCCAGTGATCACCGTGGGTGGCGCTGCTACGACCTCACCACGCGGCGCGTCATCACCTCTCGGCACGTCGTCTTCGACGAGGCACAGTTCCCGTTCCGCCGCTCGGCTCTGCCGCCTCCTCCTTCCCCGTCTGACGACGACGAGGATCAACCCCCTCGGCGCAAGGTCCAGCGCGTCCATGCGCCTCCAGCGTCGCCCGCCTCTTCGTCCGGCTCCCCTTCTGCACCGCCTCTAGCCGAGCCGAACGCTCCAGCGTCGCCCACGCCCTCCTCGGCTCCAGCGACACCAGGTTCTGCAACACCGCCCACGCCAGCGGTGCATCCTGCTCCGCCAGCGCATCCCACTCCAGCGCCACCTCGCCACCAAATGGTCACCCGCGCTCGCGCCGGAGTCCACGTTCCCAGCACCAAGTATGGCTCCGACTACGTCCTCACGGCTTCCACACTCTCGCCGGTTCCCACGTCAGTCCGTGCCGCCCTCAAGGATACCAATTGGCGTCTCGCCATGCAACAGGAGTTCGATGCTCTTCAGGCCAATGGCACCTGGTCTCTTGTGCCTCGCCCGCCCGGTGCACGGGTGATCACCGGCAAGTGGGTGTTCAAGCAGAAATTCAACTCCGACGGCACCCTTGAGCGTTACAAGGCAAGGTGGGTTGTCCGTGGCTTTCACCAACGCCCCGGGATCGACTTTGGCGAAACGTTCTCGCCAGTAGTGAAGCCGGCGACCATCCGCTCAGTTCTGACTGTGGTCGCGTCCAAGAAGTGGCCGGCGCATCAACTTGATGTCTCCAACGCCTTCCTCCACGGCAACATCTCCGAGCAAGTGTTCTGCCAGCAGCCCACGGGGTTCGAGGATCCCTCACGCCCCGACGACGTCTGCTTGCTTTCACGATCCCTCTACGGCCTACGTCAAGCCCCGCGCGCCTAGTTCACGCGCTTCGTCGACTTCGTCACCAGCATCGGCTTTGTACAGTCCCGCGCAGACTCCTCGCTCTTTGTCTATCGCCGTGGAACGGACATGGCCTATCTGCTCCTCTACGTCGACGACATGATCCTGTCAGCTTCGTCGGCGGCGTTCCTGAAGCACATCGTCGACCAGCTGCGCACCGCCTTCGCCATCAAGGACATGGGGCCGGTACGCTATTTTCTTGGCATTGAGGTCCAGCGTTCTGCGTCCGGCTTCTTCCTCACACAGGCCAAATACGCGGATGAGCTTCTTCAACGCGCTGGCATGCTCAACTGCAAGGCCGCCGCGACACCATCCGAGATCAGCGCCAAGGCTTCTTCCTCCGACGGGGCTCTCATCCACGACGCCTCCTGGTACCGAAGCATGGCGGGCGCGCTGCAGTACCTAACACTGACACGCCCGGACATTGCATATGTGGTTCAACAAGTGTGCCTCCACATGCACGCTCCGCGCGATCATCATCTCGCCATGCTCAAGCGCATTCTTCGCTACATCAAGGGAACACCGGCGCTTGGTCTTCATCTTCATGCCACAAGCGTGTCGTCCCTCACGGCGTACTCGGACGCCGACTGGGCAGGCTGCCCGGACACTCGACGCTCGACATCCGGCTTCTGCGTCTACCTCGGTGATGCTCTCGTCTCGTGGTCCTCCAAGCGGCAACACACCGTATCCAGGTCCAGTGCGGAAGCCGAGTACAGAGGTGTGGCGAACGCCGTCGCCGAGTGTTCCTGGCTCCGTTCGCTGCTCGGGGAGCTCCATTGCGGCATTCAACAGGCAACGGTGGTCTACTGCGACAACGTTTCCTCGGTCTACATGTCCCGGAATCCGGTCCATCATCGACGCACCAAACACATTGAACTCGACATCCACTTCGTTCGTGAGAAAGTCGCACTTGGTGAGCTCCGCGTTCTTCACGTGCCCACGGCTCAGCAGTTTGCAGACATCTTCACGAAGGGGCTTGGCTCGTCGGTGTTTAGTGATTTTCGTAGCAGTCTTTGTGTTGGACCTGGCCAACGTCCAGACTGAGGGGGGGGTGTTTGAGTAGATATGGTTTAGCTGTGTAACTACCGCTCCCTGAAGATCAGGAACGCGTGGCGCCCTGGCGTGGCGCTCTGGACGCGGTCAGCGCGCGCACGACTCCCGGCTCTGCGCGTCTCACGCTCCCGGAGAATCGGATCTTCGGATCATTGTAACCGGTATATATCTGATGAGCTCGAATGAATGTATTGAGGCTTGATCAATCTTTCTCTTTCAATTTTAATTGATAATAGTTACATATTAAGGGTTCCGGCCTTTTCTATGTAAGGATAAAATGAGATACAATTATATCAAGAGGATTGTCCGAGGAAAAAGGAATTTAGTTCAGAAAGAATTTAGTATGTGCTTTAGGATTTTTGAGAAGGCGTAGCTGAGCATGTTTTTCATCGGCATGACGTAAGCAGACATTGAAGCTAGCGCAAGAGAAGGAAAAGATGGTTGCTCTCCATCATCGGATCGGAGGAAGTAACCTTTCGGACATTCTATAAGCCCCACTATGATGCTCGTACTAGCTAGGTCCTTTTTGTGTCGATCTCTAATTCTCTATCTCTCATTCACTAGCCAGCAGCTTTTCTTTGTTTATACGCTCTCTCTAGTGCGCACTATGGTAAAGCACTTCGTGCAGCAACAACATATACTACTGATGATGACTTCGCTACCATGACCGACAATAAAGTGATACGCGTACTACTAACCTAGCTAGTCATCGGTCAAATTACCTACTAGAAGACTCGTTCATGTCTTCAAGTGATACATAATCGATCGATACGGATGCCGATGAGATTTTTTTTTTCTATAGCTAAAAACAAATCTGGACCCAGTGCCCCTACCTGTCAGTGGGCATCCGATATCCAGCGACCAGGCCCCAAATTTGCATCCATGGTATTTGGGTAGGGTGTGGGGAAAATAATAATATCTATTCTAATTTGGATATATATGGGGAGGACAATATCTATTGGATATCATATTTGGGGCTAATTAAGCAAATAAGATTTGGGCTGAATGAGGTGCAAGGGACAACACGCAAATAAGACTTGGGCTACGCATGATAAAAGCAAAAACAAATGTAAAATAGGATATAGTATATTATTATAGTATTATGGTCGATGGTGCAACTACTGGCTGCTCTTTGTTGCCTGCCCGCGCGCTGAACAACTTTTTAACCGTGCGGATTCTTCGCACGCATGGGAAATTTTCTATTTGCTTTGTGGGCCCGGTGGACGACGTGGCGGCTCGCGAGTGGGCTCGCGCCGCCGCGCTAGTGGGTCGGCACCGCCGCAAAGACCGTGCAGCAGCTCGTGGACGTCGCCGTCGAGACCGATCCATGCCGGACCCGGAGGATCAGGACGTACTCCCTCCGTTCCAAAATAAACGTTCGTTTAGAAATTTTCAGACAAATTAGTAGTCATAGAAAATAACCATGGTACCCCTAATTACTCATGGTAGCTATGATTGAAAACTGCGCTGTCAATAAATGCACCTGCATTGGAACAAGAAAAATAGCATCAATCAAGCATTTGATTGGCTCCATGTGTTTCTCCTTGCATTTTTTTCTTAGTGTTTGGAATTGATTTAATATATGGTTCTTACTACAAGCTAAATAAACACTCTTTGTGGGACAAAATTTAAAGGCTAAATAAACACTTATTTTAGGACGGAGGGAGTACGCGCTAGCTCCTGCCCATACGGCGGGGGTGGCGACCGCCATGTATCTTCTTGCGTGCTTACGTGCATGCGCGCGTGCGTTGAAATATTATAGACGACAATTTTTTTTCCCAGCTGCGAGATCTGAGATCTCACACACGCATGGTTCGCAAACGCCTGCTCGTGAGAGAAAACGAAGTCTGGAGTTCAAAAAAAAAGGTGAGAGAAAACGAAGAAGCTAGGGAATCTATCTCGTCGTGTTCCTAGCACGCGTGATTACTCAGTTCTCGCTTTCCCGATCTGGACTGCTAACCTACCGAATATGGCTCCATACCGTTGCGTGGCCTCCTTGAATTCGTATCGCATGCTCTGTCGCTTGGTAGCAGGGACGTATACTGAGGCTCGATGGTCCAGAGTAAGTGTACGTAGTAGACCAATTGGGTACTCACCACTTGTGTTTTTTTCTGCTGGATCATCGCTCATTATTTATTTATTATTATTCACGGTGCATAGTGTTTCAGTTCACTTTAATTGTCACCTCCTAAATTAAGCTCGTAGAATACCATTTCAGTTCATTTTACCAAGATTTTAGGACGACGCAACGATGAAAACTTGAATATATCCCTAGTACTTCCGTCTTCCGGAGACTGATGTGGTGATCGATCGGATTGTGGCAATCAATGCAAGACCAAGTGGCAGGACACTTACATACACATTGGGGTGTGGTGGCAGCAGGTAAGGCATGGAGGGGATGGATGCTGGAGCTGAGCAAGGCGGTGGGGATATTGCCAGAGCTGGGGATCGTCGTTGTTGATTGCTGACCTCCGTGTCATGATAGCACTAGTCACTAGTGAGTTTTTTTTTTTTTTGGGGGGGGGGGGGGGGGGGGGGGGGGGAGAGTGTCCCCCACCTGAATTTCATTGCTTCATCGGCCCAAAATCGGCCCGTAGGATGTCAAAAGTTACAGAGTTTTCGCAAGTTTACAAGCAATCGTGTGGTGTTACATTGCCTGATCAAGTACTGAACACCAGGAGCTGATGACAACGCGTTCCGACGCCGGTAGACGGCAGCTCCAGAGCCGCGCTTCCTCGACGCAAAGGCGCAGCGTGTGGCGGAGGTCAGGCAGCTCGCCCCTGAAGACAACTCCATTGCGGCGCTTCCAGAGTTGCCAGCAGCATAGTAGAACGAAAACTTCAAAGTGAGCTTCAGGGATCCCGGGCGGCGGCCGGAGGAGGTGGATGTCCTGCACCGTCTGCCCAGGGGAAATGGGCATTTGCAGCGTCGCCCAGAGCGTTCGTGCGAAGGGGCAGTGGAACACAATATGGCTGCAGGTTTCTAGAGTGTCCGAGCATACCTCACAAGACGCGTCGGTTGTGATGTTCTTCTTCAGGAGGTTGGCCCTACATTGAAGTCGATCGTTCGTCAGTAGCCAGCCGAAGAACTGAACTCGTGGGGGCGCTCGATTACCCCAAACAAATTTGGCGCCGGGGCATTGGTCGCCTGCTTGAGCGCGTAGTGCGCGGTACAGCAGGCCGGTGTGCAACCGCCCGTCCGGAGCGATGAACGCCCCGCGACGGCGGTCGCGCGACGCGGTGAGCACGGTGTCGTCCATGATGGCGCGGACAGCAATCAGTTCTGCCCGGGCTTCAGAGGTGAGGCGCGGGGCAAGATGGGCCTCCAGACCGGTCGAGCACACCAGCTGCACCGTCTGAGTCTTGGTCTTGCAGTGGCTGAAGAGCGCCGGGAACCGCTCCGCGAACGCCGTGTCTTGATGCCAGACATCGAGCCAGAACGCCGTCGTGGCGCCGTCTCCCAGGGAAACCGTGGTGATCGCCTGGTATAGGGGAAGCAGAGCACGAAGAGCTGCCCAGTGGGGGCCAAGCAGCGAGCCCTCGAGTGTTGCGACGCAGGCGTTGTTGTGGACCCAGCCGACCCAGGACGACGCCGGACCTTGGTGGAGACGGTGGATCAGCTTCAGCAGGAGGCAGGAGTTGTGCAGCTCCAAGTCCCGAACACCAAGACCACCATGGCTGCGCAGGTTACGTACCCGATCCCAGGCGATCAAGCAGCTCGCGCCACTGGCGTCCCCCTCGCCCGTCCAGAGGAAGCTGCGTCGCCGCTTGTCGAATTGCTTGATAACCCCTGTTGGCAGGGGGATGGCGCCCATCAGATAGGCGAGCTGGCCGTCGAGCACGGCGTTCACCAACACCGTCCTCCCCATTGGGTTAAGGAGCGATGCCTGCCATCCCGCCAAGTACCGATCAGCGCGAGCGATGTATGGATCGAAGGCCTGAATCCGGAGCTTGGAGCAGGAGAGAGGGAGACCGAGGTATGTCTGAGGGAAACCTTCTCGCTTGCAGCCGAGGATGCTTAGGCAGTGTGGGAGGACTTCCTCGTCCATGTTCATTGGCACAGCGGTGCTCTTGTCGAAGTTTATCTGCAACCCGGTGGCTGCCGAAAATTGGTCCAGCAGCTCCTTCAAACGGACGATGTCAGGTGGCGTCCCGCGGAGGAGTATGAGCGTGTCGTCCGCGTACTGTAACACGGTGCAGGGCGCGGTGCTCTGGAGCGGGTGACGCACTCCGCCGTCCGCCTTGATGAGCTCCTGGAGGACGTCGGCGACCAAAAGGAAGAGGTAGGGCGACAGCGGATCGCCCTGGCGAAGACCTCGGCGGCATGGGAACCAAGGGCCCGGGCATCCGTTCACAAGGACTGAAGTGAGGGACGTGGCCAATAGTTGCTGGATCCAGCGGCACCACTTGTCACTGAAACCGCGAACATGGAGGATGCGTTGCAAACTGTCCCAGCTGAAGGTGTCGAATGCTTTCGCAAAATCGAGCTTGAGGAACATGGCGGGTGTCTTTCTCTTGTGGCAAGTTTGGACGAGCTCAGCGGCATAAACGAAGTTTTCCGCTCACTCACACTCACTGGCTCACACTCGGTAGTAGTACTTAGCTTCCCGGTCTTCATGGGCATCATACATCGCCATGGGGAGTTGGGGACTGGGATACCCCGTGATGCATTATGGGGGTGTTTAGTTCCCATGGAATGCAAAACGTTTTGCAAAACACGTGTTTCCCAATACACTTTTTCTCTCTGCGCACGTTCTCCGACGCCACCCCATTCTGCAGAATGCCGGTATCTAAACACCCCCTATGTCCCTCCAAAGCCGGAGAGATTTGCTTTTTACATGGACATGAAGATCTCATCTACTCCCGTCAGATATCAGATACATCAACAGGTCGTATGCTTTAATTAGTACAGTAGTAAATTAGGTAGCTGAAAAGTGACTGCACAAGTACTCCCAGAACTGTGGCAGTTTTTCAGTATGTGCACGAGCTAGCTCTCGGTCATAATTGATCTCCCTTTAAATTAGCTCACTGCTCACCCATCTGTGGGGCAGTTCATTTGAGTACAAGCAGTATAGTTTGAGGGTCAATAGTACTTTCAGCAATGAACAATTGGCCCTCAGCATGGATCCAGTGTCCCCTCATCACACAGTTCAATCTTCCATGCCCACTTCCCTCTTGTACTTGCCATTTTGACTGCCATTTTAATTCAGCTGCGGCTACTTTTCCTCCAGCCAAAAGCACTGCCACAAAAGCAACACGCACGAGCAACAACATTAAACAAACCCAAGCTGAGTTTAATTAACTAGCATAATCTTTCCGAGTTATGACAAAGTTTTGGCATCAGGATGGCATCATGCGCGCGGGTGCGTGGCCTACGCGGCCGATCATGCGCGCTAACGGCCCAACTCGTGCATGGCGCACCACCGGGGGGAAAAAAGGGGGCTCGGATTCTCGACATGCAATCATCACGGCGGCGAGCACCCGGCGCTCGCTCGCTGCATGCGTGCGTCGACGCCGCTGCCGTTGCCTCCATGGCAGTTGCTGCCCGGGAGCTCGGCCGTCCCGTTCTGTTTCTTTTCCCTTGCACCCATGCCATTGCCATTGCCATGCATATGCATCGCACCATATAGTACGGGCGCTAGGTAGTAGGTCGTGGACGCGAGCATTAGCGAACGCAGATCTCGCATTATATTCCTGGAATGATTGATGCTCTATGCTTTGGCTGCTGATATGCTTCAACGCTTTCCATTCATGTCCAAAGTAAAAAAGTAAGGTGCCACAAGAACCTTATTCCCTGCCCCCTGCTTCAAACCAGCACATAATAACGCGCTCACACTGCAAAATGTCTCTGGTTCAGAAGAATTTCATAGTAATTTTTATTCACTGGTTTCCAGATGATTCAGGGGAAAAGTTCAGAAGGTCACAAGCAGTAGCAGCAAGGTGCAGGTGCTCTGCTTGCTCGATACCTCTGTCTGAATACAAAGGAGCAAAGACCAACAGCCTCAACCTTCATTCCTCGTTCCTGCCTAACCATATCCAAGTGCCTTTCCTTTCCAACCCCATCTCACCAAATGGCCACCATACCAAATACTCCATGCTACATGATCATGGCCCGTCGCAACGGTGTCCGTCCACCATTCACCAGTGGTCGCCCCAGATCTAGGCAATGCCTGAACCTGAAGCTTCAGGAGCGACCTGGTATCTCCTGAACACGTGCAGGCTGCTGTTACCAGTTACAGCTCATGGCACATATCAGTTGTATAAAAAAGCCTGCGCTTAATGGCTTAAGCCCCGTCATTGACTACAACACATGCTGCTGAACTCCACAGAATCTCTACAACCATCTGGCTTGGCAGAGCAGCAAAGCCAAAGGGACACCACACAGAAGACTGATCTGCAGTCTGCAGCAATCCCACACTCCACCCTGAAAAGAAAATCTTGGTTTGCTTTTCTGAATGTTGAAGTGACCCGGACACTTGCATGCTAATCTACAGGCGCTGCAGCTGACAGCGGCCGGGGAATTCAGATATCGGATTCTCGGGCACTGTAGCTCGCTTTACAAGAATGTAGCTACAGGGACATGACATGAAACGTCACCTTTTCCTTTCATCCCATGAAGCGGACAGCTCCCACTGCATGGCTTCTCCAGTTCGCCTTTGGCATGTGTAGTCGCTCACTACCGAGCATGAGACTCAGAGCAGCAGAAGTGGCGGCTTCCATCAGCGGAAGCCTACGTGCAGGCTCTCAAGATCATCCAACTTGCAGACCAGGGCTCAGACCAACTCCCACTCTCAGTGCAGACCCACTATGACTATGCTCTATGCAAAGGATGGGGAAGCAAGGCAGGCATGCCTGGGCAACAAGTGCAGATCAAGCTAGCACCATCTGGGAGTCAGATTGCGACTCGTCACCAGATCCATTCATGGACAAAGATGCATGCAATCCTGCCCTGCACAGGCAGCAGCACAACAGGAAAAAGGTAAAGGAGTAACCCAGACAAGGAATATCATTTCTCCATGCAACATACATATGGCCAAGCAAACAGGTAGGGGCTAGAGTACCCATATAGAACCAACCACATGGAAATAACAAACCTCTAGTCTCTTTTTTTTTTTTTTGCAACACAGTTCTCCACGATAGGGAAGCACGCAAATTTTCAACACCAAATAAACTCGAGGCACTAACCGAAGGGGGAGTAAGTGACATCCCTGGAGATTTGATGTCAACACACCGAAAGGAAATCATTTACTAGGCAAACTATGCCAGAGGCTGTCCTTTTTGCATGCATAGCTCCATCCACTTGCAAAGTTGCTCCACCTTGTTAGTGATCAGACCTCAGTGCTTCCACCGTTATGACCTGTTTACACGCCATAACGAACTTTCATTATAATTGAGATTCAATAAGGTCCATGCCAACAAGCATGATACACTCTTTACTTTTCCCCTGTTAGAAACCGATGTAAATACTTTTATTACCACGATAATATAGTAATCAAGCACCAAGTTTCATTATAGAGTA
Organism: Alloteropsis semialata; assembly: GCA_004135705.1. Classification (NCBI taxonomy): domain Eukaryota; kingdom Viridiplantae; phylum Streptophyta; class Magnoliopsida; order Poales; family Poaceae; genus Alloteropsis; species Alloteropsis semialata. The sequence goes on from CM014273.1 coordinate 65,272,146, forward strand.
ACCACAGATTACCCACGCAGTATATTCACCATGGGATCAAACTTTAGTGCAAGCACATACGCATGCATGCGGCGTTGCAACTCCATAGTATTTGCCAGATATTAAAATCAGCATCCTTTCAGACTATAATCCCACTGTCACTCCCTAAACTCGAGGTATTACTTTTATATCTGACTGTAGGTCATTTGAAATTAAAACATTACCTTCCGATTTGCCACAATAGAATATGAACTGAAGAACTGTTAAGTTGACCTCAGTGACTCTTTGACTTCTCGTGTTCCTATGTCTTCTTTTGTAGATCCAAAGCTATACAGCTACGATTAATACCAAAACAAATTCATATTTTATCATGTGCATTCACAGCTATACATGTGTATTTGTCTTACTATCATACCCAGCAACTAGTCATAGAAATACAAATCCAGAACAGATTAAAAAAAGCAAGCTACAGTTTTGCAACTAAATTTTCTTGTTCAAAATAACCAAGAACACTGGCCTGGAATATATCTTAATATCTTACCAATCAGGGTTCAGTACAAGTTTAATACCAGATCTGACATTAAGCTGCAAAGACCAAGCATGGGCCAGGCCAATGGCAGTACCATTGGCATCAAGTCCAAGGCCCATTGAATCTGTGCTGAGAAAGGAATGAACTGACTGCTCATCTGCCCCCCTAGTTAAATACTAAATCCAGTGTTGCCAATGGGAAATGAAAAGGCACAAAAATCTACTAGTAACCACAAAGTTCCATTTCCATAAAAATCTGTCACAAAATAAATCAAAGTTCACTTTACAGCTACATAATGAAGTCAACAAATTATGTGACTCTGGTATTCTCATTCATCAATGAAATCCTATCCTAAAGAAACGACCAAATCAGAAAGATGATACAAGGTTCTTAGTGTACTCAACATGGCAGCTGACAGAATTTCACTTCATATTTGATGATGAAAAGAGGTACCTTGTATAATATGTCGACAAAGATGACATAGCTCAAACAAGAGCAATCTATCATTGTCAAGTAACAAACCTTTTCTTTCTCCCAGAAGTACACAGGTAACTCAATTTTGAGAACAAATCCAACAAAGCAGTTCGAACATACAGCTTGGACTATTGCTTTTAATATGCAGAACTTGAACAGATTCAAACTACAAAGCGAGAAGAGTGGTGACTTGTAATCTCAGACCTTGGAACTCTGCTTCTTAATATAATGATACACAGCTTTTATGCGTGTTCGAGAAAAAAAAAAGGTTTGGGAGGGACCTCGGTGCCAAAAATTCCCACTGCTACTGCATACCAGGCCACTAAAGGAGGGAGAACTGATTGCTGAATGGCAATGGGGGTCAAGAACAGAAGGATTAAAGGTTTTGATTTGAACATTCAACACCCATCGGACATAGCATAAATATGAGGTACCTTTATATGAAGCCCAAATTAACTTCAATGATAATCTTAGCCCATAAAGAAAAGAATGGAACACTAGAAAACATAGTAGTGTCAACAAAAATCAAAATTACCACAAGTATTTTGACTAGGGCAGGCTAAAGAGAAAGCTGGGACTGTACAACCTGTATCTAAAAATTGTAAGCTCCCAATATCCTAGCCCAAATCAAATTTCAGAAATCCTGATGTGCCCTCAAGGCATCAACCAACCCCAGATGGCAATGGAAATGAACTGCTGAAAAGGGCAAATTTGGGGAGGAGTAAGCATAGTATTCTGCTTAAATTACTAGCCATTACTATATAGTCACTTAAAGACTGCATCTATGTGAAACCTTCGTCTTCCAAGCAGATGCGACAATATGGGAGCGCAAAAGGCATATACAAATTTGGAGACGAGTAAGCATAGTATTCTGCTTAAATTACTAGTCATTACTATATATACACTTAAAGACTGCATCTATGTGAAACCTTCGTCTTCCAAGCAGATGTGACAATAAGGGAGCGCAAAAAAGCATATACATGAGACATGGAACTATGCGCCTCTTTGGAACAGGGGAATCCTAAAGCTTTGTAGAGCAATCTCCCTGATCCAAACAAGTCCTATGAAAATTACACAATTACATAGCATCTGCCAACTACCTGTACAACATAGGAAACATCACACTTCCTATATTAAAACTTTGTTGAGCAATCCCCTTGCTCCAAACAGGTCATAATGCAAATTACACAACTAAATAGCATCTGCATTTATGCTCAGGTCAACATGCTTTCTACCTCTAAAAAAGAAAATGGCCCTATCTTGCGGTATAGGAGTCCTACAGCGCAAGAGCAAAGTGAAAGTATACATGTAATTTTGAATAAGTCAGAACTCAGAAGTATATTCAGTATGGTATGGACAGTTCTGTTTACTATGTAAACAAGTAAACATCTAGAATGAAAACAGCTCATCTCAATGATTATGGATAAAATTAAGGCAAAGGCAAGCTGCATTGCTTAACACACACACACACAGGGTTGTCAATACCCAATTACAGTAAGGCAAAATGTAACCAACTCAAAAGAAAAAACAGAAGGATATGAACTATGATACCAGTCTATGCCATTTTTTCCCCTGTGGTGGCCCATACAACACCAATTGGCATGGAGGAGGATGCCAATTGCTACACCCTTATAGCTCAAATTCATCATCCAGCTTGAGTGCCTCAGCTGCAGCCTCCTCTTCCTCATCATCAATCGCAAAGTATGGGTTATGCACCTCAGGCCGGAACTTGTACCCAGTGAACACATAGAACGCAAGCGTTGCAAGCTCGCCAGCCACAACACTGGTCCACAGATAACGGTATGAGGTGATGGTCTGTAGCGCATACACCACGACGCGAGTGAAGTAAATGTAGCAAATGACGACCACATAGTACTGGCGGAAGAGAGTCAGCTTCATGAGGTTCACGGCCGCCTTCCCATCTGAGCGAGCAGCCTCCCGGAGGTTCTTAATGGACCACACGATCGGGAAGAGCACGGCGCAGCAGCAGACCACGTCGACCAGCAAGAAAATTTGCTTCCAGGTGACCCAGTCCCGAGCGTAGGGTCCAGATTCGTCGATCACCACCTGCGCAATGTTGGCCACGACTTGCAGGGGGATGACCACCATGAGCACCTTCTTCTCTCGGTCCGCCAGGTACGGCTTGAGGAAGGACCAGCCGGTGCCGATGAGCACTATGAGCGTGAAGAGCGAGATCCCCTTGAGGAAGCTGAAGATGTAGAAGAGGACGTCCCATCCGTGGGCGGTGCCGGTGCGCTCGATGCAGGACTTGTCCTCGGCTTCCGCGAGGAGGTTGAGGGCCTTGAGCACGAGCACGGCGAGCATGAAGTAGTGGATCCGGAAGACGGCGGCGCGCTTGCGCAGGAGGATGGCGACCCAGGCGGCGGCGAGGCCGGCGTAGGCGAGGCAGAAGAGGAAGTAGATGGAGGGGAGCGAGGAGGCCCCCGCGGAGAGGTACTGTCGGTCGCCGGTGGCGGGGTCGACGTTGTACATGGCGGAGCGGACGTCCATGCCGACCTTGAGGCCGCCGCCGAGGCAGTTGGCGAAGACGAGCGTGTACTGGCCGGGCTCGGTGACGCGGAAGGCGGTGGAGAAGGAGGAGGAGCGGGCGACCTCGACGCCGGCGGGGTTGGAGGGGGGGCGGAGGCGGTCGAAGGTGAAGGCGAGCTTGACGAGGTCGGACTGGAGCGCGCAGGTGACGTCGAGGTCCTGGAGCTGGCGGAGGACGTGGACCCAGGCGTCGAGCGTGGAGAGGAAGAAGCCGAGCTGGGAGAGGTCGAGCTCGGCGGAGGCGGGCGGGTCGAAGGAGATGCCGGAGACGTTGAGCTCCAGCACGCCCGAGTGGGAGAAGCCGAACTCGTCCAGCGGGATGATGCTCCGCGGGTCGGACCGGATCAGGGTCTCCCGGATCTCGGCCGCCGCGGGGGGAACCAGCGTCGCGGCGGCGAGCAGGAGGGCCAGGAGGGCCCCCCGGAGCGCCGCGGCCGAGGCGGCCATTGGGTGGGTGCCGCGACCGCGATCTGGGGGGCGGAGGGGAGGAGGAGGAGGCGGCGGCGGTGGGGCGGTTTGCCGGTGGGATTTGGGATTTGGAGGGTGGGCGAGCGGCGCGTTGGAAGGGATGGCGTGGTGGGTCGGTAAAGGTGGTGCTGTTCGCTCCAGTCGACGACTAGGGGCGGGTCCGGTCCGCTGTGCGCCTGCGCCTAGGAGACACCGCGATGACGCAGTCACGCAGCGAACGTCTCCACTTTGCTTCCGTTTTCGCCCTTTTGCAAAAACAAAAAATACGCAAGTCCGGCACTACTGCCTAATGGGAGCCTGTCCTTAACCTTGAAAGCATAGAAATTTTATGCAGCAGTTTCGCAAAGGTTAAGGGGCGTTTGTTTTTTCATATATTATATAATCTAGTTTATAATTGAAGGAGAATATGATAAAAAGTCATCATGGATCACAAAATAATTTGAAATAAGCTAACTATGTGCAGCTTATTTGAGATTATTTGATGGTCCATAATAATATTTTACCATATTACCCTCAATTATATAATCCTAAGTGGAAACAAACAGGACCTAATTCAATGTTCGTGTGATTTCTTAGCAACTCGTCGAGGCATAAGGTACAAAAGAACGAGCCAGACACCATAGATGCAAGGTTTTCTTTGCAGGCTGGCTTTTTAAGACAAGGTTTTCTCATCAGCGCCGTCAAAAGTGGACCATGTCAGTGTCTCGACTCTCAGTTATTGTCGTATTTGTTTCCAAGTACCCTATGGTCGTTACTAGTTATTTATTCATTTTGTTTTTTGGCGTTCTATGGAAGTTCTAGGTAAAATCTACGCAATTTCTTTTTGGCGTTCTATGGAAGTGACATAGGCCATACTAGAAGTTCTTCCCTCCCGTTTCTTTTTTTCTTGGTCATGGTGGTTGACCTTTCAGTGTCGGTGTTGGCACGGCGTGCTTTGAGATCGGTGATCTGCCGATCTTAAAATAAAGATCAAGAGGTTTGTTGGAAGTGGTGCTTCAGTCGCCGTCTCCAAGCAGACGGATTAGTTTATACGGCTACCCAGCTGGCATGTTGATTAAACACCTTGATCACCTCTAGCTACCTGCCCATTTCGAGATCTAGCCTTTGATCTAACAACTAACAAATGTGCAACTGTTCCTGCCACTTAACTGAGTAATAAGAAGACGTTGTCACGTTCAGCTATTGGATCCAGCTCCCATCACTGCCAAGTGCCAACATGATTGATTAACGAAGGAATCTTGAGTGATCCTTCAAAAATGCCGCTAGATTCATGGCATAATCTGCCGTCAGGGCCAGTAAAACGGTACTATCTGTCGCTGAAGTACTGCAACTCAGCAACTAGCACTGGTACGCTTGTTACGATGTCTGAACTCAGAAGTAACCACATGTAGGATTTGGCAGACAAAGATTTGCTTGTACAAATTGAGTATAAGCAAATTATCAGGCATACCCAATCTCATTTTGTGTTGCTCTGAAGTCAGAAGTAACCACATGAAGGGTATAAAAATTGAGTGCGGGAAGTTCAAACTTCGGAGCTACTCAAATTGTCAGGCTTATACTCAATTTGTCAGGCTTATACTCAATTTGTCAGGCATACTCAAAATGTATTGCTCAAAGTATAAAAAAAAAAGTGTTGCTCCGAATTTCAGAACTTCCTGTGCATATGTTGAATATGGCTGAAAGATTTGCCTGCCAGCCTGTAGGAGTACATGACTACATGAGAGTGCAGGAAGTTCAGACTTTAGAGCAAAATCCTGAGAGGCTGAGACACATGGATAATCTTGGTGCGATTGCAGGCACAGATTGAGATTGGCAGGAAATGTGATCGTGTTTGCGAACTATCAGATGACTTTTGGTTGGCAATGTCGCAGAGCAGACAGTAACAGTCACAGGCCTACTGGTGGTGGTGGTACTTGTCAGCGAGCTGCTGGACCCTGAGCTCCAGCTCCCGGATCCTCGCCGCCCACTCGGGCCTTATCACCACCGGCCTCACCTCCCCGACTTCCACGTCGCCTCCCTCCGGCTTCTCCTTGCCCCGCCGCCGCGCCACCGGCTTCTTGTCCTTCTTCCTCCTGGCCGCCTCCTTCGCCGCCGCGGCCCTCTGCAGCGCGAGCAGCACGTCGGACCCCCGCAGCTGTCCGCCCGTGGGCTCCGGCGCCGGCGAGGCGGGCCGTCCGGGCGTCGGCTCCTCCCGCTCCGGCTCGTCGTCGTCGTCCTGTTCTTGCCCGAAGAAGCTGTCGTCGACGTCGGACTCTGAGCCGCTACCGCCATCGTCGTCCCATGAGCGGTCGCGGCGGGGCCCTCTGGTCCAGCGCCGCGGCTTGGCTGACACCCTGGTGGGTGCCGGCGTGCGGCGGCGGCAGGTGATTGTGGCGTGCGGCTGGGGGCGGTGAGGGACGAAGCAGCAGCGTGCGGTAGAGAACATTTGGATGATGGATCATGGAGCAATCAGGAAGGAATGGGTGGACACTTCGGGGGGTTAGATGGCCCAAGGGCTCAAATCAACTAAGGCAATAGGCCCAGCCCAAGAGATTATAAGAGGGCAGCAAGGAACAAGCCAGCAAAAATGAAATCATAGACGCTCACGTTTGTTTGAAGACGTTCAAATCAAACTCCACCACAGCCTGTTCGCTTGGCTTATCAGCCACCAGCCAGCAGTACTTCAGTCTCACAACAAATCAGCACCAGCCACCAGCCAACCGAACAGGCTGTTGAATACCGAACCTATGCTAAAAAAAAGAAAAGAATACCGAACCCAATTTTTTTAAAAAAAAAAAGAACACCAAATTCATTTCAATGGAGATGAAAAATACACGACATCATCTTTGTACGTCTCTGAACATCACAACTCTGATGAGCAAAACAACTGATCGCGCAGTTCATTCATCTCAAGTGCTTACTGATATCTATCTACTGCCCCGTTTGATTTTCCAGCGCTAGAAACTATTCATAACTTTGACCACTAATTAAAGATATTAAATAAAGGTATTTTACAAAACTAACTCTAGAACCCCTGCACTAGGATCCCTGAAGAATCTAACGAGGCCTTTGACCGCATGATTAGAGGATGGTTACTGTAGCATCACTGTAGCCAATCATCGATTAATTAGGCTCATTAGATTCGTCTCGAAAAGTTACGCTCATCCATGAAGAGGTTTTGCAAATAGACTTCATTTAGTACTCCATGCAAGAAATATTCCCTCCATGCTATACTAGATGTCATCGAATTGTTGGCGGCCCTGACAAGCCTCGATGCACGATGCACCATGAACGGCGATGAAGGCAGATGCACATCACTGAGATTTCTTTCTGGGCACAACTCTTCTGCAATCTGCAATAATCTATAAGCTCGACAGCAAAATTGGCAAGTACAAACAGCCACCGATCCATCGTGTTCGTGCCGCAACGCTGCGGCGGCGACTCCATTCTCTATCAACAATTTGCGTCAGAAAAACACGCCTGCCCCTACGGCCTACGACGACGAGCCGGCGGGCACGGCCTCGTAGAGCTTGGCGAAGTAGAACTGCGTGGAGATGAAGCCTCGGTTGGCGACGCGCCAGCCGGCCTCCCGGAGCGCGTCCTCGATGTCGCGCTCGGCGTGCAGGTAGGCGCGCGTGGCCTTGGACGGGCCCGGGAACAGCTCGCCGACGCGCTTGAGGAAGTCGAAGTAGAGCGTCCTGGGCGCGAAGCTGATGAGCAGCCGCTTCTCCGCCAGCGACGCCAGGTGCCGGATCATGGCGCGCGCCTCCTCCCGCGGGTAGTGGATGAGCACGTCCAGGCACACCACCACGTCGTACCGCCCCTCCAGGCTCTCCAGGTCGCGGACCTCGAACCGCGGCATGCGGAACGGGGACCCCGCCGGCTGGGTCGCCAGCGCCGCCTGCGCCTGCCGCTGCGCCTCGGAGACCATGGCCGCGGAGATGTCGGAGGCCAGCACGTCCGCGCCCTCGGCCGCCAGCGGGATGGCCAGCGACCCCGTCCCGCACCCGGCGTCGCACACCGTGGCGCCCGCGAGCTGCAGCGGGGAGTCGCGGAGCATGGACAGCGTCGCGGCCACCGTCTGCGCGTGGCCCTCCCGGATGTCCAGCTGCACGCGGTTCACGCCCTCCGTCGCCGACCCGTAGATCTTGCGCCACCGCTCGAACCCCGTCGAGTTGAAGTAGGCGCGGACCGCCTCCTTGTCGCCGCCGCCCGCGGCCTCGGCCTGTGCGCGCCGCCTGCGCTCGGGATCGGAGAGCGACACCGCCGCTGCCAGCGCGGCGGCCGCTGCCGCGGCCGCGGGTAGGGAGAGCGGCGGGAGGTCCGCGGCCGTCGGCAGCGCCGCGGCAGTGGTGCTTGGAGCCTTGCGCTGCGGGCGGAGGAGGACATGGGACTGAGGGTGGTGTGGGAACGCGGGCCGCGGCGGAGGCAGCGAGGGGAGGTGGGAGAGCGGCGCGGTGGAGACGCCGGCGCGCGCCATGGCCGGAGTGAGCAGTTGCGGGGATTCGACTACGAGTGGTTCGCGGGTGATGGAGTTGGGATTTTGGGGATAGGGTTTTTACGGATTGCCCCTCGTGTGTGCGGAGATTTTCTGCGGGAGCTTGTGGTTGAGGGGGCTCTTAGGATATAGAAGATTAGTGTAGGGAGGTAAGTGGTTACGACGCGTTCTATAGTGGGCCTGATTTTGCTTGCTTTCCGGTACTCTGGGCCGAAAGTACTGTATGCTCGCAGCCCGACACAGTCTGTTAGCTCTTCTTTCCACATAATGTGGCTTGGTCTTAAAAAGGGCCCAAAGGAACCTTGCAGACGCCATGGGCTGGGCTCCATTTTTTTAAATGTACTGGGTTCCATTTAGAATACTGAGATGTTTTGGTACAACATTGGGCTATCCCAGAACGTTGGGCTGTATCCTTTCAATTGGACAAAGTGATGCAGCTGTCTCAAAGAACTCAGGTCGAGCGTCAGTTGCAGCCATTGCTCGGGATATTGATGGCACTTTCATCGGGGCGTCTACCGTGGTTTCCTATGGAATTACGGACCCAGAAGCCCTGGAGGCCATGGCGTGCCGGGAAGGTCTGGCTCTGGCCAGCGACACTCTCCTCCGCAAAGTGCGAGTTGCCAACTGTTCGCGACCAAAATTGGCAAGAAGGACAAGGATTAGGAAAATCCGGGCCCTGACCGGTCTGACCGGTCCGGGGAACCGGTCAGACCGGTGTGCCCCTGTAATTCGACTAGGACTCTTAGTTTTAGTTAATTACGAGTTGTAAAACCTATTCCTTGCGGGAAAAGTCCTACCCTCCCTATAAATATAAAGGGATTCGGCCGATTGAGTTAGATCCAATCGAATTTATCAAATCTACTATTTTTACCTTTACTTTTCTGTATCTTCTAAACCCTAGCTTTTCCAACCCCCATTGCTGTTCTTCCTTCGTCTCGACGACGTTTGAAGGCGCCCTAACTGGCCTGACCGAGCCTAGGGCAACCCAAGGTGCGCACATCCTGACGGGGTCCCTCCCGGACGAGCGCTCGTTGGTTTCTCGCCGAGCTCCCAGCTGCCCGGCGAGCACCGGTCTGACCGGTCATCAGAACCGGTCTGACCGGTCAGATCAGAGAAGCTGCAAAGAGCTTCTCTGCTCGTGCTAGTATTTGACGCGGCGCGTTTTCGCGTCAACATACTTTTTGGCGACTCCGCTGGGGAACAAGAAAAAAGGATCTACTACCATGTCGAATCTACCGAAGCCAGGCGAAGTTGATCCTGACAATATTCAGAGGCCGACTGCTAATGAGCTATCGGCTGAGGATCGTCATCTATTCGAGCAACTCCTGCTGCAAGAAAAGGAAGAGATGGAACGGGCCAAAAAGAAGCTTGAAGACAAGGCGCAATGGTTCCTCTCACACTTCTCCAAGGATCACAAGGGTGCTATCTCCAAGGACAAGGAGGTGGTCGTTCTTTCAGAAGGAGAAGAAGAAAAGGAAAAAGATGAGGTAATATCCACTGTGAGTACTGCACCAGAGCCTGTTACTCTTGATCAAATTAATAGATTGCTAGTTTCTGGTCAAGAAAAAGTTCTTTCTCTTGTTCAAGGCATGATTGATAAATCTATAGGAAAGCAACCTTCGGCCGTAACTAGTAATGCTATTAGATCTGATATGGCTGGTACTTCACAACAAATTATACCTCATAATTCATCGGCAGCAATTCCACCCAAAGATCCACAATATGGGATGCCGTTGAATTATTCTGCAGGATTGAATCATCCAACGCAGTTTGGCCCGGCCACACCGGTCAGACCGGTTCCAGTAACCGGTCCAACCGGTTACGCGCAGCACGGCCAGATACCGGTCAGACCGGTTACGGGCACCGGTCCGACCGGTGTGGATGATTTGGCTGCGTATCAGACGATGTCTGAGCCTATAACTAGTGCATCACATGTTCAGGCTAATTCTGGCCGAACTAATGGTGTTTCTGGTTATGCTACATGTGCTCCAATGACATATACTACCAATCCTATGTCTTCCCAAAGTTCAGGCTATTTACAGCAATCATTACATGGATAGCCGAACCATACGCCTCAATATGTGCCAAATACTAATGATCAACAAGGCTCAAATGACCTTTATATTCAAAGCTTGCTTGAAGAATACAAAAAGGATTTGGCCATTATGATTAAAGATACTTTTGGCGTTGAGGTTAAAGATAAAACTTTGGCATGTCAAAAACCTTATCCTGCAAATTTTGATGCTATACCCTATCCTCAAGGTTTTAAAGTGCCAGAGTTTGTTAAATTTACTGGGGAAGACAATAGGACTACATGGGAGCATGTTAGCCAGTTTAATGCACAATTGGGTATTCATGGTAGTATTGATCACTTGAAAATCAGATTATTCCCTTTGTCATTATCTGGTATTGCTTTCTCATGGTTTTCGGCATTATCTCCTAATTCTATTCATACTTGGTCTCAATTAGAGCATAAATTCCATGAACACTTTTATAATGGTGATAATGAATTGAGACTATCTCACTTAACATCGGTTAGGCAGAAGAATGATGAATCTGTTGTTGAATATATTAGAAGGTTTAGAGATACAAAAAACCGATGTTATAGTTTGAGTATTTCTGAAAAGGATCTTGCCGAATTATCTTTTAATGGTTTGAAGTCTCATATCAAAGAAAAATTGGAAAGTCATGAGTTTCTTACCATTAATCAAGTATTACAAAAAGCTCTGGCTCAAGAAAGCCGAGGTAAAGATGCTCGCTCAAAGTTCGATCGTCCCAACATGCATATGTTAAACAATGATTCATTGGACGATGAGAATGAAGAGATATATGCTGCTGAATTTACATGGCCGAGCAATTCTCAATCATATAGTTGCCCTTCTCTTAGGCCGATTCACAAAAATCGGCAAGAAGAAGTGAAATTTACTTTTGATGTTTCCAAGTGCGATAGAATATTTGATGAGTTGCATAAAAATGGATACATCAAGACCACGTATACTATACCATCGCTTGATGAGTTGAAGCGACGTGCGTATTGTAAATTTCACAATTCTTTTTCACATGCAACTAATGATTGTAATGTGTTCCGTAGGCGAATTCAATCGGCCCTTAATGAAGGCCATTTGACTTTGGTTGGAATGCAAGTTGATTCTGATCCTTTTCCTAAGAATTTCTCTGTTAATACCATTGAATTACAGAATCCTAAGGTGTTGATCAGGCCAAGTCAAGCCGATACAACAAAAGGGAAAAATGTAATCATTGGTGAAGCACGACCAGAAAAGGAAAGGAGTAAGAAGGTGTGGCTGAGAAAAGACTCCCAAGTTGCAAAAAATAATTCGATGCTCGGGGGGCAAGCCAAAAACAAAGGAGCTGGTCCTGACAGGACCAGTCAGACCGGTGCTGGTAACCGGTCAGACCGGTTAACCCCGGGAGAATCTGATAAATCGAAGAAAAAATCAAGGCCGACTTTTGAGGTACTTCTGGAGAAATACAAGAAGCTTGGTACTACTCAGAAGCTTAAAAATCGGCCAGAAAAAATAAAAGCCTCATCAAAGCATCAAGAATCTTTCTCGACTCAAGGCAATAGTAGTACTACATTGTATCCATCTTTTAGACCGACCACACCATGGTCCTGGTCATATCCTTACTACTATTTGCCTTGGGATTACAGTAGTATGAATATGCAGCCATATTTTGTTCCATATCCTGTTTCATACTACAATTATGATCCATCTCAAAGACCGATTGTTTCTAGTAATAATCTGGTCAAGGAAAGTGTATCCACTGATTCTAAGACATATGAGAAGGACAACAAGCAAGATTCAATATATATGCAACCAAGGTGGTGTCCTCCAGGATTGTCCCGTACTCAAAAGAGGAAATTGCAGCGGATGCGCAAGAAGTCAATGGAACAACAAGTTGAAGAGAAGCCAGCAGCAGCAATGAAGGCAAAGATGGTGTGGAGACCGAAGAACGTTGCTTCAACTTCAACTTGAACAAGACATCAAGACATGGCCAATGTATGAGCATTGTCCTTAGAACAATTTTGGTTGCTGAATGTTTTCTGATTCGCAAGCTTCACCAGAAAACAGGGGGGCATATGTTCGCGACCAAAATTGGCAAGAAGGACAAGGATTAGGAAAATCCGGGCCCTGACCGGTCTGGGGAACCGGTCAGACCGGTGTGCCCCTGTAATTCGACTAGGACTCTTAGTTTTAGTTAATTACGAGTTGTAAAACCTATTCCTTGCGGGAAAAGTCCTACCCTCCCTATAAATATAAAGGGATTCGGCCGATTGAGTTAGATCCAATCGAATTTATCAAATCTACTATTTTTACCTTTACTTTTCTGTACCTTCTAAACCCTAGCTTTTCCAACCCCCATTGCTGTTCTTCCTTCGTCTCGACGACGTTTGAAGGCGCCCTAGCTGGCCTGACCGAGCCTAGGGCAACCCAAGGTGCGCACATCCTGACGGGGTCCCTCCCGGACGAGCGCTCGTTGGTTTCTCGCCGAGCTCCCAGCTGCTCGGCGAGCACCGGTCTGACCGGTCACCAGAACCGGTCTGACCGGTCAGATCAGAGAAGCTGCAAAGAGCTTCTCTGCTCGTGCTAGTATTTGACGCGGCGCGTTTTCGCGTCAACACCAGCGATTGCTCCAATGTGATTCGGAGTATTCACGATGGTACGCTGGGTGTCTATGGCCACATCGTTCAGGAGATCAAAGCTCGGGCGGGGAGCTTTCAAATGACGGAGTTCGTCCACGAGCGACGTGAAGCAAACCACGATGCTCACAGCCTGGCTCGAAGCGCCCTCTACGATCCAGTAGGTAGACATGTATGGCTCCTTAGTCCGCCTCCAGGCGTTTGTAACAATTTGGCTTTAGCTGTCTAGAGTGTGTAACATACCTCAAAAAAAATCCCGAACAATCCATCCTCCCAATTTCCTGCTGAATTCTGTGAACAAGAATAGAAGGTGCTGAAGGTCTTCAGAGTTCAGACTTGAGAGGGTAAAAACATGGGATCTTATCCTTTCACCACCAGGAGTAAACTGAAGGAGATTCTCCCAAAACAAGAGCTGATGGAAATGTAAGCTCATGCATGCCTTGGGCTGTATGTGTCAGCTGTAATGCAGAGGAATGGAAGGGTAACCCCAAAAAAAAAAGAAGTGCAGAAATGAAGAAGGGAACCGTATTGTGGCTGGAGTCTTAACACTTGAGCACGCCATTGCCGACACAGGGAAGTCAAGGCAAAAGAGGCAGAGAATTAGTTGCCACATTGGTGGGAGACGGAATTTAGTCCCTTTCGCCAATCAATCCATTGGAGGAGGTCACAAGGTGGCGGTACAGTCCTGGCCGTGTTTAGATGGAGCTCCAATAAATTTTGCAAAAAAGAATCTTTTTTGCATGGAGTACTAAACGAAGTCTATTTGCAAAACCTTTTCACGGATGAGCGTAACTTTTCGAGACGAATCTAATGAGCCTAATTAATCCATGATTTGCTACAGTAATACTACAGTAATCATCCTCTAATCGTGCGGTCAAAGGCCTCATTAGATTCGTCTCGCAAATTTACCAGGGGATTGTGGAGGTAGTTTTGTAAACTAACTTTATTTAATACCCCTAATTAGTGGTCAAAGGATTTCACCCTCCATCTAAACACGACCTAGACATGAGGCTGTTTGAGAAACCAACTTCTTCAGCTTAATCAATTCTGCTTTGACGTCCATATACATACATATATAATATATTCATGTTACAATTGATGACGTTGAGTTGGTGACAAGCTAGCTAGCTCAACGTACCCAACTAACTGGTTGGTCCAATCGGACAATCAATACAGACTCGTAGTGTAATGAATCCAGGACACTTTTATACCAGAAAAGAAAAGAGAAATTAGAAAAAAAAGGAAACTCTTGGAAATGCTGGGAGCAGAGCAGGATGGTACAGTACAGTTGCTCATCCTATCATACAGAGTACAAGGTTTCTTCTTCATTTTTGCATCCTATCTGATTGCAGAATTTGCAGGATTTTGCAGGGGTACTACTGGAGTATATGAAGGCTGTTATTGCATGCATCTTCTTTACAGGCAAGGCATTGCATTAATCATCGATCTTGCTGGATCGTTCGTTCGTCTCCCTTTAAAGTTCAATCTCTGTGCAGCACTGTAGTAAGTATTTTCGGACGCCGAGGACGGGGCGGCGCGGCTACTCGGCGGCGGCGGCCGTCCAGATGGCCTCGAGCTCGGCGGCGAAGAGGCGTTCCTGGCCGATGATGATGGTGATGTGGTCCTTGCGGTCGTAGACGGTGACGCGGGCGCGGGGCACGCGGGCGCCGACGGCCAGCGTGCACTCGACGGGGAGCAGCTCGTCGTCGCGGCCGTGGAAGAGGGCGACCTTGCAGGAGAGCTGGGAGGAGACGACGTCGAGGTAGGCGTCCATCCGGGCGGCGCTGCCGCAGATGATGTTGTGCAGGGTGTGCCACGCCGCGTTGTGGGTGTGGCACATGAACGCCTCGATCATGAACGTCCGCACCCTGTCCCATGTCCATGTGGTACTTGCACAGTAAGATTATTGAAAAGAACAGAAACAAATCTTGCAGCTCCGAACCAACTTAAGGGGTGTTTAGTTCCCCCTCACCAACCCATTTTGTAAAATACGTGTTTCCCAATGCACTTTTTCTCTCTCTGTGCACGCGGCCCAATGCAAGCTCATTTTGCAAAATGCAAGGAACTAAACACCCCCTTAACTACCAGATCCCAGTGGATTCATGATCATGATGGATACTACCAGTAGTGTGCAATATGGATGGACAGGGACCCACACGCTTGCATAGTTGCAACTTGAATGGCACTGCCCTTCCCTGCAGGGAACCAACCTTTCTGCTTGTACTAGTCCCCTGTGTCTACTCACTGAACCCGCTCTGCTCTCCCAACAGAACAGAACAGAACAGCTGAACACAACAAGCGAATTTGCTGGCCGTTAAGGAGAGGCGATCACTGACAGCCCAGCCCCTACGTACTCCAGTTGCTGTCCCTGTCCCTACATGTACCAGTGTGTGTGCTCCCCACCCGTTTCTCCCCCATCCTTGACCGTGCTCGTCAGAATCAAAAGACGAAGACTTTGGCCTCACGATACGAGAAGACAAGTGCACGATACCCTTTACCAAATTGACGTACACCAACGCGACGCGCGCCCCATGACAAGGACACGGCACGCGCCCCGCATCCTTGGCAACGAGCGGCGCCACCGCCCCGTGCCCGCGCCGAATCTATCTACACCCCAGACCCCGACCCGGGATGCTTCTGATTTGTGATTTCCTCTCGCGGATAATTGCACAAGAAGATTCCGAGGGCCGCCGGCCCCGGTGCCGGGGCTTCCTGAGCTGAGCTTGGGCCGAACCGGCGCGGGGTCGCCGAGTAATTGCGGAGGCCGCGTGGCGCCGCCGATCTAGGCACCGCACGGGTCGCCGCCGTGCTGGCTGCCGCTGCTTCCTCTCTCTCTTTCAGGCGGCTACGCGCCGGCAGGTTAATGAGAGTAATGATATGACATGACGTGTGACACAAACACCCATGTTAATGATTGGTTAACCTTGATTGACACGACTGGAGCAAGCAAAGGTTGGTGGCTTTGGTGCCCGTGCACGGCAGCTGCGTGCTCCGCCCGGTCCCGTGCGTGCTCGTGCTACGAGTCTAGCTCCAGGACGGTGGATGGGTACATCGGCATCGGATTGACGACCACGATCTGACGGAGGACTGACCGACGGCAAGTCTCCTGCACCGGCCGGCGGGCCGAGCGGCTGCCGGAGACCGGCATTTTCAGGCGTGGCGCCGGCGCCATTTAATGGGGAGGCGACAGCGATCGGGTAATGGCTGAACTGAATCGCAATAGGTACTAGGCCGATATGACGATGGCATGGCTCCAGCCCAAATGTTGCCATCGCCGGCGTCGCTGTTTGTGGTCCGCGTGTTGTTTTCTTCCTGTACTGATCTAAGTATCTAACCTTAGTTCTACTTCTGCACTTGTGCTCAATCCGGCGTTCCATTTCGATGCAGTAGTACTAGCAGAGGAAGGGGAGAACAGAGGAAGAAAGCGAGGAAGGCGACAAGGCGTGCGGTGCGTGCTGGCCATGACGTACAATACGGGAGTGGTACGAGTACGAGCGTAGAATACGCAACGCGGACAGCTGTGCCCACAGCCACTATGTTAAGCCCCGCGGCCAACGTCTTCTTTCTTTCTTTCGTTCCTACTAATAAGAAAAGAAAAATTTTAAAATCCTCACTTGTACACGTCTGTGAGTGAACACAAAAGTTGCTTTTTCTATCCACCAGCAGCGGCAGCAAATTTGTGCCTGTGCCATTCATGAACGCGGGCGCCGGGGGGCGTGTCGTGTGCGTGCCGGCCGCGGCGAGAGCAGAGTGACAGGGCTACAGGAGCAACGGCGAGAGCAAGTGACACTGGAGCGCAGGAACTAGTACTGTAGCAGATGGTTACTGACCTGTTCCTGGTGAGGATCCTGAAGAGGCGGTCCCAGACGCGGTGGTGGCGGCAGATGGTGAGGCAGATGGTGCGGCTCACGTGCTCGTACCAGCACGCCATGGACGCCCCGAACGCGATCGGCGGCCACACCCGCCGCGGCGCCACCCGCCGCATCACGTACTGAGTCGCCGCGCCGGCCTCCGACTCCGGCACCGGGAAGTAGGGCTGCGGCACCAAAACGATCGATATGATCATCAGTCCATGCATCTGAATCGGATGTGTGTTCTGTCTGCATCGTGTGCCTTTCGCTCGCTCTCGCTCTGTGCGTGCGGCTCGTCAGCTCAGTAATGCGGCCGCGGATGCAGTTGGTGCGCGTTGCTGACTCGCATGCAGTGCAGGTGCGGCTCGCATGCATGTGTCTGTCTCTCTCTGTCTGCCACTATGTGTCCTACATACTACATGCATGTGTGTGTGGATCGATCGAGCGCGATCGCAGCAAATGATCGGCAGCCGGCATGGCAGGCACGTACCGGCGCGAGGAGCGTGAGCGACTTGACGGCGGCGGGGTACTTGACGGCGAGCGCGAGGGCGAGCACGGAGCCCAGCGAGTGGGCCACCACGTGGAAGGAGCCGAGGCGGTAGCGCTGCAGCACGGAGCGCTCGATCATCTCCACGTGCTCCCGCAGCGTGTACAGCGACTCCGCCGGCTTGGGGCTCCGCCCGAACCCCAGCAGGTCCACGGCGAACATCCGGTACCGCCCCCGCGCCGCCGCGCTGAACGCCGGGAACACCGTCTCCGTCCAGAACACCGACGACGAGATGAACCCGTGGATGAACACCACGTCCTCCACCGCCGACGCCTGTAGCGGCGGCGGCGGCGCCTGGACGTGGACGTAGAGGTGCGACGCGGAGCGGGGCGCGGCGCTCCAGGCGTGGCAGACCTTGCAGTCGCAGTCGGACCAGCACGGCGCCTGCCGCGGCGGCCGATCCATCTTGCCGCGGATCATCTCGGCGATGGCGGGGCTGACGGTGAGCGCGGGCGGCGCGGGGCCGGACTTCTTGGTGGCGTCGGCCAGCAGCGACGGCCGCACGTACAGCGTGTCCGACACGTCCTCCAGCTGCATCTTGGCAGAGGACGCCGACAGCCGCACCACCTTGGGCCCCGGCGCCGCCGCGGCCGGGGGCACGAGGATCCGCGGGCCCGCGCCGCCGCCGTCCCGCGCCGCCGCCGTGCAGTAGCACGCCTTCCACTCCGCCTCCACGGCGTAGTCCACCAGCTTGTACACCAGGCACAGCACCACGTCCAGCACGTCCAGCACCGAGAACACCACGAAGCTCACCGCGCAGTTGAGCGCGCCCCCCGCCGCGGCCACCAGCGCCGCCACCGACACCCGCCCGCCCGCCGCCCACTCGCCCTTCTTCTTCCCAGCACCAGCAGCACCGCCACCTCCTCCCCCCATGGCCGCCGCCGCCGCCGCCTTCTCTTGCCACACGCAGGTGGCAATATGCATTGCTCCCCGGCCGGCCTGCTTCTGACGTCGGCGGCCGGAAGCAAAGCACAACCGACGACGGCGGGCGGGCGCCTGCGTACAGCTCAGCTAGTAGCTGAGGCGCAGGGGTGGAAGCTGGTGGCTTTTGTAAGAGTGACGACGGAGGCGTCCGCGGGGGTTTAACTCAGGAGGAGAAGAAAGGAAGGCGCGCATTTAAGCGCGGTGGGAGGCGGGTGGTGGTGGTTTCTTCTTTCTTCCTCGCGCCAATGCAATTTTTTGGGGCAACGGTTTGGTTGGGTTAAATAGAGAGTGTGGGCTAGGCTAGCGAGCTTGTTGGCTTGGGGGATCAATGGATCATTGCCACCGCCAGCGTCTGAAAGCTATGCATCCCACCGGCATTTAATTTGCGGTTTCCCTGACCAGGGCTAACGGTTCATCATCATTTTGGTGGTTCAACTAGTAGTATAGTTTTTTCGCATCTCCTGCAGCTAAGAGTCCTAAAATTTCCAGTTATTTTCAGGCCACATGTCCCGGACATTGTTATCTGATGTTGTAGTAGATGAATGAACATTGAATCATAATGTTGGAACTTCCACGTTATTTTCCGAACATCGAACTCCGATGTTGTAGTTTGTTACATTAAAAAAAGTATCAAGATTCAGACACCTAAAATATAGCATAGTTTTTCTCTTTTTTTAAAAAAACAAATATTAGTGGATCCATGTCGATGTGAAGAGAGTCACAGTTGATGGTTTAAAAAAAATATTAGTGGATCCTGTATATAGGATGTTCAAGCGTGCAAGAAATTATCGTTTGATAAATACGCATGTGACCGTTGCTTTTTGAAGATTTTTTGAAAAAGTGCGTATTGGCATGCACTTTCAAGCCGTAGACTCGATCTTGTGTCCTAACCTTCACTTATTTAAAAACCGTAGAGGGACGGATATCGTTGGTGTACCTTCAACATTAATGAGCGATGAAATTAGAAAACTTCCGAACTAGATTTGAATTTGATCTCTCACCTCTTTCCAGAATTTAGTTTTCGTCCTAGAATTTAACACCATCTAAAGTTAGAACAAAATCATATGCTGTTAGGGTGCCAGAGTGAAGTTTCTCCAAGAAATGATGGCAGGTGAGCTGAGCACGAAAGAGTGCGGCCATGTATAACATTTGCTGTCAGACGGCAACACGCACGCCAGTGGCTTGTGCTCAACAGTCATCACACCGCCAATTACCCACCGCTAGCAACTACTAGCATCAGAATAATCCATGCTGTTGAGTTGTTCAAATAGTACTCCACTTCAGAGTCCCTTCTAGTTCTAGTGGCCAGTGCAAGAAGGGAAAAAAAACACAGTAGTAAAATTAGTTTGGGCACATGCCAAAGAAGAGCGGTCAGCTACACGGAAACACATACTGCTCACTCACTCTGTTCGCAGGCAGCTTGCTATTACTGTGCTCTCCTTATTTTTCATGTGTGATGCAAGCGTGCACACTGCTGGTGGCTGGTGCATGCGCTCTCCTTCAATTTTATCGCTCACGTGTGGCGCCAATACAAGGCCGGGCTCTTTCCATCTGCAAATCACTCGAGTTCATGTGACTGCCTGCCCAATGAAGCCAGGGTGAGCGTTGACATTTCGGAAGAACCCTTTGTGTCAGGGATGGTCGGATTGGAGACAGAGAAGTTACTGCTGCTGCGGCATCAGAGTGAGCGGCGGGTGGCGGTTGTCGGACGGGTTCAGCGAGCCGCCGCCTGCGCGCGCGCTGGGCAGACCAGCAGAGGCAGTGGACCGGGTCTACCCTTTCCCGTCCACTGTAGATCAGCTTTGACTGAGCGTCTTGGCTGCCCGAACCAACACCGCGTCGCCATGGCTGCAAGGCATAACAGAAGGTGGATCACAAGGAGCCACCGGAGACGTACGTCAATGAGTCGTTACTATCACAGCGAAGGTGGGTGACAAGGCAGCGCGCGTACCCAACCCAAGAGGCCGGCCGCGGGCCAAGTGCCTGAACGATCGGTCAGGCTAGTGCTGCATGCGAGATCGATCGAGTTGGGTGCGACCCCGTTCCGATCTGGGCACGGCCATCGTTATGACTTACGCGAGTTAGCCCAGGTGGTGGCCAGTGAGGGCGCAGCGCCCGGTCTGGGATTCCCCGGCCTCGATGCGTGCCGTGCCGTGCCTGCCGGGGTCGATCCCTCAGGGACACGGAAAGCTAGTGGTTGCGCCGTGGAAGAATTTGTCACGCCCAGCAGATAGATACGGAGCCTCGGTTAGTCGCTGTCGGTTCATCGATCTCTCTCGTCGTAGCATAGCATATGTAGTAGCGCTGGCCAGCCACTATACGGACGGTTGTTACAATCAGATGGTACGGGGCATGGAAATTGTGCGTGCTACCGATTCAGTAACTTGCTGTACATTTACTGGCCCCTTCTGTTTCTGAATTTCTCTGCAGTAGTACATTTACTGGCCCTTTCTGTTTCTGAATTTCTTTGTTGAATAAATTGTTTCTGAATTCCTACTTCTATGTCTTTTTTGTTACATACTGTGTTTCATCACGAAGTGATTTTTTTTTTTGGAGTGGGAGAAAATGTTAACCGGTAGTACAAGCTTCCTAGTGATGACAGAGGTTGAGCTACGTGCCTAGGTTGTCCTGTCCGAGGAGGGGGAGGTGATGAATTGAAGCGTCGAGTTTGTACTCTCGCCCTGTTCACCGTTCTGACACGTTCGTATCCATGTCCGGGGTTGGTTGCCCCTGCCTTTATGCTTGACGCATCCATGGACCGCCTCGCCGCCGATAAAAGTTGGTAGGCCACATGCCTTTCAGAGACGGGACTGATTTTGAGGCCTCAGCTGCAGGGCCTGACTTGATTTTGGATATGTTCCAGAGATGTACAGATAAGAATGAACTCTGATATCTTTGGAGGACAACCGTTCTGCTGCAAGCTTGCAACTGCACATGCAGCACATCCACCGCCTAGAAGACGATAAAAATAAAACCGGTGACAGAAACATTGCTAGAGCTAGAATCTGTAAACACGGCGATGAACGCCTATAGCTTGACGGCAACTGAGCAGGTGCCATTTTCAGATAGAGATAGCATCATGGGACACGCAGCCGGCTGTGCTGTGCTCCAAGAAGCGCTAATGGTCCAGACATACCGACCTGAATTCCTGATTCCTGATGGATACGTTGCAGAGAGCCATTTCTGGATCCGTATCGATTCCGTGGATGCACGAAGAGCGTGGTCGGCCGAAGCAACAAGCTAGACGATCAGGACTGAAAAAATCAGTATCAATCGGTCGACGACAGCGAATTATGACGCGGTTATCCGAAAGCTACAGCAATTCTGAAGAGGAGGCCATGCCTCGGAGATTCTGAAGAAGGTTAAGATCGATCGACGTCGTTGTTGACGCGGCATGGGCGTGCCATGGAAATGGGAAGCTCGTCACTGCTCAAACGCATGAGCGGATTAATAGCATGAGCATGGCTGCAACATCCTCTTTATCTCTTCGTCAGACTCAATCGGTTTCATTCATCCGGTGCTCTTCACTCTCCAGTGCGATCAACGAGCAGTCTGACGATCGATCCGTGTCTTAATTGAAACATCATGTAGTGCCATGCATGTACAGGTGGATATATACTGCAATTGACTGTTGAGAATTTAGTCTCTAGCTTGGGTGCTTTCATATAGCTGTGTCTTGTGAGATCCCCACTTTGCATAACTACATACTGTTAGGGCACTATTAGAGATTCTGGCATTGCTTCTTCTTTTCTCTCTCTTTTTGGAGCAACGATGACATCGGCTTCTCAAATTATTTCATGGAATAGTACGCCAAATATAATCAAGATTGCCGGGAGATAACACAAAAATGATGGAACATCGTCATGCCCAGCGACTAGCAGAGCTTCAACTGAAAACTGCCCCAGCAGTATCTGGTGAACTTATTGTGTAAAGGAAAAGGAGCTCACACTGTTCATATGCACTTTCCCTCCTCCATTATCCTGATTTCCCCCCTTCATTCTGGACATGATTATGGGGGTGTGGCCCGGTGTTCTTCACCAACTGAAATTGTTCAGAAAATATTTGTTATGCAAATAAGGAAAGATTGTTTCATCTACCAACTGCTAGGGCCTGTTTAGTTCAGAAAGTTTCGAAAGAAAGTTACCATTGGGAAGCGTGTTCTGTGAAAGAGGGCACGGTTGCAGTGTGAAAAAAGTTACCACTTTTTGGTAACTTTCACCGAACTAAACAGGGCCTAAATATAGAAAAAATGACACCTTGAATTTCTTCCCCGTGTTAATAATAATAGTTGTAGTACTAATAATAATACAGGCCATTTATTGGCAGCGCTGTTACTTGGGTGTTCACTCACTGATGCTGACATCTCATTGCAATTACAGTACATTCATGAAATGCAGCCAGATCGGGTAGACCTTGCTTTCAGATTAATCTCGAAAATATTCCGGAAAAGACGAGGAGCCTAAACCGGAAACCAATCATCGATCATGAAGTAGCAGTAGCATGTCCTAACGGGTTCTTGTTTGTTGGTGGCGGCATTCAATTTGGGTCACCGGGTGTTGCTGGTTACCAGCATGATCGTGTCTTTTCAGCAAAGCATCCGTGCCTTTTATCATATAAGCACGTTCATTAGCTGTCCGATTATACAGTCAATACACTGATGCAAAATTCAATAGAAAACAGCATCAGGCTGAAGTGCTGAACTGCAGCAGGATTGAGGACACTGCCAAGCCAAAGAGGAGCAGAGAGCAACATGACTGGAGCGTTTGGTTGGTGGCCACCACCGGCCACGCTACAGCTGTGGCGCCGCCGTCAAATCTAGGCTCCTACTTGGTTGAGGAATAAGGTTAGGTTGTGGCAGCTTTTTCCTTCACGATTTCAGCCACGGCTGTGGTGCCAGGCCTGTTTGGTACCCGGCCACAGGTCACCACGCCATTAGCGCTGTGGTGAAAGAAATGGACGCCACACTGTAGTGGCGCCTTCCCTCTAAAAACGTATGGTAGCCAATCATTTTGTTGGAAACCAAGCAGCAGCCATGATGGGCATGGCAGCCACAGCTTTGGAGTGGCAATATGTGGCTACTATGAACCAAACAGCCTCCAGTTTCTTCGACACAAATTAGGCGACGCCGTATGTTCGGCATGGCAACCTGTGCACGAGCAGGGAATTCCTACTAGAGTCAAATCCTACAAGATTCCTCCATCTATATAGGGTAATGTATATGAAACATACACATGCATGGACCTACACGCTAGGATCAATGCTAAGCTTGCAACCATCTCTACAACGACAGCCAAACTGTCGGCAACCACGCCCCTATAAAGTATAAACACTGCAGCACCACCCTATGTTTTTCTAGTCAGATTTTTCTGCTTTCTTGCAGAGTTGCGATCGATTTGGTTGCCGAGAGCAGGGTTAACGAGCTGAGGCTAGTGTTGGTTGGAGTAGCTTGGCGGCAGAGCGTAGCTGTTTGCGTGGGCAAGCATGGCGGTAGGGCACAGGGAAGAGCGAGGGTTGGAGAACAGAGAGTACAGAGAGGCCATGGCAATGCCGGCATGGTCGGCCGAGCACCGAAAGCAAGGGAAGGGCCTCATCTGTCCGAGCAGACTGATGTGCTGCGTAACCACCCGTGTCTCCAGGGCGATTGACCACTAGGTTGAGCCCTCTTCTCTAGTGTTCGGTTCTCTCTTCTCATTGCCTGTCCCGTGCTTGACCTTCCCTCCCATTTAAGATGCCGAAATTGCAGATGCACTTGCTCTGATATGAGAGAGAATGCAATTTTATGCATGAGGGTTTTATGCATGGAGTAGGTATCTATGAGACGAAAACGATGGACTCTGGTGGGCCCACCGGCCGCCCAATGGCCAGGCTCGTGAGTCGTGAGACTTTTGTTCCGTCTGCACAAAAAGGGTGCTTGGTCGGTCATCTACCGGGTAGTCCGGTTGGCCGGCCTGGTCGACGGCCGTACGTACGGCACACGGCGACTCGCAACCGCACTGTACAGAGCCAAAAGTCGTGCACCAGCCGGCAGCAGCGGTAGAATTAGAAATTCAAATCCACTCACTCAGGCCAGGATGGATGGAAATAAAGAGGCATCCAAATTCCAACAAAGCCTCGGCAAAGAAGGGGGGAAAGGAAAAGTTGCTCATGAACAAGCCACGAGAGATCTCGGCATCTCGCGCATGGACGTCCTATGATGAGCGACTGTCGTCGTCCGTGGTGTGTAGCGGCCGGTGCCTACGTCTCTTAGATCTCTCGTGCAGCGGACGACGTCGTACGCGCGCGGTGGGCGCCTCGCCGGGGAGAGAAGTTCGGTTAGCTGGCGGCTGGTGACTGGTGCTGATTTGTTGTGAGACTGAAGTACTGCTGGCTGGCTGGTGGCTGATGGCTGGTGCTGATAAGCCAAGTAAAGAGGCTGGCGCGAGGGCACTGGCTGCCGGCCGGCGAATTCAAGCGCCATTAGTGCCAGCTGCCGTGGTGCGCACAGTACTATGCTCCGACCCGCGATAGCATGATATGCGAGAGAGAAAGAGCTGAATCTGTAGGTGACAAGTACAATTATTGGCGAGCGTGGTTGGCTGGTGATCCATCGCAACGACGTTTACGCTAATACCACCAGTATGCCCACGCCAACTGATTCTTCCCCGATTAATTGCATCAGTGGCTCCCTAAATACGGTTTAAGTTCACTGCTGTAGAATCACTACCGGAAAAATCATCATTGCCGTGTGCTGGCCTCTTTGCCGTGAGTCAAAAGGCGGGCACACGGTAAAGGACCATTTTGCCGTGTGCCAGCCAAAAGGCACACGGCAAAGGCTCAGTACACGGCAAAAATCATCTTTGCCGAGTGTTTTTTAAAATACACTCGGCAAAGAAAATCTTTGTCGAGTGTCAAAAAAATACACCCGGCAAAGAAAATCTTTGCCGAGTGTCAAAAAAATACACTCGGCAAAAATTTCTTTGCCGGGTGTTTTTTTTTTTGCACTCGGCAAGGATGGGATTCAAAATACACTTGGCTGATTTTGAAGTAGTAAATCAATTCAAATCAAAAAGTTTTGAATTACAAAGTTATATAACTTTTCAAGATGTACAACTTTTAGTTTGGTCATTTCTTCATTCGACAAATTCATATGAACGTTGTTCACAAAATCTATATCTCTCGTAGAGTTTCCTGAAACTATAAGAGAGATCTATAAGATTTGTGAATAATGTTACTGTCACTACGTCGGATGAACAAATGACATATATGAAAGTCGTAGATCTTCAGAAGTTATACAACATTGTAGTTTAAAATTTTTTAATTTGAATTTGTTTTGCTAATGAAAAGTACGTTTGTAGTTCATAAAATTTGAAATTTGAGTTTTTTCAAACAACCTCGGATGAAGAAACAGTCAAAATAAGAGTTGTAGATCACAATAAGTTATGAAACTTTGTAGTTAACAACTTTTTCATTTAAAATCATATAGTCAACGAAAACTAGGTGTGAATTTTGTCAAATTTGAAATTCAAATTTTATAAACGATCTCGGATGGAGAAACTACCAAAATAAGACTTATAGATTTCAAAAAGTTAAGAAACTTTGTAGTTGACAAGTTTTTAATTTGAAATCGTTTAGGGCCTCAAATAAGTAATTTACACTCGGTTTAGTATAATATGATATGAATCAGAACGATATCTAGTCACAAGTGAGAGTGTGGTGCAGTGGTAGAGGAGGTCACGCGCGAGAGAGAGGTCGCGGGTTCGAATCCCGCCGACCGCGTAGCGTGCGAATTTTTCGCGAAAAATGGCGCGACTTACGGCTTGGGTGGTTGGAGGCCTTCCCACATTGAAATAAATTTTTTTGCTATTTGTTTTCGGCAAGCATAGTGCCGATTAAATCCTGCAGTAAACCCCAAAAAATGTGAAAACCATACCAAGTCGGGACCTCGAATATGAGTGAGCAGATTCCACCACAAGGAACCTAACCAATTAAGCTGCGCTTAGTTCGTGTTCATCGGTTTGACTTTTATATTAGACTCAGTTATTTGGCTAATTATTCTTTCCCTGTACAATTGAAATTTTTTTCCCCTCAACTTCAATGTTTTCTTATGTAACTTTATCAACCTCGATATCCTTTCAGGCCTTCACATGCACAGTGTCTCTCACATGTCTTCGTAAGGCTAATTGTGTGTATAAGTATATGCATGAATGTTTATGTATGTACTTTGTTTTGAAAAAAAAGAGACGACGCACATAATAGGCGTAAAGCAAGGAGCCTAATTAGGCATGACCCTACGAATATGCACGATCTATCGTGTCACGTACTTCTTGGACGAACACATCAATTTAGTGTGGGTTGTGTTAGCTAGGGCTCGATCAGAGGAGACTGCTCGCATTTTGCATCATATCATCGTCCTGCGTCGAATCGCGTCATCCTATGTTTAGGATACTAGTGGCTAGTTAGTGCTTCTAATGCAGTTGTTCAATCTCCTCCAAGTGTGGTGGCTGATAGAGATGGTTGTTGTGTTCTTCTTCTGCTACTGTTAGGACTAATGCAAATACCATGCTGAGCTGCAAAATGAAATTTGGCAAAAATGAAAACATGGAATAATTTTGGCAAGATGTCCAGCGGAATCGACATGACGCGTGACGTGCAATCGAGCTGGCCGGCCGGCACATTGATCGAATGAGCGACGAGGTCATGATCGTCGGCGACGGGCCGAGCTGTTCCACCGGTCGACGCGACGCCATTGCTTGGGGGAGGCTGCTACATACGCTCCCTACGCCTGCGCTGCGAGCGTGATGATTGCGTCTGCCCGGGCCGGCCATTAATGGCACCCGAAGAGGCTGGAGGAGCCTGCCGCTGCTCTCTGACCGCGAGAGTGCTAGTAGTGCTAGCTAGATCGCTCTCCGTGCACCGTGGGGTTGACATGTGGGGCCACGTACACGTACTCTAACGGTACAAGAGACAGACCATCTGATTCCTTGACGGTAATTCAAGTTACACGGCTTTTAAACACGCCGTTAATGTGAGCATGCAAACTCACTAGTAGGGATCTCTCTCTCTCTGCCAATTTTTTTTCCATCAGGCTTTGCCCGAATTTCATTACTTGTAGCAACGAAATTATAGTGTGTTTAGAATAGCAACACAGAGAAAGAAACTAAAAGAAAGATCTCTCTACCAAAATGAAGTACGCAGGTGATCGAGAGGATACCGTTTGGACATGCACGCGAGAGCATGCGTACCCAACTGTGGTCACCGATAGCTAGATCATTCATTCATTCATTCGTGGGCGAAAGTGACTCGACCCAGGAACACCGGAACACAAAGTGGTACGGCGCCTAGCGTTATTCACGCCCATGATATGGAATGGACCCGGCCTGGAGCTGTACACTTGT
>CM014273.1:65300105-65319307 GCA_004135705.1 Alloteropsis semialata
GGGAGATCCATGTCACTTTCACAACTGTTTGTACTAGCGAAAGTGACCTGCAATTTTTTAGCTACAGCTTTATAGTATTTCGCACGGTGTTCAAATCACGGGAAGGGGCATGTCTCATTATTTGGAATTAAGCCACCCGTCCGTCAGGCTCGTTCGCTCGACACGACAGAATTGGGGGCTTTCCTAATACATATGCGCCTCTAGGGTGGGTGGAAATATCCTTGTGACATCGATCAGGTGCCCTTTCGCGGTCACAGGAATGGACAAAGGCCATTAGGTACGTCCAACTCAATGCTCAACACGAACGGATGCGTGTCACTGCAGCCCTCTCACTCTGAACGACTCTCATCTCTTTGGGTTGGGTCACTCAACTGGCACAGACATTTCCCAAGAAAAGCACAAGCAGGGAACACCCTCCGGTGCTTTAACAATCTTATAGAGCCAGCCAATCAGCTCTTAACTCAGCTACCGGCAATCTTTTAGGGTCATAGAGCTGTGATCAAGTGTGATTTGTCACATGGTACGGTAGGAAGAGTAAATGCTGTCAGGAGTTCTTTACCTTGGATGCATTGAGACTTGAGAGTGCCAAGCTGAAAACCGGAGGAGATTGGGGCTGTCCATAAGCAGGACTTTCCCTCTCAGAAGGTAGAGCTGAGATAGTGTTTTCACAGTTCTGGCATTGCTAAATTCGGTTCGTTGGAGCTACCGCTTCTCCTTTGTTGCCAAGCTACAAGAAACAGGCATTAGAATAAAGAGGAGCAGTCATGACAGAATTCATTGCCCAGTGCTGGAGGTGGGATTTTTTTTTTGGCATGGCCATTTTCATTCCTCAACTATCGACCAAGATTCAACTTGGTCACTCAACTATCAAAATGGCTGTTTTTAGTCCTCAAACTTATCTTTTGGGTGCAGTCTCATCCCTCGTGGAACTCCACGCTGTATTTCCTTGTGAATGGGACAATTGATATACGGGCCATTCAAAGGTTGTCTGGCTTTTGGCTTTTGTGGTCCAGAGACAAAAACACAAGCAAAACTATCTTCCACTAAAGTACGGATTTGATTTTGGAAAATATGGCATGCCACAACATAAGCTTACTTTCAGAGCTGGATCACCAGTGGTTCAGGCCCATATTGATCCCAATAGTTTTGCTGATCCATGTACTTATGTGCCTAAACCGCTTCAAGCACAAAATAAATTGCCACTCTTAACCATTATTGGTAAAGATTTCATTCCATTTTGTTGAAAACCTTCAAGATCAAAGGATATTTTGCAAATGAAAAGCCTTTGTGATTCACCTGATTAGGAACAGCATAATGCCTGTTTGATAATAACAGAATCCAGATGATTAGTAACAGGATGCCTGTGTGACAGTAGACAGTTCAGAACCTAAGACCTGGCACAGTGGCACCTGAGCTCAGTTTCACATAAACTACTCAAACTAGGTGTTTGTTTCTCAAACAAGAGCTGAAACTAGTAATTAAAGTTATGATAAACTAGCCCTACTGGATGATACAGACCAAAAATACCCTCTACAAATGCTAGGAATCATTATCATCTTCTTCTGGCTTCACAAAGAATTCTATATGAGCGATTCGGCTTGTCTGTTCAGGTCCTCCACTGATATTGCGGAAGTATGGCATGCCTGGCCTGGCAAGTGAAACCAGGTGCTGGATCTTCAGCATCCCTCCCCTCCCAATTGTGACCTTAGTCCTGCGATTCTCCTTCATGACACTACTGGGGATATTTGAGGTAGTTGCTCGAAGAAACTTGTATTTATACCTTGAATAAAATAGCACGGTCTGCAAATTAGGACAAAGCAGTAAACCATCTGAGCCTCTAGGCACAAGAAATTTACCTGTATGACACTTCACGATCACATTGGAACACAAGTAGAAGGTCGGTATTTGCATAATAAGGGAACTCAGCCTGTTAAATGGCGCAAGTGACAGTGAGTTATAAGCAAAATGTACAACTGGAAGCTATGTAAATAATATATGCCAACATATAAGTTGTGACAAACCTGCAAGTCACCATGACCTTCACCTTTGAAAACAACTGTTGGAGGATCTGGTTGCATTCGAATCTGAATGCTAGAACCTGGCCATTCAAGGTCGTCGATTGTTTCTTTCAGGACGGCAGACTGAAATTTCAGGCAGTGAATCATAAATCCTGGTGAACTAAAACAAACAGTTGGTGGTGTACTGCCAACAAATAAATATTGATGCATCGGGAGTACCTTAACAGTAAAAGTGACAGGAGTATTCCCATCATGCTCAAAATTGTAATCCCAGGAGACTGTATCTGGAATTCTGGTTCTGATTTCTGCATACAGACATGCATCTGGGGAGTCCACTGATCTGCATTTACATTACCAGAATCCCTCAAATGAGCAACTTCCAAATGTTTTGATCCGTTTAAGTCGCTTCATCTCTGCAGCCAACTAATCCTCTTAAATTCAAAAATGGAATTAATTTGTGTTGAGGTCAAGATTGGCCACAAGATAAACTGAAAATTGAGTCATTCATGTCATCATATAGCGAGTTTCAAACCCATGACCAATGACTTTAGCGGCTCATCTGAATAAACAAGCCCTATCTTAAATTCTGTTCCAAGCATGGAGAGCCGTCGTTGTTGGCCTGGTTATCCAAAAGAAAAATCCAAATGTCTAATGTTCCATCTGATCAGTTCTGGGATTCAAACAGGCTTGCGCGCACAACAATTTCGCTCAGATTTTTCCACAATTCTGGATGCAGAGCAAAACATTGAGCAACAGGGGCATATACATACTTGAGGAGAAGCTGCATGTCGGGGCCAGGGTACCGGATCTCGACAGTGGACGCGTGCCCCGGCGCCGAGAAGATGTTGAGGCAGTCGACGAAGAGCCCCAAGCTCAGCCCGAACCGCTCACGCCCGTCCCCCGCATAGTCATACTCCACGAACAGCTGGGGGAAAAGAAAAACTCCAAAACAAGTCAGACACCCGGGCGCGACGAGGCATAAACGCAAACACCTGAAGCGCCGGACGGCTCACCTCGCGCTTGAGGAAGACCTTGGCCTGGAGGCAGCCGCTCTCCTCGACGGTGAGCACGATCCCGTGCGCCGACAGCTCCATCACCGCGTCCTGTGCCGTGGGGAAGCGGGGATTCGGGTTGGGACTGGGAGTGGGGGCAGAAGGGGGCAGGGGGAAGCGACCGATGGACGGACCTGGTGGCGCTTCCAGCGGACGGAGGAGAGCGCGTCGACCATGCCGTGGACGCAGTCGATCTGGCAGACGAGGTCCGGCGCGTCATCGTCGCGGCCGGACGTCGACGAGCTCATCCCCGCCCCCCGCTCGCGGCTGGCCTCGTCCCGATTTGTGATTTTTCGCGGTTTCTCGCCTGCCGCCCTCCGCAGCTTCTCCCGCGCGAACCAAGGATCAAGTTCTCCGCAGCTTCTCCCGCGCGAGGCTCCGGACTTTTGTTGGGCCTAAACGCGCTTGCCTGACAATAGTTGTTGGGCCAAGGAGTTCCTTTCTTTAGGCGCCGCAGCTTCTCCCGCGCGAAGCAAAGGTTTTCTGACTTTGTGTGAGTTGTAATTTGGGCCATTGCCCATTGGGAATTCATCAGTTCCGGCTCATGTTTGATACAATTAATTCATATCTTATTGTTCTGTGAAATTGGTTATTCACTGATGATTGGTCAGTAGTTTGATCCTGGGCATGTGAGATACGCACGTCTATATAAGCTTTGAATTTTGTGAAGAACAGCTAAGAAATAACATGGGAATCAATGTTTGAGTAACTGTTCCATTACATTTGTCGAGGACGCATTTTTCATGCGTGTCGCTGATGAACACATTCTCTCCCTTTTCCAAAAACCGTTTCGACGAGTTACTTTGTATTTTTTTCTTTATTAGTTATTTATTTCAAGAAATTGTATAGATAATGGATTAAGTAATTATTTGTGTTGAATTTTGTACCCTTTGTTTCTATAGAGCTTTGTCCTTTCATATGGTAAGATTATTTGATTCGCTAATATGTATGTACACTCAATCTCAAATTCCTACAACCATCACTGATCTGACAGGTTAATAAATACGATGCTCATGGAAGCGGTAGCGCATTATGTTAAAAATTCGCAGCTTCTGATTAAGATGGGCACATCAATTCAAGTCATCAAACAAAAGAAGTCTAGTTACTTATTAGACATACTGTAAAATGAGACTTCATAAATTTCTCCAGAACTATGCCTCCAACACTGAATTGCATATGGGAATCAATTGGTTCTGGTTCATATATGCTCCCCTGATCGTAACGAGTTATCATATAAAAGATTGTTACAAAGTTTACCATATAATAAAATATTTGCACAAAACAGTACATCCTTGAATCTTGACAAATTGCAATGCCACTACAGCAATGCCATACAAATAATTACCGAAGAAGTTAAAACCATGTCTCCAGTACTACAATATGAGATATACTAGCACCACTTAATAGACCAAAGTAGCATGTTATGGATCGATTGTCAGTCGTTTGTCAGAGGAAGGCGCAAGGCTCACTTCTGTATATCTGAACACAAGAGACTTCCTTGGTACATTCTAATGGCAGAGTAACATTCTAGCGTGGCCAGATCTGCCCACGCGCCTGTACTCGGATCATACACTCTTAGGGCATATTGCATTTCTATCCATGCGACTACCCTCCCGTCATCTAAGACGACCAACGGACGTGGAGGGTACATTGGAGCATGGAGCTCCCAGTGGGGGGCGCATCGCATGGAGTATCGTTTGGTCCAGAGCCCATTGTCCACGTCCATCAGGAACCAGAGATCTGTCGAACATTCTCCTAGCTTGTGATGGATTATGGCCAAGCATCCATCCAAACAGTTAAATTGGATGTGGTCACCTTGCTGGAAAAGATGTCTGCTCACTGGACCCCGTAGCTAGGGTTGT
This sequence comes from Alloteropsis semialata, assembly GCA_004135705.1. Classification (NCBI taxonomy): domain Eukaryota; kingdom Viridiplantae; phylum Streptophyta; class Magnoliopsida; order Poales; family Poaceae; genus Alloteropsis; species Alloteropsis semialata. The sequence continues at coordinate 65,305,038 of CM014273.1, forward strand.
CGGCCTCCACTCCTCTGTTGCTAGATCCAACAAGGGTATGTCCGGCACCATGCTAGAGTCGTCGTCGTCGCCGACGGCGAAGGGGTTACATGACCGGAAGTAAGCGACTCCATGAACTGCGGCAATGTCACCGAAATATGTTGAGATGTATAACGGCCCCGGCTTCGCCGTCCTCCACCTTTGGTCGCGGCCGCCGAGTGTTATGACTTCACACTTGGTCATGAAGGTCTCCTGTCCCGTAGGGTAGTAGCTCATGCGAAGCACCTTGTGGTCTCCTGTGGAGGGGACGTGTCCGAGTATACATGAGTTTACTAGGACGGACCTGTTGCCGTCGGGCAAGACGTTGACTGCGCCGGTGGCCGGGTTGAGAACAACGTCTTGCTCTTGCACGCTGACGCCGTCGTCGAGTGCGTTCGTCGAGATACAGACCAGACCGGCTTGCGTGCTAAAATCCATGCAGCCACTACCGGAGAACCCTCCATCGGTACCGGTTCCAAACCTCCTTTGGTATCGGGTTTTGGAACTGGTACCGCGCATCCGTGACTAATGAGAAAAGCCATCAGTCACGGTTATTTTCACCCGGTACCGATGACTAAAAACAAAAAACAAAAAAAAAAGCTCGCGCCAAATCCAAATCCCCAAATCCAAATCCTCACCCACTGTGCATTTTAATCTCGGTCTTACAAACAATCATCACAGCACCAAATCCAAATTCTCATCTAGTTCATCATCTAGATCGATTTCAGTAAGAGGATCCAAAAGAGTTCATCACATTCAAGCCTAGGATTACAGATCTGAACAACAATAGACACACTCACACACCAATAGACATTCAAGCATATGGTTCTTCAGATATGAATGAAACAAAATCAATCACAAGTTTTGGGAAAACAATAAAAATCAATCACAAGCCTACTCTGCATGCATCCAGCCGGGCGTGATGATGAGCAGGAGGAAGATGGCAGAGAGATTCCTCCGTGAGTTGCGCCATTATTTGCATGTGTTTTCTCGGGACGCGGCCTCCAGACGCGCCGTCCGCGCCAGCGGCTTCCAGACGCGCAGCGCAGCTGCTCCACCCGCCCGCGACGCGCAGCGCAGCTGCTCCACCCGCGCAGCGCGCTGCTCCACCCGCCGCAGCTCCCGCGCGCTGCCGCTGGGGAAGCGCCGCGCCCTCCCGGCCGCTGGGCCTCCGCTCCTGCAGTGAACCCGAGAGAGAGGAGAATCAGAGAGGGAGGCAGAGAGATAAGGGAGAGAGAGAGCGCACGCAGACTGATTTTTTCAGCGTCGGAGAGGAGGGGATAAAGACGAGCCGACGCCGGAGAAAACGAGATTGGAATGTTTTTTCGGGTCCGACCCTTAGGTACCGGTCAGTGGTTTGACCCGGTACCAAAGGGGTGTCCTTTGGTACCGGGTGGTGTTAACACCCGGTACCAAAGGGTCCAGATCCTTTGGTACCGGGTGGTAACACCATCCGATACTAAAGGACACCATTTGGTACCGGGTGGTGTTACCACCCGGTACCGAAGGGTTCTCAGAATAGACCCGGTACCAATGACTAGCATTGGTACCGGGTCCAAAAAATTCGGTAGTAATGTGGGTGGATGGATGGGAGGTTCTCCGGTAGTGAGCAGAAGTCCCCTAGGCCACGGACGCGCTTACCGATGTTGCTGGAGAGGTCGACGATGCGGACCTCATCGTCGCCTCGAAGCGGGAGGGCGGCAAGCAGCGGGTGGCGGGCCGTGTGCGCCCTGGCGAAGCGCGGGTCTGAGGTGAGGGAACGCCACGACCGGCAGACCAGGCGGAGGCGGCAGAGTGCCTTGGCCGGGACGCGGAGGAGGACCTCGTAGAGCACGTCCGTGGGCAGCACGCCGTCGATGGCAAGGGAGTTAGTAGCGTCTCGTACGAGCGCCGCCGACGCCATGGCCGGCCGGTGGATAAATCTTGGAGGGTTCGTGTATATATGGAGATTACCTGATACGTGGGTGGGCGTGCTGGTGCGTAACCGAAACAGATTGTCCGGTGGGGCTGGATCGAGTTCGACTCGTGTTTGGTTTGGAATTCAGAATTGACACTGCCGACGACCATGCGTGGACGCAGTCGATCTGGCAGACGAGGTCCGGCGCGTCATCGTCGCGGCCGGACGTCGACGAGCTCATCCCCGCCTCCCGCACGGAGTTGCGCCGTCCCAATCTGTGATTCTGCGCGGTTTTTCGCCTGCCGGCTGCCGCCCTCCGCAGCTTCTCCCGCGCGAACGAAGGAAAAAGATTCCCGGCACCGGAGTTTTGTTGGGACTGAACGCGCCTGCCGGACAAATGTTGTTGGGCCGACGAGTTCCTTTTTTTAGGCGCCGCTGCGCTCTGCTCGCTGTGGAAGGGCCAGTACTTGGGTCCAAGAAGTTCGTCGGGGGCTCGGTCTGTAGGACATCATGGGCCTCGTGGTAATTGCCAGCAACAACCCATCCCACCCCCTTATTCCTTTTCATTTTCGATGTGGGCATGTGGCGAGTTTGTAAGCACCACCGATAATCCTAACAGCAACAATAGTATGGATCCAAGGTTTACTCTCCTCCGCCGCCGGGTCGCCGCCGGTAAACCGCGCGACGCCTCTATCTGTGTCTGCCTAGTCCAAAGATGCCGCACGCCAACTCCCCACCACGCACACATAAACGCGCCGACGCCACATCAGCGCCGGCCCACGTACAAACGGCCTCGGGCCCAATTACATCATGACCCATTCCTGATTGGAAAACCGTGTACTCGCCATCCTGGGCCGCCTGGACGCCCGAACCGGCCCATCAACCTTGGCGCCTCCTCCTGCTGATGCCGCCTTCTTCTTCAGCAGTTGCTCTCCCTGATCAGAAGACATCCTGACATCCCCTTCTCCTTCACAACCAGCTTGACCCCAAGCTGGTGCTTGAGGAAATTGCTCCTTGATCACACGTTCATCCTCCCAGGTCGCCATGGACGCCGGCCAAGAGGACCATTGCACAAGTAGTTGAGGGATTACTTTTCCAGCACGACGACATAATCGTCTATCAAGAACATGAACAGGAAATTGCAGAGACTGCTCCAAGTCAGGTATAGAGGGACTGACCTGGTCTGCAACACCTGTTGCCGGCTTGAGCTGTGATACGTGAAATACCGGATGAACTGAGCTTCCTTCAGGCAACTGTAACTCATAAGCCACCGGATTGATCTTTCTGATAACAGTATAAGGTCCAAAGTACCGGAAAGCTAACTTGTAGTTAGCTCGAGTTGCCACTGAATTCTGTATATATGGCTGTAGCTTCAAGAAGACCCGGTCCCCAACCTTGAACTCTCTCTCAGTTCTCTTCTTGTCAGCTTGCATCTTCATGCGATTCTGAGCTCGTTCTAAGTGCTGCTTCACCAACATTGTCATCTTTGTTCTTTTGGACAGCCACTCCTTGAGATCAGCCACCGCACAATGCTCCACCGAGTCCACCACACCTCAAACGGAGACTTCTGCAGCGATGAATGGTAACATGTATTATACCAAAACTCCGCCAAAGATAACCATTGAGCCCATTGCTTCGGACAAGCATGCACAAAACACCTCAGATAAGCTTCTAAGCATTGGTTTACTCGCTCTGTCTGTCCATCCGATTGAGGGTGATAGGAACTGCTCATGTTCAAAGCTGTACCAGACAACTTAAACAATTCCTGCCAAAGGTTACTAGTGAATACCCGATCTCTGTCTGAAACCAATACCTTGGGCATGCCATGGAGCTTATACACCTGATCAAGATAAGCCTTCACCACCGTAAGCGCAGTGAAAGGATGTGCAAGTGGCACAAAGTGAGCATACTTTGAGAACTTATCCACTACCACCAAGATACAATTGTAACGCTAAGATCTCGACAATCCTTCTATAAAATCAAGGGTGACCATCTGCCACGCCTGTTCTGGTACAGGTAGAGGTAATAGCAAACCTGGGTATTTCACCCTCTCCGGCTTGGCCTGATGGCATACACTGCAGTTAGCTACACTGTCCTTCACCATTTTCTTCATTGCTGGCCATTTGAAAAGCACCTTCACCCTCCTATAGGTTACAGGGAACCCAGAATGCCCTCCCAGAGCACTAGCATGTAAGGCCTGAAAAATTTTATGTTGTAGTTCTGAATTGTTCCCAATCCAGATTCGACCCTTCCACCTAATTATCCCATTCACCAAGGTGAAAGATCCCTTTTCCCCAATAGCAGCCAACTCAGATAACAGCTGTTTAGCCTGATCATCATTCAGATACCCATTGATGACTTCCTGCAACCACACTGGTTGAGTTTGAGAGATAGCCAGGAGCTCAAGATTTTCAGAAGGATGATCTGCTTGCATATCAGGCCTCCTGGAAAGAGCATCTGCCACCACATTCTCTTTCCCTTGCTTGTATAATATCTTGAACTGCAGCCCCAACAATTTAGTCAATGCTTTTTGTTGCCAAGGAGTAGTGACTCTCTGGTCATCAAGATGCACCAAGCTTCTCTGATCAGTGTAGATAAGAAATTCCCCATGCTGCAAATACGGCCTCCATTGCTCCACCGTAAACAAAATAGCCAAACATTCTTTTTCATAAGTAGAAAGGCCTTGATTCCTTGGACCCAATGCTTTACTAATGTAGGCAATAGGGTGAGCTCCTTGCTGCAAGACAGCTCCAATGCCTCTAGCACTAGCATCAGTAATCACCGAAAACTGCTTGGAAAAATCTGGGATGGCCAGCACTGGTGCCTGTACTAAAGCCCGCTTCAGAGTATCAAAAGCTTCCTGAGCCAGGTGATCCCACACAAACAACTGCCCTTTCTTCAATAAACTGGTTAAAGGTTTACTAATGATGCCAAACCCTTGCACAAACCTCCTGTAATACCCAGCCATCCCCAAAAAGCTTCTGACCTCCTTGACACAAGTAGGAGTAGGCCAGTTCTGTACCCTGAGTACCTTGACAGGATCTGTGGATATCCCTTCAGCACTGATTATGTGTCCCAAAAATTCCAACTGCTTCTGGGCAAACAAACAATTAGACAGCTTCAAGTGTAGGTTGTGCTTCTGCAACAACTGAAACACCAACCTGAGATGATCCAAATGCTCTTGGAAGGACTTGCTGTAAATTAGTATGTCATCAATGAACACTACGACACATTTTCTTAGCAGAGGAGCTAGCACATAGTTCATGAAACCCTGAAAGGTAGCAGGTGCACCTGTCAGCCCAAATGACATCACTTTGTACTCGTAATGGCCACTATGTGTCTGGAAAGCAGTTTTATACTCATCTCCCTCCTTAATCCGAATTTGATGATATCCCACCCGATGATCAAGCTTTGAAAAGACAGTGGCACCAGTCAGCTCGTCCACAATCTCATCGAAGATTGGTATAGGGAACTTATTCTTCACCGTATAGGCATTTAACTTCCTATAGTCCACACACATACGCCACTCTCCATCCTTCTTCTTCACCAACAAGACAGGCGAGGCAAAGGGACTGGAGCTCTGTTGTATCACGCCATTAGTTAGAAGATCTTGAACCTGCCTCTCAATCTCATTCTTCTGCTGCGGTGTGTATCGGTACGGTCGCAATCGAAAGGGTACAGCTCCTGGTAACAGTGGTATAGCATGGTCAAATTCTCTCCTAGGAGGTAAACCCTTGGGTTCCTGAAAAACATCCTCAAACTGCTGTAAGACCTCTTGAACTTCAGTCTCAACCTGTGCCTCTTTGCTTTCCTTGCTCAGCACACACACCTCAAGCAGCCGCTCAATAGCTTCTTGTCTAATCAGACTGCCCAGTCCCACAGCAGTGATCATCTTACACTCATGTACCTTGGGCACCACACCTTGGAGCTTAATTTGCCTTCCCTGATGCTGGAAGGTCATCCACTTCTGACCCCAGTGCACAGTCATTGGGCTGTAGCTCTCCAACCAATCCATTCCTAAAATGATGTCATACCCTGATAATGGCAGTACCTTCAAATCAGCACAAAAACTGTGGTTCTGGCATAACCACACACACTGTGGAATCATGTATTGACATTGCAGTTCTCCTCCATCTGCCACTCTCACCTTCACAGCTGGAATAATTTCCTGAACCCCTGGCATGGTGGCCATCAAGTGACTCCCAATAAAACTTGCAGAGCTGCCAGAGTCAATCAAGATCAACACCTCCTGGCAATATGTAGAGCCATTTAGCCGAATAGTTCTTCTCCCTTCACAACCCTGAACTGCATGAACAGAGATAGCTAACAGCTGCTCCTCGGGCTCATCCTGGAGAGAACCATTCTGATCAAGTATGCTCCCTTCAGCACTCTGGTCAAACGCCATTGCCCACATCTCCTCCACTAAATGCAAGGGTACTGAAGGAGCACAAACATGGGTTTGGCCCCACCTCTCACCACATTTGAAGCACAAGCCCTTCGCCTTCCGATACGCCATCAGAGCTGACATTTTAGTGTCAGGCTGCTTGCTCTTGGAACCCACACTTAGCTTCTTCCCCTCTGCTCCACTACCCATTCCTCTTCCTGCCCCAGAGTACTGGTTACCCACTGGTGGAGCTGGCAGTGGCAAGGGTTGCGGAGGTAGTGGCCGTGGAAACGTCTTGCTTGGTGTCAGTCCTTCCAATTTCCTTCCCTCACGTCTCGGCATGATGTTGCCGATGTCCTCCTGCAACAGGGCGAGCGCACAAGCAGTATCGAGGTCCGATGGACGCTGAATAAGAACAACAGCACGCACATCCTCCCTTAACCCATCCACAAACCGACCCGTAACCATAGCAGGAGTTAGACTGCTGTCATGAGCAAGCAGTTGATGAACAAGATTATCAAACTCCTCGATATACTCAGCTACCGACCCAACTTGATGAACATGAAAGAAATGGCGAATCAGCGAACTATACTGATCCCTCCCAAACCGATTACACAAAGCTACACCTAACTCCTCCCACCCTATCTCCCTAATCCCCGCCTCCATCGCCTGAAGCCAGAACATGGCATTCCCCTCAAAGTTCACGACTCCCAACTTCACCCACATCTCCTTCGGCACTTCATAGAACTCAAAGAAATTTTCACATCTCCTCTTCCATAGCTTCGGATTGGTACCATCAAATAAGGGAAAGCTCATCTGAGGAACCAGAGATCCCCACGCCTGACTACTCTCTCCCCTTCCCCTGCTTCCCGAATTCCCCAAATCAAACGGAATCGGTGAGATTGGGGATCGTTTTCGTACCTGTGACCGGAGCGGGTACTAGAGTCGTGACGACCCCAGCACCCGGACTCCGGTAATCATGGTGTACGCGGTGGCCAACTGGCCCGAGCGCCTCCGCGTCGCGGTAGCCACCCAGATGAGCGGGGGCAGGCGGCTCAACCTCAGACGTCACCTCAGGCTTGGACGCCTTCTTCGGAAGATCTCCAATGAAGTGCTCGACCTTGATCTTCAAATCCTCCACCGTATCGCCGAGCTTGGTTACCTTGTCCTCCATTCCCGGCCTCCAACCCTCCAATTCGCCTTGATCCAGAGTCAATTTCTTCACCGAATCTTCCAGCAGCTTCACCGACGACTGCATCTCTTCAATCAACCGATGCGTCTCCTTGTTGCCCTCATCAATCTTCGCGAACAACCGATCCATCGCCGTCTCCTCCTTGGGCGGCGCCATCGTCCCCGTCTTGACCTGGAACCGCGTCAGATGCGAGTGCGCCGGCTCCAGATTTGCGGATCTCGGCTCTGATGCCAACTGTAAGCACCACCGATAATCCTAACAGCAACAATAGTATGGATCCAAGGTTCACTCTCCTCCGCCGCCGGGTCGCTGCCGGTAAACCGCGCGACGCCTCTATCTGTGTCTGCCTAGTCCAAAGATGCCGCACGCCAACTCCCCACCACGCACACATAAACGCGCCGACGCCACATCAGCGCCGGCCCACGTACAAACGGCCTCGGGCCCAATTACATCATGACCCATTCCTGATTGGAAAACCGTGTACTCGCCATCCTGGGCCGCCTGGACGCCCGAACCGGCCCATCAACCTTGGCGCCTCCTCCTGCTGATGCCGCCTTCTTCTTCAGCAGTTGCTCTCCCTGATCAGAAGACATCCTGACAGAGTTTTTGTCAAAAACTCGACACGTGATGTAACAAACTAATAACAGTGCCCATTCTGCACCGTTGCAAGTCTTTTTGTCAAAAATTGGCCTGAGCCACAGCGTCGTCTTATCTTACAGTTGTCATAGAGACGTTGGTTGTGGTTGGTACGTGATATGTTAGTCGTGAGATGAGATGGAGCGGTAGCCCATGTGTGAACAGAAGAGAGCAATGGCGGTGGCAGGGCCTGCGAGCTCTCAACAGCACCGGCCACCGGGACCAGCGGATCTGCGATGGGGCCGCCGCAGCCGATCGGCGCGACTCTGGGCCGGGCCGGACGCCGAAGCCGAACCTGGGCGGCACGCGGCGGCGCGGCGCTAGCTGGATCTTGCGTCACCCACGCCAGTGCACAGGCAGCGTGATTGTGGTGGCCCGCCGAGGCGGCCGGTGCCAAGACGGCTCGTCGACCAACCGCGCGCCTCACGGTTGCGGCCGGTGCAGTCTCGTCCGTCGGCACGCACGTACAGTACAGTAGAGGCAGCGCAGCGGTATGGCTGCAGTGCGGTCACGGACGCTGACGCTCCACCAAGCCACCAATGAGCACGCGCCGCCCCACCCGTTACGGGGGCTGACACGTACCCTCCTCGGTAACAGTTTCTTCAACCGCTGATCGAGATGGTCATGATTCGACACATGGAGAGTCAGGAGAGATACAGAGTATTGGCTTCACGCAATCAGCCTTCCGGAAGAACCCGCACAGGGGAACGCGAGCTCGAGCAGCTGCGAGTCTCCGCGACATGTGCTCCACGTCCAAATGTTCAATCCGTGCCCTGCCATGGTGCGGCTCGAAACCGGCAACACACATGGACCTTGCTCTAGTTCCCAAGGAACGAATCCGTCCGACGACGTCACCGATCCAACTCTACGGAATGTGCGCGCTGATTCGCCTGATCCTTCGATCCTGTCCGGTTAGGTCCATAAAGAATCCCAGGATAAGCCTACGTTTGGCTGCTCCACGTCTTGTTTATTTATATATGCAGCGCTGCATCCACCATCACAATTCACACAGCCATCTTCCCTTCCCTGGCTCCGGTCAGGTCGATGCATGCGGAGTTTTCTGAGCCAACATGGGGCTATCGAGTTCGGTATCTGCACGGAAAATTTAAAAGGGGATCATCGCTGATGGAAAATTAGGTACCGGTTATCGAGTAGGTCACGGGACGCTCTTTTGTCACTTATATGTCACGAAAAGATGGCACGTCGTTGCGTCGCCACTTTGGGATGGCAAAGGGACGACGGAGCTAATTCAGTTCGCTCACGACTTATTGGTACCTGCTGTGCTGCTAAGAGTCACTCACGCATGATGCTCGTTTAGAGTAGCAGCCGGGCTAGATGCATCTGCCGTCTCGATATGTGACCGCCACCAGATTTTGTTAGGTCTTTTGGACAAGTGGGGATGTGCTAAAAAAAATACGTAGCATATATTATTTTTCAGTGACAAACCTTCCTGGAAAATTAATTACAGCATACTACCTTCCTTCCTTTATTTTTTTCAGAAAACATTCAGAAGTGCAGCAGTAGTAACTTTTGTACGTACAGAGTATGACAGCGTCTCCAAATAAAAGAGTTTGTGGCTTTATGCCTTTTGCCCGCGTCACCATTCTCCATATACAATTTTTAAAAAAAATTGGGCTCGCAATCAGCTCTTCGGTCAGACAGCAACCTGACACCTTGCCGTTTCAATTCTCAGGTCCCATTCCCATCCCATACCGACGGAACACCACAGAGAGGGGGTGTTTAGTGATAGTGCGGGCAGAACTATTGCGGCATTGGAGGCATGCGGGGCGGGGCGCTCCTCGCCATCTCCCTGCCCGCAGGGCCGTACCTAGGATTCTAGGCCCGGTGCGAAGGATAAAAGGAGGGCCCTATACTATAAAATATAAATAATTAATTAAAAGAGTATATTTGGACTCCATTACATAGCTCTATTTTTCTTTCAAACTAAGAACACATTCGTCCTAAAATAACAAATCCTAAAAAATATATAAAGTTCATGTTAACCAATAAAGTGTGAAAAAATACGTGTGACCAAACCTTGATGCAAAGTGATTGACATGGGACCAATATAAAAAAAAGCCCAAATATGCACGGATATACACATATAATCAGTCCAGGAGCCAACAAGCCAAAATCGCACGCATTAATGCACCATCCTCACCATAATTAAAAAAATTAGATAGACTCATGGATGATGAAATATCGGTGATGGACTCACTGACCGACATTGGGACTCGTGACGACACAATCTGCAAGGCGGCGGCGCAGAGCGTCCCTACGCAGAATTGTGGAAGCTGAGGCGCCAGGTGTCGTGTCATCGCGCCCGCTAGGCGCCCAGACCGTGAGAGGCGACGCTGATTGTGGGCTTTGTAACTCGGAAGGTGGTGGAAAGCTAACTGGGTATTAGAATAATCAGGCTTAACCCTATGAAGCATTGCTGATTTGGGGGCCTTTATTTTAGGGGCCCTGTGCGGTTGCTCCTATTGCACCGCATGATCTACGGGCCTGCCTGCCCGGTGCCACGCCATGCACCTAGGCCCGCCACTGGGGAGGGAGGGTATGAGCAAACCAATTTTGTTCATACTCAAATCCAAATATATATTATTTAATTTTTATCCTCTCCATTTTTATCTATATCTAATGGATAATTAACTTTGTACTAGATACTATATATCTCTAGTGGATAAATAATTTTCTCCCCATACCGTACCATCTCTATTTCTAATGAATAATTAATTTTTTTACCTATATCCTCCCCATTTGTGATGGGTATGAATTTAGGTATGAGTTTTAGATATCCAGCAACATACCTGCATGCACCGTGCACCCCGGCCCGGCCGCCGCTGCCGCTGCCTGCCGGGTGTGACGGCTGACGAATCCATGAAGCGAATCTATTCGCATGTCCTCCGTCTGAATGTGCCGGTCTCGGCGCGTCAGCCGTCAGGCATCCAGGCCGTAGGGTGTGGGGCCGTCAGAGGACGCATCACATGTTCAGGCCTTATTTATTTAGTTTCAGTAAATTTCTGCAATTCAACCAAAAATAATATATTGAAAAACATGTCATCTCTTTACGACACGTTTTCAATTCGCTCTTTCTACGGAAAATTCGACCACGATGATTAGATATTCTGAGCCCGCGCAGATAGCACCATGAACATGAAGAGCCGCAGAGCGTAGCTAGCCAAAGGAACAAAGATTACTGCAACGCCGGCCCAGACGACGGACGTCCGTGCCGATGCACTGATGGAACATGCATGAACAACAAATGAGCACATGGCAATGGCCGTAGCCCTGCGCCGCTGCCTCCCGCCTGCCGGCCACTACGTCGACGGTGTGCCCGGCCCGGCCGGGGCCATCATGCATGGCTCGCGGGTACGGCAGGGTCAGCCAGTCGCCTAGCCCGGCCGCGCGGCCATGTTCTATCTGTACGTTGAGGACGATGTGCAATGCACACACGGCGGTGCATCAGCATGGACGTGAATCACGGGGCCGGAGGAGGGGGGGACGAGGACGTGGAGCACGTGTGATGATGCCGCGGAGAGGAAACGATGCGACGGGACTGACTGGAGTCCCATGGCATGGAGGAGGACCGGACGCGGACGCGGAGTCGCGGACGGACACACGGAGTACGGGCGGCCCGTGTCTTCTCCATTCTCATCATCTTCAGATCCCAGGCGGGCGCGCGTTGGTCCATCGTTTCGGGCCACACTGATATTCTTATTTTCCTTATGTACGTACAATGTCGAGCGGCTAACAACTAACGGTGTGTCACAACATCAGTTGCGCCCAGAAAATGTGTCGGTTCTTGGCCCTGTTTGGTTTTCTAGCAATGCTAGAATCTAGCATCTAGCACGGAGGGAATCTTTTTTGCATGGAGTACTAAATGAAGTCTATTTGCAAAACCTCTTCACGGATGAGCGTAACTTTTCGAGACGAATCTAATGAGCCTAATTAATCAATAATTAGCTACAGTAACTATCTTCTAATCATACGATCAAAGGTCTCATTAGATTCTTCAGGGTTTCTAGTGCAGGAGTTCTGGAGTTAGTTTTGTAAAATACATTTATTTAATACTTTTAATTAGTGGTCAAAGTTGGCTTTTCTAGCATTGCTAGGAAACCAAACGGGGCCATTTTTCACGCTTCAAGTAAGAGCACGCATGCCATATGCGTGAAAAAAAAAGAATACACGTACGGTGCCTCGCCGCCGCTTTCTTTGGTGCAATGTACTCCTACGTACCCCAGCTTGCCTTGGTGTCATGCCGCATGAATATCTTCTGTAGTAATTTCTTCTGCGCCGTATCTAACGATGCAAGATAAGTACCCCAGACTTCTCTGTCCTAGTCCAAGTACGCAACCTTGAAGGATGATTAAGCAATCCACTTCTTCTTACTCGCATCCTTTAAAACTTTATTTAAAAGAAGTGAGATCTAAAAACATGAAATGGGGGACACCGGAGGAGTAACATGTAAAAGAGCACATGGGCTAGCTCTAAAGATTTTTCACAATGCCGCTGCAAGCAATGCAAGCTGATTTCAACATTCACTACCGGAAATCCCTAATTCGCCGTGTGCACAAACGTTTGCCGTGTGCTGTTTGTCGGGCACACGGCAAAAAGGCACTTTGCCGTGTGCCATGGGATAAGCACACGGCAAACAAACGGCACACGTCAAAGTAGACTCTTTACCGTGTGCCCATCCCAGGCACACGGCGAACTCCATCTTTGCCGTGCGCCATGCAAAATGCACACGGCAAAAAAAATTAACCGTCAACCGGCCGTCCGAAAGGAGACGGCCGTTACACTTCGCCGTGTGCCACCGGGAGGCACACGACAAAGTTGGGGTTTTGCCGTGCGCCAGGGCCAGGCACACGGCAAACACCCAAAAAAATAAAATAAAAAAAGAAGCAGCCGTCAGCCGGGCGTGGGGCGGCTGACGGCCGTCAGCTTTGCCGTGTGCCTATCCAGGGCACACGGCAAACATACCCCTTTGCCGTGTGCTTAAGCATGGCACACGGCAAAGAGGCCCCTTTGTCGTGTGCCCTGCCCAAGCACACGGCAAAAAAATAAAAAAATAGTTGATTTTGACCTCCCAAATTTTTCTAGCTTCCACATACATATCTAGGTAGTCCATGTTCAAATTTGATCAATTTCTAGATCTTTTTGTTATATTTCTCAAATTTATTTCATTCAAATGATTTTTTTGATATTATGCAAATTTGAACTGGAAGTGCATGAAATAATAGACAAAAGTGAGCGGAAAATTGATATTCATGATATTGAGTCACATTTAAGAACATATCCAGTAGTTGGCACGAAAATCTGAAAATCTTGTTCACAAAACATTACCACGACCGTTGGGCGGATTACTTATGAAATTATATAAAATTCAAACGAAGTCTGAAAATCATGAGATTCGTAAATATGTCATGCTATCATACATGGAGGCTCTAGTGAATAGTTGAGTAGGTTTCGCACATTTTGTCACGTACGTTGTGTACAAACCGAAGCTTCCCCGAGGAAGTTTTAGGAATAAGAGCAGGTTGTGGCTAGATTTTGAGGCGTAATGACGAACGAATTCGAATTTGACTTTAACACTTTTTGTATATGTAGTACACAACATACATTGGTTCATGTTCAACTTTGGTATTTTTTCGTATCTATTTGATAATTTTAACGTATTAATTGGAATTCTAACATTTTAATTGAAACAAATTCAAATTTACCTAAAAGTACACGAAATAATGCAAAAACTCTATTCAAATTCGAATATGTACATTTTAAGATCTTATTAGGCATTTGAGTGGTTTGTTTTTCTGAAAATTTGAAGTTAATAGTGAATTTGAATTTACATAAAATGATGGCCAGCCCCTTTGCCGTGTGCCTGGGCCCACGGCACACGGCAAATGCTGAGTTTGCCGTGTGCTGCAGATCTGGGCACACGGCAAAGTCAGGGCTTTGCCGTGTGCCTTGGATCTGGGCACACGGCAAACCTGAAAATATGACTTAGCGCCCGGCGGTTTTCACTCCCTCTCTCTCACCCGGAAACACAACACACACACTCACACACTCACCCGTCGCCGCCGTCGGCCACCCTGTCGCCGGCCACCCCGTCGTCGCCGCCGCCACCCCGTCGCCGCCGCCGC